>JBCNJP010000003.1:50527447-50545575 GCA_039602395.1 Deinandra increscens subsp. villosa | reverse complement strand
TCCACCGGTTCCTTGGTTGGTTGCTTGGTTACTTTGACCACCTAATGGGTCACTAAACAGGTTAGGCCTTTTAACAACATAGCATTATCATCATATTTTCCTTAACATGATTTCTATGCTACACATACATGTTTTCCTGTGTTTAGCAACCAAGCATATTTGTCAAGTTTACATCAAGTTTTATAGTCTTATTCCACCATATATCAAGTAAGACATTCACTAATCAAATTTTAACCATAGATTATAATTCTATCCAAGATGGGTCAATTTATGTACATAATGCCTCCTATGATCATTCAAGCTCAAATCTAGTAAATTGGTTGCATTATCCATATTTTATTTCTTTTAGGCATTTAACCAAACACCTTGTGTGCATACGAGTAAGCACACATATATTTCAATCCCTTGAACCTCCCACATATTCATATATCATAGTTTAGGTGAAATCACTTCTAACCCATCTTTAGTTCATCATGCATCATCAAATTCATGTTAGAATTCCATTATTATAACAAGTTTTATGACCATCTTAAGTAGTCATCTATATGACGGTTCAAGTAGGAGAAGTTGGTGACTACTTCCCCAAATTGCTACACAATATGCTATTCTATGCAACATATAAGGTTTTTAACATCATGAGACTCATAAAACATCAATAAATTTGCAGGTTTGAGGTAAAATTTCGTGACCTACATAAGCTAGGTTCATAGGGATTTACTTACTTGACACACTAAGGATGACGAGGGTTGTTTAACTACTTCAAAACCCCGATTGCATGCCAAAATCGCAGCTTGAATCCCTTGGATTGCAGAATTGTTGAGTTGGAGAAAGAGATGAGGCCGGGGTAGACCTCCAGATCGTGAAACACGATCTCCCCCTCCTCCCAACTCTTTTTCTTTAACCAAGTTTTGCCCATTGACAATTCCAGCCCTCAAGTTTAGATTTTTGTTAACTTTTTACCCATTTTATGTTTCTACATATTAAACCCCCCCCCCCCCCCCATAGATTACATTTGGAACAAATTAGTTCATATAATCTTAGCGACAAACTTTTGACTATTAAGTCGGTTAGCCGGTTAGTAAGGGGACATATATATAATAATATAAATGAACTTGGGATGTTACACTATGTCTGCACCAGCTCGCGTACCGCGAGGTAAGTCACGCAGTTTGGCAACTTTGGTCCCTCTTGCTTTTTAATTACATTTTAGCCCCGAGACTTCTACCGATTGTTATCTTAAGCTATAAACACTTAAGGGTATATTTTTAAAGGTTTCTAAGGCTCGGGACACGTATGATAATATACATATACATACGTTTATATATATTTACATAAATTACACTTTTAGTTCCCCCAACTTCTATTTAATGCATATTAACCCTTTTTATTTCGATGTAACTATTATTTCAAGTCCTAAAACTTTCCTAAATATATTTCTAACATTCTTGATTGTTCGGTTACGTATAACGAGGAATATAATTACGTATTTATATATAAATACTATATATCTTTCACTAATTTATGTTCTAGCCCCTTAAACTTTACAATACTTATCATTTTATGTTATGAATCATATTAGGATATATTTTTACTAATTTCTAGGTTGTAGATATATCCACCCCCTAAATTGATATATTCACCTATTTCCCACGCCCGTTTCATGTGAAACGACCCCAAAACGACCGTTTCAAACAAAATGACCTCAATACGATTTGTGGAAAAGGGGGCCCCCTGAATTTTAAGGTTGTCGTCGTCGCGACACGTCACCTCGTTTTGCCTGAAACAACCGTTTTGGGCAAAACAACCGTAGAAATTGGGTTTCTCTAGTAAACTCATTGGGTTTCTCTATAAGCACTCAATTTCTAAGCTTCAAAATACTTATAATAAATATAAACACGTATAATACTTGTATACATTTACATCTTTATAATAATTACGCTTTGAGCCGTTTTACTTTTCCGTTAACTGTTAACATACGTATCTACATATATATATATATATACATATCCATCAAATGATTCATGTATCAACATGTTATTCATATAAACACATATTAATTTCATATTTTACTTTCTTTAATGTTTAACACATCCGTTGTATGCATATTTCATCATTTTAGGTATAAAACACGTATTTCTAACGCATGTAACATATTTAATGCATAGACTTACCACATTTATTAATTAAGCTCACCTATTTATAATATAAACACGTATTTACTATATATTTCATGTATCTGTGAAATTTGGGGTGTTACAACTCTACCCCCCTTAAAAAAGGTTTCGTCCTCGAAACCTGATCTATTCCTATTTATCACATACTGTCATACTCTAATGTCTAAGGCACAAACAAGTAAAGGCCCACATATATATATATAGCACATAACACGTTTTAAGTAAACATTTAATAGATAATCACGTTAACTAAATATTGACGTTACCTGGGCGATAATTAGGTTTCAAGAACTTGGGATCCTCACCCCTGACCTCCATCACACAATATGCCCTTGCAGGAGCGGTGCGGGGTCCAGTACCGTTCCCTGGGACGGCTCGCAGAGGTGTAGGATTCAGTTCTAACTTAGGGAATTTTTTCTTAAAATGTCCTAACTCTCCACACTCAAAACAAACTTTCCTTCCTAGATCACTCTTCGTAGGACAAGCTGAGATAGCATGCCCAGTGCTTCCACAGTTGTGACACTTGGGTTTCCCCTAACGACACTCTCCAGGATGATTCTTACCACACGTATTGCATCTTGCTATGTGATTTCCCTTTGACTTCTTGTCAGCGTCTTCCTGAGTACTCCATGAGGATTCAATCCACTTCCTCTTCTGCTCCACCGGCCTTCCCACTTCTCTATAAATTTCAACGTACAGAGTCGCACTAAGGTTCACTACCTTTTTATAATTTGTAGGTGCAAATACCTTCACCAATTTCCGCACCTCATATGGAAACCCCTGCGTGTAATGCCTAATTCTAAATTCTTCAGTCAGCACAAGATTTGGAAGTAATCGATCCATCATGTTGAATTTGGTAGTATACTCGCTGTGAGTCATTTATCCAGCTTCAATTCTTAAGAAGTTCATCTCCAACCTGTCCAACTCATGTTGTGGATAGAAGCTTTCCATCATTTGCCTCTTTAGTTCGGTCCAGGTCATATTCATCACTTCTTCCACACCTAGAGTTTGATTAGTCATCTCCCACCAGAACAACGCTTTAGAAACGAACGAGTGTGCAACATAATTCACCGCCTGAGCTTCAAAATATTCACTGATGTTGATCACAGCTTCCATCTCATGTATCCATCAAAACGTAGCCATAGCATCCTTCTTCCCATCAAAAGATGGAAGTTTGCATCCGCAAAAGGATTTGTATGAACATCCATGCCTAAGAGGATTATCTTCAACTTCAGCTTCACGTCCAACACCATGACTAGCTCCACGGCCTGCTTTGGCATCAGATCCACGTCTTGCTCCACGGTCTGTTCCACATCCTGCTCCAGTATCAGCTCCATTGCGTCTAAACTCAGCAGCAAGTGCAGGTATCGCACCTTGTGACGCAACCCTTAGTTGATCATTGAGAAGGCCTCCTCCCTGAGCTCCATTCTCGGGATTTCTAGCTCCGGCGTTAGCATTTGGATTTCCATGCGTATTCTGCCTCGTACCAGTTTGTCCTATCGGGGTTCTAGCTCCACCTCGGCCTCTGCCTCGTCCAACCATCTCGAGCTCCTTTAATCAAGACGTAGACATAAGTATCCTCAAACTGGATTATACTACCTACTCCTAGTTAAATAACCAGATGCTTTAGGTTTGTAATTAAACAGTGGATAAGGCATTCATATACTGCAACAAATGAACATCCCCCAATTTATCCTAGGTGTATGTATACAGAATGTACCAGCGGCGTATCCTCCACACTTACAATATACCGGGTAACTTATACTACTATGTATATATATATATATATATATATATATATATATATATATATATATATATATATATATATATATATAGCATGTACCAGCGGCGTATCCACCACATATTAATATAAGCAAATGCGTCACCTGTTCTCATATAATCATACATATTCACTAAATGTTTACTAACAACTCCCTTGTCACTTGGCCACCTAATTTCAAGCAAGTATATAAACATCACATTATAATTAATATAATTGCGTAACACGTATAAGCAACTTAGCAACAACTTTATCATATAACACGTATAAATCAAGTTACAATTATCTTGAATATATTCTCACAAATATTGTATGTATACCAGCCCGAAAACATTTAAAACATTAAAACATTTAAAAGTGGGCTTGTGGAACTCACTTTATGTCTTTAATCGGTTATTTGGACAGAACCTCCGTGATGGTCCACAATTAACCTAATCGCATATCAGATCGCATTAATGCAAGGTTATTATAAACAATATCTATGTTTATTTATATATTATTATCTTAATAAGATTTTATTAGGGTTTATCTCCTTTAAGGCCAAATTGACCAAAATGCCCTTATAGGCATAATAACCTTTTATTGATAATATGAAGACGCGCATTCCTATAAGTAAACGCTCACCTCGGGATCTCCTAGTGAGGTATGCCAGTTCCCAGTTGTGATTTATGCGACACCCCTGCTTTGCTAGAAACCCCAGTGTACAGGCGCCTACCCTTCCGGTCCGCACGAACTTCTAAATATCTGATTAGCTCGGTATCTTTAATACTTTATTATTTATCAATTTTAAACTCATATATACTTAATATATATATATATATATATATATGTGTGTGTGTGTTATAAGACCAAAAATCAAGTCACCATACCCTCTGAATTATTTTATATTAATTATCCATATTTAGAAACCCAATATTTACGTATTTCTCGTTTTATTAT
Organism: Deinandra increscens subsp. villosa; assembly: GCA_039602395.1. Classification (NCBI taxonomy): domain Eukaryota; kingdom Viridiplantae; phylum Streptophyta; class Magnoliopsida; order Asterales; family Asteraceae; genus Deinandra; species Deinandra increscens. The sequence goes on along the minus strand of JBCNJP010000003.1, from coordinate 50,540,679 downwards.
CAAAACTGATTCTCTTTTCAAACTAGCTTAGGTATTATCCATTATAACATCTTATAATATCCTTTAAAATATGATAGTTTAGTTTGACACTATTTACTTAATTTGGGCAGAACAACGTTATGAAGACCCTAATTTTGACACGTTAACAAAACCATTACCAAACCTTTTCCAATTGTGAAATAAACTTAGGTCTTTCTTAAAACACATTATTTTAGGATTATCTATAATAATTCAAACCCTAATTCCCACCCGATCATCCAATTTGACAAAACAATCTCAAGAACCCTAATTTTAACACATTTTTAGAAAACATATTAAGAGATCGATTTAGCCAAAACTGAAAGAGGTTATTCTAGACCTTACCTAATAGTGCTTGACTATAGAAATTGACCTCTTTAATCCTCTTGATTTGCTCGTATTCGACTGATGAAATTTCTGGGTGTTCTTAGGGTTTATAGAGAGGAAATCAGTTAATTGGTGAGGATTAACGGACGGACTGAAGGCCTATTTATAGTCATTAGATGCGCCTAAGGTCCCTCCAGGTGCCCATGGTGATAAGCCGTCCAAAAACGACGCGTAGGAGGAGAATTCGTGCACAACAAGTCGAGAACGTGGCCAAAAACGAACCAAAACTCGATTGTATGTCTGCACCGGCTCGCGTACCGCGAAGTAACTTTTGCAGTTTGGCAGCTTTTGTCCCTCTTGCTTTTTAATTACATTTTAGCCCCCAGACTTCTACCGATTGTTATCTTAAGCTATAAAATACTTAAGGGTATATTTCTAAAGGTTTCTAAGGCTCGGGAAACATACGATAATATACATATACATACGTTTATATATATTTACATAAATTATACTTTTAGTCCCCTAACTTCTATTTAATGCATATTGATGAGTGTAAAACCGTATACGGATCGTTTCCAGATCATAGAATGATAGAGACGGAGAAATCTAATCATTTATTGTGTCGAATGATTACACCAAAGGAGTTTACATCGTTAAAGCTCGGGAGAGGTTGGACAGACCTCTCCTCTCAACACAAATACAAATGACCAGAAATCTAAACATTGCAATCTAGACTCACCTATTTATAGGTAACCTGCCCAGCGAACCAACTAACCAACGTACCAGATGGTCCGGCGTACCATCTGGTCCGCCACTGGTCCGCCACTGGTCCGCTGGTAGTCTAGCCTAGTTTATAATCTATACAAATATTCGCACAGTAACGACCACACTAGGAACATGCTCTAACAGATTCCCCCTTGGACGTTACTGTCGAATGTAGGTCTTTATTTTCCAGCAATCTTCATCAGCCAGTCTGCTACATCTTGAAATCTTGAACTTCAGCAAACTTCCCTTGGACTGAATATCAGACATGCAGGAAACCGTTCGAATCTTGTACAATCTCCACAACCAACAAAGTTCCCCCTAGCTTCAAGCACAGCACATCCAATTGGAACTGGCATATATGATAATGGTTCACTTCATCAGTCGTTACCCGGAAACTTGTAAAGACATCCACGAACATCACTGCATGTTGACAACAATTCATAATCTTCACAATCTTGTAATACATTCCGATCTTTATGAAAACCAACACGATCAGCATCTTCAATTACAGAAATTCCCCCTCAGCATTAAGTCTCTCCCAATATATCAGCAGTCAAAGAACATCACGTTAGTGCTCTCGGTAGATCAACACGAGAATCTCACGACTCAAGAAAGTATCAGGCATATGACAGAGAGTTCCAAACCATAACTGAAAACTTTGACATATCGGTTTGCACGAACATCAGAATACATCACCTTTCCATGAAGATCACAAATTACCATCATCCCTGAACTGATTGCTATTGAATATTCACATTTTCCGTTTTTCATCAAATAGAACTTTGAAATTTTCAAGGGTCTCAATTTTCCCCCCTAAACATGTGAGATATTCAATTTCCGATTCCAACCCAGCAAGCAATATGTTCTTCAGGTAGCTTGCAGTGGAATCACATTATATCTTCAGTTTGTATAGAAAGATCATCTCCGACAAACGTTCCAAAGTAATCACACCCCAGTTTCTGAATCTCTGTCCATCATCAGAAACTTGTTTTTGAATATATGCTCATCATCAAAAACCGCGACTACCCACAAACATCTTTCAGAAATTCGACGACTCATTCATGATAAGCACTGGAATCTGGTAACTCTTGATTGTAAATTCACAGCTACCGAATCAAGGGTAAACCCGATAACTGATTTGTTCTTTAAAATCTCCCTGACCCTTCCCTATTCTTGAAAACAACCCCCATATGTTTATTACTGATTAACGAGGGTTCGGGGGCAGCGCCCCCGAGAAGCGGGGTCCAAGGGACGGCAGCCCCTGGCGGGGTCCAAGGGGCAGAGCCCCTGGCTGGGGCCGTGCTCCAACGTACCAATTACAGAGGCGGATCAGAATTTTGTGGCGGACCATAAGCTCCAACGTACCAAAATCTTCAACGGACTAATATCAGAGGCGGATCAATATCAGCAGACCGATATCAGCGGCAGATCAAATTTGGTACGGCGAACCAAATAAACCAGCGGACCAGATGTGGTACGCCAAAACCGCCATGGACCAGTTCGTTGAAGATTGCCTGGGCGGACCACCCGCGGACCAGCAGCGGACCAGACCTCAAAAACGCAAAATTCTTCAATTTCACTCCAGATTCAAACTGTTGTCGAATTTCTTCAATCAAACACTACTGTTAGGTGCGAAAATGACTCTGGAAGGTTCGTTTGAACAAAAATCAAGCAAAACGACACTGAATCACACCTAATCAGCCATTTAACGTCTTAAAAACGAACAAAAACTAAAATGAGATCTGGAAATTGAGCCAACGGCTCTGATACCAGTTGTAAAACCGTATACGGATCGTTTCCAGATCATAGAATGATAGAGACGGAGAAAACTAATCATTTATTGTGTCGAATGATTACACCGAAGGAGTTTACATCGTTGAAGCTCGGGAGAGGTTGGACAGACCTCTCCTCTCAACACAAATACAAATGACCTCTCACCTGTTTATAGGTAACCTGCCCAGCGGACCAACTAACCAACGTACCAGATGGTCCGGCGTACCATCTGGTCCGCCACTGGTCCGCTGGTAGTCTAGCCTAGTTTACAATCTATAAAAATATTCGCACAGTAACGACCACACTAGGAACATGCTCTAACAATGAGGATAGGTCAAGATCGGATATGCAAATGGCCTAACAGCTATATTTTCGATAATAAAGACCTCAAGAACAAGTATCATATAGAGAACAAATCGGAAGTGATGCAGTTGCGGATGGACAAGACGCAAGTGTGTCCAATCAACCTGTGAAGATGCGACTCTAGCAACTCTATAAATAGTTCATTTGCTCATTCATAAATGGGGGGGGGGGGGTTTAGTTCAAAAAAATTACACATTCACTGTGTGTTTTCTTCAATTGTACTCTTACATAGCAATATTAATAAAATGATTGATTCATCCATTATTCTTCATTAGTTAGCTCATTCCTAGTTGAATTAATAACTCATATCTACATACGGTGTGATTTTGTGGTTCATCAATTGGCGCCATCCGTATTCTCGGGAATTCGCAAAAAATGGAGAAGCAATCGGATGAGTCAGTGAAGAAGAAGTCAATTTTTGATCTAGGAGAATCACCGAAAAACATTCACAGCTCGAAAGGATTAGCTAGAAAATTAGTGAGAAAACTTTGGTGTTTCCATTACTGAATCTATCTGATGATAATCCGTATTCAGATCATGATGATGCTGATGATAATGTGGATCCGAATGATGCTTTAGTTGCCTTACGAGGCTTTGATCGTGATTTTCTGATGAGAAATTTGCAGATTTTGAAACAGTTACAGGATAAGGAAAAATGTGAGCAATGGTTGCAGGAAGTCCGCGCAACTCTTAAATTTACTCCGGAAAAGGATTCTGGAAAAACTGATGCTCAAAAGGATCTAGAAGATCTTCTCAATGAAGATCGTACAACTGTCAAACGGACAAAATCATCAGGTATCGATTTACAATTTTGAATACGTGAACGAATTCATTTTTTTTTGAAAACATTGGACCGATAAACATATTTTGGATCAATAAAACTAATTTGAAATTGTTTAATTCAATAATTAATGGTCAATTATTGATTTGATAATTTGACGTATTTTGATCTCTATGATATGATAATGACTTAATGATTATGCGACATCCTGATGAATGTATAAACGACCGAGGATTGTTTGATGAACGTGAAATCTGGAAATTCATTGAATGAATACCGGATGAAGATTTGAAGATTCAAAGATGATCCTATGAAGATTGCCTATAAAATCTGGAAAGGTTCTAAGAACAACAATTAAGGCGGGAAGAAATTCATTCAAATTTAAATTTTTTGATACTTCAAAAGCACACTCACGTGTTGAGTTGCTGTAAAAAAAGTACTCTATGGTGCTTATACATAGGATTGTTTTGAAAAAAGACACGAATATACACTTCCAAATAAGACACACGTGCATTGGAAGTGGTACCGATATGATCTCTCAAAAATGGATACTAAATTGAAGACTTCCGAGTAAGACGTACGCGCATCGGAAGTGATTATAATAGTAAACGAAGATTTCCGAGTAAGACGTACGCGCATCGGAAATGATATAATGAGATCTCTTGAGAAGTAAATGTTATGTGAACACTTCTGAACAAATTGCACTTGTGTCGGAAGTGTCACCATGAAAGACCTTATATAAGAGGCAGATGTGGTCAATTCCGAATAAGCTATACTTGTTATGGTTGAATTACAATGTTAAGACCTTATTTCTCAAAAAAGGCATTGATCTTATTCTGACCTATGGATTTTATGATATGAGGAACCAAGGATGTATTTGTCCCTTATTTTCCTGCTTCAATGCAAGAGCATTCTAAGTTTCAAGATTGGATCGCAAATGCTAAATTCCCAGCAAAGCTAAAAATTCCTACTTCTATAAAGAAGTATGGTGGACTAACAGATCCTGATGATCATATATTTGATTTTATCACTGCTGGGAGGCTTGAACGATGGTTAGAAGAAATATGGTGCCACATGTTGGTACATACCTTTACCGAACCTGTAAGAGTATGGTTCGATGCACTTCCAAATGCGCAGATAAGTGGCTTAGAAGATTTAAGGACGAAATTCCTAAGGCAATTTAGTCAACAACGGAAGTGCACAAAGGAGGTGACGGAAGTGCATAACATCCGAAGAAGGAATGATGAAAGCCTTGAAAGCTTTGTTATGCGCTTTAACAATGAGACCATGAAGATATCTGGTGCACAGGATCAATTACGTATATCTGGCTTTTTCCATGTTGTTCGACATACACACCTGGTGGAAAAATTGCACGAAGATCTACCTCAGACAATGGAAGTGCTTATGGATCGTGTTAGGACCTATGTAAAGGGAAGAAGCGCTTCCGGAAACATTCAGGGTATTAATACCCAGAAACCATCTAAAAAAAGTGGTAGTTTCGGAAATACCAATGCAAGTGTCTTTGCTGCACCCACAAGAAATCAATCTTGGAAAAAATATAGATCTCAACCCTATGACCGTAGGGGGGAGGTTAATTACGGAGGTTACAAAAAGGCCTGGGAGCCCAGATCCAATGATTTCTCGTCACTTACAAAAACTCCAAGTGAAATTCTAGCAACAGAGAATGTCCAATTTTCAAAACCTCAAAGGACTTATAATCCTTTGGGAAGTGACATGAGTAAATATTGTGATTATCACAAGGATCGTGGTCATGACACAGACAATTGTAGACACTTGCGAAGCGAGATTGAAAAAGCCATCAAATCTGGGAAATTATCACATTTGGTTAAAAATATCAAGGAGGGACGTCCTCCAGCTGTTAAACAACCTGTGATTGCAATGATACGAAGAGGATCGAATACTTGGCATCGCAATGTTAAAACAAAATTTGAAGAAGAAAAGTGGAAGAGTCAAGAGACTACATTTCCACCATTGATTGGAAAAGAATCAAGAGAAAATCCAGTAATTGTGACTGTCGCTATTGCTTGGTTTCTAGTAAAGCGGAACTATCTTGATACCGAAAGTGCATCAGAAATTATGTATGAGTCTTGCTTCTGGAAAATGGGATTAGATGTGCAACAAAGGCTGAAGCCTCATAATTCCACTCTCATTGGCTTTTCTGGAGAAGTAGTACATCCGATGGGAGAAATAACTCTCCCAGTGATCTTTGGTGACGATAAACTCTTCCGAGAAGAAATGTTGACTTTTATTGTGGTCGCAACTCCTTCTCCTCACAATGTCATTATTGGTCGTCCTGGGCTTAAAGTTTTGGGTGCTATAGTCTCAACAGCACATTGACTAGTTCGATTCCCAACTCCAAGAGGAATCGCAACTGTTAAAACAGATGCAGATCCACATGTAGCCTTGGTTGAAAAACCATTGATACCAGAAGAAGGCTTGAAGGATATAAAAAATGACACTTTAGAAAAAAACAAATGGATCATAAATGAGAAGTTTCCGGATCAAACAATCGAAATTGGATCACAGTTACAAGGACAAACAAGGAAGAAGTTGTTTCAGCTATTAATAAACAATGTGGATATATTCGCATGGGAACCGTTGGACATGAGAGGGGTCCCTAGACATTTCGCTGAACATAAACTTAACCTTTATCCAGGTGTAAAGCCTATTCAGCAGAAGTGAAGAATTTATGATCAAGTTCGAAAAAATGTGGTTAAAGAGGAAGTGGATAAGCTCATGGAAGTTGGGATCCTTCGAGAAGTGCTTTATCAAACATGGGTTGCAAACCCCGTTTTAGTCCGAAAACCTGATAATTCTTGGCGAATGTGCATTGATTTCAAAGATCTTAATTAAGCATGTCCAAAGGATTGTTATCCACTTCCGGAAATTGACCTAACAGTTGATTCTTTAGCGGGGTATCGATGGAAGTGTTTCCTCGATGCATATAAAGGATACCATCAGATCTTTATGGCTGAAGGAGATGAAGATAAGACCGCGTTTATTACAAATGAAGGTTTATACTGTTACAAAAAAATTCCGTTTGGATTAAAAAACACTGGTGCAACTTACCAGTGACTCATGGATAAGACCTTTCAATCGCAAGTGGGTAGAAACCTTGAAGCCTATGTGGATGACGTGGTCATTAAAAGTTGTCATGAAGAAGATATGATTAACGATATTGAAGAGACCTTTAAAAACTTGCGGGGTATCAATATGAAATTAAACCCCAAGAAATGTTCATTTGCGATGGAGGAAGGCAAGTTCTTAGGGGTCCTAGTCAATAAAGATGGGATCCAGGCGCATCCCAGGAAGGTCAAAGCGGTCATAGAAATGGAACCGCCTAAAACCCTTAAAGATATACAAACTCTAAATGGGCGTTTGGTGGCTTTGCATCGATTTTTATCAAAAGCAGCTGAAAGAGCCACACCATTTAGGAGAGTTTTGAAAGAAAGTTTAAAAGGAAGTTTTGAATGGACCCCTGAGGCCAATCAAGCATTTGAAGAGTTGAAGATGGCTCTAGCTACACTTCCGACTCTAACCGCACCGAAAGTCGGTGAAGAATTGATAATGTATTTGGTAGTAACTGATAACGCAGTAAGTGCTGTGCTATTGGTTGAAAGGGAAGACAAAGAACTTCCAATTTACTACATAAGTAAAATGCTAAAAGACTACGAGACCAGATATCCTATGATCAAAAAAGTTGTCCTAGCGCTTGTGCAAGCCACAAGAAGACTTCGGCGTTATTTTCAAGCTCATACTGTGAATGTTCTCACTTCGTAAACTATTCAAGGGATCTTCAGAAAACCGAAAATGTCTGGGAGATTGATCAAGTGGGCAATTGAGGTTGGACCATTTGACATACAATTTAAACCAAGGGTTTCAATGAAAGGTCAAGTAGTAGCTGATTTCCTGGCGGAAGTACCAGTTGGCACAAGTGTAAATGTCATTACCGTCCCTGAGATCAAAGAACAAGTATGGATCTTACATACAGATGGTTCTTCCAACTCTGATGGCTCAGGAGCAGGTTCGATCAATTATAAAATTCTTTCTTTCCTTAGAAGTGATCGCTATTCAAAGTATTGAAAATTTAATATATGCCGAATGCAGGCTTGATCTTGAAAAGTCCCGAAGGGGATGAGCTGACATATGCAATCCGCTTCAATTTCTCGACCTCTAATAATGAAGCAGAATATGAGGCATTGTTTGCAGGTTTGAACACTCAAACTTTATAAGTTTTTGTGTTTTTTCGATAAAAAAAAGAAGAAGAAATATGGATACAAATGTTTGTGATCTAAGTAATGAAGATCAAAAGTGCTGAGTACACATGCATTTGCTAACCCTATATCTTTCGATGTAACTATTATTTCAAGTCCTAAAACTTTCCTAAATATATTTCTAACATTCTTGAAGGTTTGGTTACGTATAACGAGGAATATAATTACGTATTTATGTATAAATACTATATGTCTTTCACTAATCTATGTTCTAGCCCCTTAAACTTTACAATACTTATCATTTTAGGTTATGAATCATACTAGGATATATTTTTACTAATTTCTAAGCTTCAAAATACTTATAATAAATATAAACACGTATAATACCTGTATACGTTTACATCTTTATTATAATTACACTTTTAGCCCTTTTACTTTTCCGTTAACTATTAACATACGTATTTACATGTATATATTCATCAAATGATTCATGTATCAAAATCTTATTCATATAAACACATATTCATTACATATTTTACTTTCTTTAACGTTTAACACATCCGTTTTAGGCATATTTCATCATTTTAGGTATAAAACACGAATTTCTAATTCATGTAACCTATTGATGAGGATGGATAAAGTTTGGACATGCAAGTGTGACAGGAAAAAAGCATGACAAAGGCGATGCAGTTGCGACGGACAAGGGAGCAAGTGCATCCACTTAAGTAACAAGGAAGATGCGATTACCCAATTAGTATAAATAGAAATGTCTCAATTATGACGAGGGACATTTTGAAGGGATAGAGATTTTACACTCTTAACTATGTGTTTCTAGATAGATTCGCAATGATGTTCCAAATTTTATCAAATCAATAGAATAGATCGATTCACCATTCACTTTCCATTACAAAACTAAATTCACCAATGAACTATTAGATTTCGTCTACTACTAGTGAGATTTTATGGTTCATCAATTGGCGTCATCCGTATTCTATTAACTTAGGGAAACTAGATTCTGTTGTATTGCTTAGGTAACCATAAGTTCATCAGTAAAAGCTTCATAAGGGGTTTGTTGGATGTTAGAAATGTCATGTGAAGTGCTGCTTAATAGAGAAAGTTTCTTAGCAGTGGAGGCTTCTAAACAACTGTCATTATTCTTGAAATCCCATCCAGGAGAAAATTCGGAAGTGACATTAAAAGATTCCAAATTCTTGGCTACACTAGTCCTAAGGCTGACTAGGTTGATTTCTCTCTTAAGCCAGTCAGAGGTAGGAATGGAGACGTTTGGAAGGTTCTTTCGAGGAGATGAAGAACTAGCTCGGGTATTTTTTGTAGCAGGAGTGGATGGTTTTGAACTTTTCTGCAAAATAGGAGGGTCATTGGTAACAAAGTCTTGTGTCAAGTCAGGAGGATTTAGCAAAAAATCGGATATACAAAACTCCTCATTAAAGGGAGGGCTTACCGGTTCATCTTGAGGTTTCTTGAGGTATTCCTCGACATCGTCTTCAAGAACTTCTGGAGTTTCGGAAGTGTTACCCATCTGAGAATTGGAGGATGACTGCAAGTTCCATCTTTGGGATTTCCTTTTGGAACCCAAAACTTCTTTGGTAGATGTAGGCTTAGGAGGTCACCTATTCTTGTTTCCTTTGAGAGTAGCTGACACTTTGGATGTGTCCTGGGCTTGATCATTTGCAATTTGTTTCTCCTTGTCATTAAGGACACTGAATTCCGCAAGCACTTCCAAATTGGATGAGGCATTTTTTGAAAGATCCTTTGCTTCATTTTCATCAATGTGATCTTCATGAGCGGTGATGATGATAGGTCAAGAACGGACATGCAAGTGCCTCAGAGATAACATTACCAGAGACATGCATCGCATGAGAGGCAAGGTGGAAGTGATGCAGTTACGGATGACCAAGACACAAGTGCATCCATCCAGCTTACAAAGTTACGGTTTCAGGAATAGTATAAATAGCTCATTGTATCATTTGTAATTCTCAAATTTTCAGATCGAAATTTACACCATTAACTGTGTATTCTTCTGAATGTACTCTGTTTAATACCGAATCAATACAAATCCCTTTTTTCCAATACTTTTCCATCTATTAGCTTAATTCCTAGTTGAATCATTGAATCAAACCTACAAGCGATGTGATTTTGTGGTTCATCAATTGGCGCCATCCGTATTCTCTGGGATTGGTGAACAATGGAGAAGAATTTGGATGATTCAACGAAGAAGAAGTCGGTTTTTGCATCGACGAGTTCAACAAGAAACATTTTCAGCTCCACAGGTTCAGCTGGAAATTTCAGTAAGAAGGATTTAGTGTTTCCATTGCAGGATCAAACAAATGATGATACAAATTCAGATCGAGATGATTTGGACGAGAATGCTGTTCGGAATGATGATTCTGATGTATTGAGAGATTTTAGCCGAGATTTCCTGCTAAGAAATGTTGAAGTGTTAAAACAATTACTACATAAGGAAACACGAGACTCGTGGTTGCAGGAAGTTCGTGCAACACTCAAGTTCACTCCAGAAGGTGATTTGGGAAAAACTGGAGCTCAGAAGAATATAAAGGAGATTCTAGATGATGAGCGCACATCTGACAAGCGCGCAAAAGCATCAGGTAACAATTTTGATTCTGAATTATCGGAAAAAACTATTTTAAGATATTGGATTGACAAAGCTTAATCATGGAGACTTATTCCTGATTTTGGAACTTATGGATAAATGTTATTTCATAAGTATTGATCATCAAAGCAAATTGGATCAGTTACAATGACGCTTTGTGAATTGGTCATGTGCTGATTAGTCATGATTAAATCTCATGGTGTTCTAATGATTTTGTGATTTTGCGATTTTGCATGATTATTGTTGACAATATTGCTTAAAATTTGTTGGATACAAAACGGAAACTGGAGATCTTTTGAATGTTCACTGGATGAATATTTGAAGATTCAATAAAATTTTTATGAGTTTTGCCGTTCAATACTGGAAACTTCCAGCATCAAAATGGAACGGGAAAATATATATCAAACTTTTCCATGATAGATCTATATCAATGATTTGCTCATGTGATTGAGTGTTTCTTACAATATAAAAAAAGAGGAGTATGAGTGTGAATATATTTATGCATCTGAATATTTGAAGTGAAGTAAGTGCATTAACGTATGCACATGCATTTACTCTGAAACGAATAAAACGAGTATGTATATAAATGTATATACATGCATCGGGTTGAAAAGAGTTCATATGTATTCACTAAGACCTTTGAAAGAGGTCTCCGAGATAAATTGCTTCTGAGTAAGTTTGAACTTATATCGGAAGTATCATTATAAAGCTCTCCGAAGAGGCTTAATACATTCATTTCTGAGTAAGTTATACTTGCATCGGCCGTATGGCGGTAATAAGATCTCTTTTCAAGGAAAGACATTGGTAATCTCGTTTTGATTTATGGTCCTCGTGTTTTTAGGAACACCAGACGTGTTTGTACTCTATTTCCCTGTCTCCATGCAAGAGCAATCCAAATTTGAAGATTGGATCGCAAATGCCAAATTCCCATCAAAGTTGAAGATGCCAACCTCTGTTAAGAAGTATGGCGGATTATCAGATCCTGATGATCACATTTTTGACTTCATCACCGCTGGAAGATTAGAGCGTTGGTCGGAAGAATATTGGTGTCATATGTTGGTACAAACCTTTACTGGATCTGCTAGAATCTGGTTTGATACACTTCCAAATGCGCAAATTAGTAGCTTTGAAGACTTAAGAATCAAATTCTTAAGACAGTTCAACCAACAACGGAAATGTACCAAGGAAGTAACGGAAGTGCACAATATCCGAAGAAGAGGTGATGAAAGTCTTGAAAATTTCGTAATGAGATTCAATAATGAAACTATGAAGATAGCTGGAGCACAAGATCAGTTGTGAATATTTGGATCTTTCCATGATGTTCGACATACACACCTTGTTGAAAAATTGCATGAAGATTTACCGAAAACAATGGAAGTGCTCACGGATCGTGTGGAACGTATGTTAAAGGAAAAAGCGCATCAGGCAATATACAAGGTGTCAATATCCAGAAACCGTCTCAAAAAGGAGTCAATCCTAAAAACGTAAACGCAAGTGTGTATTCTGCTCCGACAAGAAGTCAATCCTGGAAAAGAAATAGATTTCAGCCTTATGATCGAAGAAGGGAAGGAAACTTCGAAGGCTATAAAAAGACTTGGGAACCCAGAACTGAGGATTATAGATCACTCACTAAAACCCCAAGTGAGATATTGATTACCGAAAACGTGCAATTCGCAAAGCCACAAAGATCTCAGAATACTTTAGGGATGGATGTGAGCAAATATTGTGACTTTCACAAAGATAGAGGCCATGATACTGATAACTGTCAACACTTGCGAAGTGAAATTGAAAGAGCCATTAAATCCAGCAATTTATCTCATCTGGTAAAGCTCATTAAAGAAGGGCAACCCCCAAAGAAGGTCATTGGCATGCTCAGAAGGAGTTCAAATGTTTGGTGTCGAATCGTCAAAACTGAAATTGAGGAAGAACAATGGAAAAGTCAAGAAATCACATTTTCGCCTTTATCCGGAAAAGAATTAAGGGAAGATCCTGTGGTGGTCACAATTGGCATTTCCGGCTTCTTAGTGAAGCGAACCTACCTTGATACCGGAAGTGCATCTGAAATTATGTACGAATCTTGCTTCAGGAAGATGGGTATCAGAAGTGCAACAACTACTAAAGCCTCATACTTCCACACTTATATATACCTTTCCCTTAAAAAAAATTACCAAAACATTTTATCTTCTTCACCACATTCCTGCAACACTCTGCACCAGTATCTTTTTCCCAGGTCAGCACTTTTTCCTTAACTTCTTTTTCCATCTACTTTTACTATTCTCTTCTTATGGCTGAACCTAAGAAGATCTCATCAAAACATAATCTATTTATTTCATACTCC
>JBCNJP010000003.1:50506511-50526947 GCA_039602395.1 Deinandra increscens subsp. villosa | reverse complement strand
AAAAAAGAATCCAAAATTTCTGCTAGATCTCTTCTTATTTCCCTGGGATTGTAGTTCAATAGGCTAGAGCACCGCCCTGTCAAGGCGGACGTTGCGGGTTCGAGCCCCGTCAGTCCCGACGGATCCAATAAGTACATCAATTCGCCTCTCCATTTTCTGTGAAAGAAGGGACAGAGAGCATAATTGAATTCCGAAGGGGTTTCCCTTCTTTTTTTCAAGATTCTGTCGAAGAAAGAGCAAACGCTAAACTAAAATGAAAATAATGAAAAAAATAGTTAAGTTGATAGAATATTCCATCTTTTCTCCCGCCACACATCTTTCTCATACTTCTTTGTCTTCCAAATAAATTTAGATCATTAAAATTTAGAACCTAATTCTTCTCTTTTTCCACTTCGCATGTATGGTTTGTTGGGGTTTTGTAGTTCGGACGGGTGGTTAGATTTCGTTTCGTTTGATGGTTCTATAAGGAAGACCTAAGGTGGGTTATAGAAAAGAAAGAACAGAAAAGAAGGATAAATAAAGTAAAGGAATTTTTGATTGGTCCGGGAATCAAATCTTGGATTCGGTATGGATAAAAGATGTTCGTATGTTATACTATTCAATTCTTGACGACGAATTAATTTAATAGCTCAGATATTGTTATTCATGATATTGATTCGATTCAAGATCATCGATAGGTAATGCATTCATTGAATTGACAGGTGAAAGATTTATCATCTCTATGGGATTAAATCCCGAGTTATTGTGAAATAAAAAAAACGATGAGATTATGGAAGTAAATATTCTTGCATTTATTGCTACTGCACTGTTCATTTTAGTTCCTACTGCTTTTCTACTTATCATTTACGTAAAAACAGTCAGTCAAAATGATTAATTACTTTAAATGAAACATTACTTCTGAATTCTTATCAATAGTTGAAGAAATAAAATGAAAAGTATTCTATTTTTGCGTCTTAAATGAAATCCACGGGCTATAATCGGCGGTATTCTATGAGATCCGAGAGTATGGTAAGTAAGAAATTGATTTCTTACTTACCATACTCTCTATTTTATAGTAGTGTATAAAATTTTTTCTAATCAAGTTGGTATACTATATTAGCTTCTATCTTCAATATAGGTAGTTATTAATCCATATGATGGAATTGACGTAGGACGCAATTCTATTTCTTTGATACATCTATTTATTCCGATGAATCTGAAATCATTGTTTTACTGTTATAGAATACATTTCTCCACTAGAATCCAATGGAATTTGTAAATGAAGATATTTTGATTTGAAAATGATTTCAATTCAAATCAAAAAAGCGTTGCAGAACGATCTATAAAACAACTGATACCGTTTCATTCCTCAACTAAATTAGGAGTGCTTCTAAAGTCCACTTCTTCCCCATACTACGAGTGAAAGGGAAAATGTAAAGACTACCATTAAAGCAGCCCAAGCGAGACTTACTATATCCATGTGAATGATGTCCCTTATCTCTATGATAGAATTATTCCATTATTGCTCACTAATAATAGTAGAATGAATGGTCCGGAGTCAAAAAGGGATTCTGGCCGAACACTATTGATGAACCAATCAAATCAATCCATTTCAAAAATTCCTAAATTTCTATACGATTTCTAATCAGGAAAGAGGAAACACAAGTAAAATAAACAATCACACTACAAAGGAATGTTACTAATGGAACATCTAGTAATAAAATAAGAGGGTCCATTCCTTTTTCTTGCCCTTACAAAGTAAAAAAGGATTAATTGCTATCTATTACAAACTTTTTCCTACAACATACCCTTTCCCTCTTGTCTCTCTGAAGGAGTTGAGAGATTATTATACTCTTGACGAGGGGTTCAAAAAATCTATTTTTTTACTTTTTCTTTTCTATAAAAAAGTAAATTATCCATCTCAATCTAATTGTGATTGAATGCCTGAACACTCAGAGATTCGCGCGAGTCTATATATGTAAGAAAGAACTTCCTCCAACCATTAGTTAAATTATCTACCGGCTATTCAACCAAGACCCAATCAGTAGATTACATTAGTAGTAGAAAGGAATCGGGAAGTCTTGCTTCGACCAGGATAATCTTTCTTTTAATTTTGGATTCAAAGCAAAGATTTCTTTACAAAATCCCCAGAACGGATGTTTAGAATCAACCAAGTATTAACAGTCCCCTTATTCTGTTCTGCCGGGTAAAATTTGGTTGAGTTATATGAGCAGAGGACCTCACTCCTTCATTATACCCACATGCGTTCATCGCATTGATCGCTGCAGCAATAGCTGTCTTAAGAATTGGGCCTTTAGGGATCTTATTTTCCACTCCGGAGATACCCTCACCAACCAACCATTTTTTCTCTTCTTCAAAAACTCTTTTGAGTTCCTCCAATTTCTGTGTTTCAGCATCAAGTGTGGATTTGACAGTATCATGTTTTGAAAGGAATATAAAACCCATAAGTACAAGGAAAAAGAGTGATATTGGAAGTAAGAAAAATGCGATTAAGTGATACCAGTCTTTGATCGCTGAAGTTAAAGGGTCATGTCTTCAAGCTTATCATCTCTTTTCTTCAGTTCCGATGTATACTCGGAAAACTGGTCCTGCTTTTGTTTCTCAAGGTTTTCTATCATGGCTCTAGAATGGCTCAAGGATTTTTCCACATCCAACAAACGAGTAGAAACAACAGAGAAGGATCGGGTCAGCTCTTGGTTTTCTTTCTGAAGCGCCTGGTTTTTCTCCTGCATATCCAATTTCAAAACTGCGGCAAGTTTAGCATTCAGGGATTGTAATTGAAATTCTGCTTTTATCCATCTATTATACAGTTCGGGAATAATGACATTGTTGGTTGCATAAGATGACACAACGTGAGCTGCAAATTCAGGAGCGGGAATTTCATCTGATCGCCTAATGTCTCCCGGGCCTATCGCTTTCAGGAAAAAGTCCTTGGCACATGCAGGATCGGAAATGCTGTCACGGTTAGTGATATTCCAAGTTGGAATAAATAGTTCGTCCAGACCGATTGCGGATTTGTTGCGAGCTGCCATTAGTCGTGCTTCATTTCGAATCCACATTGAGTCCGAAAAGCTGGGAAGAACGGATGGGGTAAAATTTGAAGAGCCACTTGGATAAAGTTGGGTTGCCAGGGGAGTATTGGAAATAACAGGAGATGGTACCATTGTTTGAGTAGCAAATGTGGTGATGTTACCCTCAGAAGGTGAAACAGTGGGAGATGGTGTACTTGTCAGATCAATGGTGGGGCAAGGTGATTGCATGAATTCTGCAACTGTAGAATTGATCAGATGAGCTAGGCTAGGGGGATACATGATAAGGGTGTTTCCATCATCAGATACTGGAGAAGGTGTTCTTTCAGTGGTTTCATTACCAAATTTTTCAGAAAAAGTTTCAATGGTGGGAGAAGACTTAGCTATTGAGCGAGTGATTGGTGACTTTCTAGGTTTTTTGGGTGCAACATCGCTCTCTTCTTCATTCATCGATGGAGCATTTTTGTTGGGTTTAGCACACATTTTCTTCCTCTTTTGGATCAGTGGAGAAGGAGGTTGGGATACCTTCTGAGGAGAAAAGGCTTCAACAGAGATGGTATCAGACACATCTGGGGTAGCATCAGTATTAGTCATGGCTGGGTTTGCTGAGGTGGAAGTGTCGGTTTCAATGCTGGTTTTGCTGAACTGAATTTGGCTGAAATCCTTCAACAAGAGTGCATCTGATAGATCCATAACTGCATGTGAAGGTCAGTAAATTAGAACGAATATAAAAAGGAAAAGTAACAAAAGGAAAAACGTAAAGTTTATGGAAAATAAACACACTTTCTTTCCCACACAAGATTACAGGTCGCATTTGTGGGAATAACCAGTTTCTACTAATTTTAGCCAGAACTAGAATTTCTTCTGGAACACTACGAATAGGATGGATAAACTTGCTGATGCTTTCATAAGTAGCTTGGTGAACCTCAGCTGCCTTGGGTATCACATCATGTACAGTCAAGCGAATGTCCCTCCAAGTCATTGATTTAGGAAGACATGAATCATCTAAATAGAAGAATTGATTTTTCCATTGACGATTCTGTGGAGGTTTTCTACTAAACAATTGGGTGATATCACGACGCTTTTCAAAGGTATACCAGTCGTCGGACATGGTAAGGCGATAAAACGCACAAAATTGGATCAATTGATGTTCAAGATTTAAAGCTCTACAAGAAAGTTCGAAATGGTTCAGAATACTCAGTGCAGTAGGGTTGCATTGAGATATATGGATCTCAAAGTAAGTCAAAGCTTCAAGAAGAAAAGGGGTAAAAGGAATTCAATAATTGGCTTGGCGAAAGAAATCAAGGTAAACTCCAATTTTTTGTCAGGGAAAGGATGGATTGGTGTACCCTCGGTGGTAGGAAGGGGGTTAAGTTTCTTGGGGATACGGAATTCTTTCACAAAATCATTCAATTCAGATTCAGAAATTAAGGAGTATGAAATAGAGAGATTATGTTTTGATGAGATCTTCTTAGGTTCAGCCATAAGAAGAGAATAGTAAAAGTAGATGGAAAAAGAAGTGAAGGAAAAAGTGCTGACCTGGAAAGAAGATACTGGTGCAGAGTGTTGCAGGAATGTGGTGAAGAAGATAAAATGTTTTGGTAATTTTTTTTAAGGGAAAGGTATATATAAGTGTGGAAGTATGAGGCTTTAGTAGTTGTTGCACTTCTGAACCCATCTTCCTGAAGCAAGATTCGTACATAATTTCAGATGCACTTCCGGTATCAAGGTAGGTTCGCTTCACTAAGAAGCCGGAAATGCCAATTGTGACCACCACAGGATCTTCCCTTAATTCTTTTACGGATAAAGGCGAAAATGTGATTTCTTGACTTTTCCATTGCTTTTCCTCAATTTCAGTTTTGACGATTCGACACCAAACATTTGAACTCCTTTTGAGCATGCCAATGACCTTCTTTGGGGGTTGCACTTCTTTAATGTGCTTTACCAGATTAGATAACTTGCCGGATTTAGTGGCTCTTTCAATTTCACTTCGCAAGTGTCGACAGTTATCAGTATCATAGCCTCTATCTTTGTGAAAGTCACAATATTTGCTCACATCCATCCCTAAAGTATTCTGAGATCTTTGTGGCTTTGTGAATTGCACGTTTTCGGTAATCAATATTTCACTTGGGGTTTTAGTGAGTGATCTATAATCCTCAGTTCTGGGTTCCGAAGTCTTTTTATAGCCCCCGAAGTTTCCTTCCCTTCTTCGATCATAAGGCTGAAATCTATTTCTTTTCCAGGATTGACTTCTTGTCGGAGCAGAATACACACTTGCGTTTACGTTTTTAGGATTGACTCCTTTTTGAGACGGTTTCTGGATATTGACACCTTGTATATTGCCTGATGCGCTTTTTCCTTTAACATACGTTCCTACACGATCCGTGAGCACTTCCATTGTTTTCGGTAAATCTTCATGCAATTTTTCAACAAGGTGTGTATGTCGAACATCATGGAAAGATCCAAATATTCACAACTGATCTTGTGCTCCAGTTATCTTCATAGTTTCATTATTGAATCTCATTACGAAATTTTCAAGACTTTCATCACCTCTTCTTCGGATATTGTGCACTTCCGTCACTTCCTTGGTACATTTTCGTTGTTGGTTGAACTATCTTAAGAATTTGATTCTTAAGTCTTCGAAGCTACTAATTTGCGCATTTGGAAGTGTATCAAACCAGATTCTAGCAGATCCAGTAAAGGTTTGTACCAACATATGACACCAATATTCTTCCGACCAACGCTCTAATCTTCCAGCGGTGATGAAGTCAAAAATGTGATCATCAGGATCTGATAATCCGCCATACTTCTTAACAGAGGTTGGCATCTTCAACTTTGATGGGAATTTGGCATTTGCGATCCAATCTTCAAATTTGGATTGCTCTTGCATGGAGACAGGGAAATAGGGTACAAACACGTCCGGTGTTCCTAAAAACACGAGGACCATAAATCAAAACGAGATTACCAATCTTTCCTTGAAAAGAGATCTTATTACTGCCATACGGCCGATGCAAGTATAACTTACTCAGAAATGAATGTATTAAGCCTCTTCGGAGAGCTTTATAATGATACTTCCGATATAAGTTCAACTTACTCAGAAGCAATATATCTCGGAGACCTCTTTCAAAGGTCTTAGTGAATACATATGAACTATTTTCAACCCGATGCATGTATATACATTTATATACATACTCGTTTTATTCGTTTCAGAGTAAATGCATGTGCATACGTTAATGCACATACTTCACTTCAAATATTCAGATGCATAAATATATTCACACTCATACTCCTCTTTTTTTTTATATTGTAAGAAACACTCAATCACATGAGCAAATCCTTGATATAGATCTATCATGGAAAAGTTTGAAAAATATTTTCCCGCTCCATTTTGACGCTGGAAGTTTCCAATATTGAACGGCATAACTCATAAAATTTATATTGAATCTTCAAATATTCATCCAGTGAACATTCAAAATATCTTCAGTTTCCGTTTTGTATCCAACAAATTTCAAGCAATATTGTCAACAATAATCATGCAAAATCGCAAAATCGCAAAATCGCAAAATCATTAGAACACCATGAGATTTAATCATGACTAATCAGCACATGACCAATTCATAAAGCGTCATTGTAACTAATCCAATTTGCTTTGATGATCAATACTTATGAAATAACATTTATCCATAAGTTCCAAAATCAGGAATAAGTCTCCATGATTAAGCTTTGTCAATCCAAAATCTTAAAATAGTTTTTCCGAGAATTCAGAATCAAAATTGTTACCTGATGCTTTTGCGCGCTTGTCAGATGTGCGCTCATCATCTAGAATCTCCTTTAGATTCTTCTAAGCTCCAGTTTTTCCTGAATCACCTTCTGGAGTGAACTTGAGTGTTGCACGAACTTCCTGCAACCACGAGTCTCGTTTTTCCTTATCCTGTAATTGTTTTTAACACTTCAACATTTCTTAGCAGGAAATCCCGGCTAAAATCTCTCAATACATCAGACTCATCATTCCGAACAGCATTCTCGTCCAAATCATCTCGATCTAAATGCGTATCATCATTTGTTTGATCCTGCAATGGAAACACTAAATCCTTCTTACTGATATTTCCAGTTGAACCTGCGGAGCTGAAAATGTTTCTCGCTGAACTCGTCGATGCAAAAACCGACTTCTTCTTCGTTGAATCATCCAAATTCTTCTCCATAGTTCACCAATCCCAAAGAATACGGATGGCGCCAACTGATGAACCACAAAATCACACCGCTTGTAGGTTTGATTCAATGATTCAACTAGGAATTAAGCTAATAGATGGAAAAGTATTAGAAAAAAGGGATTTGTATTGATTCGGTATTAAACAGAGTACATTCAGAAGAATACACAGTTAATGGTGTAAATTTCAATCTGAAAAGTTGAGAATTACAAATGATACAATGAGCTATTTATACTATTCCTGAAACCGTAACTTTGTAAGCTGGATGGATGCACTTTCGTCTTGGTCATCCGTAACTGCATCACTTCCACCTTGCCTCTCATGCGATGCATGTCTCTGGAAATGTTATCTCTGAGGCACTTGCATGTCCGTTCTTGACCTATCCTCATCACCGCTCATGAAGATCACATTGATGAAAATGAAGCAAAGGATCTTTCAAAAAATGCCTCATCCAATTTGGAAGTGCTTGCGGAATTCAGTGTCCTTAATGACAAGGAGAAACAAATTGCAAATGATCAAGCCCAGGACACATCCAAAGTGTCAACTACTCTCAAACGAAACAAGAATAGGTGACCTCCTAAGCCTACATCTACCAAAGAAGTTGTGGGTTCCAAAAGGAAATCCCCAAGATGGAACTTGCAGTCATCCTCCAATTCTCAGATGGGTAACACTTCCGACACTCCAGAAGTTCTTGAAGACGATGTCGAGGAATACCTCAAGAAACCTCAAGATGAACCGGTAAGCCCTCACTTTAATGAGGAGTTTTGTATTTCTGATTTTTTGCTAAATCCTCCTGACTTGACACAAGACTTTGTTACCAATGACCCTCCTATTTTGCAGAAAAGTTCAAAACCATCCACTCCTACTGCAAAAAATACCCGAGCTAGTTCTTCATCTCCTCGAAAGAACCTTCCAAACGTCTCCATTCCTACCTCTGACTGGCTTAAGAGAGAAATCAACCTAGTCAGCCTTAGGACTAGTGTAGCCAAGAATTTGGAATCTTTTAATGTCACTTCCGAATTTTCTCCTAGATGGGATTTCAAGAATAAGACAGTTGTTTAGAAGCCTCCACTGCTAAGAAACTTTCTCTTTTAAGCAGCACTTCACATGACATTTCTGTAAGTCCAGAATCAACAACTAATCACGATATTTTAATCACAAACGAGTGTGGAATCCTCGTTTATGATTGATTCAAGATAGAGAAGAGAAGAAACACGAAGAATACGATGATTAAATGTTAAAAACTTGATCTTTGCACACAAGAAAACTTGTCGGGTACAAATACAAAATCATAATCCCACTTACTCTCTCTAAACTCGTAATCCAAAAGCTCTCCTACAAGGAGGACCATTGGGGTTTATATAGGCACCCCAATGGGTTTACTATTGGGTCTCTAATGAGTCATAAACCCAATAGTAAACTCAAGCCCAACCATAAACTAGCCTACATACAATAACCAAACTAGTCTACTAAACTAATAAAACCCTCTAAGCCCAGCCCAACATATTTAATATTACAAGCCTCATAATCTAGCCTCTACAATCTTCCCCTAGGCTTGTGATATTAAATGTCTTCGATCTATGAAAGTCTTCTTCTTGAATGGCTGGCAAAGATGCTGATGAAGATTCTTTCCGTAGAAATCTTCATTGGGTTTCATAACGGGCACTTGGGACTTCCTCTTGATCAGCATCAGCTAGAACTTGTTGAAATGAACAAGTTAATGAGATGGAGGATTCTCATTGACTTGCTTCTTTTGAAAGAACTGGTTCTTACTGAATCTTCGGTAACTGTCTCGAATCTCCAAAAATTAGAGGGTAAAAAGTTTGAACACCTCTAACTTTGAAGAACTTGATTGTTGATCTTGGGTCTTCATTATCTCTGACTGTTCTCTGCATCATTTTCTACATCAAAGATCGACTTGAAATCTTCAGCTTCCCCTAAACTTGTGAGCATTTTCTTTGAAGCTCTTTTGAAGCTTTTGGAAATTTGTAAAGACACCAACAACTTCCCCTGAACAGTTGCTTTTCCAGATGGAAGTCTTGTCCGGCTGGTTCTTTAACTTTGAGCAGCAGCAGCATCAGCAGCATCTTTCTATCATCAACCTATCTGACACACATTTGAAAAAATATACTCCACCAGACATTTGATGACTGGTCTTTGGGTTAGAAGGTAATTAACATTGTAAAAAACCCAGTTATCACTTGATGATAATAAAGTTCCCCTGAACCCAAGACCTCTAAAGACTTCCCCTTAGCTGATAACTTCCCCTCAGCTAAGGACTTCCCCTGAGATAATACATATTATCTTCGAGTTCCCTTCAGATACTATGTATTATGGAAGTCTTTTCAATAGATAATAAGTATCATCCTCGAGTTCCCTTCGGATAATACTTATTATCCCCTCTCCTTCCCCTAAAAATTTGTCAAGATCTGACGGAGGAAGTCTTTTCCATTAGATAATAAGTATCATCCTCGAGTTCCCTTTGGATAATACTTATTATCCCATACTCCTTCCCCTAAAAATTTGGCAAGATCTGTCGGGGGCATATTGTCATGCATTAAAACCCATGAAAAACAGATTTTGACTTCTCAAATCAACCTGGCCAAGACGAAAACACACCATAAAGAACTTAACGACTCACACACGAAAGATAAAAACAAACAAATACTTACCAATATCAAACACGAGAAAGTTTACAAGGGATCAAACCGTATGAATCTGACTGAGGAACCCTTTCAGCTTCAGTTACTCAACTAGTCCAGGTGATTGCCGGTATGTTTGTCCGCTTTAAACTCAAACCCGTTTAATCCCAACCGAATGCGTCATGTTTAATATAGTACAATATTACCATCATGTTTAATTGTCCCCACACCCAAGCGTACACAGCAAAACCTACCCAACCTCAGAGTTTATTGAGGATTCACAAACCCCTAACTTGAGGAACCATGCACCACGACTATGACTACCACTTATTTTCATTAACCATTAGTTGGTGATCAGGTCGGCCGCTAAGCACGCAAAGAAGACCAACTGAGTGATTATTTTTCATTTTCTTTTCTTTTTCTTTTCTTTTTCATTTATTTTTCATATATTTTTTTTTATTGTGTGGTGTAGTCATAATAGCAGAAACATGACGTGTGAGAGAGTGAATACTAGGTATAATTACCACTCTCAACCCGTTTTTGCTGAGACTCAGTTTTTTGAACCATGCAAACTGAGATGGGAAACTGAACACATATATATTTTAAGTTCATTGCACTTACATTGGAGGTCATAAGTTTAGGTCGAGCCTACCGAGCATATCACCGTGGAGCTTGCCTTTCACTTCCGCCTTGCGCGTGTCAGCCATCTCCAACCCGGACATTCATTTTACTTCCCCTAAACTTCTCAAAAACAAGACACAAACAATTAAAAATTGAAAAGCACACTATTTTTTAGGGGTGAGGGGTCAACTTTTTCTTCATCTTTACATTTCTTCCCCTTGCTTTTTGATTTTTAATGTCACAATCTTGTGAACATCATTTTTCAGTTTTTTTTTTTAAATAAAAATAAAACACACCAACACACTTAAAAGAACAAAACACAAAATTTTGAAGATATCTGGCCAAGCTAACTTTCAAAGTATTGATTTGAAAATTTTAGAAAATTTGGTTTCATGACATGCACACTTCATTGCATTTGAAGTCAAACACATAATCAATCAACGGCTTAATTGACACTTTAATGAAATAGGTTTGACTCAAAAGACCCTTTGCTGCCTCATCATTCAAACAACCAAGTTAAGAACAGTACCTTTCATGATGATGTTGACATTTTACCTCTCAAAGAGACATACCTTCCATTGTATAGATTACTTGACATGACATGAAGTTACGTCTCCTAAACTGTGCTTGGAACAATCACTTATCAACAAACAAATTAGTAATAAAAACGTTAGTGATAATCCTCCTTGATCGTTCCTGCACAGAGTGAGAGATTAGTTAGCTAATGGTACCCAGGCCATTGTTTGTCTGGGTACACCTGAGGAATCAATAAAGGATACTTCTTGTAAGAACATCCCCTTTGAGAAATCAGGAAGTTGTGATGGAGCTGCCTTGATTTTTGGTTTCCAAGTTCCAGGTGATTTAACATTTGTTTTAGTCACTTTTGGAGTTGTGACTTTAGGTATTTCAACCTTCTTCATTTTAGATTCATTTTTTAAAACAGTTTTTGTTTTAGTCACCTTTTGAATTGTGACTTTAGGTGTTTCAACCTTCTTCATTTTAGAATTATTTTTCAAAACAGTTTTAGTTACCTTGGGAGGGGTAACTTTGGGTTTTTCAAGTTTTGATTGCTTTGAAAATGGTTTCATCACCTTTCTCTGAAAATTTTGGTAACTTGGAAAGCTGTTGTTTTGATTTAAAGATTTTCTTTCAGCTTTGGCAGCACCCCAATGTTGATCAGAGGGTTTAACCTTAGGAGTAACAGTCTTCATTGCCTTAGGTTTCTGCACTATCATCGGCTTAGACTTCACAGACTCCTGAGATGAAACCCTTTGAGTTTTCGTATAATAGGGTTCATAGGGGCGATAAAGACAGTTTCTAGTAATATGACCAGCGATGCCACAATTAAAGCAAGTCTGCTCTTTAGATAGAAGTTAGACGTGTACCCATTTGTCTTTGGTGGCCGATATGGAGCTGGTTTGCCTTGTGTCTGCTTCTTTGCTTTGACTGCAGCTTCAGATTGGACTTTCGGCTGGTTCCTCGAAGCCTGTGTTGAACCTGTCTTCATTGTCTTTATGCTCTGTGAATTTCCTGATGAAGAAACACCATTTTTGCAACTGCACTTACAGCTGCATGAACCAACTGAAGAGATAGGAGACACAGCTACTCCCTTGAGTTTTTCATTCTTCACTCTAGCTGTTGGCTTCATACTCGGATGCTTGATGGTGATCTTTGGCCTCTCAAATTCAGCTTTACTCATTACTCCATCAGTTATTCCCTTGAACTTGGAGGAGAAGGATGGTAACTCATATCCAACATCTGGTTCTTGGTCAAACATTGATCCGGATGTCATAAAGATCTTCCCCTCAGGCCGTGTCGTCAAGATCACCTTTTCCCTTTTGACTTCGTCAATTACTTTGAAGCATGGGGTTTCAATTTTAGGGTATAGTTTCAACTCTATCCTAGCTTCATCAGACTTAGAGTTGTGACACCTGTCATATTTCTGGCACTCAGCATCATTGTCTGATATATCCTTTACTCTCCCTTCACCATAAGTCATGTTTGCTTCATTATCAATTTCTTCTTGAGTCAATGGTGTAGTTCCAACCAAGACACTATCAATAGGAGGAGCAGCTTCTTTATAATCAGACTTGGTTCGTTCAACTTGATCCTCACTAAGAAGTATTCCTATAATGTCTCTGGGAACTGGTGGAGGAATGATGCTGTTCATTGCCAAAGATTTATCAGTTTTCTCTGACCCAAACCCAGATGTGTCTTTCCCAACTAGACCAGTCACAACAGCATGTGACAATTCCTTTCCAGCATCGAGCATTCTTTTGCTTCTCATTTGATTCACATCTAGTTTCACTTGCAACTCATTGTTCTTATGTGTGAGCTCATCTACCTACTTCCTAAGCTTAGCTATTTCTAACTTTGCATTGTCATACAGTAGAGTTTTCTCAGTAGCAAGTTTTTGATATTTCACAATGTCTAGTTTCTGAGCTTTTACCTTCTCCTTATTCTTTTGCCATCTACCCTTAAAAGAACTCCTCCCGCATTTTATCTCAAATAATTCTATCTGATAATTTTTACAAATTTGCCTAAGTCCAGGAATTATACGAGCACAAGTAGGATTGGGGCATATCTCAGTTTTGTCAACTTATCTGTGAAAGCATCTTTGTCCTCAACTATATTCTTTTCTTCAACCACTGAACTCATTTTCTTTCTTTAGATATGCAGCCTTTGAAGATTTTGAAGAATCGGCAAAAACGGCAAAAGTACTATTCAAAGAATAATGTCAAAAACTTAAAACTGAAAAACGGAGGCCTTCGGAGTGGAACTTGGGGGTCCAAACGAGCACCCTTGGACATTAGTCTGAGGTAATTCTGGGGCTTGTTGTCACGAACGTCGTGTTAAAATTGGAGCTTCTAACTCCAAACGAGTCAAAAGTTACGTCCGTTTCCGTGAAGGTGTGAAATAGTGACTTTTTGCCGCAAAACCTATTTTCGATCGTAAACACTGTTCCCGATCATAATCTCTGTCGTAAACCCTCCGGATCGTAAACTCCTGATTGTGAACACGTTTCCGATCAAGAACAATCGTAAACACCGATTACGATTAAGTACAGTCGTAAACTCGATTCCGATAAACCTTAATCGTAAACTCGTTTCCGACCCAGGCTGATCGTAAACTCCAATTCACCGGATCGTAAACAGATAAAAATCCTATCTTTAAGTCGTGAACATGTTTCCGATGCAGATCTTCAAGAACACCAGTCGTAAACCCTTGAAAAACCCAGAAACTGATCATAAACACTGAAAAACAGCAGCAGCTCAGTCGTAAACTCGATGAACAGCCTTCAAATCTTCAAAAACTCAAACTTTTTCCAGCAAAAACTTGAATCCAATATCGTGAGAACCTCGAAACACTCGTTTCTTGGCTCTGATACTAATTGTAAGTCCGGAATCAACAACTAATCACGATATTTTAATCACAAACGAGTGTGGAATCCTCGTTTATGATTGATTCAAGATACAGAAGAGAAGAAACACGAAGAATACGATGATTAAACGTTAAAAACTTGATCTTTGCACCCAAGAAAACTTGTCGGGTACAAATACAAAATCGTAATCCCTCTTACTCTCTCTAAACTCGTAATCCAAAAGCTCTCCTACAAGGAGGACCATTGGGGTTTATATAGGCACCCCAATGGGTTTACTATTGGGTCTCTAATGAGTCATAAACCCAATAGTAAACTCAAGCCCAACCATAAACTAGCCTACATACAATAACCAAACTAGTCTACTAAACTAATGAAACCCTCTAACCCCAACCCAACATATTTAATATTACAAGCCTCATAATCTAGCCTCTACAATTTCTAACATCCAACAAACCCCTCATGAAGCTTTTACTGATGAACTTATGGTTACCTAAGCAATACAACAGAATCTAGTTTCCCTAAGTTAATAGAATACGGATGACGCCAATTGATGAACCATAAAATCTCACTAGTAGTAGACGAAATCTAATAGTTCATTGGTGAATTTAGTTTTGTAATGGAAAGTGAATGGTGAATCGATCTATTCTATTGATTTGATAAAATTTGGAACATCATTGCGAATCTATCTAGAAACACATAGTTAAGAGTGTAAAATCTCTATCCCTTCAAAATGTCCCTCGTCATAATTGAGACATTTCTATTTATACTAATTGGGAAATCGCATCTTCCTTGTTACTTAAGTGGATGCACTTGCTCCCTTGCCCGTCGCAACTACACCGCCTTTGTCATGCTTCTTTCCTGTCACACTTGCATGTCCAATCTTATCCATCCTCATCAATAGGTTACATGCATTAGAAATACGTTTTTATACCTAAAATGATGAAATATGCCTAAAATGGATGTGTTAAACGTTAAAGAAAGTAAAATATGAAATGAATATGTGTTTATATGAATAAGATTTTGATACATGAATCATTTGATGAATATATACATGTAAATACGTATGTTAATAGTTAACGGAAAAGTAAAAGGGCTAAAAGTGTAATTATAATAAAGATGTAAACGTATACAAGTATTATACGTGTTTATATTTATTATAAGTATTTTGAAGATTAGAAATTAGTAAAAATATATCCTAATATGATTCATAACCTAAAATGATAAATATTGTAAAGTTTAAGGGGCTAGAACATATATTAGAGAAAGATATATAGTATTTATACATAAATACGTAATTATATTCCTCGTTATACGTAACCGAACCTTCAAAAAATGTTAGAAATATATTTAGGAAAGTTTTAGGACTTGAAATAATAGTCACATCGAAAGATATAGGGTTAGCAAATGCATGTGTACTCAGCACTTTTGATCTTCATTACTTAGATCACAAACATTTGTATCCATATTTCTTCTTTTTTTTATCGAAAAAACATAAAAACTTATAAAGTTTGAGTGTTCAAACCTGCCAACAATGCCTCATATTCTGCTTCATTATTAGAGGTCGGGAAATTGAAGCGGATTGCATATGTCAGCTCATCCCCTTCGGGACTTTTCAAGATCAAGCCTGCATTCGGCATATATTATCTTTTCAATACTTTGAATAGCGATCACTTCTAAGGAAAGAAAGAATTTTATAATTGATCGAACCTGCTCCTGAGCCATCAGAGTTGGAAGAACCATCTATATGTAAGATCCATACTTGTTCTTAGATCTCAGGGACAAAAATGACATTTACACTTGTGCCAACTGGTACTTCCGCCAGGAAATCAGCTACTACTTGACCTTTCATTGAAACCCCTGGTTTAAATTGTATGTCAAACGGTCCCACCTCAATTTCCCACTTGATCAATCTCCCAGACATTTCCGGTTTTCTAAAGATCCCTTGAATAGGATACGAAGTGAGAACATTCAGAGTATGAGCTTGAAAATAACGCCGAAGTCTTCTTGTGGCTTGCACAAGCGCTAGGACAACTTTTTCGATCATAGGATATCTGGTCTCGTAGTCTTTTAGCATTTTACTTATGTAGTAAATTGGAAGTTCTTTGTCTTCCCTTTCAACCAGTAGCACAGCACTTACTGCGTTATCAGTTACTGCCAAATACATTATCAATTCTTCATCGACTTTCGGTGCGGTTAGAGTCGGAAGTGTAGCTAGAGCCATCTTCAACTCTTCAAATGCTTGATTGGCCTCAGGGGTCCATTCAAAACTTCCTTTTAAACTTTCTTTCAAAACTCTCATATAATGGTGTGGCTCTTTCAGCTGCTTTTGATAAAAATCGATGCAAAGCCACCAAACGCCCATTTAGAGTTTGTATATCTTTAAGGGTTTTAGGCGGTTCCATTTCTATGACCGCTTTGACCTTCCTGGGATGCGCCTGGATCCCATCTTTATTGGCTAGGACCCCTAAGAACTTGCCTTCCTCCATCGCAAATGAACATTTCTTGGGGTTTAATTTCATATTGATACCCCGCAAGTTTTTAAAGGTCTCTTCAATATCTTTAATCATATCTTCTTCATGAAAACTTTTAATGACCACGTCATCCACATAGGCTTCAAGGTTTCTACCCACTTGCGATTGAAAGGTCTTATCCATGAGACGCTGGTAAGTTGCACCAGCGTTTTTTTATCCAAACGGAATTTTTTTTGTAACAGAATAAACCTTCATTTGTAATAAACGTGGTCTTATCTTCATCTCCTTCAGCCATAAAGAACTGATGGTATCCTTTATATGCATCGAGGAAACACTTCCATCGATTCCCCGCTAAAGAATCAACTTTTAGGTCAATTTCCGGAAGTGGATAACAATACTTTGGACATGCTTTATTAAGATCTTCGAAATCAATGCACATTCGCCAAGAATTATCAGGTTTTCGGACTAAAACGAGGTTTGAAACCCATGTTTGATAAAGCACTTCTCGAAGGATCCCAGCTTCCACGAGCTTATCCACTTCCTCTTTAACCACATTGTTTCGAACTTGATCATAAATTCTTCGCTTCCGCTGAATAGGCTTTACATCTGGATAAAGGTTAAGTTTATGTTCAGTGAAATGTCTAGGGACCCCTGTGATATCCAACGGTTCCCATGCGAATATATCTACATTGTTTATTAATAGCTGAAACAACTTCTTCCTTGTTTCTCCTTGTAACTGTGATCCAATTTCGATTGTTTGATCGGGAAACTTCTCATTTATGATCCATTTGTTTTTTTCTAAAGTGTCATTTTTTATATCCTTTAAGCCTTCTTCTGGTATCAATGGTTTTTCAACCAAGGCTACATGTGGATCTGCATCTGTTTTAACTGTTGCGATTCCTCTTGGAGTTGGGAATCGAACTAGTCCATGTGCTGTTGAGACTATAGCACCCAAAACTTTAAGCCCAGGACGACCAATAATGACATTGTGAGGAGAAGGAGTTGCGACCATAATAAAAGTCATCATTTCTTCTCGGAAGAGTTTATCGTCACCAAAGATCACTGGGAGAGTTATCTCTCCCATTGGATGTACTACTTCTCCAAAAAAGCCAATGAGAGTGGAATTATGAGGCTTCAGCCTTTGTTGCACATCTAAGCCCATTTTCCGGAAGCAAGACTCATACATAATTTCTGATGCACTTCCGGTATCAAGATAGGTCCGCTTTACTAGAAACTAAGCAATACCGACAGTCACAATTACTGGATCTTCTCTTGATTCTTTTCCAATGAATGGTGGAAATGTAATCTCTTGACTCTTCCACTTTTCTTCTTCAAATTTTGTTTTAACATTGTGATGCCAAGTATTCGATCCTCTTCGTATCATTGCAATCACAGGTTGTTTAACAGCTGGAGGACGTCCCTCCTTTATATTTTTAACCAAATGTGATAATTTCCCAGATTTGATGGCTTTTTCAATCTCGCTTCGCAAGTGTCTACAATTGTCTGTGTCATGACCACGATCCTTGTGATAATCACAATATTTACCCATGTCACTTCCCAAAGGATTATAAGTCCTTTGAGGTTTTGAAAATTGGACATTCTCTGTTGCTAGAATTTCACTTGGAGTTTTTGTAAGTGATGAGAAATCATTGGATCTGGGCTCCCAGGCCTTTTTGTAACCTCCGTAATTACCCTCCCCCCTACGGTCATAGGGTTGAGATCTATATTTTTTCCAAGATTGATTTCTTGTGGGTGCAGCAGAGACACTTGCATTAGTATTTCGGAAACTACCACTTTTTTTAGATGGTTTCTGGGTATTAATACCCTGAATGTTTCCGGAAGCGCTTTTTCCCTTTACATAGGTCCTAACACGATCCATAAGCACTTCCATTGTCTGAGGTAGATCTTCGTGCAATTTTTCCACCAGGTGTGTATGTCGAACACCATGGCAAAAGCCAGATATACGTAATTGATCCTGTGCACCAGATATCTTCATGTTCTCATTGTTAAAGCGCATAACAAAGCTTTCAAGGCTTTCATCATTCCTTCTTCGGATGTTATGCACTTCCGTCACCTCCTTTGTGCACTTCCGTTGTTGACTAAATTGCCTTAGGAATTTCGTCCTTAAATCTTCAAAGCCACTTATCTGCGCATTTGGAAGTGCATCGAACCATACTCTTACAGGTCCGGTAAAGGTCTGTACCAACATGTGGCACCATGTTTCTTCTAATCATCGTTCAAGCCTCCCAGCAGTGATAAAATAAAATATATAATCATCAGGATCTGTTAGTCCACCATACTTCTTTATAGAAGTTGGAATTTTTAGCTTTGCTGGGAATTTAGCATTTGCGATCCAATCTTGAAACTTAGAATGCTCTTGCATTGAAGAAGGAAAATAAGGGACAAATACATCCTTGGTTCCTGATATCATAAAATCCATAGGTCAGAATAAGATCAATGCCTTTTTTGAGAAATAAGGTCTTAACATTGTAATTCAACCATAACAAGTATAGCTTATTCGGAATTGACCACATCTGCCTCTTATATAAGGTCTTTCATGGTGACACTTCCGACACAAGTGCAATTTGTTCAGAAGTGTTCACATAACATTTACTTCTCAAGAGATCTCATTATATCATTTCCGATGCGCGTACGTCTTACTCGGAAATCTTCGTTTACTATTATAATCACTTCCGATGCGCGCACGTCTTACTCGGAAGTCTTCAATTTAGTATCCATTTTTGAGAGATCATATCGGTACCACTTCCAATGCACGTGTGTCTTATTCGGAAGTGTATATTCATGTCTTTTTTCAAAACGATCCTATGCATAAGCACCATAGAGTACTTTGTTTTTTACAGCAACTCAACACGTGAGTGTGCTTTTGAAGTATCAATAAATTAAAATTTGAATGAATTTCTTCCCGCCTTAGTTGTTGTTCTTAGAACCTTTCCAGATTTTATAGGCAATCTTCATAGGATCATCTTTGAATCTTCAAATCTTCATCCGGTATTCATTCAATGAATTTCCAGATTTCACGTTCATCAAACAATCCTCGGTCGTTTATACATTCATCAGGATTTCGCATAATCATTAAGTCATTATCATATCATAGAGATCAAAATACGTCAAATTATCAAATCAATAATTGACCATTAATTATTGAATTAAACAATTTCAAATTAGTTTTATCGATCCAAAATATGTTTATCGGTCCAATGTTTTCAAAAATGAATTCCTTCACGTATTCAAAATTGTAAATCGATACCTGATGATTTTGTCCGTTTGACAGTTGTACGATCTTCATTTAGAAGATCTTCTAGATCCTTTTGAGCATCAGTTTTTCTAGAATCCTTTTCCGGAGTAAATTTTAGAGTTGCGCGGACTTCCTGCAACCATTGCTCACGTTTTTCCTTATCCTGTAACTGTTTCAAAATCTGCAAATTTCTCATCAGAAAATCACGATCAAAGCCTCGTAAGGCAACTAAAGCATCATTCGGATCCACATTATCATCAGCATCATCATGATCTGAATACGGATTATCATCAGATAGATTCAGTAATGGAAACACCGAAGTTTTCTCACTAATTTTTCCAGCTGATCCTTTCGAGCTGTGAATGTTTTTTGGTGATTCTCCTAGATCAAAAATTGACTTCTTCTTCACTGACTCATCCGATTGCTTCTCCATTTTTTGCCAATTCCCGAGAATACGGATGGCGCCAATTGATGAACCACAAAATCACACCGTATGTAGATATGAGATTATAATTCAACTAGGAATGAGCTAACTAATGAAGAATAATGGATGAATCAATCATTTTATTAATATTGCTATGTAAGAGTACAATTGAAGAAAACACACAGTGAATGTGTAATTTTCTGGAACTGAAAGCCCCCCCCCCCCCATTTGTGAATGAGCAAATGAACTATTTATAGAGTTGCTAGAGTCGCATCTTCACAGGTTGATTGGACACACTTGCGTCTTGTCCATCCGCAACTGCATCACTTCCGATTTGTTCTCTATATGATACTTGTTCTTGAGGTCTTTATTATCGGAAATATAGTTGTTAGGCCATTTGCAT
>JBCNJP010000003.1:50481517-50506011 GCA_039602395.1 Deinandra increscens subsp. villosa | reverse complement strand
TTATGAATGATCAGTCATCCCCAGTTTGAAGGGTTCAATCACAATGAGTCGTGCATTACGAAATATATAACACAACATTAAACATAGATGCCTCGTAGTTGGTCCTAAACGTTTCAATTAACGTGCTAATTTCATAATTTTCAAAGCTACTCATAGATACCTCTGAGTGCCTCTTTCCGGAAACACAATATCTCTGTTCTCATGATTGATATACATGTACAAATCTTTACATGTCAAACGTATACAAGGTTTGATTCATAAAGATAATATGCTTTGCTCAAAATACCTGATCACAACCACATGAAATCAGAAGAGATTATCAGGGTAATTGGTGGATCACAACGTCACCATATGAGAAACATCCCTTACTCATGAATTATTATAGATCTTGGTCTGATTGATTGGGCAGTATATAAATGCATAAACCCAAATATATATATTTTTTTAATGTTTCTCCCCTCCTTTGCGTCCAGCAAGGGGTCAAAATATATATATCCATGGTACATGACGAGTTTATTAATCTTACGAACTCGTAAGATCACTCTGATCAGCCCGGACCGACAAACCTGTATTCTATACTCTTATTGTGTCGTCTTTTATATTCTTTCGTCATACATCAAAAGTAATGGGTAATCATCCCAATAAAGTATCATATTTCTCTTAATCCGTTCCACAACTTATAACCAAACCATTTCCTTTAACAGACATATGTCTTAACCGACATCATTAGCTACACATTTTCATACTGGAATTTATAATCACTAGGAGTTTTGATATTCCATATATTCAAAATCCTAAGTCAGTGAGTCCTCACTTTGTTGCAAAGTTCAATCCATTCTAAGATATTCAAACCTTTTGCGTATTCGAACATGCGCTTAAACAAATGACCATTTCGTCATAACTAAATTCAATCAAATTCTTCATTAAATAGATCAATTGATTTACCTTTAGATTGTATTAATAACCATCACCATTATATCTAATGACATCGATTTCGACGATGTATCCTTGCCATTCTAGTGGCAACTCTTTCGCCTTTACTTGGCAGCTTTAATTTCCTTTATTATATCTCAAATTTTGGCATAAATGAGAGCACACAAATCATCATGAACATGTGGTCTCCATGCCTACCTTCCACACTTACCTGGCTATGGCGTCGTAAACCATTATGCCAAAGGGGTTTATATATAGGGCTTACCGCAGCTATCCCACCACACCTTGGACATAATAATAAATGCACCGTTATCTGGTTCGAGTACAATCTTATACATGTGTTTTAACCCTTGGATTACCGCCCTTTGGTAGTGTATAAATAATACACATGCTTCAAAAACATATTTATACCCGAATATTCTAGTACGTCCACCTTCCTTGCTGATACGGATTCGTATAAGCGGGTAAAGATAACCTAGGCTAAAACCTAGCGGCGAAGACGCTTGGCCAACCAAGTCGCCGACGACGGTGTGATATCCGGCCAACCGGAACTATCAGTGAACAAAACCTGTTCAACAAGAAAATACTTTTCTTTATTTAATACTAACCCCCTAATTTATGAGATACAATGGTGCTTAAATAGACAAATAAATAAAAAGGAAACCTAATCAAACTAGAAAACTACTAACGAATAAAATATTATTCAAATAAAAGATAGATTAGGAATCAAGAAACCCTATTGGGCTTGGATTCCCTGGGTTGCGAATCGGGTCCGTATGCGGACCAACCGGATCTGTATCATCCTCCCCTTCTTTGAAAAACTCGTCCTCAAGTTTTAACATCGGACCATAACCGCCAGGATCAAACAGAAAATCTTGATTGTTTACGACCGACTCTTTATCTTCATTTGTCGCCCCGGTCGTTTTCAAGTAAACACGATTCTGACGGGCGGGTCCCGGGTCTATCGGGTTGCCTAGGCCTTCCATATCCCTCTCCTTCTCCCCTCTTCGAAAAAGACTCGTCCTCGAGTCTTGAGAACGTGGAAGAGATCAACGTTAAACGGGTAAAGATAACCTAGGCTAAAACCTAGCGGCGAAGACGCTTGGCCAACCAAGTCGTCGACGACGGTGTGATATCCGGCCAACCGGAACTATCAGTAAACAAAACATGTTCAACAAGAAAATACTTTTCTTATTCAATATTAACCCCCTAATTTATGAAATACAATGATGCTTAAATAGACAAATAAATAAAAAGGAAACCTAATCAAACTAGAAAACTACTAACTAATAAAATATTATTCAAATAAAAGATAGATTAGGAATCAAGAAACTCTATTGGGCTTGGATTCCCTGGGTTGCGAATCGGGTCTGAATACGGACCAACCGGATCCGTGTCACTTGCCTATCGTCGCACAACTCTTTGCATTTCCAGTATCCTACTTAAGATTACATCATAATCATTTCTTCACCATTCTTGGTAATATTCCAAAATATTTTCCATCTTTAGGTCGCGCTCTGTAGAAATTGTACTATTGGACCTTGCTATCATGTACTAGAATTCATCCTTGGAATCATTGACCAACTAGACCTCAAGAGGTCTCACAAAAATTAAGTCTATCATGGCAATCCATGTCTCCATCGTGAAGACTAACTATATGGTTATTGCTAACCACTTAGTTCGAGGATTATCATTCGGATTTAGAATACAAGCACAATATTAGAAAATGCATGAAGTTAACGCCACATCTCAATGCCTGAGATCACATGACTATTACTTGTGTGAAAATTCCCCACGATAATCAAGACACTTACTTGTCTTAGCTTCCAAGCCCTTTGCATTTTTAAATGTTACTCACACAAGTAAAGAGACGGTACGAATCAAAATACCGTACACTATGATAAAAAAAAGAGTACTCTCACCAATGGTGCCAACTTTGTTCAGACAAATTAGCAAGACCAACCATGAATGATAGTGCGACAAGCTGGAATTTCCACCAGCTATACAAAGCTAATAGTACAAAGTGATCAGATCACGAGTCGGATATGATCTAAAAGTAACAACTTTACACAAGAGAAATTTCAAAATGATGATTAATACATAAGATCGACCGAATCGAAGAGAAGAAGAACAAGAATCAGAAGATAAATCCGCTATCGTCGTCCACTGCTGCTCCACATCTTGCTGCCGTTGGGATGATTCGTTGACTCCTTTGCTCCACGGTCCTCCACCTTGTTGAGTATAATAAGTATCACCGTCATGTCGTTGTTGCAGATGTCATCCTTTAAACTCTGCTATGTCTTCAGAAGTCTTCTTTATGTCCGTCTTTCTTGTCTTGATCTTTATTTGCAATCCATATTGCCTAATTATTCATAGCAAATCTGCTAAGAGTCTCCAGTTAAACCATGCCGCTTGCTGCAGTACATATGTCTAATAAGGGTCTGTTTAGCCTTTATTTGGCTTGGAATGTGAAAGAAGAAATTTAAATTCATTCTGAAAAGTAGCATTGATATCACCCAATCACCGTTCATCCTTGTGACCCACTATTTGCGTGTCGAAACTGACAGCATAACTCTTGCATATTTGAACATCACCGTGTGTCCATCTGACAACACGAGCCCTTACCTGATTATGTCGTATGTCTTTAAGTTCGCGTGGGCAAACACGTTTTTGTTTCATAAACAATCATTTATTTCTAAAGATATCATCTCCATTTGCACTGCCAGTTCCATTTTAGTAAGGCCAAGCACCCATTTCCATCTGCGGTCGTCCTTCAGACATCCGACTCAGCTAATAACAAACAAAGACACCTTAAGAGGTGATTTATGTCACCGCGAGACATAACAGATAACGGTTTGTCAGGCCGTTTCAAATCCCCAACTTAGATTGATTTTGTAGTAGTGGAAGCTAGGGTTATCGAACCAAGGGAATATGTGGAAATTGATTAACTGATTAACTAAATTAACTAAAATTACTGATTAACCTAAAATTACCTATTTTGCCACTTAGCTGTTTTGAATTGTTGGGGTGATTTAACTAACAAAGTAACTAACTTTAACCTAGAAATTTGATTGAATTCAAATGAGACAAATCTAACCACTTCTGGATCCTGGTTGGCTACCGATCTAAACAAACCTAATTACTAACTAGTGACACATAGACATGCCCCCCAATTGCTTCCTTGACCTAATAACCTAATTTCCTAATGGGCTGATTAGTCCTGCCGCAAGAAAGTGCTAGATCAATAAACAGTGGACCACTAAAACCCTAGGTTACTAGTTAAATTAAACAATTTCGCATGCGGGTGTTCAACGGTAGCAAGTATTCCGGAACAACTAGTTTAACAATTGATTAGTCATAGAACGATTCCGCCAACCAATCACCAAAAGCAGTTAGTGGTGATTAGCCGGACATGGCTAATGAAACAAACATGATTATAATGAAAGATTGCATTAAAAACAGTTACCGAATGATTGAATTGCTTCCAAATCTCCAAAGCACAAGTGAAAATCGCAAAACTCTAAGCTCTGGCCATCTGGAACAATGATGGAATAAACAAAAACTTCACCAACAAGTTTAAATACTAAACCCTAATCTAAAACTTCTGACGACCAATTCGGGGCGTACCGCCCCAAAATGTGGGATTCTGGGCGTACCGCCCGGATTGTAAAATTCGGCCGCTTCTCTAAACTTTAGGGCGTACCGCCCTGGTTTCTTCAATTCTGGGCATACCGCCCAGATCTGGACCTCAGGAACTTTCTTCAATTTCTTCTAATTCTTCACTCGTTCCCGCTCGATTCCCGATCCCTGTACCAGCAGCTTCCAGTTCTTCATAAAAACTCCATTTTTAGCTCATTAAGCTCATGGTACCTCAAAACATAAAAACCCATGAAAATGCAACGTAATCCAATCATTATTATAACTAAACATAGCAAATTAAGAACAATAATGACGACACATTGGACTAACATCACATCCCCACACTTGACTTTTTCCGTCTTGGAAAAACTGCCATGGAATCATAATCGGGAAATCAATTTCAAATCATTCAACAATTTAATATTTATCAACCAATTCAATGCCACATTCCAAGATGTATTCATATATACTAATTGCAATCGCCGATATTTCTATCCGACTAAACCCAACCACTGATCTTTGAGCCCCCAAAGTGTTTATATAAATTACCGAATATTTGTATTAACCTACCTATGTGTCCCACATTCAGAAAGTCCTAGCTTAATCTAATCCCAACTCATATTCGGTCAAAGTAAAGGGTAATAAAGATGTATTATTTATATTTTCCCCACCCTAGTTAAACCAGACACTCATATATCCCAAGAATGATGAATTTAAATGGATGAATGAAGTTGTTGAGCATTTATTCCTCTACTATTTCTTTCTATCTTTTTTTTTCTTCATTTTCTTCTTTTTTTTCTTTTTTTCTTCTTTATTTCTTTTATAATTGGTTAATTTTAACTATACTTACCAACGGACATCATCATAGGCATTCTTTCACAAGGTCTTACCCCCGAAATCATACGTGAGTGTTTTGCCCGCGAGATCCGAAACATCATCAGAGACACTCACCACGGGATGCTATCCTTAGTTCGTACGTGAGTATTTTGTCCCTTCACTCTAATTTATTAACCAATTTATTACCTAATATGCTCAAATATGGAAAGATGGGGCGCCGTTATTTCTCGGATTTGCTTTCGCAAAAAGATCATAACGTGCCAGTTTATTCTGAAGATATATAAGTTTCTAATCTAAAAAGGACTTTTTCCTCCTAATCATCAGTTTCAATCTCACTCTAACCTCTAAAATGAGAACCCACTGGCAAACTAATTTAATTACATATTTATACAAAATAAACACAATGGGATAATTAAGCTTTACTAAATCAGTTGGGCCTACCGACACATCACAAATTAGATATATTTTCCATTCTCTCCTTTTCTTACCACTTTTCCCTTTCTTTATTTAATTTCTATTTCTGAAAATCGACTCCCAATTGTACTATCATTTTCCATGTACCGGCAATTTTTCCAAAAACAGATTCGACTCAAAAACCAAAAACTAAAAATGACTCAAAAATTAAAAATCTTTTTGTATTTTTTTATGTTTTTCAATTATTTTTTTTTTAATTATTTTTTTTTAACACACACAAAAATAAACTCACGAAACGCGTTATTCCCCTCCCCACACTTGAGTTCAACATTGCCCTCAATGTGAACAAAGAAACAACAAAAATAAATAAGAATTAAATAAAAATAAAAATAAATAGAAATAGGAAACGTACCGGTGATCGGAGATAAGAAAAAAAACAAAAAATTTTGCCAGCTAATCCTGGGCGTACCGCCCAGAACCTGAAGAACTGGGGCGTACCGCCCATCTCCTTTTTCGACAGAAAGTTTTAAAATTTTTTAGACACTTAGAAATTTTTCTCTTCTCTGCCAAAACCTCTAAATTTCTATCACAACCTGTTCCAATCTAATTCTAATCCTAAACATACCTGGAACACTCAAATTTTTTTCTTTCATTTCCATCACCGAAAACTGATCCGAATCCTGAAAACACAAAACACGTAAAAACTGAAAAATAAATAAATAAACAACCAAACTTACCGCTGGGTTGCCTCCCAGGAAGCGCTAAGTTTAAGGTCTTCAGCCAGACCCAACTCCCTCATGGAGGTTCAAATACATGATTTTCATCCCACTTTGACACCGTGAATGGATTCTTAGTAAAATCGAGCTTGCCATCTTGACTCCATCCACTAACTTCACAACTTTCCGCATCCTTCATCTTCACTGCTCCTCGACCATCTACATTTTTTCTAGCAGCTTTTCCTTCACCCCCAGTCCGAGCCTTCGATCTCGTCACCTTCTCTCGTGGTTTGTGCCCGTTTTTAGCATCCTTCAGCTCCCCCGAATCAACGTCTACCGGGTCACCGGTATCCCCACACTTGAGTTCATCAACCTCCACTTGCAACCTGTCAACCACAAAAGCACCTTTCTTTGTATCCTCCCCATTTTCATGAAGAGAACACTCATTAGTAGCAAACAAGTTTGGAATAGTATTAATAATCGAATATTAAAACATGATTAAATAAATTTAAAGATAATACCCGGCTACCAAACTGCATTGTACATGTGTTCGCTCTGCAATCAATTTGTGTGTTTGCGGTGGACAAGAATGGTCTCCCGAGAATAACCCGCGGTTGATGCCCCGTATCCTCATAATCCATGACCAAGAAGTCCGCGGGATAGTAAAACTCACCAACTTGAACTACTACACCCCTCAACATACCTCGTGGTTTCTTTGATGATCCATCTGCAAATACCACCTTTGTCTTGACCTCTTGCACGTCACCCAACTGAAATTGCTCACATATACTACTTGGAAGAACACTCACCGATGCTCCAAAGTCCAACAATGCCTTGTTGGTTGAGAACTCTCCAATCTTAACTGGAATCAATGGTGTCTTGAACTCTTCGAACTCTTCCTCAACATCACTTTCGTCTTCATCTACCACCGTGTTGATTGCACTAATAGGAACTCCTAGGACATTCTTGATACCTGAAGTAGAAGCTTGGTTGTAACATCCCAAGTTCATTTATATTATTATATACATATGTCCCGTTACTAACCGGTTAACCAACTTAATAGTCAAAAGTTTATGGCTAAGATTATATGAACCAATTAGTTCCAAATGTAATCTATGGGGGTTTAATGTGTAAAAAACATAAAATGGTTAAAAAGTTAACAAAAATCTAAACTTGAGGGGCTGGAATTGTCAATAGACAATACTTGGTTAAAGAAAAGAGCTGGGAAGGAGAGGGGGATCGTGATTCACGATCTGGAGGTCGACCCAGCCTCATCTCCTTCTCCAACTCAAAATTCTGCAATCAAGGTGCCAAGCTGCGATTTTGGTGTGCATGAAACCGAAATTGGAAGTGTTTACTAGCCCCTAATTCCATCTTTGAATCAAGTAAGTAAACCCCAATTCCTTGCATGTGCTAATCTCGAAAATTTGGGTCTTCAAAATCCGAAATTTGTTGATGTATTATGAACCCTATTGTGTTAGGAATCTTAGATGTTGCTTAAATTTCTAACTTGGTTAGTAATTGGTGAAGAGATCACCAAATCTCCTTACTTGGACCCCCATGTTAGATGACTACATGCTAGAGTAATGAAATTGGTTCCAACCATGAGTTCCAACTTGGTTATAGTGATAATTGATCAAAATCTGTTAAATAAGGATGGGTTGGTGATGGATTTCATCAACCCTATGCTAAATGGTAGGTAAAGGGTTTAGAGAAACTCATGAACATATGTGTAGATAGTTGTGCCCTCTAGGTGTTTGATGAAATGCCTAAGAGAAAGTCAATACTTGAAAATGGTTAAGATTGGGATACCATGGGTGGTAAGCATGTATATTGTAGTAATGAAATTTATCAATGACTAAATTTCATGTGAATTGGTAAGTAGAGACCACTATAGAGTGTGTATGCCTATAACTTCTATGAACGATTGTTGATTAAGCCATGGATGTAATATGGGGTTTATAGTTGTATTTGTATCAATGAAAAGGTGTAAATTGTGCAATGAGCCATGGTGATATCCCAATAATGTATGCACTATGTTGATTGTTATTAGGGTCTCTAACTTGTTTAAGTGACCCACTAGGTGGTCAAGGTAACCAAGCAAGCAACCAAGGAACCGGTGGAAGCGGAGGCTCAAACTCTAAAGGTAACTTACTTAGTTACAATATTGTGATTGAAATAATTAATGATGTCATTATAATGGGTAATCCTTTAGAGGTAATAATGAGGCGATGAATGGTTCTCGGAACCATGAAGCCATAGAAGGCACAACATGTCCATGAGTTATGCAACTTGGCCATTGGAATAACAATTGGGAAGTCCCAATAGAGAAAATATTATGGAGGAAAAATGGTCAAGAGACCATGCCATGTAAATATGCTATGAGCAGGTGCAAAACATGGTGTAAGTGGTTGGAGAACCATGAAAAAGAATGGCAAGTTGGTAAGTCATGATACATGTGCCTAGTTACACCTAAACGGGTCAAATGGGTTGGAAATGGGAAACCCATGGGTAAATTATTAGGCATGATTAGGTGCTAACTTAGAGAAGGGCCAATACGGTGTTGTGTTTGTGTACGTTATGATCACAGGTGCATAAGGACGAGTTTGGG
Source organism: Deinandra increscens subsp. villosa (assembly GCA_039602395.1). Classification (NCBI taxonomy): domain Eukaryota; kingdom Viridiplantae; phylum Streptophyta; class Magnoliopsida; order Asterales; family Asteraceae; genus Deinandra; species Deinandra increscens. Next base: position 50,496,861 of record JBCNJP010000003.1, on the reverse strand, counting down.
TCACTAAAAAGTGGTACGGATGGATCAAAACACAAGAAAATGGCCAATTGTAGCTGTGACCACCGTAGCTTACGGTGCCACCGTAGCTTACGGTGGCCACAAGCTCAAAACCTCACCGTAGCACAGCACCAAGCTAGCGTAAGCCAGCCCAGACCCACCGTAGCTTACGGTGGTGGCGTAAGCTACGGTGGGGACAGTTTTAAATTTTTATTTTTGGTGTTTTTCTCGTATCCCACAATGACGTTTAATGGTCCTAATCCAATACTAATGGGTGGATAAATGTAAACCTTGTAGGTAAACATGCTGCTTGAAGGATTTCTCTCATCGAAAGCTAGGAAAGGAACCGACACCCAAAGATAGACGAGTGCACCCCTTTTGTATTATGTTTAATGATGAAAATGGTGTCTTAGATATGCTCAAATGTTATTTTGAAACGTCAATTTACGATCCTTGGGCAAAATGTAAGTCTAATGTCCATGTATATATATATACATATATATAGATATATACACATTTTGGAAAACTTGTTGGAACCTAATTAAATCAACGTGAAGAACGTTTATATTTTGGTTATGTGTTTGAGGTGTTACAATTTTGGTATCAGAGCCGTGGTTTAAGGGATTCAAGTGATCATAAGATGCTTGAACTCAAACCCGAGCTCCAGGTACGAGGTATGGGTGTTCGGTTCAAGCTTGCTCAAGAGAAATCCAAGTAAGTAACTGTGTATTTATTAAAAGGTTAGGCATTAATAGACTTAGAGTAATGGTTGTGAACAACCGTACGGACCTTATGCCCATGGGCCAAAGGGGGCCGATCAACGGGGGCGCGTAAGCGTGGTATAACATCTACCCACAAGGTGTGTGGGAGATGGGAAGCGGGTAGAAACGGGGTAACGCTAAGGCAAGAAACCTCGTATAAACCTGTGGATAAGTATTGGTTACAACCAATCACAATTGATCAAACAACTTGCCGGTGGGCAAGGGACAAGTAAACTGTTGTTTCTAATGAAAGTTTAAACTCTGTAGATCGATGGTAGACCAAGATGACGATGGTTCCACGAGAGAACAGAGGCAAGAGGCCTTGAGGCTCCAAATAGCCGAGGAGGTCGGAAGGGCCATAACTGCGGCTATGCCAGATTATGTACAAAAGATCCAAGAGGATCTACTTCAAGCGGTGACAGAGAAATTCAATGAGTTGAAAAATGCTCTCCTTAACAAAGGGGAACCTAGCAAGCCAAAGAAGGCGTGTTCCTTCAAGGAGTTTGTGGCTTGCAAACCCCCTCAATATGTGGGGGAGGTTGATCCAATAGCGAGCCATCGTTGGATCAATAACATGGAAGGGATATTTAAAAGGTGTCATTGTGAACCCGAAGATCAAGTGTTCTATGCTACGGGTTCACTAGTGGAACATGCTAAGGATTGGTGGGATGCCAAGGTCTTAGAAAAAGGAGAAGACGCGGCTAACGCCCTAACGTGGCCCGAATTCAAGGAGTTGTTCCTGGAACACTTTTGTCCCGCGGCTGCGGTGAATGACTTGAAGCACGAGTTCCTTAAATTGGAACAAGGGGAAAATCAGACGGTGGATCAAATTACGGGGATTTACCTTGATAGGGTGAAGTTCTGTGCTGACGTGCTTCCCAATGAAAAGGCACGAATGTTCTTTTATAGGAACATGCTGAGAGCAGAAATTAAAGCGTTTGTACCTCTCGATCAATACTCCACTGTGGAGCAAATGATCAACGCCGCCCGTGCGCGGGAATTAGACGTTCTTCGAGAGGAAGCAAGGAAGCCTAAAGGGGGAAATCCCAACCCTCCTAAAAGACAAAAGGTGAATGAGTCACCAAAGAAGAAGGAAGCAAAGGGTGGAAGCTCTAAGTGTAAAGTATGTGGTAAAGGACACTCGGGTGAGTGTATCTTCAAAGATCGACCATGCTTGAGATGTGGCAAGAAAGGCCACATTATTTCAAATTGCCCACATGAGGAGCCACGATGCTTCAACTGTTATCAAGCTGGGCACATAAAGGTGGATTGCCCTAAACTCAAGAAGGAAGGGGTGAAGGGTGGTGGAAGAATGGAGATACCTAAGGCTACGGGCCGGGCTTTCCAACTCACGGCCGAGGAGGCTAAATCAGACCCCGACGTGGTGGCAGGTACATTTCTTGTTAATTCGATACCTGCTCACGTATTATTTGATACGGGAGCTAATAGATCATTTGTCTCATATGATTTTATTAAGCATCCTTCGTTTATAATTGAAAAATTACATGTACCCCTAGAGGTAGAAATAGCTAATGACAAAAGTATTCTTGTTTTTGATGTATGTCGAGGATGCAAAATCTCCATCGATAACGAAGAGTACTTGATAGATCTCATTCCAATGGCGATGAGAGAATTCAAGGTGGTGGTGGGGATGGATTGGTTATCCCGCAACCACGCAAAGGTCATATGTGACCAGAAGGCGATAGAGATATCCTCGCCAAAGGGGAGCAAAGTCACCATTCATGGTGAAAAACAAATTGTTCCGATTATATGCTCAATGATGGAAGCTAGGAAGCTCATAATGCACGGGTGCCAAGCCTATTTGGCTATGGTGGCGGATACTAGAATTCAAAGTCCCGCAATAGATGACTTACCCGTGGTGCAAGAATTCAAGGATGTATTTCCGGATGATTTACCGGGGTTACCACCCGATAGAGAGGTGGAGTTCAAAATTGACTTAGTGCCAAATGCTAAGCCGGTGGCTAAAGCTCCATATAGGTTGGCACCGGCGGAGCTACAAGAATTGAAGACCCAAATCCAAGAGTTGTTGGATAAAGGGTTCATACGACCGAGTGTTTCTCCGTGGGGAGCACCGGTGTTGTTCGTGAAAAAGAAGGACGGTAGCATGCGGATGTGCATAGACTACCGGGAGTTAAATAAACTCACGGTGAAGAATAGATACCCATTTCCCCGAATCGATGACTTATTCGATCAACTTCAAGGGGCAAAATGGTTCTCGAAGATTGACCTACGTTCGGGGTACCATCAACTGAAGGTGAAAGAGGAAGATGTTCCCAAAACGGCCTTCAGAACTAGGTACGACCATTATGAATTCCTAGTGATGTCCTTTGGACTCACTAATGCACCCGCGGCTTTCATGGATCTCATGAATCGGGTGTGTAAGCCTATGTTAGACAAATCGGTGATTGTGTTCATCGATGATATTCTAGTATACTCCCGAGACGAAGCGGAGCACGCTAAACATTTACGGGAGGTACTAGAAAGATTAAGGGAGGAAAAGCTATATGCAAAATTCTCCAAGTGTGCCTTCTGGTTAAAGGAGGTGCAATTCCTAGGTCATGTCATTGGCGCCGAAGGGGTTATGGTGGATCCGGCAAAGATTGAAGCCGTCGTCAATTGGGAACCCCCAAAGAATCCGACGGAGGTGCGGAGTTTTCTAGGGTTAGCGGGCTACTACCGGAGATTTATTCAAGACTTCTCGAAGATAGCCCTACCTATGACTAAACTAACCCGAAAAGACACCAAGTTTGTGTGGGGTGATGATCAAGAGAAGGCTTTTCAAAGCCTTAAACAAAAGTTGACGCAAGCACCCGTTTTAACCCTCCCTGAGGGAACGGAAGATATGGTGGTTTACTCCGATGCGTCAAAATTGGGCCTTGGATGTGTTTTGATGCAACGGGGCAAGGTGATTGCCTATGGCTCAAGGCAATTAAAGGTGACCGAGCAAAACTATCCAACTCATGATTTGGAGTTGGCGGCGGTGGTGTTCGCCCTCAAAATATGGCGACACTATCTTTATGGGGTGAAATGCACCATTTTCACCGACCATAAAAGCCTCAAATATTTCTTTGAACAAAAGGAGTTGAATATGAGGCAACGAAGGTGGTTAGAAACCATAAAAGATTATGATTGTGAAATCCATTACCACCCGGGCAAGGCCAATGTGGTAGCGGATGCCCTTAGCCGAAAAGGGGATTATGCTCCTATTAAGGTGCGTTCAATGAAACTGGTGGTGACTTCCGACTTGATCACCAAGATCAAGGACGCTCAAGTTGAAGCAATGAAAGAAGAAAACCAAAAGAAGGAACGAATTATGGGTCAAGTGAAAAACTTGGTAGATGAAGAAAGTGGGCTCAAAACCCGATTTGGTCGGATTTGGGTTCCAAACTCGTGCGAGGTGAAACAACTGCTGCTTGATGAAGCTCATAAGTCGCGGTACTCGATTCATCCGGGGGCAACCAAGATGTACCACGACTTGAGAAGTAATTACTGGTGGCCCGGCATGAAACGGGACATAGTTAAATATGTGAACAAGTGTTTGACTTGTTTGCAAGTCAAGGCGGAGCACCAAAAGCCCTATGGTAAGCTCCAACCCTTGGAAATCCCAACTTGGAAATGGGAGCACGTAACCATGGACCTGTTAACTAAATTGCCTAAGACACCCAAGGGCTATGATGCCATATGGGTCGTGGTTGACAGGTTGACCAAAAGTGCCCATTTTATTCCAATAAAGGAAACCTACTCCTCGGAAAGGATGGCGGATGTATACATCAATGAAATAATCTCACGTCATGGAGTACCGGTATCGATTGTATCCGACCGGGATACCCGGTTCACCTCTCAGTTTTGGAGGGAGTTCCAAGAGTGGTTGGGTACGAAACTTAGATTAAGTACCGCCTACCACCCCCAAACGGATGGTCAAAGTGAAAGGACCATCCAAACGCTTGAAGACATGCTACGGGCATGTGCAATCGACTTTGGGGGAAGTTGGGATCATTATCTACCGCTCATTGAGTTTTCGTATAATAACAGCTATCATGCAAGCATTGGGATGCCACCCTACGAAATGCTTTATGGTAGGAAGTGCCGAACCCCTGTGTGTTGGGGCGAAGTAGGGCAACGCGAGCTCGGTAGTAAAAGAGTGGTCAAAATAGCGTCTGAAAAGCTTGATCTAATAAGGGCACGCTTGAAGGCGGCTCAAGATAGGCAGAAATCCTATGCTGACAAGAGACGGAGGTCAATTGAATTCCAAAAAGGAGACATGGTACTATTGAAGGTGTCTCCATGGAAAGGTATTATTCGTTTCCGAAAACGAGGGAAGTTGAGCCCAAGGTTTATAGGGCCTTTTAAAATCTTGGCACGGGTGGGAAAAGTGGCATATCAATTAGAACTACCGGAAGAATTGAGTGGAATTCATGACACATTTCATGTGTCACATCTCCGGAAATGCTTAGCCGATGAAAGTGCATATGTACCGCTTGATGACCTAGTTATAGATAAAAAGCTCAATTATGTGGAAAGACCCATTGAGATACTCGATCGCAAGATTAAAAGGTTACGAAAACGGGATGTGAACCAAGTGTTGGTTCGATGGGAGCATAGAAAGGGCTCCGACTTGACTTGGGAACTAGAGGAGGAGATGCAACGCTACTACCCTCACTTATTCGGTATGTAACTCGTTTCGGGGACGAAACCCCTTTAAGGGGGGGGGGTGGAGTTGTAACATCCCAAGTTCATTTATATTATTATATACATATGTCCCGTTACTAACCGGTTAACCAGATTTAATAGTCAAAAGTTTATGGCTAAGATTATATGAACTAATTAGTTCCAAATGTAATCTAGGGGGGGTTTAATATGTAAAAACATAAAATGGTTAAAAAGTTAACAAAAATCTAAACTTGAGGGTTGGAATTGTCAATGGGCAAAACTTGGTTAAAGAAAAAGAGTTGGGAGGAGGGGGAGATCGTATTTCACGATCTGGAGGTCTACCCCAGCCTCATCTCCTTCTCCAACTCAACAATTCTGCAATCCAAGGGATTCAAGCTGTGATTTTGGCATGCAATCAGGGTTTTGAAGTAGTTAAACAACCCTCATCATCCTTAGTGTGTCAAGTAAGTAAATCCCTATGAACCTAGCTTATGTAGGTCATGAAATTTGACCTCAAACCTGCAAGTTTATGGATGTTTTATGAGTCTCATGATGTTAGAAACCTTATATGTTGCATAAAATAGCATATTGTGTAGCAATTTGGTGAAGTAGTCACCAACTTCTCCTACTTGAACCTTCATATAGATGACTAATTAAGATGGTCATAAAACTTGTTATAATAATGGAATTCTAACATGAATTTGATGATGCATGATGAATTAAAGATAGGTTAGGAGTGATTTCACCTAAACCATGATATATGGATGTGTGGGAGGTTCAAGGGATTGAAATATATGTATGCTTACTAGTATGCACACAAGGTGTTTGATTAAATGCCTAAAAGAAATAAAATATGGATAATGCAGCCAATTTACTAGATTAGAGCTTGAATGATCATAGGAGGCATTATGTACATAAATTGACCCATCTTGGATAGAATTATAATCTAGGGTTAAAAATTGATTAGTAAATGTCTTACTTGATATGTGGTGGAATAAGATTATAAAACTGGATGTAAACTTGACAAATATGCTTTGGTTGCTAAACACATGAAAACATGTATGTGTAGCATAGAAATCATGTTAAGGAAAATGTGATAATAATGCTATGTTGTTAAAAGGCCTAACTTGTTTAGTGACCCATTAGGTGGTCAAAGTAACCAAGCAACCAACCAAGGAACCGGTGGAGGCGGAGGCTCAAGCTCTAAAGGTAACTTACTTAGTTACGATATTGTGATTGAATAATTAACGATGTTAATATAATGGGTAATCCTTTAGAGGTAATAATGTGGCGATGAATGGTTCTCGGAACCATGGAGCCATAGAAGGCACAACATGTCCATGAGTTATGCAACTTGGCCATTGGAATAACAATTGGGAAGTCCCAATAGAGAAAATATTATGGAGGGAAAATGGTCAAGAGACCATGCCATGTAAATATGCTATGAGCAAACATGGCGTAAGTGGTTGGAGAACCATAAAAAAGAATGGCAAGTTGGTAAGTCATGATACATGTGCCTAGTTACACCTAAACGGGTCAAATGGGTTGGAAAGGGGAAACCCATGGGTAAATTACTAGGCATGACTAAGTGCTAACTTAGAGAAGGGCCAATACGATGTTGTGTTTGTGTACATTATGATCACAGGTGCATAAGGACGGGTTTGGGTCACTAAAAAGTGGTACGCATTGATCAACATACAAGAAAATGACCATTTGTAGCTGTGACCACCGTAGCTTACGGTGCCACCGTAGCTTATGGTGGCCACAAGCTCAAAACATCACCGTAGCCCAGCTTCTGGTCAGCGTAAGCTAGCCCAGACCCACCGTAGCTTACGGTGGTGGTGTAAGCTACGGTGGGGGCAATTTTGGATTTTATTTTTGATGTTTTTCTCGTATCCCAAATGACGTTTAATGGTCCTAATCCAATACTAACGGGTGGATAGATGTAAACCTTGTAGGTAAACACGCTTCTTGAAGGATTTCTCTCTCGAAAGCTTGGACGGAACCGACACCCAAAGTAGACGAATGTACCCCTTTTGTAGCATGTTTAATTAGAAATGGTGTTTTAGATATGTTCCAATGTTATTTTGAAATGTGAATTACGATCCTTGGGCAAAGTGCTAAGTCTAATATATATATATATACATTTTGAAAAACTTGTTGGAATCTATTTAAATCAACGTGAAGAACGTTTATATTTTGGTTATGTGTTTGAGGTGTTACAGTAGAGCCACTGCCAAGCTCTAAGGCATTATCACTTCTAATACATTTAATAGTAGTGGAAAATTGAGTCTTAACCATGGCAACAAAAGATTTTAAAATGTCAAATGCATTGCTTTTGGTACTTAAAAGATAAGTCCAAGTGATCCTGCAAATCATCTACAATGGTTAAAAAATACTTATAACCATTGTATGTAACAGTATTATAAGGACCCCATGTATCAATGTGTATTAGATCAAAAACTTTGGATGAAAGAATGATACTTTTGGGAAAAGGCAATCTGTGTTGCCTTGACTGTGGACAAACAGAACAAGAGGAAATAGAATCAAAACTATGTTCAGTACATATAGGTAAAGTCTTTAACTTGTAAATTGGCAAATGTCCAAGCCTATTTTGCCAAGTTTGTGTAGAAACAACCAAATTACAATGAAAATTTGGAAGATTACAAGTATTATTAGAAATAGACTTTTTGAGATCCTGTTTGAGCAGATACAACCCTTGGACTAATCTACCAAGAGCCACTGGCCTCTTCAGTGAAGGGGCCTGCAAAGTGCATGTGTCAGCAGTGAAAAACACAATGCCATTAGTATCTGAGCATAATTTGGGAACAGAAAGGAGATTATGTTTAAATTCTGGAACATAAAGAACATGAGGAATGGAGAAGTGAGAGGAAAATTGTATTGTGCCATCCTTTAATACTTTGAGAACCTGCCTATTAGGAAGGCCTATAGAAACACGCTTCAGAAGAGTAGTCATATGTGTGAAAAGGTTATCATTACAACACATATGACTGCTGGCACCAGTGTCAATTATCCATGTAAAAACATTGAGAGAAGACAAAGAACCAGATGAATTTGATGCAACTATACCTGCAAAGTTTGCAGAGTCAATTGCAGTATCTGAGTCTTGTTGGTGAGCTTTCTGAAGCAGTTGAATCAATTGTGCATAATCCTCTTGATTCAACAAAGATTGCTTTGAAGCATCATTGGCACCAGAATCAGAAGTTGCAGCATTAATAGACTCAGGTGCAGCAACATTAGCAGAAAAGCTTTTAGGATTAGTAAACTTAAAATCCTTTGGAAAGCCTATAAGCCTGTAACAATTAGCAGTTATGTGACCTGGCTTCTTACAATGATTACATATCAATTTTCTGCTGTCATTTTTTTTTTGTTGAGATGAACTCTTGGTGTATGCATTCAAAGCAACAACATCAGAATTGAAATGATTAGAAGCATGAACTTCTTTCTGCTTCTCATCTTGAATCAACAGAGAGTAAGCCTTGTTTAAAGATGGAAGAGGATCCATCATTAAAATGTTACCTCTTATCATGTCATATGAAGAATTCAGTCCCATAAGAAACTGAAACAATTTGTGTTCATCTTCTCTTTTGACTATAAGAGCAGATGAAGCACATGTGCATGCAGGAATAGTATCCAAAGAAGCTAACTCATCCCAAACAGATTTTGTTTTAGTGAAGTAAGCAGCAATATTACTATTACCTTGTGTAATTTCACACAAACTCTTCTTTAGTTCATAAAATTTTGCACCATTTGGTTGTCCAAATCGATCATTCAACTCCTTCCATAGCACCTCAACAGTAGTTGTGTACATCACACTCTCACTTAATTCCTTTGAGAGAGTATTCAGGATCCAGGAAATGACCATATCATTGCATCTTCTCCATAAACTTTCAGTTGCAGGAGTACTTTTGAGTTCACCCGTAACAAAACCTTTCTTATTTATAGCAGAAAGAGCAATCGACATTGCTTGCTTCCAGGCCGCAAATCCATGTCCATCGAAGGTTCTTGAAACCAGGAGCAAGCCAGGATGATCAGAAGGATGAAGATATAGAGGATTGGATGTATCAGTTGAATTTGATGAATTGTTAACATCAGCCATGATTTGAAATCAAAGGAAATCACAAAGAAACGAAGAATCAGAAAGGGGAAAAACAAGATGTGAACGAAAACGGAGATCATAAAAACAGAAAGTGATCGGAAAAAATGAAGAAGATCAGAAATGGAAATCGGAGATCGGAGCTCAAAGCTCTGATACCATGTTAGTTTTGAGAGAATCGAAGATGAAAAGGGTTAAAATTCTCATTACCCAACGAAGTTGTTACAAGCAAGCTTAAGTACAAACTGTCATTAACTAACTTCTAACAACCAATTAACTAAGCTACTAACTATGGTTAAGTTAAAATAACAACCAAGCTTAGCTACTTAAGAAAGCGCGGATCCTAGACCCGGAAGACCCGATAAGCCTTTGTTATAACCCGATAGTCCAACATTTATTTCTGATGATTCCTCAGTTCGAATCCCGGTTTCTTCAACATAAAGCACTAAGTCTCACAAATGCTTGTACAAGGTGACCACTACCATCACTTAGTGACATGTTTGTGTGCCCATGATATCTACCATTTTGAGATGTTAGTGGATCAACTTCGAATTGGATTATCGGGAAGATGACATAGAGTTGATTAGTTAACATCCACTTAAACGTATATAATCACGCTTTGTTATTCGTTCCTTTAACTCTTTACTTATTTTTCTTTTAAATCTCTTTTCACCTACAAGTGAACTTCCATACTTAATCTTGTTAATCAAATTTTTTTTTTAAAAGAAGCTATTCATTCTTCTAGTTTTCTTCAAACAAGAACTTCGACCCGCGCTTTGCCGCGGGCGTGAAGTTTATTTCGATGTTTAGTTCGTGCGTTGAGAGAGGAAATAGTTTCAAAATCCGATTATAATAAACAGAAAGTTGTCGAACCATATTTCAATTTTCTCAAATGGGCGGTGACACAGCTAATAAGATTACGATATAATCAAACTGTTCAAGGTGATCTAAATTTCTTTGATAATAAAAAATATGTACCTTGATATATAGTACGTACGTTATGAGATATGAATAAAATTTCTGTTAGTTAACCTCTTAGATAATGACGTAAAGTACACATCAAACAATTGAAGTTTACAATTAGATAAATCATACAAATAAGTATGTATCAAGTGTAAATGACGTAACTCATAGCAATAAACATATGCAATTGAAATGGCTAATCAATTTTTATCCTCAACTTAATGCAATAGCAACACTCTCATGCCAACAACCATACAACTTCAAAGTTTCCTGTGACAAAAACATGAAAGTATTCATCATAGCCTCGTCTAGTCTTAAAAACCATCCACCACATACAGTCGATGAGATCAAAATAATAACCGTAGAAAATCATCATCTCATGCTTTTTGTAAATGATAACTCAAGAAGACGATCATCCATCGACATTTCATTAAAATGAAAATGAGACCTTTAAAAATATATATTTTTTTAATATGTAAAAAAATATGTAATAAACACACACATGGTTGTATGTAAACATTTATTTTTCACTTTAATTATAGAAATACTATAATTTTTTTAACTGTATAAAAGAAAAATAATGATTGTATAAAGTAATAAAACGTTTTAATTTGAAATAAAGCTGCTATGGTAAGTCTACGATGAGAAACCACCATCTTTCTATCTGAGAACTAAAAGAGAACAACAAAAAAAAAAACTCACGATCCTAAAAAATACATAGAAGATTAAATTTATATATGGCTCAGATCAGAATGAGGTTGCGTTTAACGCCTTACCAATCATCCGGAAAACATCATAGCCAGAAAGGTAATCCACAACAGCAACATGTTTGATAGAAACTTGTTCTTTAAACAAACCCCCAAATTGAGATGCATCTCAAATGTACAGACCAGGAGACACACCAACAACTTACGCATCTTTTTAACAATCTGAGATGAATCCGATTAGATTTAAATCGTTGGTGCAAAATAAGTTTAATCTAAAATGAGGGCTCAGCTTACAAACATCACAGCAGTAGCAAAGGTAACCAACAACCATCTGATTAGCTCAAAACCAAAAGGTTCATCATAGCCAAAGAACACAACAAATATTCTAAAATGGAAACCAATCAGTTGTATGCCATAAGCCCCTAACGTGTATCAGAATATGGGAAACCTTTAGTGTGGCCTGGGGTTGCAATAACATGCACCTCATGCCCCGCAAACATCCATGTGTCACCATCATTCAAGCTAATATCAATGCCAGGAATTCTATCATTGTCTATATTTGTTCCAATTACCTGCATGATTGCAAACACAATATTGAAGACAACTATATGATTTAACAAACTCACATGACTTGTGAAAATACCCTAAATCGTCAAAAACATTGACGATCTATCGGGAAAAAATCGAACCGTAAAAAACGAAGCAACAACCAAAACGTCACCACAGATCACCGGAGAAAGCCACATCGGAAACTCAACAACCTTAATTCCCTCTCTCAATGGACGACCATCGATGGGCAAAAAACCCAAAAAAAACCCAATCGAAGTGCCGGAAAAAGAACCGGCCGACCAGACCTCGTCGACGGCACCAACCACCCACCTACACCGATCCGTTCAATATTCCGACAACGCACCCGACGGCGAGGATCTTTCAAATCCAGTGAAGAAAACCGACAACCGTCGCCTACAACATCACCATCGGACCATTTAGTAAGCGAAAAGGCCCTTGAGAGATCCAGATCCTTCAGATCTAGAGTTACAGAAACAGATGATGATGAAGGGCAACAGTCGGGTTCTCAATCGGCCGGGTTCTCAAACGCAATCGGAGGGGATGAAACGCGTCGGAGAAGATGAACAAAGAATCGGCCGCCGGCAAGGAAAGGTAACATCACGATGGCGCCGGTTATCTCTCTCTCTCTCTATGTAAAAGAAAGATAAATAAAAGAGAAACATATATGAAATCAGGAGGAGGAGCACATGGTTAGAGAAGAGAAACATATATGAAAACAGGAGGAGCACATGGTTTAGGTTTTAGGTGGATTGCTGAGTAAGAAAGCCATTTAAGTTACACGTGTATGTAACATAAAAAAGAAAAAAAAAAGTCATCCAGAAGATTCGATCCCTGGTAAGGCTGTACAAAAACTAACACCTTACCACTGCACACCAAGACAAATAGTTACAAATAACCAAAATTTTTAATACAAATACAGAAAGGTCAGCTGAAAAAGAAAAAAAAATTAAAAGAAAAACCTATGCCACGTGGCAGCACCTGAGCATACCAGCGTGGTATGAACAGTTCTCCCACTGTGTACAGGTAGGATTCTATAAATGATATATATATAATTACAATCGTGATGTTATGCATATTGAGAAAAATGTACATGACGACTTTGATATATCCAATGTTTAATGGATCATGTCGAAATGAGAATTCAACTAAGATGTTGCTTCTTTTAAGAATGTTGAATTTTTACTATATACCATGCCGAAGGTTAAGAAAACGAAATAATAGCCATTTTTCCATGTTATGTACACAGAAGATAATATTTCATGTTAAATTAGTCATAAATATTAACCTTAAAAGGATTCATAGATGTTTGTACCTTGTCTTTAGTCTTAAAGTAAAGCATGATCACAAAAGTAAGGCATAGAATTGAAGTAGAATAGCATGAAATAAATAAGATTTTTAGAACTGTAAACAATAAAGCAAAGAATATACTCTTTATAAACTCGGGATCCTATTGGTTCTAATATGAATAACTGCAAACACTAGAGACCAATTTTTGATATGTTTTAAGCAGAGCTAAATATTGGAAGACAAAGCGCAATTCCTTGAATCCTTGGGACATCACCCTCCTAGTATTTGTATCGGGTAGCCTACCTTTGTATTATGATTCACTAGCCAGTGACCCGGGTAAATACCCGGGGCTAAAACGTATAAAAGAATGAAATATTTTATGGAAAACATAATTGGTAAAACATATTCAATAATAATAAAACAAAGTTCAATATCCGTTACAAATTTGAGAATAGAGATTTATACACAATGTTTTTTGTTACATTGGTTGGATGACCGTCTTCATCCAAAATCAAGATCTTTAAACCCTTCTTGCTCTTCACCCTTGATAAAGCAACATATAATTGACCGTGAGAGAAGACGGGAGCTTTCAAGTACAATCCAACTCTAGAAAGAGATTGACCTTGGCTTTTGTTTATCGTCATTGCAAAACAAACAGATATCGGAAACTGCCTTCTTTGAAAACGAAAAGCAATTCTTTTATCTGTTGGAACCAAATTGTAATAAATAGGACCACGACCTCATCCAACATTCACAATTTCTATCGCTACAAATGGTGCAAATAATTTTTTTTTATCAACTATTCAACATAATAAATACCAATTGATTGCTCTGATATACAACTTCAGCAAATAAACCGGACGTATGAAACATATTAAAAATGGCCATTGTGGATCAGAATAAAGCACATCAAACAATAAAGCACTTATGAACTTAAATATGTTGTAGAACTTAAATAGGTTATGAATAGGTTTTGTGTCATATCCTAAATATTTATAAATATAAATATTATTATTTTTAATAAACCGTACATTAAAACTGTTTGTGTTTTATATATTTATAAATATAAATATTTTTGTTTCCATGGATTAATTTGAAGTTGAAACGAAGTAGTTGTAAAATTATAAAAATCAAAAAAGTAAGTTGATATTGAATTTACGTTATGAAAATTCACATTAATAACAAAATCAATTGCTAAAGTTATGGACTTTATAATGAAAATGAATATTATGGAAAGTCAATTGTCCGTGTTATAAACAATTAAAGTTCGTTTAGTATTTATAACTTTCATATTTATTTTTTTTCATTAGGAAATCAGTAGATTTGGTGACAGATAAGTTTCAATAAAATTCATTTTAGAATATCTTTTTAAGTCATTAAGTAAAGTCATTTTTTCAAAAATGAATATTCAACTTGAAAGTTGAATTGAATTGGGAAAATATATTTTTAGAGCATTAATAGTAGACAGGGAGATAAGAAAAAAAATATTTATGTATTTACCAACCCTACCAATCAAACATGCATAATATTTAATAAAATCCCGAACTATATAAAAATGTCGAATTGGGTTTCAAAATGCCAAACATAAAATCCTATATATTTAATAATATTGCTCCAATGACAAACTGTATAAAAAATTATACTTTGTAGCAGCCTCATAGACAGGGAGATAAGAAAAAACAGTTATGTATTTAACAACCCTACCAATCAAACGTGGATATAATAAACGATTATAAATCAAATGAAATTTGTATATTATGGAATTTCTGAAAGAATCGCATAAAAAAGTTTTTATGCATGTAGCATAAAAACCATTAACGAAGGTGTTATCAATGTAGAGAAACGTAGATATGAGGAACAGATAAGAGGAACAGACCGGTAAGATAAGAAGCAATACTTTTCTGTGTAGATGTTGATATCGTCGATGAAGATTTAAAAACAATTGGTTGTCTTCATCATTGCTGTATGTGGTGAAATAAAGATGTGAATTATGAGAATTCTATTATTTATAAACATTTTGTATTATGGTAAGGATTTCCATTAATGACAATTTTTAAAAATTAGAGGGAAAATTGAATGTTTTGAAAAATTTAAAAAGTAAATCGAAATTAAAGTTTATGATATTTACTTAGAATACATCCTTTTAGTATTAGAGGGAAGAGCGAATGATTTTTTTCAATTTGAGTAAAGTGGACGAAATTAAAGTAGATTTTCAATTAGAGGTAAAAGCGGAATTTGAAAAGCAAATCAAAACTTTAATTTAGAATACTT
>JBCNJP010000003.1:50459017-50481017 GCA_039602395.1 Deinandra increscens subsp. villosa | reverse complement strand
GCATGTATATGTAGAGCGAGGATCTGAGTCAAGATCCGAGCTGAAGATTAGAGATGCGAGGTTGGAGGCCTATAAATACCCAAGTTTGGACCTAGATTAGGGACTCTTGTATCTCTTGACTATGATCACTTGTAACCTTCTCAATCAATAAACATCACTTTCTCTCTCTAATTTCAAATCTCATTCATTTTCTCTCTTACTTCTCTGATTTAGCGGTAAAAGTGTTCTTCGTGACACTTTTTCCTTTTTCATTGCCTATCTGAACTATTGAAGTGTTATACTGTTAAATTACCTTTGAGTAAATATGTATCAAAATTGCTAAGGTGCTAATTGATAAATGGATATATTAAACTATTAAATTATTGTTGGATTGATATATATGTATATATATATGTGTGTGTGTGTAAACTGTTATGGAAATGCATATACATGAATTATCTTGAATTGATAAACTATTAAAAGGCTTTTGGGATAATATATATAGATAAATATATATGATATTTTATGAAAATGATGTTAAATCATTTGTATGTATTATAACGTAATTATAATGACTATGATATGATATGTGCTATATTTGCTTTGAAATTAAATAGTCAAGTGATAAAGGAATTATTAGTAAACTTTATAGTGAATATGTATGATTATATGAGAACGGGTGATGCATTCACTTTATTATTATTATGTGGTGGATACGTCGCTGGTACTTCCTATATATAAGCATAATAATATTAGTTACCCGGTATATCAGATGTGTGGAGGATACATACACCAACGGTAAATTGGGGGATGTCCACTTGTTGCAGTATATGAAGACCTTATCACTATTTGCTAATAATCTTAAGTCACTTGGTATTTAACTAATGGCAGGTAGTAGTACATGGGGAGTTAGGAGGTAGTGTTGCTCAATGGGATTAGAGACCACTACAAATAGAAAAGGGGAAAAAGCTAATGTCCGTTATAGGGAATGCCCTAGAAGGGTAAACTCGGCAGTAAGCAAATAGGGTAAGGCGGTGCAACTGTCCGTTATAGGGAATGCCCTAAAAGGGTAAATTCGGCAGTTAGCAAATAAGGGAAAGCGGGGCGAGCAACCGTTATAGGGAATACCCTAAAAGGATAAACTCGATAGTCAGCAACGATGATATCTCTTCTTATGTATTAGCAGGGTTTAGACCAGTAATAGATGTTGGGGTTATAGGAAGGGATAGTGGGATAAATGGTTTTATAGGGGGGTGTTTCCTGTTAAGGAATATTACGTGTTGTATAATTGTGATATATATTATACTTGATAAATGTTTATGAAAAAGGGATCTTGCAGGTCCAAGGGTTTTAACCCTCACGCCGAGGTAAAGCTTTAAAAATATAAAACTCACCAGCGTAACCTGACCCTTCCAAAAATATGTATGTATGTCAGGTCAGAGTGAGGCTTCGACTAGTTATGAGAAGGCCCTGGTGATAAGGGATTAGACGGGCAAACTATCAGACGGAAGGAGGGTTTTGGCGAGCTGGCATAGTTATAGCAATAAAACATAGTGATAGTTTGTATTTCCTTATGTAAATTATCTCACTTACTTTGTAGTACTTGGCAAATAAATAAAAGTTTGAAATTTCCGTTGCTTAGTTATCTATGTTATAACCTTGCGTTCATGAGTAAATCCAATTCCAGACCCCTTCTAGAGCGAAGTCTGGGAGTGGGTGTTAGAAATTTTCAATCCATAAGCAAATTTATCCATCCCATCAGAAGAATTCCTGAAGAAATTCTTGTTATTGCTAAAATCAGCACCCACTGGCCTCATCCTCACATGCGACCTACCATCATTCTCAAAAACTGTGACAACCCGTAAGTTTTCTAAGTCAAATCATATAATAATACGTGTAATTAACTGTTTCTGTGTGCATAAATATATGTTTTAGTTAACGTAGATAACGTATTATGCAACTATCCGTTAGTCTTGGCGTAACCCTAAATTAATATCTCGATGATCGACCTTAAAAACAATGATATTATATATATATATATATATATATATATATATATATATATATATATATATCCGATGGAATTTCAATAATAAGAAATATTCACCACAACGTATGTGGTTTAATATAAAAAGAATTTTTATATTATCTTGTCACTTTTGTAGTATTTAAATTACATGCAAAGTTCGTAACGTTACTTCGACGTAAAAATATCCAATGAACGCTTGAGTTTATTTATTTATTTATCAACTACGCCAAATAATAAACCCTTTAAATGTTTAGTGTTTTTATAACGAAAAACCATTAGGTTTTTATATAAACATTTAACTTCAACGTTTTTCACCATTCAATGCCATTTATATTTAAATAGGACTTGTATCATTTCATTTTCCCTCAACTTTGATTTATATTCCTCCATGACATGCATATCAAATCCCATGTCACCTTTGATCCTATTATCTTTCACGATGAAAACCCGACACCCAACAACTTACAACTATCATTAGTAGTAATCCACCACCTTTATCTAATCTACTACTAATCCCCTAATAAATAAACCATACACTATTCACGTGTACCTTACCTAAACCAACACCATCATCACCTTAGCCACCCTAGAACCCTTACACATCCACCCTACTTGTACCAAGATTCACTTTGACCCTCCCTCCTCTCCTCATTTGCTCCTTAGAACCCCCCCCCCCCCCCCTCCTTTGCTCCCCTCTCCTCCCTCACGGTTTGGGACTATAACCGCCACCACCACCCCACACTTGAACCAAACCCTTTTCTTTCCTTTCTTTTTGTGTAATCATATATATACTACCTAAAAAATAGAAACCATAGATTTTCTATTACTTCACACCACAAAAACACACACACTCTTTCCCTTTCTCCCTCTAAACCCGTCGCCTTCTCTCTCTCTCTCTCTACTCTTTCTCTAGCTTTTCTTCATCAAATCTCCATAATACTTGAAGATCAAAGCTACTAGGAGCAACAAGGAAGCAAGATCTACCATCCTCCATCCATCTCCATGTTTTTTAAAGTTAGTAGATATTGTTTTCTTGATTTTTCACTAGTTATTGATCATGTTAACTAGTTATGTTTTCTATCTAGAACTCCAACCACAAGTCTTGGTTAAAATGGTGACTTTTGACATGCATTTACTTCTATGTTCTTAGTAACCTAAAACTATATTTATGTTCATGTTAGATCTAGTATATCATGTGTTTCTACTAGTGATTTCATGTATTTTGAACCCCTCATACACTACATTATATAGATCTATAGAAAAACAAGTGTTATGATGCTAGTACATGTACAATGTGCCTTGGTTTTATGAACAAACCCCTACATCCGAAATTTGTGACTCTTGGAACCCTAAGTACGAAATTTTTAACATGTTAGAAGGTTATGGATAGCACCATATGACTTATTGATATGTTTGGACGGCTAAATCTATAAAAATAACCCACTAAAAAGTCTCGGAAACTATAGATAAATTAGGGCAATTTTTGGACAGAAACTTCGACCCCTTTTAAACTTTGACCCATTTTAAAATGTATATTTATTTTGTGTTCATATGCCTTAGTCATATTTACAATTATCGTGAAATGCGGCTAAAACCGGCAAAAGCGTGTTTGCCCTTAAACTGTCATTTTTCCTAAAAAGTCCTTTAAACTCATATGATATTTATTTGGAAATATAAACCATTTCTAAACTAATATTTACCATGAATATAAATAATATCATAATTATCGCGTAATAAATATTTATTTTCAATAAATAGTTACTTAAGGTTAATGATATCGTACTATATTATCGGGTTACCATAATGCCAAGACTTGACCAACCAAATTGGAGTGACTTAGATGTCAACCCAATTTCTATATTCTAAGTTGTCTTATAACATTGTATAGGACTGCTTACTTGCCTATCTTACTGAATCATTGCATTCGGGTGAGTTTTCACGGCCCCTTTTCTTTAACTGTTTTAATACTTGGGGGAGAATTCATACAACCATAAATCATTGCCTGAAAAATAGATTACTTGTTACCTTATTGATTACATAAGCTTTTCCGGTCCAAATCATATTGTATAATGCTTGTTCATGCTATGATGAAACCCCGCTATTAGTTGAATCCGATTAATTTACAAACAGAAACGACGACTCGTGGATAGATCTATTAGGTTAACGCCCTGGTCTGATTGGTAACTCCAATCCTGACTCCGTTTTAATAGTCAAGAGAGTACATATAGTTATATTTGGCCATGCGGTAGTGTTGGACATAGTATCATGAGTGGGTAAACAGTTAGTTTCCGTATTCAAGGTTCATGGTAATTTATAAAACACTAACTAAACAAATTGTCAAACAATGGAATGATTCAATCAAACTTGTTTATCAAACTTTACATGCATGCTATCTTAACCTTTGAACTCACCAACTTTATGTTGACTCGCTTTAGTATATGAATTCTCAGGTGATTGAACTTTGCTGCATTCGGGACATCATATCATTTAGGACCTACATTTTCCTTATTCTGGAGTCATGGTCAAACCGAGCTGCACTTATCGAGATTTCATTACATAACACCTAACGGTGTCATGTTCTCAAATATTTTTGAAATGTAATTGTTTTTGTAACAATTAAGACAAATATACTTTCACTACTATTTCCACTACAACTTTGAATGAAACTCCACATTTTGAATTAACTTAACTTTATAAACGGCTCTAGTTGTTTAATCATCCAGAGGTCGTTCTATGTAATCTTGACCGTGATCCATCTCGCTCGCACCCGACACAATAAATACCGGGGTGTGACAGATTGGTATCAGAGCCAAGGTTATAGAGAACTAGGTTGCATACTATAACTTAGTTTATAGCCTAACGCTGTGCTAGCCCCATCCCATGCATTACTTGCTTGCATTACATACATGCCTTACTTGTTGTATCTCTTAACTATTATAATTACACTAACGTAAGACTATTATTATGACCTGGAAACTTTGTCACAGCATGACTACCCCAGTCGAGCTATCTTTGGACTCGGTAGTGGAGATTTAGACGATGCCACCTCCACCAGCTCTAGCATCTCCACCCACTGCCACGCCGACCTCACCTACCAGCGTGCTCGAGTATGTCACTAACGATGAGGAGACGGACTCCGAGGAAGATCCAGATGAGCCCCCATTATATGATGTGGAAATCACTGCTGACGACCCCCTCGATGATGGAGACTCTATTACGGTTACCCTGAGCTCATCTCATGCTGCCTCGCCTGTGCGTGCCCTATCTTTTCGCTTATTAAGGACTACACCCTCTGGACCCCTCCGCATGTATACTGCGCGGAAATTCGTCTTTCAACGACCCTCTCGTGGGACCAGCCTTGCCTCCCGTGTGGAATCTCCCCGCAAGAGATCGCGTACCCGAGAGCCTATCCTTGCTTTTACCGACTCACCCTTGCTTCCGTTAAAGAAGCGAGTGCATTTTGATGATAGCACCTACAAGTTTGGCGAGACCTCATCTGCTGCAGCCGCTAGAGTCGCCCCTGTTACTCCAGTCACCCCTGTTGTTCCAGTCACCTCTTCTGTTCCGGTCACCCCTGCTGTTCTAGTCACCCTTGATGTTCCAGTCACCCCCACTGCACCGGTTACCCCCGTAGCACCCATTGCACCCGCTGAGGCTGATTCCCCAGGCATCCTTATTCATGGTGTTGCCATAGACGTTCTGCTTTCCTCCCTCTTTGACGGCATTGCTCACCGTGATGCCGAGATTCACTGCCTCCAGGCTATCATTAGGTTCCCACCTACCCCATAGCTGCCCTGGAGATCCGTATTACCGAGCTCGAGAGCCTCACTGGTTCTTATATCCATACTTTGGACACTCTGCATACACTTCTAGGAGAAGTCAACGGCATTGTCGGCGCCGCCCTCGCTGCTGTGGAAGCTTTCACAGCCAATACGCCATCACTTGCAGATTTCAATGACACCCTCCAGCTGACGCTCTCGGTTATCACGCAGATTGGAGAGATTTTGACATTACTCCAGCACCCATGATATTAGCAGTGTTGACATATTGGGGATCTGTTTTACCCCTACTTTTGCAATGTGATGTAACTTGTACTATTGTGGAATCATGTTATCCACCAAAAACAATGTTCTCTTGTATGAATTGTTTTCAGTCACGGTTATAGACGTTACGATGTGTGTTTTGATTCGCTATTATGATTGTGTTGTGATGTTATATTTCTTCTTGCACGTGTATGATTGATGTATGTCGTGATATGTTTGGTTGTTATTATGATTGCCTCACTCTTGTTTTACCCATGTGAAATTAGAACCATGCCTAGACGTACCACGAGAGCTAATCCTTCTCCTCCGCCTCCGCCGCCGCCTATGAGTGCTGCTGCAATCGAATTAGTACTCCAACGTGTGACTGAAGCACTTGCTGCCGCTAACGCAGAAAGTTCCACTGCCTCCGACGGACGTCGCTCACCTACCGGTAAGTCAAATCCACGATTGGATTGAAAATCATCAAGTAACAATTACGAAGGATTGTTTTCAAGAAGCTTTTGATCTATCGTTACAGGTACTCGGGACTGCAGTTATAAAGACTTCATGAACTGCAAACGCATCCATTTTAAAAGGCACTGAAGGTGCTGTCGGACTGATCCGATGGTTCGAGAAGACTGGATCCGTCTAGCGTATGTGCAAGTGTCCAGATGAATACAAGGTCAAGTACGCTACTTGCACCTTCAGCGAAGGTGTACTAACCTGGTGGAATTCCTATGCTGAAACCATGGGTCAGGATCTTGTTGTGATTTACAGTGGGATCCGGGTCAGTTTTTATTAAAATTGATTTAATAATTAAATTAATTCTGAATTAATTTGGCAGCGGAAACGAATTAAAACGCGGACGCAACTGTAACTAGATCAATCACCGACACGACAAACACATAAATATATTCATTTAAAATAAATAAATAAATAATCAAATTTAAATATCTAACGGATTAGATATACCTTGGCAGGATCCGAGCAACCGCTCGAGACACCCGGATTCAATGGGTTTGCGCTAGGACGAACTGTGACGTCTGACTCGAACCTTCGAGACAAATCGTCAACGGCGGCATTGGCGGCGGCGGCCATGGGCGGCGGCGGCGGTGGTCGTAGGGATACCACCGGTGGTGGTGATAAAATTTTCTCCGTCAAAATGGTGACCGGAATGGTCCCCACGATGATCGCGTCACCGATGACTGGAGGTGACACGGTGGCGGTGGCCGGCGGGTACAAGGGCGCAGGCCACGACGACGGAACCGGACGCGGTGGCCTCGGCAGAGCCGGCAGTGCGAGGACCACCGGTAGGTGGTCGTGCGGCGGCGCGGAGGAAGCTGCGGCGGCTCGGGCTGCGGCTTCGGCTTCGGCTCGGGCTGCGGCTTCGGCTCGGGCTGCTACGGCTTGCTTTCGACTCGGGCACAAATATTGGCTAGACGGGGATCCATCGGAGATCACAAGGAGGCTGCGGTGGAGGTGGTGGCTGCGGTTGGAGGAGCGACGGCGGCGGGGGGGGGGGCGGGGGCGGCTTCGGCTATGGATCGGCGCAGAGAGAGGGAGGGGAGATTAGGGTTTGTGACTTGTGTTGCAATTCACCTCCTCCCTCTTTCTTTTAATATAAAATCGCGGACCGGGGCCTTAACCGACTGGGCCTTGTCGCAATTCCAGTTTAATCCACCAACCGATCAGTCTGTTAATCCGGTAACAACTGATCGGTCCGTCTTTTATTTAGCGAGTAGTTTTGAACCGATAAATTTTGTCGTTTTAATTAAATAAATAATTAATATTTATTTAATTCACCATTTAGTTCGTTTAATACTAATTAACAATTAATTAGATTTAATAGTCCGTTGACCCGGGTGTAACTCTTACGGGTCAATATCGGTCGGGTTCGTTAATTCGTCAGGTCAGGACACCCTATTTCCAGCAGTCTTCCACTTGGACTGAACGCGACTGTTTAACGAGCGCAGTCAGAGGCACTCTAGCTATGCATGACTACACCAACTAATATTGACAATTTAAGTCGTCAGCCAAAGTATATCTGATTGACCATCAAGCAGACTCATGACTTGTGCATTCATTGTCATATGTTCCTTTCTGTATAAGACATTGATGAATTATGAGATATGGACTCTCATATTTTATACATCGATTTTCGTTCTCGATACAATTCGAAGTGATCCAACAAACACACAGTAAGTTTGGGTGAGGCCTCACACTTATCACTTGGAACCAACGAGGGCGCCTTTATGTCTAACTGTTGCCGAAGCAAGAGTACAGAATCCCTTGTTGAGGCATACAGCTCCCACTAAACCTCAGAGTCATTCCAAAAAATAACCGTTATGGCTGGCAGTTACGCGACAACGTTAGGCTATAATCAAAGAATGTTCTTTAGTAGAAGGGAGTTCGAATATGCGTCTCAGGTCTAAGGATACATTAGAGCATGCATAAATCAAGCAAGCAAGACTTCCATGTTTGCGTTGCATGATGCGAGTTACGTCCAACGTCATTCACCAATGAGGTCCGTGAGTTTGAACGTTAAACAACTTTAAGGCTCAAATAGTCACAATAGTCTTAATTTAGTATAGCTCCCACTAACTAATCGACTATGGACATTTAGGACAAGAACTTATTGTCCATGGATTTAACGTATAAATATTTAACACAATTATGTAATTCATTATTGCATAAATCAGATGGAATAAGAATAATACAGATAACTGTTGGTGTTCACACATCCAAATACCGAATCAAAACATGTCTTTAGCTAACCTAAGCCCTATCGCTTCTCTGTGGCGTATATGAGTCTCCTGAGTCATAGGCTTAGTAAAGGGATCAGCTAAGTTTTGATCTGTGTGTACTTTGCTTATTTTGATTTCATTTCTGTCGACTACTTCTCTTATGTAGTGGAATTTCCTCAGGATGTGCTTGGCCTTCTTATGAGACCCTTGCTCATTGGCTTGAGCTATAGCGCCTGTGTTATCGCACAGCATCTCGATGGGCTGCCTGATACTTAGCATAGCATCGAGATCGGATATGAACTTCTTTATCCACACGGCTTCTTTAGCATCTTCTGAGGCGGCTATGTATTCAGATTCAGTAGTAGAATCAGCTACTACTGGCTGTTTCGAGCTTCTCCAAGAAACAGCCCCTCCGTTAAGAGTGAATACGAATCCCGACTGTGAGCGAGAGTCATCTCGGTCAGTCTGAAAACTAGCGTCAGTGTAACATCTTACAGTGAGCTCTTCATCAACACCTCCGTATACGAGAAACATATCAGTGGTGTTTCTCAAGTATTTTAGTATGTTCTTTACAGCCGTCCAGTGAGCTAGTTCTGGCGTCTGTTGGTACCGACTTGTCACGCTCAATGCATACGAGACATCCGGTCGTGTGCAGAGCATGGCATACATGATAGATCCAATAGCAGAGGCAAATGGGATCGATGCCATTTGACTTATCTCGCGCTCCGTTTTAGGTGCTTGAGATTTATCCAAGATTGTTCCCTTAGTCATGGGAACGGTTCCCTTCTTGGAATTGCTCATATTGAACCGAGCTATGATCTTATCAACGTATGTGTTTTGACTGAGTCCCAAAAGGCGCTTAGATCGATCTCTGTGAATTTTAATTCCCAGAATGTAAGCGGCTTCTCCAAGGTCTTTCATAGCAAAACAGGATGAAAGCCATTTCTTAACATCGTTAAGCATGGGTATGTTGTTTCCTATGATCAGTATATCGTCCACGTACAGTACGAGAAACGATACAACGCTCCCACTTGCCTTTCTGTAAACACAAGGCTCATCCTTATTTTGATCAAAACCAAACTCTTTGACCTTTTGATCAAAACGAAGATTCCAGCTTCGAGATGCTTGCTTGAGTCCATAAATGGACTTGCTTAGCTTGCAAACCTTGTTTGGATTCTCTGGATCGACAAAACCATCAGGCTGAACCATGTAGACATCCTCTTCGAGTTGTCCGTTCAGGAAGGCGGTTTTAACGTCCATTTGCCATATCTCATAGTCATGGTATGCGGCTATGGCAAGGAGAATCCTGATCGATTTGATCATGACAACGGGCAAAAAAGTCTCATCATAGTCAATCCCTTGGGTTTGAGTGAAACCTTTCGCTACAAGCCGTGCCTTGTAGGTTTGCACATTTCCATGCATGTCAGTTTTTCTTTTAAAGATCCACTTGCTCCCTACTGCCTGTGTGCCGGGGGGTAGCTCAATCAAGTCCCAGACGTGATTTTCACGCATGGATTGCATCTCAACGTTCATGGCTTCAAGCCATTTATCAAATTCCGGATCTGACATAGCAGCTTTGTAGTTAATATGTTCATCGTTAGAATAGGCTATTAACAGAACGTCGAAGGCCTCATGATATCCAAGGTATCTATCAGGTTCATATCGTGTTCTTTCGCTCCTGTCAGCTTTGTTTCTTTTAGAAACATGATTGAGCTGGTCGTTTGTTTGAACATCTATCTCATATATTCCATGTCGAGGTTTAGCCTCGAAATAAAAGATATTATTAAGGTAAGCAGAAATCACATTTCCATTAAATTTATACCGAAATCCTTGTTCAAACAATGAAGAGACAGAAATAATGTTTCTGGATAAACCAGGTGCATATAAACAGTTAATCAAATTAACTACAAGGCCAGAAGAGCATGAAAAAGAATAAGTGCCAGCAGCAAGTACTGGGACCCTCTTCCCGTCACCTACGATGAGGTCCATGCAGCCTCGTTCTGTCTTCTTCCACTTCTCAGGTTCCTGCAAAACATTAACAATGTGATAACCACATCCAGTATCAAATACCCATGAATTGGAGGAAACAGTGAAAAGTTCAATAACATTTATTGATATACCTGATGAGCAACCCTTATTAGGGTTCTTGGTCATCTTCAGCTTCGCAAGATAAACGGGACAGTTGCGACGCCAGTGTCCCATTTTGTTGCACTCATAGCACAGGCGCTCCTCGGGAGGCTGCACCTGTGGTTTCTTGCCTTTGCCTTCTTTAACCTTCTTGGCTTTGGAGATCTTCGTATTAGCAACTCTGAGCACGTCCGGCGTGGTCCTGATCTTCACGTTGGGTATCAACGGAATAACCTCCTCGATCGACTGAGCCGAACAATTAATCGCAAGAATACGATAATGTTCAGGCAAAGATCTGAGTACTACATCAAGAGCCATCCCGTCAGAGATGGAGTAGCCAAGGTCGATCAGCCTGTCGCGATACGCTTTCATCAGCATGACATGATCGTATGGAGAGGAGTCGTTAGCCATAGAGCAGTTCACGAATTGTGAAAGTGCATCGGCTCGCTCAGTCCTCTGACTTAACTCAAATAAATCCTTGAGTTTACGAATGATGTCATAAGCAGACATCCCCATGAAATTGTACCGATAATCCTGAGTCATGCTAGATAACATCAGGTCAGTGACGTCCTTATCATCGTCAGTGTGCTTTTGGAGCTCAGATCGCGAGTTCTCATTTAACAGGTAAGATGGAATACTCGCGATAGGTCGGTCAATGACATAGAGTTTCCCGAAGAGCCTTAAAAGATTCCTCAGGGTGGTCTGCCATGCGAGAAAGCTAGTCTCAGTGAAGGGGTCGAGTTGTACCATTGAACTTAATGGAGGTGAGTTTTCTTTAGCCTTCTGAAATAAGCAAAGTAAATTTAATCAGTATTTTCGATGTTTATATTTCTTTAAAAATAAGTTGGTAAGGTTTATTTTTAAGAAATCGAGAATTCGTTTAGACGACATTACTTGAGACCGCCAAATGAGCCTCAGGAGCAAAGCCGTGTAAACAAACTGACAACGATTGTCAATTGTGAGACTCAAGTCACAACTCTCGGTATGAGGCCGCTATATACATACAATTGTATTTTGCGATACGTTTAGCCTCATCCGTGCCCACTTTAGCAATATACATCCGTGGCGCGGTGTTGAAATACTCCAACACCACGAACATATACGTTTAAAGCGATAGTAATCCTAAATGGTCGATGTGATGACACGGTGTTGAAATACTCCAATGTCCTCACCTTAGAAGGTACCCTCGGCACCAAGTGCGGTGTTGAAATACTCCAACACTGATGCTCCGGTCAATACGTTCCAAGTTCGACTTGAGATAGGATGGCACGAACTATCAGTTTTAAGAATTACCATATAGGGATATTAATTACTTTTAATATTTAATTACCGTTAGACACGAACGATAAAACCCTATCACCACTCGGGACTAGTAAATTAATTTAACCTAATTAAAATTACTAAGTTGTCGCGAATGGCATATTGTGTGTTAAACGGCATAAGGTCTTGATCTCGCTCGAGCCATACAAGCGAGATCATAAGGGACAAATTAAATTAATAGAATGGTGAACGATCGAGATGGCAACTCTGTACGATCTTGAATCCAGTTCAGCTCCCACTTGCTTTGACATCCCTCTTGCGCGTGTCCAGTCTTCGACTTTTGGTTACATACAAATTTACAATTACTAAAACTACTTCTAGTAATCTAGCTCTAAATTTGTACAACTTTGAAACCCTAAAACCGGGTCCAAAAAACCAAAAAAATTCAAAAACAACCAATTGGGCCAACAACTTGGGCCAAACAGAGAATGACAAATCACGCCAAATACACATACACACATGTATACAAAATACAGAGGGGTCGGCCGTAACACACAATAAATAATTACTTAGAATTAAAATAAATAATTAAATTAATTCTAATTCGCAATTTGGATTTAAGTCGAAATTGCGAACTACCGGTTACGAAAAGACCGGTTATGGTTTGCGCGCGGTGATAATGGCTCTGATACCACTGTTGGGATTTACAGTGGGATCCGGGTTACCGATTTTAATTTTTATTAAAACCGATTTAATAATTAAATTAATTCTAAATTAATTTGGCAGCGGAAACGAATTAAAACGCGGACGCAACTGTAACAGGATCAATCACCGACACGACAAACACATAAATATATTTATTTAAAATAAATAAATAAATAATCAAATTTAAATATCTAACGGATTAGATATACCTTGGCGGGATCCGAGCAACCGCTCGAGACACCCGGATTCAACGGGCTTGCGCTAGGACGAACTGTGACGTCTGACTCGAACCTTCGAGACAAATCGTCAACGGCGGCATCGGCGGCGGCGGCCATGGGCGGCGGCGGCGGTAGTGGCGGCGGTGGTGGTAGGGATACCACCGGTGGTGGTGACAAAATTTTCTCCGTCGGAATGGTGACCGGAACGGTCCCCACGATGATCGCGTCACCGGTGACCGGAGGTGACACGGTGGCGGTGGCCGGCGGGTACAAGGGCGCGGGCCACGACGACGGAACCGGACGCGGTGGCCTCGGCTGCGCCGGCAGCGCGAGGACCACCGGTCGGTGGTCGCGCGGCGGCGCGGAGGAAGCGGCGGCGGCTTGAGCCGGCGGCGGCTCGGGCTACGGCTTCGGCTTCGGCTCGGGCTGCGGCTTCGGCTCGGGCTGCGACGGCTTCGCTTTCGAGTCGGGCGCAAATACTGGCAAGACGGGGATCCATCGGAGATCACAAGGAGGCTGCGGTGGAGGTGGTGGCGGCGGTCGGAGGAGCGACGGCGGCGGGGGGGGCCGGCTTCGGCTATCGGATCGGCGCAGAGAGAGGGAGAGGAGATTAGGGTTTGTGACTTGTGTTGCAATCCACCTCCTCCCTCTTTCTTTTAATATAAAATCGCGGACCGGGGCCTGACGGACTGGGCCCGGTCGCGATTCCCATTTAATCCACCAACCGATCAGTCTGTTAATCCGGTAACAACTGATCGGTCCGTCTTTTATTTAGCGAGTAATTTTGAACCGATAAATTTTGTCGTTTTAATTAAATAAATAATTAATATTTATTTAATTCACCATTTAGTTCGTTTAATACTAATTAACAATTAATTAGATTTAATAGTCCGTTGACCCGGGTGTAACTCTTACGGGTCAATATCGGTCGGGTTCGTTAATTCGTCGGGTCAGGACACTCTATTTCCAACAGATCTTGCCTACTCCATGTCTTTGGAAGATCTAAAGGTGCTCATGAGAGATGAGTACTGCCCCCGAGAAGAACTGAAACGCCTGGAAGTTGAATTCTGGAATCTCACCATGGTTGGTGCCGACATAGTTGGGTACAGTCGACGTTTCCATGAACTGGCACACTTGTGCTCCACAATGGTTACTCCTCTATACAAGAAGATAGAGAGGTACATTTGGGGACTTTCCCCTCTCATCCAGGGAAATGTCATGTCATCTAATCATGCTACCCTCCAGAGTGCCGTACGTTTGGCCCACAACTTAACCTACCAAGCCGCCCGCCAAGGTGCGTCGTTCGCCAAGAAAGCCTCTGAAGTTAAGTCTGCTGTTATTCCACCCACCTCCTCTGGTAACGTCAAACCTGACCACAAGCGCAAACGTGGTCATGATTGGAAGAAGAAGAGACCTGCAGAAACCCCTGCTGCTGAAGTTCCAAAAGCCATCAAGGCTTATGCAGCTGTTGCACCTACCGCTGATGCAAAATGAAATGGTTACACCGGCAACCTAGCCCTTGTGTAACAAGTGTAACCTGCACCACACTCTAGACTGCAGTAACATTTACTGCAAGAATTGCAAAGCTAAAGGTCACATCTATCGGGACTGTCCGAGTCGCGCGAACAAGGTTCAGACCACTAACACCTGCTACGAATGTGGGAACATCTGGTCACTTCAAAAGCGACTGTCCCAAGCTGAAGAAGCCAGGAACTGATGCTGCACGTGGAAGAGCATTCGTGCTGAATGCGACTGAAGCACGACAAGACCCGCACACCGTTACGGGTACGTTTCTATTAAACGAACATTACGCATCCGTTTTATTTGACACTGGTGCCGATAAAAGCTTCGTGTCTAGTGATTTTAGCTCTATCTTTAATATCACCCCTACGAAATTAGACACTAAGTATATAATCGAATTGGCCAATGGTAAACAAATAGAAGCGCGTGAAATGCTCCAAGATTGTTCACTGGATCTGTTAGGACATAAGTTCAACATAGACCTCCTACCTGTCCAGCTCGGAAGCTTCGATGTAGTAGTGGGAATGGATTGGTTGTCCGCTAATCGTGCAGAAATAGTTTGCCGCGAGAAGCAAGTCAAGATTCCCCTAACTAACAATGAAACCTTGACCATTCAAGGAGATCGTGTCGATACAACGCTTCATATCATTTCGTGCATGAAGGCTCAGAAATGCCTCCGAAAGGGTTATCCTGCCCTTCTAGCACATGTATCTTCCAAGAAATCCAAGGAGAAGAAGATCGAAGACGTTCCAATCGTTCGGGAATTCGCAGACGTGTTTCCTTCCGATCTACCTGGTCTACCTCCGCCTCGACAGGTATAATTTCATATCGATTTAGTTCCTGGAGCCGCACCAGTTGCCCGATCACCGTATCGCCTAGCTCCATCCGAAATGAAAGAGTTGTCGAATCAGCTACAAGAACTTCTTGATAAAGGACTTATCAGACCGAGCTTCTCACCCTGGGGAGCCCCTGTCCTATTCGTCAAGAAGAAGGACGGATCATTCCGTATGTGTATCGACTACCGAGAACTGAACAAGTTAACGGTGAAGAACCGGTATCCTCTCCCAAGGATCGACGACTTGTTCGACCAACTCCAAGGATCAAGCTTCTATTCTAAGATCGACTTACGCTCCGGTTACCATCAACTAAAGGTTCGAGATGAAGATGTCGCCAAAACTGCTTTTAGGACTCGTTACGGCCACTACGAGTTCCTAGTCATGCCCTTCGGGTTAACCAACGCGCCTGCCGTATTCATGGACCTCATGAATCACGTGTGTAAACCCTATCTTGACAAAATTCGTTATCGTGTTCATCGACGACATTCTGATCTACTCCCGTAGTAAGAAAGAACACGAACAACATCTCAAACTCATTCTGGAATTGCTTAGAAAGGAGAAACTGTACGCCAAGTTCTCAAAGTGTGAATTTTGGATCAGAGAAGTACATTTCTTAGGCCACGTGATCAACGATCGTGGAATTCATGTTGATCCCGCGAAAATCAAAGCGATCAAAAGTTGGAGCCCTCCAACTACCCCGTCTGAAATACGACAATTTCTTGGTCTTGCCGGCTATTACCGTAGGTTCATCGAGAACTTCTCCAAAATAGCCAAACCCCTGACCACTCTGACTCAGAAGGAGAAGAAATTCATCTGGGATGATAAGACTGAAGAAGCTTTTCAAACGTTGAAGCAGAAGCTATGTGACGCTCCCATTCTAGCCTTACCTGAAGGCAACCACGATTTCTGCGTTTACTGTGACGCATCTCATCAAGGCCTTGGATTGCGTGCTTATGCAACGTGACAGAGTCATAGCTTATGCCTCACGTCAATTGAAAGTTCACGAAAAGAACTACACCACTCACGACCTAGAACTCGGAGCCGTAGTATTCGCCCTCAAGATCTGGAGACACTACCTTTATGGCACAGAATGCAAGGTCTTCACGGACCACAAGAGCCTCCAGCATATCTTAAACCAGAAAGAGTTGAATATGAGGCAACGAAGATGGGTCAAGTTGCTCAGCGATTACGAATGCGAAATCTTATACCATCCTGGAAAGGCAAACGTAGTAGCAGATGCCTTGAGTCATAAAGATCGTGTGAAGTCACTTCGTGTCAGATCCGTGGCATTGACCATCCACACCGGTCTACCCTCCAAGATTCGTGGCGCCCAACTAGAAGCTCTTAAAGAAGAGAACGTCAAAAACGAAGGTCTACGAGGTATGGACCGTCAATTCGAGATCAAACCTGACGGTGCCAGATACTTCATGAATAGACTTTGGGTACCTAAGTACGGAGACATCAGAAATCTGGTCATGGACGAAGCTCACAAATCAAAGTACTCAATCCACCCTGGTGCTGACAAGATGTACCACGGACTGAAAGAGCTTTACTGGTGGCCCAACATGAAAATGGAAGTTGCCACTTACGTCGGTAAGTGTTTAACGTGCGCCAAAGTTAAAGCCGAATATCAGAAACCATCCGGTTTGCTTGTCCAACCGATAATCCCCGAGTGGAAATGGGAACGTATCGCCATGGATTTCATCACCAAGCTACCGAAGAGCCGAAATGGTAACGATACTATTTGGGTTATCATCGACCGTTTAACAAAATCAGCTCACTTCCTACCCATGAAGGAAAAGGATTCCATGGAACGACTAACCACCCTCTACATGAAAGAGATATTCTCCCGCCATGGGACTCCCGTCTCAATCATCTCTGACAGAGATAGTCGCTTCACGTCTAACTTCTGGCGATCGTTGCATGAAGCCCTGGGCACTCAACTTGACATGAGTACTGCTTACCATCCCCAGACCGATGGCCAGAGTGAACGGACAATCCAAACCCTGGAAGACATGTTGCGTGCCTGCGCAATCGATTTTGGTAAAAACTGGGATGAACACTTGCCCCTATGCGAGTTTTCATACAACAACAGTTATCACACCAGTATTCAAGCCGCCCCGTTCGAGGCACTTTATGGTCGAAAGTGCCGATCCCCATCTGTTGGTTTGAAGTCGGAGACAGCCAAATTACCGGTCCGGAACTAGTAATCGAGACCACCGAAAGGGTCTCGCAGATTCGAAACCGTTTGAAAGCCGCCCGCGATCGTCAAAAGAGCTATGCTGACGTCCGACAAAAACCCCTATCATTCGAAGTCGGTGATAAAGTTCTTCTAAAGGTTGCCCCGTGGAAAGGAGTCATCCGTTTTGGCAAACGTGGTAAGCTGAACCCTCGGTACATTGGTCCATTCAAGGTTCTTGAGACTATCGGACCAGTCGCTTACAGACTAGAGCTACCAGCCGAACTTAGTAGCGTACACGACGTTTTCCACGTCTGTAACTTGAAGAAGTGCCTTGCCGACGAATCGCTCGTCATCCCTCTCGATGAAATTCAAGTTGACGAAACCCTTCACTTCGTGGAAGAACCTGCTGAAATCGTCGACCGCGAGGTCAAGAAGCTGAAACGAAGTCGAATCCCCATCGTTAAAGTTCGATGGAACTCCCGGCGCGGATCCGAGTATACTTGGGAACGTGAAGACAGGTTCAAAGCCAAGTACCCGCACCTCTTTCCCAACCCAGCTCCTGTAGACGGCGCAGTCTGAATTTCGAGACGAAATTCCTTCAACTAGGGGAGAATGTGACAACCCGTAAGTTTCCTAAGTCAAATCATATAATAATACGTGTAATTAACTGTTTCTGTGTGCATAAATCTGTGTTTTAGTTAACGTAGATAACGTATTATGCAACTATCCGTTAGTCTTGGCGTAACCCTAAATTAATATCTCGACGATCGACCTTAAAAACAATGATATTATATATATATATATATATATATATATATATATATATATATATATATATATATATATCCGATGGAATTTCAATAATAAGAAATATTCACCACAACGTATGTGGTTTAATATAAAAAGAAATATTTATATTATCTTGTCACTTTTGTAGTATTTAAACTACATGCAAAGTTCGTAACGTTAGTTCAACGTAAAAATATCCAATGAACGCTTGAGTTTATTTATTTATTTATCAACTACACCAAATAATAAACCCTTTAAATGTTTAGTGTTTTTATAACGAAAAACCATTATGTTTTTATATAATCATTTAACGTCAACATTTTTCACCATTCAATGCCATTATATTTAAACAATTGTATCATTTCATTTTCCTCAAATTTGATTCATTGTCCTCCATGCAATATGACATGCATGATCAAATCCCATGTCACCTTTGATCCTATTATCTTTCACGATCAAAACCCGACACCCAACGACTTACAACTATCATTAGTAGTAATCAACCACCTTTATCTAATCTACTACTAATCTCCTAATAAATAAACCATACACTATTCACGTGTACCTTACCTAAACCAACACCATCATCACCTTAGCCATCCTAGAACCCTTACACATCCACCCTACTTGTACCCTCACGGTTTGGGACAAAAAAGCCACCACCACCCCACACTTGAACCAAACCCTTTTCTTTCCTTTCTTTTTGTGTAATCATATATATATATAGAAACCCTAGATTTTCTATTACTTCACACCATAAAAACACACACACTCTTTCCCTCTCTCCCTGCGCCTCTCTCTCTCTCTACTCTCTCTCTCAAGCTTTTCTTTATCAAATCTCCATAATACTTGAAGATTAAAGCTACTAGGAGCAACAAGGAAGCAAGATCTATCATCCTCTATCCATCTCCACGTTTTTTAAAGTTAGTAGATATTGTTTTCTTGATTTTTCACTAGTTATTCATGTTAACTAGTTATGTTTTCCATCTAGAACTCCAACCACAAGTCTTGGTTAAAAATGGTGACTTTTGACATGCATTTACTTCTATGTTCTTATTAACCTAAAACTATATTTATGTTCATGTTAGATCTAGTATATCATGTGTTTCTACTAGTGATTTCATGTATTTTGAACCCCTCATACACTACATTATATAGATCTATAGAAAAACAAGTGTTATGATGCTAGTACGTGTACAATGTGCCTTGGTTTTATGAACAAACCCCTAGATCCGAAATTTGTGACTCTTGGAACCCTAGGTCCGAAATTTTTAACATGTTAGAAGGTTATGGATAGCACCATACGACTTATTGATATGTTTGGACGGCTAAATCTATAAAAATAAACCACTAAAAAGTCTCGGAAACTATAGATAAATTAGGGCAATTTTTGGACAGAAACTTCGACCCCTTTTAAAGTGAATATAAAGTGTGTTTTTAGCCATTAAAACCCTAGTACAAGATCCCTTTAAAAATAGCTAAATTTGGGGAAAACAGGACCAAAAACGGACACTTTACGGGCCCGGAAAACCCATTTTTGTAAAGTTATACAAATAAATGCCACAACTGATCTTGAACACTTTTAGAGACTTAAAATGACTTAAGACATGTTTACAAAGTGTTTTGGTAAGTTACAAAACCCTAGAACGAGTCATAGGATCAAAACCGGCTAAATCGGACACATACCGGCAAAACCGACAAAACTAGGAACTTGGACTTTAGATCTTGTGTTTTCTGAGTTGATATGATTTTTATGATGTAAATAAATGTATATTTATTTGTGTAGTCATATGCCTTAGTCATATTTACAATTATCGTGAAATGCGGCTAAAACCGACAAAAGCGTGTTTGCCCTTAAACTGTCATTTTTCCTATAAAAGTCCTTTAAACTCATATGATATTTATTTGGAAATATAAACCATTTCTAAACTAATATTTACCATGAATATAATTAATATCATAATTATCGCGTAATAAATATTTATTTTCAATAAATATTTACTTAAGGTTAATGATATCGTACTATATAATCGGGTTACCATAACGCCAAGACTTGACCAACCAAATTGGAGTGACTTAGATGTCAACCCAATTTCTATATTCTAAGTTGTCTTATAACATTGTATAGGACTGCTTACTTGCCTATCTTACTGAATCATTTGCATTCAGGTGAGTTTTCACGGCCTCTTTTCTTTAACTGTTTTAATACTTGGGGGAGAATTCATACAACCATAAATCATTGCCTGACAAATAGATTACTTGTTACCTTATTGATTACATGAGCTTTTCCGGTCCAAATCATATTGTATAATGCTTGTTCATGCTATGATGAAACCCCACTATTAGTTGAATCCGATTAATTTACAAACAGAAACGATGACTCGTGGATAGATCTATTGGGTTAACGCCCCTGCTCTGATTGGTAGCTCCAATCCTGACTCCGTTTTAATAGTCAAGAGAGTACATACAGTTATATTTGGCCATGCTGGTACTGTTGGACATAGTATCATGAGTGGGTAAACAGTTAGTTTCAGTATTCAAGGTTCATGGTAATGTATAAAACAGTAACTAAACAAATTGTCAAACGATGGAATGATTCAATCAAACTTGTTTATCAAACTTT
This sequence comes from Deinandra increscens subsp. villosa, assembly GCA_039602395.1. Taxonomy (NCBI): domain Eukaryota; kingdom Viridiplantae; phylum Streptophyta; class Magnoliopsida; order Asterales; family Asteraceae; genus Deinandra; species Deinandra increscens. The sequence goes on along the minus strand of JBCNJP010000003.1, from coordinate 50,459,982 downwards.
ACATGCATGCTATCTAAACCTGTGAACTCACCAACTTTATGTTGACTCGTTTTAGTATATGAATTCTCAGGTGATTGAACTTTGCTGCATTCGGGACATCATATCATTTAGGACCTGCATTTTTCTTATTTTGGATTCATGGTCAAACCGAGCTGCACTTATGGAGATTTCATTGCATAACACCTAACGGTGTCATGTTCTCAAATCTTTTTGAAATGTAATTGTTTTTGTAACAATTAAGACAAATATATTTTCACTACTATTTCCGCTGCAACTTTGAATGAAACTCCACATTTTGAATTAACTTAACTTTATAAACGGCTCTAGTTGTTTAATCATCCAGAGGTCGTTCTTTGTAATCTTGACTGTGATCCATCTCGCTCACACCCGACACAATAAATACCGGGGTGTGACAATAACAAAAGTGTGTTTCGTATTTCACATCATAATTTTTCTTTTAACCTTATTAAAATGCTTATTATTGTTTATTTTTTGCAGTAATGGATCTTGTAGGTGTACTCCGTCTCAAAAATTTGTTAAGATCCGGTTTGGAACTGTACCAGCTTTCGAAGGTGCATCATCCACTTCCAGCCAGGGTATTTCCAACATCTCTACTAATACTGGTAACAAAACCCTTCTTGAAAAAGAAATGCTGCAAGTTGAAGATTCATCCTCAAAAGACCCCCACCCCTTCTCCTCCTCAATAGAGAGGAAAGAAGCGTGCAGAAAAACCCAACAAAGATGCTTCCGAAATGAGCGTTGATCTCGAGCCTACCTAAAAATACTCGCAAATCTCCCGTTAATCATTTAAAAGCTAAATTCACAAGCACTGTTGAAGTCTTATCCTATCACCTTGGTGGTGAATTTCAACCAGATTTTCCACCTCCCACATCCGAAGGTACAAACACATCTCTTTTAAGTCCTCCCAGTCTTGCACACATGGTTTCCTCTCCTTTTGAAGATTT
>JBCNJP010000003.1:50426871-50458517 GCA_039602395.1 Deinandra increscens subsp. villosa | reverse complement strand
CCATATACTCTTAATGGAAGCTTGATCGAATACTGGTTAACTCCATCTTGCGTTTCACAACATGACCAATGATCTGAAGCTCGTTATGGTGAATCTCCCCCTCGATTGTAGATCCTCCTAACATGTAGGCAATTGATAAAGGTTTGAAACTCCAACTTTCTCGCAACAAATAATTGGCTTCATCACAATCACGCTTGACTTTGTTACATATGTCTAAAATCAAATTGTCTCAGCCCATAAGAAAAGCAATTAACACCCGGCCAATGTCTTCCATTCTCTTTCCTTCTTCTTTTCTTTTCGATTGTATGCGATCCAAATGATAAAATAATTTTTTTTTTTATGTTTTTTTTTTTTTTTTTTTTTTTTGATGAAGTTCGCCCGATAGTTCGCTCGCAAATCGGGCAGAGGTTCGCCCGGAAATTCGCTCGAGAACGGTGAACTTTCGTTCGAAATTTGCTTAATTTCACTGACAGTTTCGCTGGCAGAGAAACTACAGTTTCTCTGGCAGTTTCGCTGGCAGTTTCTCTGACAGTTTCTCTGGCAGTTTCTCTGGCAGTTTCTCTGCTAGAGAAACTACAGTTTCGCTGGAAGAACAGCAGTTTCGCTGGACGCGTTTTTCAGCCCGAAAAATCACCAAAAAAGCTCAAAAATCAACCAATTGAAGCGGGAATGATTGCAATAGCTTCCTGCTATCAAACCACACAATTTCCGACCAATTTCCAATCCAAAAACACAGATTTAAGATCCAAATTGGTTTGAACAAGAAAACCCCAAAAAGCTTCAAAAACACCAAAAAAATCACCAAAATCAAGAGCACCAAGGCTCTGATACCATATTGTTGGTCCAATATGATCTTTACAGTGCTAGTGATTGGTGATTTGAGAAAGAAACAACAAAAAAGATGAGATATTTTGAGATTATTGAGTAAAAAGTAAGAAAGAAAAAGATAGAAGATGAAGAACTTGATGAAGATGGATATAATCTTTCAAAACCCCCAAATAGATCTACAAAAATCTGGAAATTAACCTCCTAGATCTAATTTTGTTCATCCAAGCCTTAACCTAATTTCCCCTAACACTGTCTATATATAGCCTAATGACTATAGGCTAATTACAATAAGCACCCTAGACAATAATAAAGACTAAAGCATGACAATAATAATAAATTACATTAAAAGCCCCTAAATTTAGTCTTCAATAAGCTCCATTGTCTTTTCAACATTCAAACGCCACATGCCAAAACCATCATTCGAACCCGTCAACTTAACTTGCTGTTGACTTTACAATGTTGATAATATTAGACTACATTTCAGGTTCTACAGTAAGGATCCGATCTATCCCTCACGTGGTACTAATCCTAATGATTACGTGCGGAATCCGTAATCAAGAGGTGATTCGATAAAGCAAACAAATAACGAACAAGTAACAATGCAAGAAACAATTAAAGGTTACCGAAAGAAGATCACAAGAACACAAGAACACTTGAAAACACCGAATTCTAAAAGCTAGAATCGGTAAACACTTGATGAACTTCGAGATTAACCAACCCCTAAAACCAATGAAAGACAAAGTATTTATAGGCCAAAGGTTTGAGTGGAGAACAAGTCTCCTAAAACCCTAAAGGGTTCGGCCTACATGGGAGCCCACTCGAAACCTTTTAGCCCATCAAAACTAAACATAAGTGTTAACCCAACCCATTACAATGTACCCAAAAACCTATAACTAACTAATGCAAAAGCCTTAATAAAATCTAGGTCTTTACATTTAAAAAAAAACGTAATTCATTTTGCTGAGCAACTTTCTGAATATCCAAGGCTGATTTCTGATTCTGCTGCATCATCTAAGCCATCATATCAGTAAGATTCTTCATGCCCGTGTCCTCAGACTGAATCGGGATCTGTCTAGTGCTCTCATGGTTAGGGTTGTAGAAACCCTGCTGTCTTTGTGGCGGTCGTGGCTGAAACCTCGGTGGGTTCGAACTGCTCGGATCCTGCCTCCACCCTGAATTCTGGTTTGGTCTCCAAGCCTGATTGTAACTATACTGGTTGGGCGGTGGGTGGGCCTGGCTAGACATGTAATCGACCTGTTCTGGTAGCTCGGTGCTACCAACAATGGGACAACTCGTGATATCACGAGGACTAGCACACAACTGACAAAATTTAACATGCTACTGAGTATCCTGTGGCTGGCTCATCTGTTTCTGACTCGTCTGCATCTCTTTCATCATCCGCGAGAGCGCATCGACCTGCGCTGAGAGAGCTGTAACGGGATCTACCTGATGAAACCATCTCGTCTGGGGTTGTCTACTCGTACGCGTGGTAGACCACTGGTAGCCGTTTAGTGCAAGCTCCTCGAGTAAATCACGCGCCTCCTCTGGCGTTTTGCTGCTCAGAGATCCACCGACGGAACTATCAACAGTAGGTCGCGTGAGGGCGTTCAGACCTCCATAGAAAATCAGCACCTGCTGATGCAACTCGATGCCATGAGATGGGCATTTCCTCAACAACTCCTTAAATCTCTCCCATGCTTCATACAAACTCTCGGTGTCCTCCTGCACGAATGAATAAATCTTGTTTCGGAAGATTACGGCTTTGGACGGAGGAAAGTACTTGGAAACGAATTTCTGAGTCAAAGAATCCCAAGTAGTAATCGAACCAGGCGGGAGGGACTAAAGCCACGCCTTCGCTGCGCCGCGAAGGGAAAATGGGAAGAGTCTCAACTTAACTGCCTCCGATGTGACTCCATTGAGTTTGAATGTGTCGCAAACCTCAAGGAAATTTGATATATGAGCCATCGGGTCATCGTTCGGAAATCCATCGAACTGAACAAAATTTAAGATCATGGAAATGGTCTGAGGCTGGATCTGGAAGTTGTTAGCTTCCACGGGTGGTCGTATGACACTGGGCTGCGCCCCCGCGATGTCGGGACGAGCGTAATCGGCGAGCGTGCGTCTCGGCGGAAGTGCCATCCGAACTGGAACAAGTAATGCCTCCAAACGTCGAAGTCTATGAAAAACCCTCTCAGGCTCGAACAACGGTGAAAAGGGACTCCTCCGACGACCAATGCGCATAAACAGACGAAAAACGAAAAAGAAAACAGAAACAGAACATAAAGAAACTAGACTAAGCTAATAAACTAACTAACACATAGGTAAACACAGAAATAAGCAGACATACTAGAAACATGCAAATAAACAAGTAACGAAATCAAGTAAATGGCTAAACTACTAGCTCCGAACTTTCTCGAACTCTGCGCGTCCCCGACAACGGTGCCAAAAACTTGACGTGTGCTGAAGTGTCTAACAAAAATCGGTCAAGTCAAAAAGGGAAAATCCCGAGTGACTAAACACACGCGTAGGGAAGTGTACCCATCGTATGCAGAATAGTATCGGTAAATACCCGGATGTCAAATCCAAGGACGCAATGCAGGCTCTCGATATGCGAACTTTGCTAATATTTAACCTAAAATATTTTTAATTTCAGAAAAACAAAGAAACAGAAAAACAAGTAACTAGAAACAACTAAAGAACAAAGCAACAGAATCTATGAATGAAAATCAGTAATGAGACAGATATCACTCGGATAAGAATTCTCTAAGCATGACTTTGACCTCCAATCTGACTAATCAAAATGACAACTACCCCGCAAATGATAACTACCAAGGCAACCTAGACTACAGACACATCTTAGTTACCAAGGCAATCCCAAATAAAAGTCCATGTAGAAAATTGAATGAAACTGCCTAATTGACTAGTTGCTACGGTTAAAGCAAACCAAACACACACGAAATAGGGATCACACAAGGAAGGTCTTCCTAAGTAGGCCCTATAACATGAATAAATCTGAATTGAGACACTAAGAACTTGGGCAATACTAAACAAGAAATGACAAGTCAAAACCTTATGGTCATAAGCGTGCTAACTAACCAATCAATATCTAGCAACCACCTAATGTGCAAAACGACTCGGTCAACTCAATTTCAACACAAATACGTACAAGATCAGCCCCAAATCTAAATCATACAATCATGTAGATGGTCATCGGATCATGCATTAACCTAAAACTATAAAAGTCCAAGATTAACAATGAGGACTTTAACAATTTGGTTGAAGTTCTTCAATCCACATCAAATTACTCACATCATATGATTCAAATAGAAGCTAACAATGCATATATGATCATTCAAAGCATCCAATTCAGAATTAATAGGAAATTGCATCAAGTCATAATGAAAAGTCAAACCAAAAAGTCAAAATATGCTTAAAATCATCAAATCCAAGTGATAAAAGGAAATATAGCCTAACATCATGAATCTAAACATAAAGCAACTCAGATCTGATATAAACATGTCAATACAAACAAGATCTAGGAAGAAATCAAGGAAGAATGATGAAACCCAAACCAAAATCTTCACTTTTCCAAGCTTTTACTCCCAAAATCCTTGCTCCTTTGGCCTTGATCTCTCCAAAATCAATCTCAGAACCCTAAAATTATGTAAACTAGCCGAAAATGGGGGAGAGTGTGTGGAGAAAAACGGCCTCCAATCTTTTTATAAGGGTTTTCAAGGGTTTTTCACGTCTGATGGTCGATGCGGGCCATCTGGGTGTGAGTAAATGGTGCAAGTGGCCCGCATAAGGTGTTCCTGAAAAATCCGCCCAGCCTGCATTCAGGCCATCTGAGTGTCTGTGTAGCAGGTATGCTGCCTGCATGGCCCTGTTGACTGCAGCTTTGACCAGACCATGCAACCCATCTGAAGAACATAAGAAATGGGCAGATGGCCCGCATGTCCATCAGAATCACAAAAATCTCTATTTTCTTCTATCTTCACCTTCGGATGCCAATCCAACTCCAAAGTGCCTCGTTTCCATCCAAAATGACTACACGACCCCGACCAACACCTAAAATCCATATATATATATCATTTAAGCATCGAATCCAACCAAAACGTAACCAAAATATAATCAAAATGAGGGATTTATATATCAAAAATAATAAACAAGATGCTATACATCAGATCAGGACAAGATCAGAATGGGTTTTGATAAAAGCAAGCTGAGGTGCTTCAATTGTGATGAGTAAGGACATTTCGCTAGGGAATGCACAAAGCCAAAGAAGGGGAGAGCAGAAGAGAAGAAAGGTGGAGATGGAAAAGGAAAGGGCGATGCAAAGGCTCTGGTCGTGCAGGATTGCGGGGAATATCAGTGGGTATCGCAGGTCAGGGAACTCAGTCTCACGGGTGCTATGATTGCTCAAATGGAGAATGGTACTGATGAAGAACATGCTTTTGTGGTCACTGATGAGGAGAACCTGGTTGAAGACAAAGAGGCATTTGCTGCCGAGTTTGACAACACAAAGGTATGTACTCATCCCACTTATGCTCGTTTAATTCCTGGCCTTAGACAACTTTGGAAAAATAGTGAGATAGAATTATTTGATATGCAATGTTCTAGAAGTTCGTTTAAGGGTAGATGGGAAAAGAGTGAGGAGAAAGTTAAAGCTCAGAAATTGGATATAGAGAAATACCAAGCCCTAGCCTCTGAGAAGTCTGTTCTTTATGACAATGCTAAGTTAGAGATTGCTGAGCTTAGAAAGCAGGTAGATGAACTTACACATCAAAACAATGAGATGCAAGTAAAGTTAGATGTGAATCAAATGAGAAATAAGAAAATGCTTGAAGCTGGAAAGGCGTTGTCCAACTGCATAACTGATGTTAGGTTTGGTAAGGATAAAGGAGGAATAGGAATTAGTTTTTCTGAACAAAACAAGAATAATGTTCCTAAACCTGTGCCTAGAGATATAATAGGTATGATCTATGAGGAGGATCAGATAGATAGATCCGAATCAGAAATGCATGAAGCAGGACCTCCCCTAGATAGTGTATTGGTTGGTGTGAAACCTATGACAGAAAAGGAACTAGAAAATGAGAAACATATGATGTATGGGCTGGGTAATCAGAATAGAATTGTGGCATCTACTAGTGAACCAGGTCCATCTCAGGAACCATTAAACAATAATGCTGGTTCGTCTGACATTTTTGTTTCATGTGCAGATGAAGTAAGGACCCAAGATGTTTCTGAGAAGGATGGTGAATGCTTAAGAGTCAAAGAGTGTCATGCGTCTAGTAGTTTAAATTCTGATTTACCTAAGGACGATGTTCTGGCATCTGTGTCAGAACTTACTATGTCCAAGTGCAAACAGTCTGTCGTGTCTTTGCCATCAAAACATGTTTCTGATTCTAATGAAAAAGTTAATGGTTTTTTGATTCGTGTGACTAACACAAGAGTTGGCCGTGAGTCTAAGCCCAAGGACTTTGTCCCTTATCCCCAGGTTGTGTCAACTTTCAACAGAACAAACAAATCTAAATCAGAACAATTTTGTTTAATTACACAACCAGAATTTTTTTTAAAACATGTAATAGACAAATGGGATGATAAGCCTGAATGGAAGTCGTCTTATCCAAGACGCTCATATCTCTGTAGTCATGTAAATGGGCCTAGACATATGAATTTTTTCAGTGTGGAGAACCAGGGCACTTTGCTGCAAGCTGTGTGAATAGACCTTATCAACCATACTATCCGTAAAACCCACGGACTAGTATGTTGAAGAAAATGATTCCAGGTGAAAACAAAGATCAAAAGCAACAAGCTTTGTCACAGGGGAAGCAAAGTTCAGAACCAATAAAGACTCAACAGTCTAAGGTTTTAAACACAAAAGCTCCAGTGACGAAGCCTGTTGATGAAAAGTGGAATGTGGCCAAAACTCCAAAACCGACTTACATATCTAAAGGAGTTTACAAAAAGAATGATAAGATGAAACCAGAATTTGTTGAGAAACAAGTGTCTAAAGTCAAAAGAGTTAATAAACCTAATGGCAAAAAAAAGATTGAGAAACAGGTTTCAAAACCAAAAGATGCCACTCAAACGAAACAAGCTGTTTATACAAAATTGAAACTTGAGTGGACACCTGTTAAAAAGCCAGCAGGTAAAAAGGCCACATCACCACCAAAGAAACCTGCATCTGTAAAGAACTCAACCAATGTGATGAAACCACAGAAACACCCTGTTTGGAAACCAAAAGTCAACACTCAAACTTTGAGTGTACCTGAATCAAACTTTGAGTGTACCTGATTTCAAAGGTGTGCCCAGATCTGTTATGGCCTGGGTACCCGAATCTAACTGATCTTTGATCCATGTAGGGACAACCAAGAGGAACTGTCAACAATCTCTGGTACGTTGATAGTGGTTGCTCCCGACATATGACCGAAGATTTGTCACTTTTGGAAGATGTTCAAGATTTTAACGGAGGAGGCGTTTCATTTGCTGGTGGAGTAGGTGGTAGGATCAGCAAGAAAGGTGTTGTAAAGAATGGCAGCTTAACATTTTCTGATGTACATTATGTGGAGGAGTTGTCACATAGTCTGCTGAGTGTTTCACAGATCTGTGATAGAGAATATTCTGTATTATTCAACCGCAAGGAATGTATTATTCTCAAGCCCGGAGTTAAGATTCCTGAGGAGTGTATTTTGATGCACACCAAGATGAGGAAAAGGTATAGAAAGGCAATATAGTGCACCGTACACGCCTCAACAAAATGGTGTTGCTGAAAGAAGAAACAGAACTCTCATTAAAGCTGCTAGAACTATGTTGTGTGGTGCAAGACTACCAATTTTCTTCTGGGCCGAAGCAGTCAACACTGCTTGTTATATGCAGAGTCGAGTACTTTTGAACAAGCGGCATGAGAAGACGCCTTATCAGATTATTTATGGAGAAAACCAAGGGTGGGGTACTTCAAGACTTTCGGGTGTCCTTGCACGGTCTTAATTCAATCGGATGTGGGGAAATTCGAAGCAAAGGCTGATGAATGCTATTTTGTTGGATATTCTGTAAATAGTTCTTATCGGGTCTACAACAAAACCACCAAACTGATAATCGAGGCATTTGATGTTGACTGGTTGGAAGACAATCCGATAGATGCTGGAATTGGACCGGACTGGATCTTTGATTATGGGACTTTCTTTAAAGGGTTTGACTACTCAAACATGTTTCCTAGTCTGGAAGAAGAAGACATCATTGCTCCAGCTCCTGAAGTGAGACCATCTGTTGAAAATGTTAGAGACAGTGTATCAGAAGCAGCTCCTAAGGATGATGTTGTGGATGTTCCAGAATCGTCAGGAACTCATGATGATCAGAAGGAGCCTGAAACCCAAGGTATGAATAATGATGTTAATGATACTAACCTGCCTGTTTCTGTTTCAGTGCCAGATATTCAAACCACAAGAATCAACAGAGATCATCCTCTCAGCAATGTGGTTGGACCAGTGACAGCAGGAGTCAAAACTAGAAGCCGCACGGGTGACATCAATCACTGCATATACTCGTGTTTTATCTCCCAGATAGAGCCTCCAAATGTGATGGTAGCTCTTAAAGATCCAAGCTGGATGGAGGCTATGCACAATGAACTGAATCAATTCTCAAAATTGGGAGTGTGGCGACTAGTGAAAAGGCCAGAAGATAAAAAATTTATACCCATAAGATGGTTGTATAAGAACAAGAAAGATGATACGGGTATAAACGTAAGGAACAAGGCAATGCTGATTGTTCAGGGACATGGACAGGTGCATGGGATTGATTATGATGAGGTATATGCTCCAGTAACTAGATTGGAAGCAATTCGTATTTTCCTTGCTTTTGCAACATATCTCAATTTCACAGTGCATCAAATGAATGTCAAGACAACCTTCCTGTATGCTGACATGAATGAAGAAATTTATGTGAGGCAACCACCAGGGTTTGTGGATGAGGAACATCCAGATACTGTATATCTGCTGGATAAAGTCTGTATAGTTTACATCTAGCTCCACGCACATGGTATGAGACTCTATCTAAGGAGGTGAATGATGATATCATCATGGTGCAAGTGTATGTGGATGATATCATCTACGGCTCTACAAATGAAGAATTCTGCACCGAGTTTGAAGATATCATGAGAAAGAAGTTTGAGATGAGTGATCAAGGGGAGATGAACTTTTTCCTGGCATTACAAGTGAAACTGGAATTCTCATTCATCAAGCAAAATACGTGAATGAGATTCTGACGAAATCGAAGATGCAGGACTCCAAGCCCATCTCCACTCTCGGGGCCTCTACTGACAGTGGATGCAGATGGGGAACTAGTGAGTGAATTCTTGTATCGGTCAATGATCGGGTCACTCATGTACCTAACAGCAAGCAGGCCAGACATCATGCATGTAGTGTGTGTGTGTGTGTGCACGTTATCAGGCTAATCCTAACTCTCTCATTTAGCTGCTGTTAAACGTATTTTTAGGTATCTAAAGGGTAGGCCTCAGCTTGGACTTTGGTACCCAAAGAATACTGATTTCCAATTGTTTGCTTTTACTGACAGTGACTATGGAGGTAGTGATCTTGACAGGAAATCAACAACCGGTGGATGTCAGTACTTGGGAGACAGACTCATCTCCTGGCAGAGTAAGAAGCAGCATACCGTGTCTAAATCAACTGCAGAAGCTGAATATGTGGCAGCATCAGCTGGATGCTCGCAGGTAGTATGGATTCAAAATCAGCTAACTGACTACGGTATGGAATTTATTAATACTCCAATCTTTTGTGATAATGCTGCTGCTCTGCAAATTGTTAAAAATCCTGTTCAACATTCCAAAACAAAGCATATAGACATCAAGGTACATTTCATTCGTGATTGCTATGATAGGAAGTTAATTCAGTTGGAAAAGGTAAGCTCATATCAAAATGTTTCAGACCTTTTCACAAAACCCCTTCCTCGTTCAAATTTTGAAATATGTGTTGAAGGCCTAAGGATGATTGCGTTCGAGGAATGATCTGATCAGAATTGTTTGTATATAGATATGTTTATTAAAAAAAATGGGTGTTTTATGCCTCAAAAGCCTCATAAAAAAAGGGGAAGAAATGTCACTGTTTCAGAAAAATCTGACAAACTGTTTGAGGTTTTTATGAAGTCTTTTGTTTGCCTTGAGTTGGTAGGAAGTGATATAAATTTCCAAGACAATCGGAGACTGACACGTGTAAGGCAGAAGTGAAAGACGGCTCAAAGATGATGTGTCGGTAAGCTCAATCAAAAACTATGATCATCCAAGTAAGTGTAGTAAACTTAACTTCTATATATGTTTAGTTTTCCATCATAGTTTACATAGTTTAAAAGACTGAGTCCCAGCAAAAATGGGTTGAGAGTGGTATCCACCTAGTATTCACTCTCTCACACGCCATGTTTCTGCTGTTATGACAAACACCACAGAAAAATGAAAAGAAAAAGAAAATTGAAAAAAAAAGAAAAATGAAAAAGGAAGAGTTATAAAAACAAATAATTATTGTGTTTGGTCTTCTCTGCGTGCTTATGCGGCCGACCTGATCACCAACTGATAGTTAAGAAAATAAGTGGTGGTCATAGCGGTGTTGCATGGTTCCTCAAGTTGGGGGTTTGTGAATCCTCAATAAACTCTGAGGTTGGGTAGGTTTTGCTATGAACAATTAGGTGTGGGGACAATTAAACATGATGGTAATTATGTACCATAATTAAGCACTTAAAAATTTTATCTGGATGTGAGTTTATGTGGTTTCAAAAAAATTTGTGCAATCGTTTAGAGCGTCGAGTAACGGAAGCTGAAAAGGGTTCCTCAGTCAAAGATAAGTCTGGTATGATCCATGAAAAATATCAGCTACGAGGCAAGTGAATATTTAATTTTTGCATTTAGGTTATCTTTGTTTTATGGTTTATTTTATTATATTTATTTTATTTTTTTTATTATTATTTTTTAGGTCTTTAAATGTTTAAAATTTAAATTTTATGATAATGATCAGATACTCGGGGTATGAGTCTGAGGGGAAGCTTGGTAATTCTCAAATTCTTCAAAGTTAACACGTTTTCATGAGAATTATCAAGTAAATGAAGTTTGGGTATTATTTAAAATTTATTCTAAACATGAGGGGCCTTAGTGAATTTTTTTTAAATAAAACCCTCAACCTCCCCATTTCCGATCCCCTCTCCCATTTACGATCACAACTCTCATTTCTCTCTGTGTTTACGACCGCCCTAGCAAAACCCTAGCCACCGCCTCTACCTCGCCGGAAAATCGATTCAACCCACCTCTGACGTCCACTGTGTAACCCAAGCACTCCAACACCCTCGTCTTCGATTTCCGACCATAAAACCCTCAAAACCCCTTTCCGATCGACTGTTTTCGTCGGTGTATTCACGATTTTTGTGAGTTCAAGACCATTCTAGGTTTTCTTGTGATTCTGTGTGAAATACTCGTGATTAGAAGTCGGTTTCGAGTTTGCAACACTTAAAAGGTAGTGCTGGTTGCTCATTTTGCATATTTCAGGTGTTTTGATGTGTTTCCGAGGGTGTTGCAGGTGCTTCCATGGAAGATTTCTGTGTTTACGATAAGTGCAATGAAGAAGACGATGTTTCGTGTTTCCGATCGTTGTTTACGACTCGGTGTTTACGATTGAACACATTTCCGACTCTTGATGTTTACGATCGGGCTTAGGGTTTTATCGAGAGATTACGACTGGGCCTATGCCGAATTGATTTTGACCCGATCGTGAACCAACAATCGGATCGTAAACCCGATATTCAGATCGTAAACTTGAATAGTGGATCGCAAACACACTTGATTTTTTAATTAAAATCATAAACACCTAATTTTTTTTTAATCTCATTAAACTTAATTCGCTGTTAAGATAAAATTAAAAGTGTTTGTTAATTTGTGATTCAAAATCAAATTCTTTTCTTGAAAGTTTAAATTGAGATTTTCTGAACTTAACAAGTTAAATATGATAATCAATTGAACTTCAAGAAGATGTTGACAAACATAATTGCACTTTGATGAGTTTAAGCCTGATGCATTTGTCTCATTTTATCAGATGGCAGAAGATATGCTTGACGAAGAGATACACTTTTGAAAGAGATCACTGCATCCCGGCCTATCTTGATGACCCTCCTGAAAGACATATGCAGCTATTCTATTCTCTAGTGGCAGGATTGAATGTCTGCAAAATTAATCATGCTGTTCGGACAAGTGTGCTGATCGATGAGCAACTTGTCAGAGAATTCTAGGGAACAGCAAGAGCAAATGCTGACAAGACAAGGATCACTGCAACCATTCAGAACCAACAAATTGTGATTCTTGAAGAAGATATTCGTCAGGGTTTGAACAATAATGACAAAGCTAAAGATTCAATAGAGTATTCAAAGGCTATCGTGTTAGAAGGTGCTCAATCCTTAGGGTATGAAGGAAAGTTCCCTTCCATTTTCAAGAAGTTATTGCCGCACTACTGGAGGTGTTTGGCTCACTACATGCAGAAGTCCTTCTTAGGGAAGAGAACAAGTTATGATCAGCTAAACAAAGTGCATGGCACAACGCTTGTTGCATTGGCCTTAGACTGGGACTTCAATTTTTAAAAAATGATGCTAATGGATTGGATTGGCAATGCTGATTTGAGCGCCAGAGAAAAATTCCTGATGACGCCAAGATTTGTGCAGATGGTGGTTATGAAGAAATATCCTATGATAGAAGAAAGGATAGAGAAGCTGGATATAAAGTTCATGGATAACAGTGTGTTCGGCTTGCAAAGACAAGATCGAAAGGGAAAGAGTACCTATCAAGGGAGATTGGAATGGTCTACAAGAGGGGTTCTTTCCCTGAAGTTGCGAGGGAACAAGAGCAAGAAGAATCTGCATCTGAACCAGAAGTCCATCCGGTCAATGTTTCTGTTGCTGAAGACCATGATGTGACAGAAACTGTGGCTGTGAATGTTCAAGAAGAAGCTGAGGTTATACCTTCTGATGAAGAGAACGTGATGGACGACATTTTCCCGGAATATGAGAATTTGAATGACGATATCTATGGGGAATTGGGGCCCATTAGTCACAAGAGAGCAAGGGATGACTTGATCACATCTTCAAGTAGTGATGCAACCCCTCCAGAGTTGAACCTGAATGTTACTGAACATGATGTGATTGAAGAACCCATTCCGGTACATGAACCTTCACCGAGGAAGAAGACTGATCCTAGAACTCTGAGGTTCAAGTTTCTGAAAACAAGCTCAAGCCTGATGGTGTTTGACCGTTCAGATGCCAGTGAGCAGAATGATGACGCATCAGAACCTGCAAATGTTCAAAGCTCAACTCAAGCTGAAGATCAAGCTAATGTCCAAGAACCAACACCAATGCAGACTGAAAGTCCTACTCTAACTGAACATATCCCAGTTCATGAGGATAGGCAAATCTTCGATGTTGATAGTATGCTGGTTGAGCCAAGTCCTGTGAGAGTGAACGTATCTTCTGAATCAAGCCAGCCTCCCGTCATACCAAGCTTTCCTCCGTATCCAACATTTGTCGGAGAGAGTGCTCAAGCTGGTGATCTTCCGATAGACCTACGGATTAGTGCCGATCCACAGATCAACTTTCTATTGTCTCAGAACAGAAGAAGAGAGAATGAGATAAAAGAGCTGAAGGAGGAAAACAAGATCTTAAAGGAGAAGGAGAGCAGGAATGAGGCTAGCATTGGGTTCTTGTATGCAAGCTTCTATGAGTTAAGGAAAAAGCTAGAACTCATGGAAAAGACTGGTAGCCTAAGTGCTCAGTGTGCCCCCGAACATCGTTCTTCTCAAAATGCTCAAGTTGCTGAAGAAGTGCATGAGGATGAAGGTGATGACACGATTGTAATGGCTGACTATGTTCGTGGAGGAAGAATCATCTCCAAAGCACCGGAAAGTCATGACAACTGGTTCAAGGTTTTCTTCCAAGGTCCTCCCCCCACACTGTACGCAATTGATGTGGGTAAAAGCGATATTGACAAAAGGGGGAGCCGTGAACCAATATTGTGCTGGCACTACGATGGAGAGAAGAAGTTGTTCGCCGTGATCAGAGACGGGTATAGTCCAGTGGAATACTACAAAACAAGAGGGCTTTCAGTCCTGGACAGAACCTGAGATCAGAAATCTGTTGAGGGCACCATTTATAAACAGATGGAGAAATGAAGATGGAGATCTAGTTCGTAACAACCTGATGAGCCATTTGGCAGAAAATTTTGTAAACTTTGATCTTAAACAGGTTCAATGGATGGAAACTGGAACTTACCCTGTAACGGGAGAGCCTGTCGGAGAAGTAAGGCAACCACCCACCAAGAGAACTAGAGTGATAAACATGTTGGAAGAGATTGAAGATGGCACGTTGGTGAAAGACTTCGACAACTGGTTTTATGATCCAACGACACACGAGGTGGTGGTGGTCTGCAAGAAGATGAGAGCTTTCCGCTTCTATGATCCAGTTGATCTGTTGAGGTTTGGTGAAAGAGATATCAAGCGCCTCGCCTCCCAACCCATTCTCGGTGATGAGAATGATCTAGAAAATGCTATCCGGGTGGGGATCTTTCATGGTACAGCAAACCGGATTGTGGAGCGTGAATGGTGGTCCAGCAAAATGCCAAATACTTTCAGAGTTGATTTGCTGCTACCATAGACGGTCTAATGGTTCATGCCCAGGGGAAGATTGTTGGGCTATACTTTATGAGGCAAGAACATTAGAGTGGGCTAACTTGAAGTGGGCTTAGGAGGTTTACGATTGTGGGCTTATTGGGCTGGCTTCTTATTGGGTTTATGATCCGATTTAGGGTTTTGTAATGGGTACTATATAAACCCACTTAGTTTATGATTCTAGAGTTAGTTGTTGTTTACAATTTCCATATTCACTCTTGTAATATCCGATCGTATACTTCAATCTCAAGAAAGTTAGTGTTCATCATTCAAGATTTGATCTTTTTGTGTTGTGTTTCACTCATATCAAGTCTATTTCATCTACTTTCTCTTGAATCGATCTCGTACAAGGTTTCCGCACTTGTTCGAGATTAAGATATCGTGAACGGTTGTTGATCCCGGACCAACAGGAACATATTCGAATCAAATTTCACGATTTCGATTTCACAATTTTGAGTGTTTTTGAACGAGATTTGCAACAGTCAATCAGATATACTCAAAAGGAATGAGTTAGGATTGATTTTTTTTTTACTGGAAACACACCATAGACGATCAAATGAAAACAAAAACGAACTAATTTTTCAATAATCCCCACTTTTTTACTCAAAAACCTGAAAAACTGAAACGATATGATCAGTAGATAGAACTGAAAGCTCTGATACCACTTGTAAACTCGTATTGCCCCAATCTAGTAATTTGTACACCGAGTATGGATTGAAAGTTTACCGAAGTGAAGAACATGGAAAAGTAAATAGCACTCGTTTGTAGCTCAGATTAGATGAATGTTTACATGAATTAAACTAAGAGAAAGCACCTAAACACCCACTACGAAAAAAGTGGCTTTAGCCACGGTTTTTTTCCGAAAACGCCTAGCTACTATTTAAAAAAAAACGTGGCTAAAGGTAAGAAACACTAGTTTTAGCCACACATATTTTGTACCCGTGACCAAATATATAGCCTTTGGAGCCTTTTGGCCACGTATTTTTTTTGTTTATGTAACAACAACAATCAGGTGCAGAGGCTTTAGCCACTGTTTTACACAAATATGTGGCATTTATTTGTCACACTTACAAAAGAGTGGCGAAATGCACCAAACGACCACATATTTTTTATGATTTTTTATTCATGGGACCAAAAACGAATATATATGATACCTTTGGCCACGCTTATATAATGTTATGTGACGGAAGAGTAGATTTTGTAGTTAGGAAATTAAAAAAAAACAAAACTGTTAAGTATATATTATGCATGGCTAAATGTGAGCAACGACCATTGTTTTTAATTAGTTATGTAGCTAAAAGCTAGTACATATGGCCATTTATATTACGTTATGTGACTAAATAGTAGAGTGTTCATGCCCTTTCTTAATTATTCTATGTGACAAAGATGAGTAATGGTCACGGTAAAATATTACTTGCCTGGCTAAAGATAAGTAATGGTCACTGTAAAATATTACATGCGTGGCTAAAGATAAGTAATGGTCACGATAAAATATTAAATGTGTGGCGAAAGTAGATGATTTGTTTCCCTCTAAAAGGCGCTTTTTTCGTTTACACCAATCGACGTGTTCAAATCTGCTTCCTATATATACATCATCATTGTTATATTACTTTACCGCCATCCATTTCTCGATCTCAAATTCTCTACACCAATTCGTTTACACCAATTCGCGCGCATCAAATGGATAATCAACACTCCCTTAAATACTGGTATGTGAAGCATCATCGTTTTTTTGTTTACAGTAATGGGAGAAGAAGATCCTTCAGATCCCATAAATCTGTTCTTAAAAACAACGATGAGATCATCCTGAGGAAACTCTATGTGCAGAAGACTCCTGATTGTTTTGACTACTTTGTTGAGGCAACGAAATTATTACGTGTCCTTGATACAAATATCATTGAATTTGTATCGGAAGAAGATGAAATTGTCCAATCTTGGGAATTTTTAACTTCTACTAACAAGATTGAAGTGAAATATATGAATAAAGAAGAGAGTAATTTTTTTTTTCTGGATGAAATTGGTGGATGTTATGATATGAATTCTTTCAAACAATTGAGTGAAATTCCCCTGATTAACAAAGATGGGAATGATTCTGGGAAAAATATTCAACAAAAGGTGAAGGATGCAGTTGCTGATTAGTTTCAAGATCCTGCGAACAGTGGTCGGATTAAAGAAGGACATGATGATGATGATGATGACGATGCGAGTTCAGGATACATATCCAAAGATTGTAGTGATAATGATTATTAATTGATATATATGTTTATAAACAAATTTTGACCAATTTCTTATATGTTTATTTTGTTATGATATTATTAATTAGAATTTATTTATATGATGATTATATATATGTTTATCATGTTTTATTATCATGTTTGCGTGGCGATTTATGACAAATGGTCACTGTATAATAAAAAATGGGTGGCTAAAAGAAGACCAACAATTGACGGCGCTTATAACATTATTACTTCATTTACTTTTCCATTTACTTTATCCGTCTAATCTCCATCTAACACAACCCTCGAGTATCGATATATAGTTAACTATGTATCAGTTTTCATCATCATCTCCACCATGAACCTTTTCTCCCAGTCTCTCTCTGTTTTTCGTCCATCATCGCCAGCTTAAAATGTGGCGGTGGCATCCTCCGAATGTGGAAACAATAAGTTATCATCTTTACCACTGAAATTAGATTGAAATTTGCGTCTCAAATTTGGTAATTTTTTCTTGTGCAGGGGAAGATTGCACTCTGTCTCTCCTGGGAGCAAGTTTTAAGTTATTGTTGAAACCATGGAGATGAGGAGTCTCTAATGGTTCATACAAATGCTTTACTGAGAGCAGGTTTTAAGTCATTATATAATTTTATAACAGTCAGTGGCAAGGGCCACATGTTGACGTTTGCAGCACTTTTATTCTTCAGGTGCTTCTCTCCCTTTTGGCCCCATGAAGCTGATATTTCCTCAGCCGCTTCTTCTCCCTTTTGATCAGAAGCAAGTGCATGTGAGAAAGCAAAGAGGGATTTGTCACGTCTTTTGGCCCCACGAACCTAATTTTTCTTCAGGTGTTTCTCTCCCTTTTGGCCCCATGAACCCGGTTTTTCACTAGCCGCTTCTTCTCCCTTTTCAGTTGATCAGAAGCAAGTGTATGTCAGAAAGCAAAGAGGGAATTTTCTCTCTTTTCACTTGATCGGCATCAAGTAGCCGTTATGATGATTCAGACAATCTCTCTAGTGCACCATGTGAGAAAGCAAAGAAGGATTTATCTTAGCCGCTTCTTCTTCCTTTTAAGTTGTAATTTTATAGATCTATGTATTAATGGAATCATACTGGATTATATATCTAATTGTGTGTGTTAAAGCAGTAGTTGATTTTGTTTACTTAATTTTGACTTTTATTGACTCTGGTTTGGTCAAAGAGAGGAGAGGAGACCTGGAACAATCAAGACAAGCGAAACACTTGACTCAAAATTAAGGTCTATAACATTCTAGAATACATAAAAAAACAAATATTGTTGAGACTTTAATTTGCCAAAATTCATAAATATTACAATGATCAACTAACGGTATTACGTAAAATCATTCCAGTACAGCCAACTCTATAGTAAACATTGCCATGTAGATCTACGAGTGGCAATACATTATCGTTGTGAGGAAAAACTACCGTACTAAATTCCTCATTGCCATTATCTTCATAAGAATCTCTATAACTTATGGGAGGTGTCATAAAGACCATAGACAGTTTTTTATCCAGCTGGTCTTTGACGCATAACAACTGTCGTGCTTGTGACACGAAAATGAACGGGTCCTCCTTATGACCTAGTGTTTTAAGGGTGACTAAAGTGTAACCAAGACTATCTTTTTAACCCCACGTGTATTCTCAACCCATCCGTACATAAAAAGAGGGATGCTTTTAATATGGTAATCTAGTAGCCATATCTCTTTTAAAACCCCATAGTAAGGTTTTTGTCCATAGGTTAATACCTCTTTAGTGATGTGCATGTAAGTTGCCTCTACACCAACCCCGTTGTTCTGGTAAACCCTACCGTCTCAAGATCTTGTACTAAAATGAATAGCCATTGATGTCATATACTTCATATTTCATCACGCTTCCATGTGGACCATGTGAAATCCACCTCACGGTCTCTGATATTGTTTCTGGAGACTTCGCAATCTCCTTTTCAACCTGAAATTCATAGTTCATCAGGAAAGTTCATTAGGAAGGTTATAGTTCATCCGGATAGAAAATAGTGTTGTTCTGGATAAGTCAGGTAAGTTATTCTAGAAAGTTTCAGTTCATCCGGATTTAAAAGAAGAAGCAAATAGTTTCAGTTCATCAGTAAGGTTATAGTTCATCCGGATACCAGGTAGAGTTGTTCCGGACAACTCAGGTAAGTTGTTCCGAAAAGTTATATTTCATCCGGAATTAAAAAGAACAAGAAAATAGTTTGAGTTCACCAAGAAGGTTATAGTTCATCCGGATAGAAAATAGAGTTGTTCCGGACAACTCAAGTAAGTTGTTCTGGAAAGTTGCAGTTCATCCAGAATTAAAAACAATAAGCAAATTTAGCTGACCTTTTTGCGTAACCATTTAACAAATGTTATGCTATGCTTCTTCGTCAGGTCATTTAGTCTACTACCAGGATCTTCCTTCTCCAAAAATTTCATGTGTTCTCAGCAAGTACATGAATTGTAAGTTATCAATTATAAACATATCAAAGAAAGTTAATAATCTAAATAACTTACTCGATATAAGGCTCAATATCATGTGTATTTAGAAACACTAATAAATGCACCTTTGAAAGAGCTCTGCAGAAACTTCAACTGATCTACCAGCTGACCCAGGACTTCCATCCGCACTGCTATGCGTATTTGATGGAATACCAATAGTTGTGATGTTTTTTTTGGTATTCGCTGAAAAACTCAATCGTTTCTTCTACAATGTTCTCCTCAACAATGCACCCTTCTGGATAAGTTTTGTTTCTCATGTGGCCCTTAATAACCTTCATACACCTTTCAAATGGATACATCCATCGAAAGCATATTGGCCCACATAATTTTACCTCCCTGGTAAGGTGCACCGTCAAATGAAGCATAACATAAAAAAATGATGGCGGGAAATATTTCTCAAGAAGGCATAGTGTCACACAATGATCTGCTTGCAACTTATCAAGTTCTTCGACAATGATCTCTGTGTTGCATATTGATTTGAAAAAAAAACAAAGCCGGATAAAAGCATATCTTGTCGGTTCAGATATGATTGACCGAATTGCAATCGGCAGAAACTATTGCATCAGCATATGATAATCATCTGACTTGATCCCCACAAGTTTCTTATCCTTTAGACTAACCAAACTAGAAAAGTTAGAACAATAGCCTTATGGAACCTTCGAGTTATATAACGTGTCACAAAACTTTTCCTTTTCATCTTTTTGTAACGTGTAACACGCTGCAGGAAGTACTCTGTTCTTGTTCTGTTTAGGCTGCAAATCTGGTCTTAACTGCAAAAAGTTCAGATCCTTTCTAGCATTTAGTCCATCCTTTTTCTTTCCGGGAAGGTTGAGCAGAGTTCCAACAAGACTCTCAGCCACATTCTTTTCAATATGCATGAAATCAATGCAATGTTGGACATTATTATGCCTCAAATATCTAAGTCTTCGAAACCATATATTGAATTTCTTCCAATATTGTGGCTTTTATTTGTTCTTTCTTTTTCTCTTATCAATCTACCCACCTCTTCCGGTTAAGGTCTCTAGGATTTCTGAATCAGTACACCTTAATCCCTCTCCCCATTTATTCATGATATGTTGAACTTCGTTGTATATCTATTCGCTGGTCATAGGATCTGTAGCAACTTCCAACTCTTGTTTACCATCGAAGGCCTTTGTTTGCTTAAGGAAGGCATGCATAGGTGGTAGATATCTTCTGTGATAAGCATAACACTGCTTGGCTAAGAAAGGAAGCCTACTGCATTTAGTTTGTTTTCGACATACCACACAACCATTGAATCCACTGTACGGGCAACCACAAAGTGTACCAAGTGTATGGTAATCATTAATCGTCCATAAAATAAATGCACGCATAGTAAACCGTTCTTGCGCATATGCATCATATATTTCCACACCTACCTCAAATAACAACTCTAAGTCATCAATCAATGGTTCCAAAAACACATCAATATCGTTACCAGGCACTCACGATATTAATAACAAAAGCATGATGAACTTTCTTTTCATACACAACCATGGTGGAAGGTTGTAAATGACAGATAGAACCGGCCACACACTGTGATTTATGTTGCCTCTATTCACGTCGACCCCATCAGTTGAAATGCCAAGACGAAGTCTTCTAGGATCATTAGCGATTTCGGGATATTTGACATCTATGGCTTTCCATGCCGGTGAATCGGAGGGGTGGCATAACACACCGGGTATTTTGGAACTAGTGGCATGCCATCTTAGATCTTTCGCTGTGGTTTTCACTTGAAACATTTGTTTCAATCTTGGAATGATGAGGAAATACCATATTACCTTTGGAGGAGTATTGTTGTATAGTTTCTTAGTTCTCTCATCCACCTTCCACCTGGACTCACCATAAGTTGGACATATAGTTAGGTCCTTGTTCTCCATCCTGTAAAGAATACAATCATTGATACACACATGTATCTTGGTGTACCCTGACCCCATTGACTTCATAATCTTTTTGGCCTCATATGTATTTTTGACAATCTCATTACCTTCAAGTAGCATCTCTTTCAGCAAAACTAAAAGTTCATTAAAAAACTTATCTTATCCTCCGTGCTTAGTCTTCAAGTTTAGTAGTTGAACCAAGGCAGATAACTTTTTGAAGGTACGACATCCTTCATACAGGGCCTTCTCAGAATCCACGAGTAGTTCTTGAAACTTATCATGGTCCTCAGTGAAATTTTCTTCAGTAGCTTGGGCCATTTCTATTGTTTCTGATGCATCAAATGGAATGCTAGAATCCAAAAATGACTCCGTGTGAAGCTCCTCTCTTGTGGGCTTGTGTTTCTCTCCATGTTTAGTCCACCTTGTATAAGTCCGATCGAATCCCTTAGAGTAAAAATGCATTTCTACATCATCAATAGGATAAGACTAATGGTTTACACAATTAGAACAGGGACATGGAATTTCCTTCTCCTTTAAATTGGTAACTGCAAACTCTAAGAATGAAGAAACTCCATCGGAATATGATTTCATGGTTCTACCGGTTTTCATCCAAGACATATCCATGTTTGTGTTATCTAACAGATACAAAGGCAGATTTAGAGAAACATCCTAGAAGATTAGAAAGAACAGATAAGTTATCAGAGAGGTAGGACGGAGTGATAATTCGGTCGATTAATGAGCGATGGAAAAATGGGGAGAGGGTAATTGGGGAAATGAATTCACTCAATAACCCGCCGGTTTTAGAATTTGTGGGCCTAGTTAAAAGTATATTTAAATAAATTGTGTAATATTGTATATTTTCATATGTTATTCCGGATTGTTAACGTTCATTCGGAATGGATGTTCTTCCGGAAATAAAACAATTGTGACCCTTTAATTTCAAAGACCCAAACGGTTTAATGCGTTTTACTGTTGGGATAGTTTAGACCTTCGACCACTCTAACGGCTAGTTTCCCTTTTCGGTTGTTTATTTGAAAATTCCAAACCTTAAACCACTCTATATACACAACTTAAGATATACAACAATTAATTTTGACCACCAATTGTTGATACATGGTCCTTGATCGTCATGTGAAGTATCGAATACAAGACGGATTCACACAAGGTTGCTGAGGTCCGAACTCAGGCCGAACCTGGAGTTCGGACATGGCCGAACCTTGGGCCGAACCTGAGGTTCGGACCAGCGGTTTCTCTAGTATATATATGTGAGTCTTGTGTTGAATTCAAAAATGATAACAGTCTAAGCTTCCGCTTCATATTCTCTGAGTGTACTCTGTGATTCTCTGTGGTTAATACAAAGCTCATTTGTATTTACTCTTTGTGTTTTTTACGTTTACATTGATTTCATTACGACTAAGTAGAAGATCCGTACGCTCACGTACTTTCAAGTGGTATCAGAGCTTTAGGTTTGCTCTACTAATCGGAAATCAGTGTTTTTCGGAGTTTTGAGTTCAAATTCACGTTTTTGCGAAAATGTCAAACATTTTTGAGTTTGTTTGATCGTCTCGAGTGTACTTTTCATCAAAAATCTGTTTCTAGATTGTTTCTATCGAGTTTTCTTGAATTCCTATAAAAAATTCCAATCAAAAACGTTGAAAATTGAGAAAATAAGGTCGAATGAAATGTGTCTCGTTTGAGGTTCGGAAAACTTCGGAGTAACCACTCCGAACTTGAAGTTCGTACAAAGTTCGGTCTTTATCTAGGTTCGGTGAGAGATCGGTCTAGGTTCGGAGAGGGTTCGGTGATCTTTCGGAGCTAGTTCGGAGTTGTTTGGTTGTTGTTCGTCCGAAGGTCTGGTTCGGAGAGAGTTCGGCGTTGTTAAGTTCGGACTAAGTTTGGAGTCAGCTCGGAGGAGTTTCGGACGAGGTTCGGAGTGAACAGTAACCAAATTTTCAAAAATATCCGATTTTCAAGCGTTCGCGGCTATTCAAAATTCGGTTCAGGCGACAATGCAAACAATGATTAACTATGATAATGAAATCGGAACAAGTCAGAAAGTTCCCAAATTACTTAAATTGGAAGATTATCACACAAGGTTCGTTTGACCTTTCTGGTACGTGGTCAACGATTCTGGTCCGCCGTACCAGATTTGGTTCGTATGATCAAATTGGTCCGTGAGTGGTCCGTTGGGAAATTTTTCCAAAAAGTTAATCGTGTAAGCATTTTGAATTGAATTATAATCAGTTGTAAACGGTTTTGATTCTATCTCATGATTTTAATGATTGTTCGTGTTTATGTTTTTCAGAAATGGTGGCGTTAAAATCAAATGATGAACACAATATTTGTGCTTATCTAAGTGCATCTGCTCGATGGAAACCACATTTTCTTGGAATATTTTATTTTTTGGAAAGATTGAGAATTTACTATGCTGCCACTCACGAATGTACCCCGTACAAGGATTTACTCATAATGTTCTGGAATACTGCTCAAGTGGACTGTTCTGTGGAACCTTCGGTAATTCGTACAAGAATTCTTCAAACTGACGTGACTGTATCTGAAGAAGATGTACGTAGAGTTTTGAGATTAAATGATTAATCGAATTTTCCGACGATATTTGATGAAATTGGCTTGGTGGCATTGCTATGAAGAATAAAGTATGATGGATACTTATATTATTCCTGGCTTCTTAAGTCGAATCTGAGTCCTCCATACAAATATTTGATGCACGTGGTTATCAAATGTTTTGGAAATCGTTTAAGAGGTCATGATGTGTTTGACATGAAGATTCTATCCTTCTTTTATGCTTTGGTGATGAACCGAAAGTTCAATTTTTCTGGATGGATCTTCAACTACATGAAAGAGAATATCATGTCAAAACAAAACAAAAGTGTCATGTATCCAAGGTTCCTACAAATGATTCTAAATGATTTACATCCAAATCTTCCAAAGAATCCAACAGTTGTCTTGGTTTTAAAGCACATGAATGAAGTTGTTGTGGGAAAGCTACCAGTTTATCAAAAGAGTGAAGGACCGGCGAATGTACCTCCTACAGTTAAACATTTGATTGGTCATTTGGCCAAACTTGATTATGTAGCTCCTACAAATGGTGCTACAAGACATGATGATAGTTCGGATGATGAATTAGAGTATGATGACAGAGGTTATCTTGTTGAGGAAGATGAGAATGAGGAAGAAGATCAAGATGAACCAGCAAACCAAGAACCCAATGTGCAAGAACCTGTAAATCAAGACCCTGTGCCTCACCAAAATCAAGAGCAAGTTAATCAAGAGAATGTTTTTGAACCTGAGGCTGTTAATGTTCATGATGATGAATTGATTGATGATGCTGATGTTTCTAGAGATGATTCTAGTGAGAGTTCGTCTGATACTACTGATTCAGATTCTGGTGATTATTTGGAAATCTTGCATAATACCAGAGGTATTCAAGTAAAGAAAGGTTCAAAACAACATATTGAATACTTGAAGTCAAAGAATCTGGATACTTCAAAGTATGAACATAGAACCAAACAGGCTAAAGATAGAGATGATAATGATGATCCGTCTTATACTCCTGCTATGGAGGAGCCTTTTAGGAAGACAAAGACTGCAGATAAAGGGAAAGCTCCTATGCTATTCACTGGCAAGCGGTTTAAACGTATGGCTAGGCCAAACATGACAGTGAAGCAGGTTCATTCCTTGCCGATGCTCGGAAAGCAGGTAACAGTCCACCTAGTAAGAAGCAAAAGGTGACAAATCAGTCTTCAATTCCAGATCAACCAACCATAAAATCTGCTAATGTTCAAAGTTCCAGTAATCCACCTGTTAGAAAGCTAGTTATCCGAAAGCCTTCTACAACTGCTTCTGCTTCTGCATCAACCACTGCTGCTTCTACAACATCTACCATTTCTTCTACTGATTTGAAGCTTGCATTACATCAAACCAGACTTGATGAGTTGGAATCAACAAATCATCAGCAAGCTGATGAAATTAGAGGCTTAAAGAATCTGGTTAAGGAATTGGTGTCTAGAGATCAGTGAAAAGATCGTGAGATAGCTAAATTACAACAACTTTCTCTTTCTCTGGGTGAGCAGTTAAATCTTTTGCTCAAAGCCTTACCTGCTCAGGGGGAGAGAAGACCAAATCCTGAGGAAAGTTGTCGAGAAGATGATGATGTTTTGAAATATTTGAATGAGGATCCTGACCCTGAAGGAGGTGTTGGTGGAGTTGGTTCTGGTGCTGGTGCAGCTGGAACATCTGCTGCTGCCGGAAACATCCGTTGCATCTA
Organism: Deinandra increscens subsp. villosa; assembly: GCA_039602395.1. Lineage (NCBI taxonomy): Eukaryota > Viridiplantae > Streptophyta > Magnoliopsida > Asterales > Asteraceae > Deinandra > Deinandra increscens. Next base: position 50,433,080 of record JBCNJP010000003.1, on the reverse strand, counting down.
ACGGGGTGTTATCTGAAAAAGAGATTTATGATGTAACTCCGATTACCAGGGTTGAGTTAGGAGAAGGGGAGTTTATAAATCCATATTCGAAAGAGCAACTACCTGCTATCTTTGCTTTTAATGTGGATGATATTGACAAATTTCCATTTGCAGATCAATATAAAGAAGAGGATTCAGATGATAATATTGATTATGAAGAGGAACATGTAGAAGTTGAGGATATGACTGCTGAAGAGTATCCAGATGATCCTAAAGTTTATGGAAATTTTTTTGATAATGATCAGTTTGGAGGTTTCAATTTCTTTGGCAAAGAAGATGAAGATAAGGTTGAAGAAGAGTTAAAGAAGAAAGATTCTGAAAAACAGCCTGAGCAATTAAAATCAAATGACTCTGACAGTTTGTCGGAAAAACAAGAGAAGAAGATGTTATTTGATGCCTGGTTGAAGGAGCAGAGAGCTAAGAAGCTGCCAGTAGTGAAACCGACAAAAGTTTTTGATCAGAAGAAATTCTTTGACAGGAAAGGTGGAGAAGCTACTGGTAGTATACTCCATTGGATGTTTGATTCAGAACTCAAGTGCTATGCTATAAAGAAAGAGTTTGGAGTTATGTACTTGAAGCATGCTACAAGATTTAGCACTTTTCCGGTTTGTAATGTTCGGGATTTGTCAAGAAAACCATTTTTAAGTCATGGAAGTGATAAGTTGGCAGAGTTCTTCAAGAACAAATTGATAGCAGAATGTCAAGGCAAATTCAGATTTTTAACTCCTCAAAGGCCGAAGTATTCTGAGCATTCTACTAATATTCATCCAAAAACTGGAAGACCGGTTGTGATTCTGAAGTACAAGAAGCCGGTTCAGATGAAGAAAATACCATTGAGGAAGCTTGAGCAAGATTTTATCAAGACATTAAGATGGTGGTATTTTGATGAGAATACTGGAGAAGCAGTGGTGGTGGTCAAAGAGCAGAACAAGGTGGTCAGGTTTTATGATCCAATGTGGTTGATTAACTTGTCCAAAGATGATATAGACAAACTCTATCACAATAACATTTTGTATAAGGCTGAGCATGCTGAGCAAGCCTTACAGTTTCAACGAGTGATTAGAGTGTGTTTTGCTTTTGGAATTCATGCTGCAAACAATCGAACACAACATTGGAAGAAGACTGAGACAAAAGCTTCTGAAGACTAGCACAAGACAAGGGGGAGTTTGTTTGAGCATGTTTTGATGTCTAGTGCTAGGTCTAGGTGTTTTGTCTATGTATTTGATAGTTTTGTATAAACTGGTCTCAGTGTACCAGTGGCGGACCAGATGGTACGCATGGGCCATCTGGTACGTTGGTTAGTTGGTACGCTGGACAAGTTTAGTATAAATAGTTAAGTTCGATTAGAGAGAGTTCAGTTGTGAGAGTTGTTGCTTAACTGTGTGTTTTCAAGTGTGTTCTCTCTGTAATCTCTCTCTTGTAAACGAGCTTGTGATCAAAACTAGGCACTCAGAGCCCGTGAAAGCAGTAGTATACTGCGTATCACAAATCTGAAATACACTCAGCAGGTTGTGTTGCAGTTCTTCCACAAATTGCACTTTGTCAAATGTGACTTTCTCGTTACCCATTTTTCCTTCTTCGGTGATTCTTCCACCTTTATTTCCAGCAAAGGTAACATTTCCTCCATTAATTGGTTTGACATCTGAAAGCAGAGAAATATTACCCGTCATGTGCTTGGATGCTCCACTATCAACCACTCAGAAGTTGTTGACAAATATTAGCAAATAATTAGTGAGAATCTGGACCCAAGCTTCCAGCTTTGGGTCGACCGGTATCTTCAGAAAAGTCTTCAGTGGCTTTTGAGGACAATTTAGGCAACCACTTTTTCCTTTGTGCTGGGATAGATGAATCAGTGGCAGAATCACCCGAGGATGAACTCCCAAAAGATTTTTGATGTTTGAAAAATTTTTCTCGTTTGAAAAATTGTTTTGTTACTACCTTTTCATCTATCACCTTTGGCTTAGAAACGGAATCAGATGGGTTTTTACTAATAGCGGAAGCTCGTTTCTTTGCTAAAATAGGACATCTATTTCTGAGATGACCTTGTTGGTAACAATGATAACACCGCCTACGATCAACAAAGACCCTAGGAAGACTATTTCCTGAATCAGTCGAGGTGTTATCATTAGACTTCGTCTTAACAACTCTCCTTGGTGCTTTAGCAGTAAATCTTTGAGATTTATGCTTTGGAAGAGATTTAAACCTAGGAGTAACATGAACAACCAAACGAGCCTTGTTGCGGACTATGACTTCATGATCATCTCGTTTGCATTTACAAATCTTCCAGGTGCCACACTCCTAATTTTTTGAAATTGTAGTAATTCTTCCTGCATTGCTTCAACCCATGAACCATCTAATAAAGCTTCATGAACATCTTTTGGCTCGATCTGAGATATACAACATGAATGGAACGCTTCTTCCTGAACACCAGATTCCAAAACTGATAGTAACGCACTGCTCTCGATTTGATGTCTCGTACGCACTCCTTCATTTAAATCACCAATAATATTGTCTTGCGGATGAATGGTGTTTATTCGGAGCATTTGATGAATAGGAACAACCACTGTTTCCACCATACCAGGAACAGGATCTTCCTCAACCACCACAGTTTCAGTTGTATTGACATCAACATCATTTGAAATAGTATCAACTTGTGGATCGACCACATTGTCAGTTGAATCAGCCTCAACTTCATTTGAAGTAGCATCAACTTGTGGATCTAGTTGTTGAGTAGGAATTTCCACCTGATGTGTCACGGCTTCATGAAATTCACTATCATCATCTGAAGACATATCATCAGCTGCAAATGTCGAATCATTTGAAGTCTCGGTCATGTAATCATCAGCAACAGGCACTAATGGAGTCGGCAGATTTTGTATATTAGGAACCGGAGTATCGTCTTGTAATTCAATGAAAACTCGAGTAAGTTATTCATCAAACATCTCTGGCTTCGATTCAAGATTTTCAAAAAGAGCTTTGTAATCGAACAGCCAGTCCGGTCCAACACCCTGGGCGATAAAGTATAGGATTGAAAATCCACATGCAAATATTCAGCCACCGTACCAGTCTGCTTATTAAATACTCGTTTCTTTTGATTTGAGTATCCGACAAACAATCCCTCAAAGACTTTGTCGTAAAATTTGCCCGCAGACGCTAAGACAGTATGTTGGGCTATTTCATTAGAGGCATGAACATTAGATGTGGGCTTGCTTGTTAATGGGCTTAGTGATTACGATGTGGGCTTAAAGAGATTACGACATAGGATTACTTGGGCCGGCTTCTATGGGTTTATGACTAGATTTTAGGGCTTTGTAATGGGTTCTATATAAACCCTCTAATTTATGATCAATGCAGCTTTTGATTACGATTTTCAGATTTCCTTTGTGTTTACGATCAGTTGTCAATTGCTCAAGAAAGTTTGTGTTTCATTCAAGATTTGATCTTTATTGTTTATCAAATCTCTTTCATCTACTTTCTTCTCGAATCAATCACTTACGAGGATTCCGCACTCGTTTGTGATATCAATATCGTGTCTTGGTAGATTTTCTGGACTGAAATGTCAAGCTACAATGTGGAACCAGATCAGGAAGATAAGAATCTGCAACTGCTGAATAGTTTGCCCAAATCCTGGAATACCAACATCTCCATCATTAAGGACAACAACAAGCTGAGTGAGCTATCTCTTGATGAGATGATCAACAAACTAAAGTCAAAACTTATTGATGACAAGCAGAGAGAATTGAACCATATAAGCTCTCTTAGTTTGGCGGGAAAATTGAACCAAGCACTGTTGTCAGAACAAGTGGATTCTAAGCAAGATGGAAAGTCAACTGGGAGTGGACCGAGCTCTGTCACAAAGTCAACTGCTTTTGTGGCACAACCTCAATCAAGTGCAAGTGGTGGTGTCAACCCTGATGCTACAAATGATCCCAACTTTGCCCTCGGAATGGGATTTATGAACAGCTATCATGCTCTTATGGCAGGAACTTTAGTGCCTACTGAGATGCTGTCGGGGGAGCTAAACCAGATAAGTCCTGAAGATGTAGAGATGTTAGATGTTTCTTGGCAGATGGCAATGGCTGTTTTCAGAGCAAAGAAGTTCATGGCAAAGACTGGGAGAAATGTGTGGAAGGATCAAGATAAGATTAGGATGGGGTTTGACAATAGCAAGCTGAGGTGCTACAACTGTGACGAGTACGGGCATTTCGCGAGAGAGTGCACCAAGTCGAGGAGAGAAAGAACAGAAGAAAGGAAAGCAGGTGATAGCAAAGGAAAGGCAGAGTCAAGTGCTTTGGTTGTGCAGGAAGGAGGTGGATATGACTGGACTCCTCAGATAAAAGAGTTTAGCCTATCACATGCAATGATTGCTGCTTTGGAAAGGGATGATGAGGAAGAGCATGCATTTGTTGTAACTGATGATAAACCTGAAGAGATTCTGGTGGAAGACAAGGAAGCCTTTGCTGCTGAGGTTGATAACATCAAGGTATGTCCTAACCCCACTTGTGCTCGTTTAATTCCTGGACTTAGGCAAATTTGTAAAAATTATGAGATAAAACTGTTTGAGATAAAATGCGAAAGGAGTTCGTTCAGGGGTAGATGGCAAAAGAATGAGGAGAAGGTAAAAGCTGAGAAACTAGACATTGTGAAATATCAAAAACTTTCTACTGAGAAAACTCTACTATATGACATTGCTAAGTTAGAAATAGCTGAACTGAGTAAGCAGATAGATGAACTTAAGCTTAAGAACAATGAGTTGCAAGTAAAACTTGATGTGAATCATATGAGAAGCAAAAGAATGCTAGAGGCTAGTAAGTCTTTGAACACCTGCATAACTGATGTTAGAATGGGTAAGGACAAAGGTGGAATAGGAATTAGCTTCTCAGACAAAAACAAGAATGATGTTCCTCAAGATAAAACTAGAGATATAATAGGAATAATCTTTGAGGAGGATCAGGTAGATAGATCTGAAACAGGAACACATGAGATAGGACCTCCCTTAGATAGTGTTCTGGTAGGAGTGACACCTATGACTGATCAGGAATTTAAAAATGAGAAACACATGATCTATGGGTTGGGTAATCAGGATAAAATTGTGACACACTCTTGTGAACCAAGCACTTCCCAGGAGTCATTAAACAATAGTGTTGAACCTGCTGATGGCTTTGTTTCATGTGCAGATGAAGTAGGTATTGAAGATGTATCTGGGGAGGATGCTGAATGTTTAAAAGTGAATGAATGTCATGTGTCTAGTAGTTTGATGTCTGATTTACCTAAGGACGATGTTCTGGCATCTGTGTCAGAACTTAATACGTCCAAGTCAAAACAATTAGTTGTATCTTTGCTTTCAAAACATGTTTCTGATTCCAATGAAAAAGTTAATGGTTTTAAAATTCGTGTGCCTAACACTAAAATTGGTCGTGAGACTAAGCCCAAAGATTTTGTTGTTTATCCCCAGGTTGTGTCGACTATCAATAGAACAAACTATCTAAATCAGAACAATTTTGTTTAATCACACAACCAGAAAAAACCACAAAACATGTTATACACAAATGGGATGATAAGCCAGAATGGAAGTTGTCTTACCCAAGACGTTCATACCTCTGTAGTCATGTCAATGGGCCTAGACTTATGAACTACTTTCAATGTGGAAAACCAGGACACTTTGCTGCTAACTGTGTGAATAGACCATTTCAACCATACTATCCGCAAAACCCACGGACTAGTATGTTGGAGAAAATGATGACAAGAGAAAAGCAAAAGCAAAAGCAAAAGCAACAAGCTTTGTCTCAGGGGAAGTAGTGTTTGGAACCAATGAAGACTCAACAGTCTAAGGTATCAAACACAAAGACACCAGTGACAAAGCCTGTTGTTGAAAAATGGAATGTGGCCAAAACTCCAAAACCCACTTATGTATCTAAAGGAGTTTACAAAAGAAATGATAAGATAAAACCATAATTTATTGAGAAACAAGTGGCTAAAGTCAAAAGAGTTATAAACCTAATGGCAAAGCAAAGGTTGAGTGATGAGGATAGGTCAAGAACGGACATGCAAATGGCTCAACATCAACATTTCCGATGGTGAAAACCTCGAGAGCAAGTGTCGCACAGAGAACAAGTTGGAAGCAATGCAGTTGCAAATGAACAAGATGCAAGTGCATCTGACCAACTTAC
>JBCNJP010000003.1:50392668-50426371 GCA_039602395.1 Deinandra increscens subsp. villosa | reverse complement strand
GTATAAACTCCGTTAGCGGTTAATTGGGGGTGTGACAAGCAATTTCAAAAATTGGGTGTTTGGCATCGCGTGGATTTACCTATCAATTCTAAAGAACCTTGTGGAACGAAATGGGTATTCAAATGTAAGAAAGACGATCGCGGTGTCATTGTCAGAAACAAGGCGCGATTAGTGGTTCAAGGTTTTCCCAAATTGAAGGCATTGATTTCAACGAAGTGTATGCTCCTGTAGCAAGAGTTGAAGCTATCAGGATATTTCTAGCTTTCGCGGCACATCACAGATTTAAGGTGTATCAGATGGATGTAAAAAGTGCTTTTCTGAATGGAAAGATTCGTGAAGAGGTGTATGTGAAGCAACCGCCTGGTTTTTATGATCCGGAGTTTCCTGACAAAGTGTACAAGTTAGACAAGGCTTTATATGGTCTTCATCAAGCACCAAGGGCTTGGTATGAGACACTTTCTACACACTTGCTTGACAATGGGTTTTAATGTGGTAAGGTGGATTGTACACTATTTTCAAAGAAGTTCGGGAGGGATCTGCTGCTTGTTCAAGTTTATGTTGATGATATTATTTTTGGAAGCACAAAAGACAGCTTATGCAAAAAATTTGATCGGGTTATGCAAACAAAGTTTGAGATGAGCTCAATGGGGGAGATGGGTTTCTTTTTGGGTCTTCAAGTCCATCAATCTGCCAAAGGCATATTTGTTAGAGCATATTCCTATGCTAACGTGTGTCTCGTGTATTGTATCTAATCTAGAGCTTCTGAGTGAGGTAGTGACTATATGCTGAGATGGCCGGACCAAATGGTCCTCTGGTTATTTGGTCCAGGCGGACCAAATGGTCCGTCGGATGGTCCGGTCGTTCAGTATATGTGCACTATAAATAGGTTATGTTAGAGAGAGCTTAGAGAAGTTTTGTCATTCTACATCTCTTAAGTGTGTGTAACTGAGTGTGTGACTCTCTCTCTCTAGACTTTGTGTAATCCTCTTTGTGAATCAATAAAGCGAATCTTTATTTACATCTTGTTGCTTATACGATCACTAAATCATGCAGTAGTAATATCGTACAGTGGTTTTACAAGTGGTATCAGAGCAATTGGTTGCTCTACTGCTGTGATTTTGGTAAATTCTCGAATTCTAGAGTTAGAAAGTTTGGGTTTTCTTCGTTTTTCATCAAATTTCCGCAATTCCGAGTGTTTCAACGATGGAAAATGATTTCTGAGTGTTTCTGGAGTGTTTTCGCATCATAGTGATCCAGTTTCTAGCTTCAATTGTCAAAATTTGTGAAAATCAGTCGATTTCAGCTTCATCTGCGTCTGGTCCGCTGGTAGAACAACTGGTCCGCTGACTGGTCCGCCCAGGCAATCTTAAAAGTTTGGTTCGTGGCGGTTACTTTCTGGTCCGCTGGCAGTTACGCCGTACCATTTGGTCCGCCGTACCAAATTTGATCCGCTGAGGATATCTGGTTCGCATCTGGTCCGCTGGTGAATGTGATCCGGAAGTGGTCTGCAGGTACAAATCTGGTCCGCTGAGGATATCTGATCCGCTGGTTCATTTGGTCCGCTAAGCATTTTTTGGTCCGCTGAGAATTGATTGGTCCGCTGACAGAAAACATGTGTTCACTAAAACTGACGTAGCTTGAGAACCGTTAAGAGTTACGGGAGCTAATACCAGCCAAAACGTTCATCTTTCCGAGATATAGACGTGTACTCACTTGAAAGGTCCATACCTCCCAGTTTGACCCCCAAAATCCGCTTGGAAGACGCCCGTTTTTCAGTTTGAAGTTTGTGCATTCGATATTGTAATTTCAAAATGAGCGATTTTCACGCATTTTCAGCTGTTTCAATCTTCAATGCAAGCCATATTGAACTATGATAATGAGATAGGAACAAATCAGAAAGTTCCTAAGTTGCTTAGGTTGGAGGATTATGAGAATTGGAAGCAAAGATTTGAATCGTTCATTAATGCTCTTGACATTGATTTATGGATTTCCATTGAACAAGATTATACATACCCTCAGATAAATGGACAACCGATTGCACGAAGTGATCTTGATGAAGATCAAAGAAAAGTTTATGCCCGAGAAAAGAAATGTTATGGAAATCTCACAATGGCACTACCAAGAGAGCTTCTACATCAATTCAAAAATTGCACAACATCAAAAACTTTGTGGGATGCATTGAAAAATAGGTGTGCAGGAAACGAGCAATATAAGAAAAGTCGAAAGAAAGTTTTTTTAAAAGAATTGGACAACTTTCAACATTGTGACAAAGAAAGTATTGCCGACTTGATTTCTAGGTTTTCACATCTGATCAATGAACTTGAGGTTGTTGGAGTCAAGAAAGAAAAAAAGGAATTGAAAGAAAAATTTCTGGAATATCTACTCGAAAAGTGGGAGAACTTTGTTATGATGCTTACTAATGATCCAAATTACTCCAGTTGGTCATTCAATCAAGTGTTAAGCAAATTACAAGCTCGGGAAATGGAATTACTTGTAAAAAATTCAGCAACTCCAACAGTTCAAAATCCTAAAATATATTTTGGAGAGAATTCTGCTACGGCGCATGCTAAAACTAAATCACATTCTATCTCAAGCAGTAATCCACCGGTAACAGCTTTTCTTGCTGGAAAGTCAGAAAATACTGGTTATTCTTCAGGCTGCAGTTTTACTATTCCTGATAAATCATCAAGCAAGTCTACTTCAAACAAGCAACCGAAGATCTAGCTGCTTTGTTGGGTGCTTTTGTTTCATCTTCATCTGGCTCCATATTTAGTCAAATTGGTAATTCTGGTTTGGTTCCGGACGATCTAAAACAGATGGATGATGATCAGATAAATAAATTAGATTTGGATTGGCAGTTGGCTATGATTGCTGAAAGAGGAAGACTGTTTATAGGCAAACATGGAAAGGATTCTATCATGGGTGAATTTAGAGGCACAAAACTGGGTTTAGACAAGTCTGAACTAAAATGTTACAAATGTTCTAGTTTGGGACATTTTGCTCGAGAATGCAAGCTATCTTCTTCTAAACCAAGTACTTCGGATAAGTAGGATCACAATAAAGAAGTTAAATCTATGATCTCTCAAACTAATGAAGATTATGACTGGGCTAAAGATTGTCCAGATGAATCTGCATTTTTAGCATGTATTAAGGATGAATCGAGTGGATATGCATCTGAGACAACTACATCTGAAATATGTGATTCTGAAGTTAGTGGGTATGAATCGACTTGTGAATTTTGTAATCAGAAAGATAGAAAACTTCAGGAATTGGTTCAAGAAAAGGGAAAGTTAGTAGTTGATAGGGTGAAGCTTGAAGAAGAGTTAGAAAGTTATAAACAGAAGTGTGAAATTTCTGATGGCATTTTCAAGATGAATGAGAAGTTACTTCAAGAGAAGAGTGTATTATTGGAAGAATTAGGACTTTAGGAAACAATTATCAGAAGGGAGTATACAACATGATCAACAAAAGTCTCAACTTCAACATGAGAATGATGAGTTCATGACGAAAATTGTCAAGTTAACTTCTACAAATGAAAAATTGTTAAAAGAGGTTGAAGAATATAAGTCTCAAGCTAAGGATGTTGGTGAAGATTTTGAAATTTTGTTTCAAGAATCCACAAAACGGGTGGAAGCACTTACGACATCTAATGCTGAGCTTCAACAAACATTGGATGAAGTTATTGCTGACAAAACTCAATATCAAATTGTTCAGTCGGAACTGATAGACACAATCTTTACTCTGAAGAAAGACAAAAGCTTGTTAACCAGAAATGTTGAGATATATAAGGAAAGAGTGGATAAAATTACAAAAGAAGTGCTTGCTACTCATGATGGTATGAGAAGAGAAAAATCATTAGTTAACAGCACATCTGAGAAGCTGATTCAATCAGAAAGGTTCTTGCTGAAGCTCAAAAGACCATTGCTTATTTGAATGTTGAAATCTTGGATCTAAATCGTCAATTGCATAACTTGAAGAATTCTCATTCTTTTTCAAGTTATTTGTGTCAAGGCGATAATTTCAAAAGGGTGTTTGGAGGTGATGATTTCAACCAAATTCCACATCCAGTGATTCAAACAGAGTCTATTGTTGATTTGAGTCCTTCGCCTACAAAGCAAGATTATTCTGAATTAGTTGCTGAAACTTCTGATTTGAAGGCATCAAAGAAATCAAAGAAGGTGATAGAAGCAGAAGAAAGTTTGGTTGATAAAACACCACCATCGTTTGTTTCTCGTGGGTTTATGTCAGAAGAGGGGGTTATTTCAAATGGCAACAAGATTGAGAAAGATGAAAAAGAGTTGAATGAAGCAGAAGTTGCTGCAAAGTTGGTTGAAGCCAACAATTTGAAAGGCATTAAAGCTAAATTTACACAGGCTGCTAAATCTGGTTCTTCAGGGTCTACAATAGATTTATCCAAACTTCCTGGTTACAAACAATCTGGGTTGGGTAGTAAAGGCACGATGGTTCCAAAGCAGCAGAACATGCCAAAGAAGGTTAAGAAGGAAAAGAAGGATACAAACTTCGATCAAATATATCATTTGGCTCAAGTATTCATTTCAACGATGGAGAAAGGATTTGGGGGAAAGCAAAAGAAGAAAGTTTCATATGAAAGTTCCCCGAACGAATTGTCTTCATCAGGTTCTAACGTTACACTTCAAAGTCCTACATCGAAATGGGTACATTCTAATCGATTTTCAGTTTTTAATGATATTTTTGATGAGTCTGAATTTTCTGTTAAAGGTCATCCAAAGCCACATTTTAAACGATCATATCGTTTGTGCTATCAATGTCGCCGAAAGGGACATATGGCACAGGATTGTCCTGAAATTGCAAAACGTTCTTTCTCAAACAAATCTGCCACAATTATTGATGAATCAGGCATAATTTTTACTGAGACAACACCGTCCAACACTAAGTCGAAAAAGGAATTTTTTTTTAAATTTGATTCGAGTGTGGGTGGTTCATCATGTGATGATGACTCAGTTAAAAATGAAAAAACAAAAATGCAGTGGCGACCTAAGATGGTCAGCAAAGCTGCAACTGATTTTGTGGAAGACACTAGTCGACCAGAAACTTTGTGCTTCGGGTCTTTTGAATACTAATCATTTAAACCAGTGTGCAGGTTTCTTCAAGAAGACCTATTGGTGATTGTGAAGTTCAAGCTTCAAGCAGTTACTGATAGTGGAGTTTCCTGCTTAACTTAAATTGAATGCGTTATTTTTTCAAAACTGAAAGTTTTTCTGAACGCTTAAACTGAACAGGTATCAGTATCGATTGATCAATTTTCTTTCTTTAATGCATTTTGTTTGTAGTTTAGGGGGAGAACATTGAACAACCAAAAATAGTGTCTTTGTGTTTTTGTTAAAATGAAAATCCAAAAAATAGAGTTTTCATTCTAAGGGGAGAAAATGAAAAATACAAAAACATCGAAAAATGGAAAAATACAAAAACATTGAAAAATGAGAAATTGATCCGACATGTTTGGGAAATGATGGTACATTGGCTTACGTGTCTGACTCATGGATAAAATAGATGAAAAAGCCATAAGATCATTGTTCGATGTGCTTGGTAGGCTCAGCATTAATTCAGAAAGTATTCAGATGTGATAAACATTAAAATACTAATGCTTGGCCAAGTGGACAACATCTTGATGCATATCTCATGATATTAAGAAAAAAATATGTGAAAGAGAAAATGAGAAGTCACTGTGTGTACATGTGTTCATTTTGCAAAGATTTAAACTTGTTTGATTTTCTTTATTTTCTCAAACGATCGGACTTTCTTTGCGTATCGAAAGATCGACCTGATTGTTGTTAGTTTGACGTTCTGCTTTATTTTCTTTGGTGTTTTGTATAAATCATCGGACTTTCTCTGCGTGTACGGGAGTACCGACCTGATTGTTGTTGGGTTATACAATTTCAACTTGTTTTATTTTCTTATATTTTTAAATCCGAGGCCTTATCTGCGTATCGAAAGATCGACTTTATTGTAGACGATTTAACGTTCTTATTTCTTTTTGCATGGAACACAGTTGACTGATTCATGAATACAATCATTATGTGATCAAATCACGAATGAAATCACAAAGTGCGATAAGCAAATACATATCTGAGTATGTCTGATAGTGTGGGGTACACTGGTCAAAGCAAACTTAATCAATTTAATAACATATCCAGATGTTATGAGTATGATTATGCCTGAGTTTAAGATGGACAAATTATACCAGAAATCGACATGGCTTGTGTGCTGAAGTAATTGAAATTGAAGTGTAGTTCAGCATGTCATGACCAATATGATCCCAAGTTGTGATCTTTCTCGCAAAATACAAAAATAGTGTGTGATTCAGTATTTCATTTCTGTATTGCATTTATGTTTCATATCTGAAAAATCCAAAAAGATTTTAGGTGTGTTTTAGCATAAAGTTTCAAAAAGCCAAAAATATTTTGTTTCTTATTTGTTTTCGACCGATCGATACAATGATACAAAATTCAAAATTCAAATTTATATCTTGGATTCTCGAAGAGAAGTTTTGTGCCAAGATTAAATTAATTTTCACAAGAAAAAGAAAGCCGCATTTCTGTCTTCTGGAATTGCAGGTTTCTATGTGAGATGACTCAAGCATGGTGAAAGGGGGAGTTTGTTATATCTTTCACAAGTGGATCTTGAAGTTCAAAGATTGTTCAAGATTGATCCAGCCATGCAAGCTCTATTTTTGACAAGATTTCAAGTTGAAGAGCGGATGCAGCAATGCTAAAGATTGAAGACTAAAGTGTTGTTAGATAGATAGATAGCTAGATACACTACACGTTAAGGGGGAGTTTGTTAGAGCATATTCCTATGCTAACGTGTGTCTCGTGTATTGTATCTAATCTAGAGCTTCTGAGTGAGGTAGTGACTATATGCTGAGATGGCCGGACCACATGGTCCTCTGGTTATTTGGTCCGGGCGGACCAAATGGTCTGTCGGATGGTCCGCTCGTTCAGTATATGTGCACTATAAATAGGTTATGTTAGAGAGAGCTTAGAGAAGTTCTGTCATTCTACATCTCTTAAGTGTGTGTAACTGAGTGTGTGACTCCCTCTCTCTAGACTTTGTGTAATCCTCTTTATGAATCAATAAAGCGAAGCTTTATTTACATCTTGTTGCTTATACGATTACTAAATCATGCAGTAGTAAGATCGTACAGTGGTTTTACAATATTTTTGCACCAAACAAAATATGTGTCTGATATTTTGCTCGGTTCAAGATTGGCGATGTTCGGATTCCAAGTACCTCAATTCAGGTTTCACATGGTATCGAACCAGATGAATTAGGTGTAAATGTTGATCCGACATTGTTTAGGGCTATGATTGGTTCCCTTATGTATTTGACTGCGTCTTGTCCTGATATTATGCTTGATGTTAGTTTATGTGCTAGGTACCAGGCAGCTCCGAAGGCTTCACATATGGTAGCAGTAAAAAGGATTTTGCTTATTTGAAGGGTAATCCGGATCTTGGCATCTAGTACCCTAATGATAATAAGTTTGAGTTATCGGCGTATTCTAACTCGGATTATGGCGGCTGCAAAATCAACTTTAAATCGACTACCGCCAGATGTCAGTTTTTGGGGGAGAGATTAGTGTCTTGGCAATGCAAGAAGCAAACCTCGGTTGCAACATCTACTGCTGAGGCAGAATATGTGGCTGCTTCAAGTTGTTGTTCACAAGTTTTGTGGATACAACAACAGTTACGCGACTACGGTTTGAATTTTCTAACTACTCCAATTTACATTGATAACTCGACTGCTATTTCTATCACGAAAAACCCTGTTCAGTATTCCAAAATAAAGCATATTGACATAAGATATCATTTTATCCGGGATTGTTATGAGAAGAAATTAATTGATTTGCAGAAAATTCATACAGATTTTCAACGAGCTGATTTGTTCACAAAAGCTTTTGACAAACCTCGTTTTTAAATTTTTGTTGCAAATCAATGGGATTACTAGATTGAATGCCAACTAAACTGTTTCAGTTGATCATTTTTATTTTTTTTTGTTACTGTTTTCCTTTGTTTTCTGCTTTTTAGGGGAGATTTATATGAAAAAAAATACAAAAATATGTGTTTTACTGTATTGAAAAATGAAAAAGCATAAAAAAATTGGAAAATCCAAAAACATAAAAAAATGGAAAAATCAAAAATTGAGAAATGTGATCCAACCTTGTGAGAAATGATGGTACATCAGTGAATGTTACTGACCATGGATAAAATAGATTGAAAAGCTGTAGGTTCTTGTATGTTTCATTAAATGTGTCAATCAATATCTGATACTTGCCAGTATGATATAAACATAATGCTTGCTTGAAATCTGTGGTGTAACATAATTCTCGTGGTTCTGTAATCTTGATAAAAGATGAAAAATGCAAAATAGAATAAATAAGTGTTCTAGTGTACGCATGCGTTCTTCTAAAGATTTAAACTTGTTTGATTTTCTTTATTTTGTCAAACGATCGGACGTTCTCTGCGTATCGAAAGATCGACCTGATCGTTGTTCGTTTGACGTTTTGCTTTATTTTTCTTGGTGTTTCCTATAACTCATCGGACTTTCTCTGCGTGTACGGGAGTACCGACCTGATTGTTTTTGAGTTATACAATTTCAACTTGTTTTTGCTTTCTTATTTTCCTAAATAATCGGACTTTCTCTACGTATCGAAAGATCGACCCGATTGTTGTTTGTTTAGGGTTCTGCTTTCTTTTTGCATGAAACACTACGAACAACTTATATCTGTAAATATTCATGAATGAATAAAAGAAAAAGAAAAATAAAAAATATAATAAAATCAGATTCTCAAATTACTTGGATTTGTGGGTACCACGATTTCTATGCTTCATAAATATACCTAAGTCATATCAGAAAGCAGTAAAAATTGATTTGATTTGACTGAAATAAACATGAAAATGTTGTATTCGTGAACTGCTTGGCTAGCATGCTGAATAGATTGAGATTGAAATGTGTTAAGTGTGCATATCACTGGTATGATCTCACGTTGTGATCTTTGTCACAAAAATATAAATTATTGCTTTTAAATTTCTAGTTTCAGTTGTTTTGTTATTTATGAAAATTCCAAAAAGATTTTTGGTGTGTTTTAGCTTAAGTTCAAAAAATCAATAAATTCTGGCGTGTTTTGACATAAAGTTTGATAAAAGTCAAAAAGATTTTCATTCTGCGTTATTTTGGATCAACTGAATTCAGATATGGGAAATTTTTTGATTAAAAGAACCACAATCGTTGCTTAAATCAGCTCATCAAATCTTAATTTGACAAAGTGTGATTTTTGGAGAAAAATTTCAAAGTTACAAGAATAGGGGCAAAATGGTAAAAAGTGGTACGGCGTACCATATGGTACGTGGGACGAACCATTTCACATATAAAGGAATCTTCTTGTTCGTGATACGCATAACCTGCGTACCAGCTACGAAACTTCCTCCGAAAACCCTAAAATCATCTCTGTAGTTTTTCTTTGATTTCTCAAGATTTAACAAACCTTTGCTCAAGATTTTTGTTGCTACAGGTAGATCTTGTGATTGCGAATCATCTAGTGGTCTTGGATTGCATTTTGGTGATCTCGTTTTCATGTTATTTGAGATTAAAGTCTCGGTTTTTCGCTAAATCGAATAGAGGGTTGGTTTAATGGGTTATCAATGATCTCAATCTATTCTAAGCACATGTACTGAGTCGGTTTTTGTTCTAGAACAAAACCTTATCAATTGATTTCAACACAAAAACGATTTGGAGTATGTCTCTTCGGTTAACTGTTCTTCCGACGTACCAAATGGTATGCGGCGTACCAGATTTGGTGCGTTGCCTAAAAGTGGTCCGTATCTGGTTTGTTTGACCTTTCTGGTACGTGGTCAACGATTCTGGTCCGCCGTACCAGATTTGTTTCGTATGATCAAATTGGTCCGTGAGTGGTCCGTTGGGAAATTTTTCCAAAAAAGTTAATCGTGTGAGCGTTTTGAATTGAATTATAATCTGTTGTAAACGGTTTTGGTTCTATCTCATGGTTTTAATGATTGTTCGTGTTTATGTTTTTTCAGAAATGGTGGCGTTAAATTAAATGATGAACACAATATTTGTGCTTATCTAAGTGCATCTGCTCGATGGAAACCACATTTTCTTGGAATTTTTTGATTTTTTGGAAAGATTGAGAATTTACTATGCTGCCACTCACGAATGTACTCCGTACAAGGATTTACTCATAATGTTCTGGAATACTGCTCAAGTGGACTGTTCTGTGGAACCTTCGGTAATTCGTGCAAGAATTCTTCAAACTGACGTGACTGTATCTGAAGAAGATGTACGTAGAGTTTTGAGATTAAACGATTAATCGAATTTTCTGACGATATTTGATGAAATTGGCTTGGTGGCATTGCTACGAGGAATAAAGTATGATGGATACTTATATGATTCCTGGCTTCTTAAGTCGAATCTGAGTCCTCCATAAAAATATTTGATGCACGTGGTTATCAAATGTTTTGGAAATCGTTTAAGAGGTCATGATGTGTTTGACATGAAGATTCTATCCTTCTTTTATGCTTTGGTGATGAACTGAGAGTTCAATTTTTCTGGATGGATCTTCTACTACATGAAAGAGAATATCTTGTCAAAACAAAACAAAAGTGTCATGTATCCAAGGTTCCTACAAATGATCTTAAATGATTTACATCCAAATCTTCCAAAGAATCCAGCAGCTGTATTGGTTTTAAAGCACATGAATGAAGTTGCTGTGGGAAAGCTACCAGTTTATCAGAAGAGTAAAGGACCGGCGAATGTACCTCCTCCAGTTAAACATTTGATTGGTCATTTGGCCAAACTTGATTATGTAGCTCCTACAAATGGTGCTGCAAGACATGATGATAGTTCGGATGATGAATTAGAGTATGATGACAGAGGTTATCCTGTTGAGGAAGATGAGAATGAGGAAGAAGATCAAGATGAACCAGCAAACCAAGAACCCAATGTGCAACAACCTGTAAATTAAGACCCTATGCCTCACCAAAATCAAGAGCAAGTTAATCAAGAGAATGTTATTGAACCTGAGGCTGTTAATGTTCAGGATGATGAGTTAATTGATGATGCTGATGTTTCTAGAGATGATTCTAGTGAGAGTTCGTCTGATACTGATTCAGATTCTGGTGATTATTTGGAAATCTTTCATAATATCAGAGGTATTCAAGTTAAGAAAGGTTCTAAACAACATATTGAATACTTGAAGTCAAAGAATCTGGATACTTCAAAGTATGAACATAAAACCAAACAGGCTAAAGATAGAGATGATAATGATGATCCGTCTTATACTCCTGCTATAGAGGAGCCTTTTAGGAAGACAAAGACTGCAGATAAAGGGAAATCTCCTATGCTGTTCACTGGCAAGCGGTTTAAACGTATGGCTAGGCCAAACATGACAGTGAAGCAGGTTCATTCCTTGCCGATACTCGGAAAGTAGGTAGCAGTCCACCTAGTAAGAAGCAAAAGGTGACAAATCAGTCTTCAATTCCAGATCAACCAACCATAAAATCTGCTAATGTTCAAAGTTCCAGTAATCCACCTGTTAGAAAGCTAGTTATCCGAAAGCCTTCTACAACTGCTTCTGCTTCTGCATGAACCACTGTTGCTTCTACAACATCTACCATTTCTTCTACTGATTTGAAGCTTGCATTACATCAAACCAGACTTGATGAGTTGGAATCAACAAATCATCAGCAAGCTGATGAAATTAGAGGCTTAAAGAATCTGGATAAGGGATTGGTGTCTAGAGATCAGTCAAAAGATCGTGAGATAGCTAAATTACAACAACTTTCTCTTTCTCTGGGTGAGAAGTTAAATCTTTTGCTCAAAGCCTTACCTACTCAGGGGGAGAGAAGACCAAATCCTGAGGAAAGTTGTCGAGAAGATGATGATGTTTTGAAATATTTGAATGAGGATCCTGACCCTGAAGGAGGTGTTGGTGGAGTTGGTTCTAGTGCTGGTGCAGCTGGAACATCTGCTTCAGCCGGAACATCCGCTGCATCTAAGGGGGAGTCGTCTGAAAAAGAGATTTATGATGTAACTCCGATTACCAGGGTTGATTTAGGAGAAGGGGAGTTTATAAATCCATATTCGAAAGAGCAACTACCTGCTATCTTTGCTTTGAATGTGGATGATATTGACAAAGTTCCATTTGCTGATCCATATAAAGAAGAAGATTCAGATGATAATATTGATTATGAAGAGGAACATGTAGAAGTTAAGGATATGACTGCTGAAGAGTATCCAGATGGACTTAAAGTTTATGGAAATTTTTCTGATAATGATCAGTTTGGAGGTTTCAATTTCTTTGGCAAAGAAGATGAATATAAGGTTGAAGAAGAGTTAAAGAAGAAAGATTCTGAAAAACAGCCTGAGCAACCAGAATCAAATGAATCTGACAGTTTGTCGGAAGAACAAGAAAAGAAGATGTTATTTGATGCCTAGTTGAAGGAGCAGAGAGCTAAGAAGCTGCCAGTAGTGAAACCGACAAAAGTTGTTGATCAGAAGAAACTCTTTGACAGGAAAGGTGGAGAAGCTACTGGTAGTATACTCCGTTGGATGTTTGATTCATAACTCAAGTGCTATGCTATAAAGAAAGAGTTTGGAGTTATGTACTTGAAGCATGCTACAAAATTTAGCACTTTTCCGGTTTGTGATGTTTGGGATTTGTCAAGAAAACCATTTTTGAATCATAGAAGTGATAAGTTGGCAGAGTTCTTCAAGAAAAAATTGATAGAAGAATGTCAAGGCAAATTCAGATTTTTAACTCCTCAAAGGCCGAAGTATTTTGAGCATTCTACTAATATTCATCCAAAAACTGGAAGACCGGTTGTGATTCTAAAGTACAAGAAGCCGGTTCAGATGAAGAAAATACCATTGAGGAAGCTTGAGCAAGATTTTATCAAGACATTAAGATGGTGGTATTATGATGAGAATACTGGAGAAGCAGTGGTGGTGGTCAAATAGCAGAACAAGGTGGTCAGGTTTTATGATCCAATGTGGTTGATCAACTTGTCCAAAGATGATATAGACAAACTCTATCACAGTAACATTTTGTATAAGGCTGAGCATGCTGAGCAAGCCTTACAGTTTCAAAGAGTGATTAGAGTGTGTTTTGCTTTTGGAATTCATGCTGCAAACAATCGAACACAACATTAGAAGAAGACTAAGACAAAAGCTTCTGAAGACTAGCACAAGACAAGGGGGAGTTTGTTTGAGCATGTTTTAATGTCTAGTGCTAGGTCTAGGTGTTTTGTCTATGTGTTTGATAGTTTTGTATAAACTGGTCTCAGCGTACCAGTGGCGGACCAGATGGTACGCACGGACCATCTGGTACGTTGTTTAGTTGGTACGCTGGACAAGTTTAGTATAAATAGTTAAGTTCGATTAGAGAGAGTTCAGTTGTGAGAGTTGTTGCTTAACTGTGTGTTTTCAAGTGTGTTCTCTCTATAATCTCTCTCTCTTGTAAACGAGCTTGTGATCAAAACTAGGCACTCAGAGCTCGTGAAAGCAGCAGTATACTGCTTATCACAAATCTGAGATACACTCAGCAGGTTGTGTTGTAGTTCTTCCACAAATTGCACTTTGTCAAATGTGACTTTCTCATTACCCATTTTTCCTTCTTCGGTGATTCTTCCACCTTTATTTCCAGCAAAGGTAACATTTCCTCCGTTAATTGGTTTGACATCTGAAAGCATAGAAATATTACCCGTCATGTGCCTGGATTCTCCACTATCAACCACCCAGAAGTTGTTGACAAATATTAGCAAATAATTAGTGAGAATCTGGACCCAAGCTTCTAGCTTTGGGTCGACCGGTATCTTTAGAAAAGTCTTCAGTGGCTTTTAGGCAGCCACTTTTGCCTTTGTGCTGGGATAGATGAATCAGTGGCAGAATCACCCGAGGATGAACTCCCAAAAGATTTTTGATGTTTGAAAAACTTTTCTCGTTTGAAAAATTGTTTTGTTACTACCTTTTCATCTATCACCTTTGGCTTAGAAACGGAATCAGATGGGTCTTTACTAATAGCGGAAGCTCGTTTCTTTGCTAAAATAAGACATCTATTTCTGTGATGACCTTGTTGGTAACAATGATAACACCGCCTACGATCAATAAAGACCCTAGGAAGACTATTTCCTGAATCAGTCGAGGTGTTATCATTAGACTTCGTCTTAACAACTCTCATTGGTGCTTTAGCAGTAAATCTTTGAGATTTATGCTTTGGAAGAGATTTAAACCTAGGAGTAACATACCCAAATTGGTTATAAAAACCATAATCATCAACTCCACATCGATCAGCATATCCTTTTGGTTTTATCTTTTGTGCTTTGATTTGTTCAAATTTACCAAAATCATCATAAAAATCATAATCATCACAAAAACCATAGGATTTGTAATCAAAATCATTTGTTTTATCAGAAAACCGACCATCAGAGTTGTAAGAACTCTTCGATGAGTATTTGGAAGTTTTTGGTTTGGAAACAAATGTCTGAGTGTTTGGAGTTTTTGGCTTTTGAGTATCCTGATCACTTGGACTCGTTCCTAACTTGAGCAACGATCCACTCTCTCCGCTACCATGATCAGACTCACCATTCTCCTCAGAATCAACATAAAACACCTTCGCAACACGATTTGGATCAACACAGCATAATGGATGCATCTCATCAGAAAAAACATGGTAACTACCTTTAAGACAATAAATTCTAATTTTTTGAGATGACTCATCAGTTTCCATTTTGCCTTTCAATTTCTTATCATTTTTCTGACTAACCTGAGGTTTCTTTTGATTGATCTCAGATTTTTCAGAAACTGATCCATAACCAATACCACTATACTTGACAGACTTTGAAGGAGCAACCGAAATTGCATTAACATTCGGTGTGGTTGTGTTGCTAGCTGTTACTAAATCTTTTTCATAAAAGAGATCTGAGCCTTTAGCAAAATTTTCTTTTTCAAAGGTTTTCATTTTCTTCTTAGTTTTTTTATTTTAACTGCTTGCTCCAAAGGTGTCAATTTGACAGAACCAGTTGGTTTGTCATCATTTGGTTTATCACCTACAGCATCACTTGACTCATTGGATTTGAGAGCATCCACATTTGTCTTAGACACAGTTTTGACAGGTTTCTTTTTATAGGTGCCTTTGTGTTTGTCAGAATTGCCCATCAAGTTCTCTGTGAACTTTGAGTAATCAAACACAATCGCTGGTTTGGTGTCTGTGTCTGTCGGTTCCAAACCATGCACAGTTGGGGGTGGAACTGAATTGCACTTTGAGTATTTGAACACCTCTTTTAGAGTTTCATCTTTGCAAAAAAAACTTGCAAAGGAAGATGAGTTTTTAAAATTCTCAAGTTGTCTCTTAAGATCTAAAATTTCAATGTTCAATTCAGAAAATTTGCGTTAGCTTCTGCAAGCTTCTTTTCACAAAAGATGTAGTCTTCAGTTTTGTTGTTTAATTCAATTTTGGTGCTCAAATTCGAAGCATGTTCGCTTTTCAGTTCAGCTTTAACGGCCTCCCACCTTTGTTTATATATTTTAGTATTCTCCTCTGCTAACATGTATTTATCATGATACATGACTTTCTCATCAGAAAGTTCTTTCAATTTATTAGCAGAGGTCATGCGGTGTTCGCAGGGTTTAGAATCAACCTGAATGTTAGCCATAAAGGCTTGTTGGCCTTCAGCAAAGAAGTCTTCACCTGGAAGGTCAGGATCATCTTCAATTTCACATCTCTTTCTTCAGTACACAGCAAGGCGGACTCATCTGGATAATCTGCTCCCCAGTCATAGCCTTCTCCAGCTTGAGAAACCAAAGCTTTAGAATCTTCATTCAAAGCATTTGCATTCGAACTTGATGGAGTAGAATTGCTTCCTGATGCCTTTGAACTCTGAGCTGTATACTTCTGAAATAATTTTGATGTTTCTTGATTTTTTGCATACTTGAATTCCTTTGCGAAGTGACCATAATTCTGACAATTATAACAACGAACTCTGGATTTTTTGAATCCAAGCTTTGCTTTCGGATTTAAATCTTTACGACCTGTTCTTTGCATAAACTTCTTGCCCCTTTCTGACGAGCATAGCCATTGACCAGTTGATATCCATGAGTTCTAAGTCATCAGGGTCGATTTTTTCATAATCTTCATCTGTGAGGTAAGTACTAGTCAATTTTCCTGCTACCACACCATCATATGAAGAAACCACTGCCGAAAATAGTGCCATAAAATCATTTGTAGTCTTGGCTGGAAATGCACTTTGATTGGATGGAGGAGCAGAGGAGGATTGACTCGAATAAACTGGATACGTTACTGCAGCTTTGTTAGTATATCTTTCACTTGAAGAACCCCAAGACATACTTGCGTGACCACTTGAAGTATTCTCCACATAAAATGCAGTAGTTGGTGGATTTGAGCTAGATTTTGCCTTTGCATGCATGGTTGAAGCATTTTCACCAAAATACACATCGGAATTCTGAACTTGAGCTGGTTGAGTTTTAACACGCATCATATCTAACTCCAGAGCTAGCAAGTTTCTTGTAAGATCATCAAATGAAATATCATCAAATCCCTTATCATGTGTTAACAAGAGAATATAACCTTCCCATTTAGCTGGTAGAGCATCTAACAGCTTCTCTTTCAATTCTCCAGCCTCCTTCTTCACTCCAACAATGTCAAGCTCACTAACCAAATGTGATAGTCTTGAAATGAGATCATTTACGGTTTCATTTGAAACGTGATAGAAATTATCAAACTCCTTCAACAACGCCTTTTTCTTGCTTTTCTTGTATTGAGTATTGCCTTCACATCTGTGACACAATGCATCCCATAACTGTTTTGATGTTGTATGCATTTTGAACTGATGCAAAATATCCTTTGGTAAAGCCATTGATAAATTTGAATAAGCTTTCTTCTGCAATTTGAAAGATTCTTTCTCAGCATCATTCATCTTGTTATATGGCTTTACTTGACCAACAAATTCACCAGCTGTAAACTTTGGACCTTGATAACCATCCAGCATTGGAGTCCACACTGTAACATCCGTCACACCAATATATGATTCATATCGAGTTTTCAATTACGGAAATCTTCAAATTTCATCAATTTAGGAACTTTGTTTGTAGTTCCTATCTCATTATCATAATTCAGTAATGCTTGAACTGTCGTAGACATTGCTGCAAAAGCTTGGAATGGATCCATCTTGATTTTCTCAAAAACTGAACTGGCGTACCAGAATATCGATCCCCGTACCAGAAATACTCTCAACGTACCAAATTGACCTCCGTATTAAAAATGCTCTCAACGTACCAAATTGATTTCCGTACCAAAAATACACAGGCGACCCACCAGCGTACCACCTTACTCACGTACCAAAAATCCTGAACGTACCAACTGGTACGACGTAACCGTCACGGACCAGATTATGAAGATTGCCTTCCGGACCACTTTCGACGTACCAGACTCCTGATGAAGATTATTGTACGGACCAGTCGCATACCACCTTGTTCTTGAGCCGGACCAGACGCGTACCAACCGAAATTCAACTGATTTTCAATATTTTTGGTTTTTCAAACGTGAAATCGATACAGAACTCAACGAAAACAGTCACATATCATTTTGAACGTAAAATTTATATAGATTTGATGTGAAACAGAGAAGAATTGACGAAATTTCGACCAAAAAGGTTGTTTCTCTCTTTCTAAACCCAAAACCGATCAGAAATCATAGCATACGAGCAAACCTGCTCTGATACCACTTGTTAAACATGTAATTGGACCTTGCTAATGCATGATTGTAATTGGAATTGTAACACACAAGGTAAATAATAGATCTTCGATTGATTGCAAGCTCGGTTATACAGAGAGAGATTACAGAGAGTAAACACACTTGAAAACACACAGTTAAACTCACAACTCTCACAACCAGTTCTCTCAAACACGAGCTAAACATATTTATACTAAGTCTGTCAAGTGTACCATATAACCAACGTACCAGATGGTCCGTGCGTACCATCTGGTCAGCCCCTGGTACGCTGGGGACAGAATACATAAAACTATCTATACAATTAGACACATCATCTAGACCTAGCACTAGACAACATAACATGTTCTAACACATGGGAGCAATAAGGTGTGTTTAGCTGTTGGTACAAGGTTCTTGGTCATCATGTGAAGTATCAAGAACAAGACAAAGAGCTACAGGAATGTGTTGGTCCGAACTGAGCCAAACTGCCAGTTCGGATGCACATGAACTTGTTCGAACTGGCAGTTTGACTAATCGTGTGTTCGCATATTCTTGTTCATCTATATATAGCTTAGTCTTGTTTAGAACTAAAACTTCTGGTTAGATCTTAAGTATGTGTATGTTGTGTGTTTCTCTCAGTGGTCATAATACAAACCTCGTTGTATTTACATCATCGTGTTGATCTTTTACTCTCATTTTACATGGATTTTACATTGATCGAGTAGACTATCAACCGCTCACGTAATTTCAAGTGGTATCAGAGCTTTTTGGTTCCATTTGTATAACATCCCAAATTTCATAGATACATGATATATATAGTAAATACGTGTTTATATCATAAATACGTGAGCTTAATTAATAAATGTAGTAAGACTATGCATTAGATAGGTGATGAAACACAAAATCTCACTAGTAGTGGACGAAATCTAATAGTTCACTGTTGAATTTAGTTTTGTAATGGAAAGTGAAGGGTGAATCGATCTATTCTATTTATTTGATAAACTTTAGAGCATCATTGCGAATTAATCTAGAAACACATAGTTAAGAGTGTAAAATCTCTATCCCTTCAAAAAGTCCCTCATCATAATTGACATATTTCTATTTGAACTAATTGGGAAATCGCATCTTCCTTGTTACTTAAGTGGATGCACTTGCTCCCCTGCCCGTCGCAACTGCACCAACTTTATCATGCTTCTTTCTTGTCACACTTGCATATCCGATCTTTATCCATCCTCATCAAGTCCCCCTAGTCCATTGATTATTTACACAATAACGATGGACTAGATTACTTTACTTTTCCTGGCATAAATATTTTGTAATTTTTTTTTACCAATAATCTTTTTGGTACCAGTCAGTAAGTCCCCATAGTCCTTAAGTTTTTGTAAAAAATAACTTTAAGGACTAATTATGCACTTTCCCCTGCACCATATACATTTGCGTTTTGAAATTTATTTTGCTGATTTGCATCTGCAAGTGTATTTTTTAACCACCTTGTCAGACACTCAATAATCATGACAATCTTTTTGATAGTGTGTTAGGCCACGCGTCACAACAAGGTTGATTGACAGGACAGTTTCCTCATTTATGTAAATTTATCTTTTTTTAACCGTTTTTAAACTGCTCAAGAGACATTTCAAAAACCTTTTTACTCTTCAAACTTCCTCATTCCTCCTTTTCCTCCATAGCTATTCTCTCTCGATTTTTTCCTTACGGCTTCATTCTTCAGTTGCAGGTTAACTCTTCTTCTCCTCTCTTGATTTAATGG
This sequence comes from Deinandra increscens subsp. villosa, assembly GCA_039602395.1. Lineage (NCBI taxonomy): Eukaryota > Viridiplantae > Streptophyta > Magnoliopsida > Asterales > Asteraceae > Deinandra > Deinandra increscens. The sequence goes on along the minus strand of JBCNJP010000003.1, from coordinate 50,406,824 downwards.
CGTCTCCTATCGTAAAATCAGACGACGACTCATCTAAACACAATATGCATTGTTCCTTTTCGATATTATCCCCAAAATCGCTTGATGATCTCATTCAAAAATATCACATTCCATTATCTTTAAATCCAAGTTTGCCTCCTTCAAAAACCCCCATTTTTCCATTTCCTGATGGAAAAATCATAATTTATTCTGAAATGTTCAAGTTTCGAAACTACAGAATCCTTTTTTCAAAATTTCTGATCCGTTCTCTGATGATTTTTGGAGTTCATATCTCTCAAATGCATCCCCAAGGGATCTCGAGATTAAGCCATTTGGAAGTAACCTGTCGTGCCGCCAATTTGGCACCTAGCATAACACTTTTTAGGGCTTTCTACAGAATCACAATGGCAGGCGATTGGTATACTTTCGAACGTAGGCGAGGAACTTCCCGAGTTAGCACTTCTTTACCTCCAAATCCTCGCTCTTGGAAAACCTAGTTTTTCTATATCGACGATCATTGTATTCCATCCTCCATGCAATGGAGGGAATTTAATGATGTGGTTCATGATGTTATCCCTGATTCGAATGATTATCGAAAGGACCACTTTGATCGTCTGGTTGAATATGCAAACCCTATTCGAGAACTCCCTGAAGTTATCCTTTTACAGTATAGAATTAGTAAAGCATGGTTTACCCCTGATTTGTGGCCCCTTTTAAAGTACCATGATGTGGGTAAGACATTCATTTAAATTTTCTTCACAACTTTTTGTATACTTTAAATACTAATTTTACTATCTTTTCATCCTTGTGCCTGTTCATAAATGGATCTCTTTGAAGAAATTGGCTGGCTTAGTTTGTGGTGCTGAAATGATCACATAGGGAACAACACCCTTTTTGGCTCAAACCGATCCTCTCTTTATGACATCAGGCCCGAAGTTGACCCACAAGTGCAAAAAGAAGTGAGTGAAGAAGCCATGAATTAGGAGGTATGTCCTCTTGACACCGCTTGATGAACCACAAAATCACACCGCTTGTGGGTTTGATTCAATGATTCAACTAGGAATTAAGCTAATAGATGGAAAAGTATTGGACAAAAGGGATTTGTATTGATTTGGTATAAAACAGAGTACATTCAGAAGAATACACAGTTAATGGTGTAAATTCCGATCTGAAAAGTTGATAATTACAAATGATATAGTGAGCTATTTATACTATTCCTAAAACCGCAACTTTGTAAGCTGGATGGACGCACTTGCGTCTTGGTCATCCGCAACTACATCACTTCCACCTTGCCTCTCATGCGATGCCTATCTCTAGAAATGATCTCTGAGGCACTTGCATGTCCGTTCTTGACCTATCCTCATCAAGTCCCCCTAGTCCACTAATTATTCAAGCAATAATGATGGACTAAAGGTTAAGGACATGTTACACTTCTGGCTTGTCAATAAATCTTTCATATCCACATGCGTTTTTGATTTGTTGTCTCATTAAAAACCTTGTCCGGAAAAACCCTGTGGGAAAAAACCAAGACCAAGGGAAAAAGAGTGCAACACGCATCATGACAAAATTCTTCAAAATTCCATCTAATAAGTAGATTATCAGCTTTCAATGGTTTTGACAAAATGGTCATCAAGTCCCCCTAGTCCTTATGTTATTTTGGAGAAAAATGGCTAAGGACTAAAACATGCACATTGGAGAAAAGAATGCATGTGCAACTAACTTTGTCGGTTTTATGTTGGATCGCATATGCAAGTGTGATTAGAACATACGCATCGGAGAGTTTGATGCTTATGCAACAAGTTTTGATTACTTGTGACAAGCCGCATCTGCAAGTGCAGTGAATAACTACCTCGTCAGACGGACTTTTGACATGATAGAACTTGAGTGCTAGTAGGAGACACGCGTCGGCTTAGGAACATTTGAAAGGACGGTTTTTTATTTTTTGACTTTTTTTAAAATTTAAAATTTAACCGTTTAAAGAACCTTTTGAAAACCATTTGTCCTTATAGTTTCTCCTTCCTTCTTCACTTTGTTCTCTCATTTTCTTCTGCCGTCAATCTTCTTCTCTTCGAACCCTAATCGTTCCTCCACGAGATTTCGCTACTCAGGTTAGTCGATCACCCCTCTATTTTTCTGTTTCGATTTGTATGATAGCATCTTCGTCTATCAAAATAGATGATGAATCGAACAAGCACAATATGCACATTTCGTTTTCGACTTTGTCGCCTAGAGATTTAGATGAATTAATCGAAAGGTATCATATTCCTCTCTCCTTGAGATCCTCGCTTCCTTCCCCCAATATGCCGATTTACCCTTTTGCTAAACGTAAAATTGGGGTTTATGTAGAAATGTTTCGGTTTGGGAATTACCGTCTGCCCTTTACCAAGTTCTTGATTAAGGCATTGATGTTTTTCGAGGTGCATGTCTCATAGATGCATCTGCAGGGTCTTTCAAGGTTGAGTCATTTTGAGGCTACTTCTAGGGCCGTAGGCATTTCTCCTAGTGTTACGTTGTTTAAAGCCTTTTATAGGATCACAATGGCCGGAGATTTGTATACATTCGAACGGAGAAGGGGAGTGTCTAGAGTTAGCACTCCTCTTCTACAAAACCCTCGATCTTGGATATCTCGGTTCTTTTATGTAGATGAGAGGTGTGTGTCTGCAGAGATGGAATGGAAAGATGTTGAGGACATTGTGCATGACTCAATCCCAGAGACGAGTGATTACAACTGGTTGAATGTGCTAGTCCCATTCGTGAGTTGCCGGAAGCAGTCTTAGTTTTTTTGTAGGATGAGTAGGGCTTGGTTTACACCCGAGTTATGGCTCATTTTGAGAAATAAGGGGAAGGGTAAGAATTAACCCCTTTCATTATTTTTGACTATCAGTTTGGGATTCTATGTTTTGACCGATTTCCTTGTTTAATTTGCAGAAATGGACATGTTTGAAGCAATGCAATTGAAGAGCTATGTAGACGTGGACCTTGGTGCTGAGATGTTGAAAGAAGGGGCAATGCCCTTCCTACAGAAAAGTGCCTCTTCTTTCTTCGATTATCTTCCTGAAGAAACCCCTGAAATCACGGTGATACACAGGAAAAAATTCGTGAAGGAGATACAGCTATTGAGGGAATCAATGAAGGGACGGAAACGGAGGTGAGAACCGATGGTGCTATCGGCAATGCTACTGTGGCACGAAGTGAATCAGGTAGTGGTAGTGGTAATCCAAAGGGAAAAGAGAAAGAAATCACAAGCGATCAAGTTGTTACTGTGTCAAAGGCACCACTTCCTCTGAAGGGTGGTGGAAAATCGAAACGTCCTTCTAAAGTGGTTATGTCTAAGGACGTCACTGTCTCCAAAAGAAAATCTCCTCGCCGGTACCTTTAATCATCACCCGGAAAGTCTAAGGTAAGCACTTCCAACGCCTCTGATATAGTCGAAGTGCACAATCATCAAGAAGAGGATATGTAGAAATCTAAAGAGACTATGGTAACCCCTTCTTTCAAAGAAGATTTTGAAATTACCGATTATTTGCTAAATTCACCTGAAATACCCCAGGATCAAATTGCTTTTGATGCAAATGTTTTGCAGAAGGATATTACCCCGTTGGTTACTTTGGCCACTCTTGCTCACACATCTTCTTCTTCGCAGAGGGAAACCCCAAGCTTTGCTATCCCCACTTCTTCTTGGTTGAAGAAAGAAATTAACTTGGTGACTCTGAGAAGCATTATAGGAAGAAATTTGGATTCTGCAAGTTATAGTACAGTTTTTGTTCCCCAATGGGACCTGAAGAATGATGATTCATGCATGGAAACTCCTACTGCAAGGAAGCTCACACTATTGGGAAGCACACCTATTGACATCTCCAGCATGCAACAAATTTCCAATGAAGATCTATCCGATGAGCTGATGTTAGCTCAAGGAAAGCAACAAAGTTTAGTGGCGAATGTGTATGGGAGATGGATCATTGCAGAAGCGAAGATTAAGGAGTTGAACAAGAAGCTGTTAGCACTTAGAGCAAGTTCCGGTTCCGTTGGTGATCAAACGAAGATTAATGATTTGAATAACAAGGTTGAGCTTTTGACAATAAGGAATCAGAAGTTGGTAGCGTTTGAGCAAGAAGCAAAAAGAGACCTCAAGCAGGGCTCTGGATAATGAAGTGGCAGCTAAGGCCAAGTATCTAGAGCAGAAGAAAAATCTTGAGGATAAAATAGCCAAGTTGTTGGAAGCAACCTCTCATCATGATGCCCAGATTGAAGCTGCAAACATAGGTATGACTTGTACTCTTTACTTTGTCCTTTTACTTGCATTTCCATTGTGTTGTGAACTTTGCATTTCCAATTTTTCAGAGTCCAAGATTGCAAAGTCGGAAGTGAAAAAGTTGGAAGAAACCATGAGGGCTATGGCTGAGGAGTGTGAGCTGATCCAAGGTGAGAATGCAACCTTAAATGAAAAGAGCAAATGGTTAATTGCCGAGTGTTTGGACATGGTTTCAAAGAAGGTTCCTTCAGAGATGATTCCTATGGCTTTAAAGGTAAACTCAGCCGCCAATGCCATTGGTTTTAATGAAGGTATAAAATGAGGTTTGGCACATGCGGTAAAAGGAGAAGCCAACTTCCTTACTTTTAAGGAGTTTGATAAGAAAGCTGCAGAGAAGCTTATAGCCAACTTGACACTCACTGAAGACCATGACATTTGACATAATTAATCAAGTATCGAAGCTGAGTTTGTCTGACATAGAGCAAATGAAAGAGATGTTAAAGCAAACTCCACTTCTGAAGGGAACAACTCCAGTTCAAAAGGCAAATGCTCCTTCTGCTTCTGAGACAGATGCTTCTGGCCAGGCTGGTAAGTAATTTCTCTTGGAATGATTTCAAATCATTATGAACAATTTCTCCCCAAAGTCCACTTATGCTGTGGCATTTAAACAATTTACTTTTGCCTTTTGGTTGTTGATGATGCTTAAATACTTTTTACTTTGGATTTGGTTGGATATGCATGTGTTGCAGTTTCGGATATGTGGATGCTTTTTATGAATATTATGGATGCTTGTTTAACTTTTTCCTTCCCTTGTCATGCCCTATTATTATTTCTTCATGGTTCATGTAGGATAAGTCACACTGATATGCCCAGGGCAAATCACTTCTAATCGAAGTGTATTATTTTTGCACTTGCAGTTACAAAATGGATATACACTACCCTTGTTGTATGGGACTTTCTATGATGTTGCATTTCCCCCCTATTAGATGCGTCCACCTTCAAAGGGTTTTAACAACACTATGTCAATACCACTTTAAGAGTTAAGATTATTTTATTTTAATGCAAATCAATTCCTTGTGGAATAAAAAGTCCTTACAGTCTTCGGTAAGGCTTGGTTGAACCATTGCTCAAATGATCAACCCACAAGTCCACCATCATAACATCAGTCATTTTGCAGCACTTATGACCCTTGTAGAGCTTAATTGGAACTAGTTAAAACATGCTCTACCCAATTAAGTTGGCCATCTCTCTTTTGAGCTTCTTTTAACAATCATTATGTTAACAAGGTGTCTAGCCTGATCACCTCATCCTATGCATGCACTCTTTTATCATTATCGAGACAGTTAGGGGCAAGATAAACTCTCATTTATCTTGGGTTATTCTTTATAATAAAGGAAATAACATCGATGCTGCATCAAAGAGTCAGCATGTGACCTTTTTTTGATGAACTCGCAAGTGACTCATGAACCATATTGTGGAAAACGAATTTGTTGCATGTGTATCCTTTCAAGAAAGGAAGATTTCAATTATTCATCATAGATACTCCTCTCGAAAAAGGAGGTTTATTATTTGTTATAGCATGCGCACATGTATATATGTGTACACAATCATTCGAACGAACATTGGTACTAATCTTTATAGGCAAAGGAAACAAACATTTGCATTAAACTTGATGAGTAAGGGAAACAAAACATTTTACTCTTCATCAGACTTATTATAAAAAATAAGCATAGAGACAGAAACTAAAAGTAAACTTTCTCTCTTTGTACTCTTCATTGGCGATATCATATGTAGCACTTGCGGAGATGCACTCCGTTCCAAGCCCGAACCAATTCAGTTCCTTCAAGTTGCTGAAGTATATAAGAACCATTCCCAATTGCCTTTTTGATTATATAAGGACCTTCCCACTTGGGAGACATCTTTCCAAGAGGAAGAGCCCTGCTCACTTCGTTGCTTCTCCGAACATATTCACCCTCCTTGTATTGCTGGACCTTTACCTTTGCATTATAGTACTTGGCCATTTCCTTTTTATACGGACTTTCACGTATGGCAGTATTCTCCCTCCGTTCCTCAATTAAATCTGAAAACGCCTTATAGAGGTAAGATTCGGTGCTTCAAGGATTAGAGAGAGATTAAGAGAATTGGAGAGGAAAGAGTGAGATCATGTTATCTTTCATTGATTGAATCAAGGTTACAAGTGAAAGAGATTGATACAAGAGGTCTAGGTAAAACACATAGTTAAAGGTGTAAAATCCAGGATCCCCTATTATGAGCCTATAAATGTCTATTTATAGAGTCTCAGCTGTAACTGCCTCCCGACACTTGCGCTTGCGTTCTCGGAGTTATATCACTTGCACTTCCACTTGGGCTTCACTCATCAGCATCTGCTGATCCTTCATGTGCACTTCCGAGTCCAAGTGCATCTGATTTTGACCCATCCTCATCAAGTCCCCCTAGTCCATTAATTATTTATACAATAATGATGGACTATGTCCTAAAGATGTTTCGTACTTTCGAGATTTATATAATCTCCATACGCTTAAGGATGTTGCCTCATTAAAAACCTTGCCTGGAAAACCTTATAGGAAAAAACCAAGACTAAGGAAAAAAGAGTGCAACACGTATCAACACAATTTCTTTGATTATGCATTTGCGACGTTTTGTCAGCTTTCGAAAGTCGCATTTATAAGTGTAGGTCCAAGAGTCATTGCGATAGCAAAATGTCTTCTCATTATAAAATTTTTTCCCACCTTTACTAGGTCTTTTATTCGCAGATAACATTCTTCATAATTTCACTGACAACTTCCAATGTGCATGTGCACCATTCGGAAGTGTGTTGTTATGCTTCTTATCTTGAGATCTTTCTGGATATTTAATACTTCCGATATTTATATTCATCTTTCGGAAGTACATATGCGTGCCTCTTCTGAAGGCTTTTCTGGCTTAGGCAATCTCATCTGAAACTATGTCTTGACATTTCCGGTGTTTGCACCCCTCACCTCCGATGTCCCGGAAGTGGAACTTCATGTCTCTTTCGAGGGTTTTTTATTCACAAACAATCTCATTTGAGATTTTACTTGCCACTTCCAACACTTCGGAAGTGGAACTTCATGCCTCTTTCAAGGGCTTTTTCTTCAAAAACAATCTCACTTGAGATTTCATTTACCTCTTTCGATACTTCGGAAGTGCATGTGCATACCTCTTTTGAGGGCTTTTCAATCACTGACTCTAACTCATCCTCGTCATAGTCCCCCTAGTCCGGTAATCATTTGTAAAATGATATCGGACTAACACTTCTGATTTCACAAATGCACAATTGAAAGTGCAGCTGCCCTTCTGGTAAGTATATTTCATTGGTTGATGTTGTGAAGATCTGTGTAACAATGTCAAAAGAGGTTTGACTTGTATTCTTTATTTTATTCTTTCATTTTCATTTCTGATGTGCTATGTCATTTGCGTTTCTGAGTTTTCAGAAACCGAAGTTGCAGAATCGAAAGTGAAGAGGTTGGAGGAGACCATTAAAGCTATGGCTGAAGAACGTGAGCAGATGCAAACTGAGAATGCAACGTTGATGAACAGGAATGCGATGTTGGATGAAAAGAGCAAATGGCTGATAGAGGAATGCCTGAGTATGGTTTCCAAGAGAGTTCATTTGGAAGTGATCCCCGTGGCCTTGAAAGTGAATTCAGCCACAAATGATGTTGGTTATAATGAAGGCATCAAATGCGATTTAGCACATGCGACTAAAGGAGAAGCCAACTTTACCGCTTTCAAAGAATTTGATAAGGATGTCGGGGACAAGCTTCTGAACAATCTAACTGCTTTGAAGACAATGGCTTTTGATACTATTGATCAAATTACTAAGTTGAGCCTCTTTTGACACAGAAGCGATGAAGGAAATGCTGAAGCCAGTTCTGCTTCTTAAGGCGTCAACTCCTTCATCAAAGCCAGATGCTCCTTCAGCTTCAAAAGCAGATGTCCCCAATCAATCTAGTAAGTAATTGCTTTAAAGCCTTATGAAACAATTATTAACAGTCTTTCCCCAAAGTCCACTTATGTTGTGGCATTAAACAGTTTACTTTTGTTTATGGTTGATGATACTTTAACTTTGACTTTGTTGGAACTACATATGTTGCAACCTTGAGTACATAAATGCTTATGTATGCTTATGGATGTTTGTTTGAATTTCTTCTTTCCTTGCCATGTTTTGATATTATTTTTCTCATGGTTCACATAAGATGAGTCATATTGATATGCCTAAGGTAGATCACTTGCAGTCGAAGTGCACTGTTTTTACACTTGCAGTTGCGAAGCGGTTGTACACTACCTTTGCCATGTAGGGCTTTTTATGATGTTGCTATTGACATTGATCTTTGCTTAACTCTTGCAAATATTTTTTAGAATTTCTGAGAAACTTCATGAGTTCTCCTTCACAAGTACTTTTGATAAGATACTTAATAAAATGAACAAAACTTTAAAGAAAGCTGACACATGTGTTTCCCCCCTATCAGATGCGTCCACCTTCAAAGGGTTTTAACTACACGATGTCAATACCACTTTAAGAGTCAAGTTATTTTATTTTGAATTCAAATCTTTTCCTTGTGGTATAAAAAGTCCTTACAGTCTTTGGTAAGGCTTAGTTGAATCATTTCTTGAATGATCAACTCACAAGACCACTTCATAACATTAGCTATTCAGTAGCACTTGCGACCCTCAGAGAGCTTAAGTTGGATCTTTTATTAATAATCATAACATGCCTTTGTCCACTTAAGTTTGGCCATCTCTCTTTTGGGCTTCTGTTAGCAACCATTGTACTAACAAGGTGTCCGGCCTGATCACCTCTTCCCAACATGCACTCTTTAGTTACCAATGAGACAGTTGAGGACAAGAAAAGCTTTTGCTTTATCTTGGGTTACCCTTTATGAATAAAGAAGTAACAGCGATACTGCATCAGGAATCGGCATGTGATCTTTTTCCGATGCACCCGCTAGTGACTCATGAACCATGTTGTAGGAAGCGAAATGTTTCGCATGTGAATTCCTTTAGAAAGGAAATTTTCATTTATTCGGCATAGATGCTCCCTTAGACAAGGAGTCTTATCGTTTTTCGTTGCATGTGCATGTGTACACGTGTGTACATAGCTTATTCAAACAAACATTTTCTATTCAGCTTTCTCATGGAAAGGAAATAAGCACTTGCATTGATCTTAATAGGCAAAGAGAAAAAATGCACTTGTTCTTTCGTAGAACTTATTATTGATCATGAATATAAAGATAAGATCACAAAGTTTCACTTTCTATTTCTCCTTGCAATATTCATTTACGACGTCGCATGTAGCACTTGCAGAAATGCACCAGGATTTGGTTAGCTTGCTCAAGTTGCCCATTGGCTTGTAGATGTACTACTGAAGTAAGAATTCAGTTGGCATATGTTTTTTAGGAGGGTTTTACTTTGTTGTCCCCGCATGTGCAAATGCTTGCACATGCGGTCCTTCTGACATATGTGAATGTTCACATTTTTTAATACATCATCCACCAAGCGCATGATATTTTCTGTAATTGTTGTAACAACAATGGTGTTTATTGCTTCGTGACTTTAGCAGAAGCACTTGTGTTTTATCAAATTTTCCTCGTAGTATCATAAGTGCATAATTATAACTTCCAACATTTGCTTCTACAGAATTGTATCTTTTGTTCCACATGCAATGCTGAATGGAGATCTTCCTTAGGCTTTGTTATAATTATTTTGCTAGGAAGTGCATGCGCACGCCTCTTCTGAGGGCTTTTTTTATTTAAATATTCTTTTGTAAGATTTTATCTTGGCAGTGCTGTCATTTGCATTTGCATATTAGAGATGCATATGAATGCCTCTTTTGGTGGTGTTGGTTTAACAACCAGTGCAATTTGTGTATCCGCATCCGTCTTGACAGTTGCTATTTCCCTTGGGAGTTGGAAATTAGACCAGACCATGTGCGGTTAAGATGATGGCACCTAGAACCTTAAGTCCTGGTCTTCCAATGATTATATTATGAGGAGATAGAGTTGCGATTACGATGAATGTTATTATTTCTTCTCGGAAGAATTTGTCGTCTCCGAGGATCACCGGGAGGATGATTTCTCCAATCGGATATACTATTTCACCGGAAAAGCCTATAAGTGTGGGAATGTGAGGCTTTAATCGTTGTTGCACTTTCGATCCCATTTTTTTGAAACAAGACTCGTACATAATTTTGGGTGTACTTTCGGTGTCTAAGCATGTTTGCTTGATCACTTGCGAGACGAATGCATGTGTACTTTGTTTGTGTACATACTTTGCATCTTTGAACTTCAACAGATGCATGAGCACATGCAAGTGCTCATACTCTTTTCATATGTGAAGCAAATGCATATGCCAATGGTTATAATCACACGGTCTTTTCTTGATACTTTTTCGGTTAGGTTTGGAAAGGTTATTTCTTTCCTTTTTCATAGTTCTTCTTCCACCTTTGTTTTCGCACTTCAATACCAGGTATTAGAACCCCTTTTTATCATGTCAATAACATTCTTTAGATCGCTAGTGGATAGCCTTCTTTGATGTTCTTCACTAGTTGAGGCAATTTGCCTGATTTTATGGCTTTCTCGATTTTTCTTTCGCAAGTGTCCGCAATCATCAGTGTCATGACTCTTATCTTTGTAGAAGTCACAATATTTGTTCGCGTTAAGGCTTGTTGCTAAACGTGGCGTTTGAGGCTTTGCAAATTGCACATTTTTAGTGACCAAGATTTCACTTGGGGTTTTGGTGAGTGATGTGTATTATTCTGTTCTTGGCTCCTAAGTCTTTTTGTAGCCTCCAAATTTTTTGTCCCTTCTCTGATCATATGGTTAAGATCTGAACCTTCCTCAAGATTGACTCCTGGAGGGAGCGGAATGGACACTTGCATTTGCGCTTCTTGAGTTGGCACCTCCATGAGGCGGTTTCTGGGTGTTAATACCTTGGATATTTTCAAATGCGCTTTTCACTTTGACATACACTCTTACACGGTCCATGAGCACTTTCATGGTTTTCGATAGATCTTCATGTAATTTTTCAACAAGGTGTGTATTTGAACACCATGGCAGAATCTAGATATTCGCAGCTGGTCTTGAGCTCCAGTTATCTTCATATTCTTGTTATTAAAGCGTATCACGAAATTTTCAAGGCTTTCATGACATCTTCTTCGGAGGTTGTACACTTCCGTCATTTCATTGGAACACTTCCGTTGTTGGCTGAACCATCTCAGGAACTTGGTTCTTAGATCCTTAAAGCTGCTGATTTGTGTGTTCGGAAGTGAATCGTACCAGTCTCTAGCAGGTCCGGTAAAATTTTGCATTAGCATGTAGCATCAAGTTTTTTTTTTTTTTTTAGACCATCGGTCCAATCTTGCAGCTTTGAAGATGTGAATATCAGGATCTGATAATCCACAATATTTCTTTACATATGCTGGTATCTTCAACTTTTTCAGAAATGTGGCAGTTGCGATCCATATGAAATCTCACTTCCGCTTTGTATTGTCCTTGAATTAGGATTAGAAAGTAAGTCACAAACTCGTCCGGTGTTTTTGAAAACACGAGGACCACTTGTTATAATGAGACTTTCTATGCCTTTCCAAGAAAGGGCTTTAACATAATTCGTGTAAGGCAAAGGAATTCGTTGTCATGCCTCTAATTAAGAGGGCTTTTCAAAAGCATTAGATTTCTCTTCAATCTTTCATCATAGCACTTCCGATGCACATGTACATTACTCGGAAGTGCATATACTAACCTCTCATGAGGGCTTTAGTAAGTGCATGTGAAGATCTTTTAAACAGATGCATGTGCACATGTACATGCACATACTCGTTTCTCTTCGTCAACAAATGCATGAGCATATGCATATGCTCATATTCTTTCATTTTTCTTTTAATTAAGCTATGCACTTGAGAATGCTAGTTCATCCTTCATAAGGATTCTTCCTTGATTAGTAGTTCAAGTTGATAAGCTTTAAATGCTTTTGCATTGATACTGGGAAATAAGGCATAACTACTTCCGAAATACTTGTAGTAGTAAAAATTCTTCTTGTCACAATGAATTTGCATGTCTTTTTAAGGCCTTTTTGTTCACAAGCAACGTCTCATAAAGGTCTTAGGCTTGTATTTGTCACTTCCGGTACTCATTTCCGCCCTTTGGAAGTTGAACTTTTATGCCTCTTTTCGAGGGATTTTTATTCATAAGCAATGCCTCATTGAGACTTGCTGACCACTTCTGGCGTTTGCATGCATCTCTTGGAAGTGAATCTTCATACCTCTTGCGAGGGCTTTTTATTCACAAATGATCTTGTTTGAGATCTCATTTATCACTTCCGACTCTTCGAAAGCGTATCTTCATACCTCTATCGAGGGCTTCTTTCCATAGTGGTAAAAATCCAAAATGGATATGTTGCTTGCACAGGGCAAAGTAGTTCATGATCATATGCCTCTTATCAAGAGGGCTTTCTGAAGATTATACTTCATCTAGATCTTTTAGTCATAGCACTTCCGATGCAAATGCACATTATTTGGAAATGCATATGCGAGGCCTCTTACGTAGGCTTTGGTCGAAGCACTTCCGGGGCAAATGTATGCTACTCGGAAGTGCATATGCATAGGAAAATGTGATCATTTTTAGCTTGGCTGAGTAGTTTAGCATTTGCGATCCAGTCTTCAAATTTGGAGTGTTCTCGCATGGAGGCAGGAAAGTAGGGCACAAGTGCGTTTGGTGTTTTTGAAAATACGAGGACCATAGTTCAAAATGAGATCACCAATGCCTTTTAGCTGAAGAAAGCGTGCTTAGATCAGAAATGAGATCACCAATGCCTTTTCTAAAGAAAGGTCTTATTGTTACAGCATGGCCAATGCAAGCATATCTTACTCGGAAATGAACGTATCAGTACCTCTTTTGATAGATCTTGTTGTAACACTTTCGATGCGAGTATAACTCATTCAAACCTTCGATCAATATCATCTTAAAAGACTCATAATAATCCGCAAGTGTAACTTACTCGGAAGTCTTCGTCTAGTATGCTTTCTTGAGAGGTCTTATCATGACACTTCCGATGCAAGTGTAACTTACTCGGAAGTGCGTATACGTATTTTTTCTTTAAAACGATCATATGCATAAGCACATTCGAGTGCTGAAATGATCATATGCATGAGCACAGGCAGGTGCTCATATATTCTATTTATTATGTATATTTTTTTTGTCAAACACTCAGCATGTGAGTGAGCCATTGGTATTGGCTTGTTGCGAGAATATTTTGAAAAGATCTCTTTCCCGCTTCACTTTGGTACTAGAAATTTTCCAGGATTGAAAGGCAAAACTCATAAGAGCTTGTTGAATCTTCAAAAATTCATCCAGTGAGCATTCAAAGGATATCCAATTATATCTTCATCCGTCAAATTCTGAATAGCATTGTTAACAATCTCATTCGAGATTTCGTTTACCACTTCCGACACTTCGGAATTGGGTCTTCGGGCCTCTTAGGAGGGCTTCGGTAGATGCATGTGAAAGCTTCTTTAAACAGATGCATGTGCACACGTATATGCACATACTCATTTCATTCTTGCAACAGATGTATGAGCATATGCATATGCTCATACTCTTTCATTTTTCCTTTCTTTAAAAAATAATAAGAAACACTCAGCATGTGAGTGAATCAACGGACAAGGTTGATCACGAGGGATTCAAAATTTCGTGTTGGGTCTCTTTGGGGCAGGAAAGTTGGTTAGTACTTCTTTCAAAAGATGCACATCCGCTGCTCTCTTTGAGTCAATATTGGCACCAACTGCTCTCATTGGGTTTATACATCCACATGCTTACATCCAAATATGCACATCCACACCAGTCAATGTTTTGCAACTGCGATTCTTTAGAATTCATTTTTTCCTGACACA
>JBCNJP010000003.1:50354863-50392168 GCA_039602395.1 Deinandra increscens subsp. villosa | reverse complement strand
ACACGGTTGTTTTTGTTTTTCTCAAATTGTCCAAAATTTTGTTCATAATGACCAAAGTCATCATAGAAATCATAATCCTCACAGAAACCGTATGATTCATAGTCAAAACTGTTTGTTTTAGCAGAAAATTTACCATCAGAATTGTAAAAATTCTTAGGTGAATATTTTGAAGTTTTTGACTTTGATGACAACTTCTGATCTTTTGGAGTGTGAGACTTGTAAGAAATCTGATCATCTGGACTAGTTCTAAGTTTCAACAATGAACCATTTTTCACAGGTTCATGATCAGACACACATTTTTCTTCTGAATCAACATAGAACACTTTAGCAACTCTTTTTGGGTCAAGACAACATAACGGGAATGTCTCATATGAGAATATGGTATCACTACCTTTGAGACAATACAATCCACATTGCGTGTTTTGTTTTCACACATATATTCTCACATATACGTTTGTAATCGTCCAAACCTGATCCAACGCTCACGCATTTTCAGACACACAATTTTCTTCTGAATCAGTATAGAACACTTTTTTGGCGGAGGCACCGGTATTGAGTTAACATCAGGTGTGGTTGTGTTGCTCACAGCTACAGAATCTCGTTCAAAAAACAAATCACGACCTTTTGCAAACTTTGCGTTTTCAAAATCTTTCATTACTTTTTCGGTTTCAATGATTTTTTGAGCAGCCTCTAAAGGTGTAAGAGTTACACTTTTAGGTTTTTCAACCACAGAGTCATGAGATTCAGACTATTTGGGAACCTCATTGGCAGTTTTGGTCACATTTTTGACAGGCTTTCTCTTATGAGTGCCTTTGGATTTATCAGATGATCCCTCAGTAAACATAGAATAATCAAACACAACAGCTGGTTTGATCTCAGATTCATTTGGTCCTAGACCATGAACAATAGGTGGAGGAACTGAAGTACAACCTGATTCTTTGAGCACCTCTTTCAAATTTTCATCTTTGCAAAGAAAACTTGCAAAGGAAGATGAATTTCTAAAATTTTCAAGTTGTCTTTGAAGATCTAAGATTTCAATATTTAAATCAGAAATTTTAGCATTTGCTTCTGCAAGCTTTTTCTCACAAAAAAATATAATCTTCAGTTTTGTTATTTAATTCTATTTTTGTGCTCAAAATCAAGGCATGCTCACTTTTTAGTTCAGCCTTAACGGCCTCCCACCTTTGTTTGTAAATTGTGACATTTTCTTCTGCTAACATGTATTTATCATAATACATGACTTTCTCATTAGAAAGTTCCTTCATTTGGTTAGCGGATGTCATGCAAAATTCACAAATTTTAGAATCTACCTGAATGTCGGCCATAAAAGCTTGTTGGCCTTCAGCAAAGAAATCTTCACCAGGAAGATCAGGATCATCCTCAACTGTCACATTTCTTTCTTCAGTGCACAAAAATGCAGATTCATCGGGAAAATCCGCAACCCAATCATAACCTTCACCAGTTTGTGAGACCAAAGCTTTAGATTCTGAGTTTGACCCACTAGCATTTGCATTTGAACTGGATGGGCTAGAATTACTTCCCGATGCTTTGTTACTTTGAGCAGCATACTTTTGGTATAACTTTGAAGTTTCTTGTTTCTTGGCCTTGTTGCATTCTTTAGCAAAGTGACCATAATTTTGACAATTATAGCACCGAACCTTAGATTTATCAAATCCAAGTTTGCCTTCAGGATTGAGATCTTTACGGCCTGTTCTTTGCATAAACTTTTTGCCTCTTCTGACAAGCATAGCCATCGACCAGTTGATATCCATCAATTCTAGAGTCATCAGGGTCGATTTGTTCATAATCTTCATCTCTTAACTCAGCACTAGTCAATTTTCCTGCTACCACCCCATCATATGAAGAGACCATTGCTGAAAATAGTGCCATAAAATCATTTGTGGTCTTAGCTGAAAATGCACTCTGATTTGATGTTGGAGTAGAAGATGATTGACTTGAATAAACCGGATATGTCACCGCAGCTTTGGTAGTGTAAATTTCACTTGAAGAACCCCGAGACATATTTGCATGACCACCTGAAGTATTTTCCACATAAAATGCAGTAGTCGGTGGATTTGAGTTAGCTTTTGCTTTTGCTTTTGCATGCATAGTTGAAGCATTCTCACCAAAGTACACATCGGGATTTTGAACTTGAGCTGGTAGAGTTTTAACTCGCTTAATATCTAATTCCCGAGCTAGCAATTTTCTTGTTAAATCATCATAGGTAATATCATCAAATCCCTTATCATGTGTCAACAACAAAATATATCCTTCCCATGATGCAGGTAGAGCATCTAACAACTTTTCCTTCAATTCACCAGCTTCTTTACTCACCCCAACTATGTCAAGTTCGCTTACCAAATGTGATAGTCTTGAAATGAGATCATTTATGGTTTCATTTGGAACATGACAGAAATTATCAAATTCCTTCAACAACACCTTTTTCTTACTTTTCTTGTATTGAGCATTGCCTTCACATCTGTGACATAATGCATCCCATAACGCTTTTGATGTTGTAGGCATTTTAAACTGATGCAGGATATCTTTTGGTAAAGCCATTGATAAGTTTGAATAGGCTTTCTTTTCCAGCTTGAAAGATTCTTTCTCAGCATCATTCATCTTGTTATACTGCTTGATTTGACCAGCAAATTCACCAGTTGTAAACTTTGGAACTTGATAACCATCCAGCATTGGAGTCCATACTGTAACATCCGTCACACCGATGTATGATTCATAACGAGTTTTCCAATTATGGAAATCTTCAAATTTCATCAATTTAGGAACTTTGTTTGTAGTTCCTATCTCGTTATCGTAATTCAGTAAAGCTTGAACGGTCGTAGACATTGTTGCAAAAGCCTGGAACGGATCCATGATTGTAGAATCAAAAACTGATCCGACGAACCAAATTAGCGATCTGCGTACCAAAATTCAACTCAATGTACAAACTTCTTCACGTACCAACACACGAACCAGAACTACAAAGACGTACCACTGGCAGACCACTTTTCAACGTACCAAAAATTTTGAACGAACCAAAATGGTACGTCACAACTGCCACGAACCAGTCAATAACTGCCACGGACCAGAATATGAAGATTGTCCTGCGGACCACTTTTCACGTACCAAATCTCTGATGAAGATTGTCGTGCGGACCAGTCGCGTACCACCCTGTTCTTGAGCCGTACAAGCAGCGTACCAAACAGAACACGACTGATTTTCAAAATTTTTGATATTCTGGACGTGAAATCGATGCAGAACTCAAAGAAAACACTCACGGATCATTTTGAACGTAAAATTTGTATCGTATGAACGTGAAACTGAGGAGAGTTGATGAGATTCTTACCAAAAAGTTGTTTCTCTCTCTAGAAACCCAAACCGATCAGAAATCACGAGCAAACCTGCTCTGATACCACTTGATCTTGCTAATGCATGATTGTAATCGGATTCGGTACACAACGAGGTAAATAAACGATTCTTCAATAGATCATAAGCTCGTTTACAAGAGAGAGATTACAGAGAGAACACACTTGAAAACACACAGTTAAGCAACAACTCTCACAACTGAACTCTCTCTAATCGAACTTAACTATTTATACTAAACCTGTCCAGCATACCAACTAACCAACGTACCAGATGGTCTGTGCGTACCATCTGGTCCGCCACTGGTACGCTGAGACCAGTTTATACAAAACTATCAAATACATAGACAAAACACCTAGACCTAGCACTAGACATCAAAACATGCTCTAACAAAAGGATAACAGCGGAAAAAGTCTCATCCATCCAAACGACTTAATTCAATTGTCACTCCGTTAGAGCTGCTTCATATGGATCTCTTTGGTCCGATGAATGTTCGAAGTGTTGACGGGAGTTTCTATTGTTTGGTAATAACGGATGATTTTTCCCGTTTCTCATGGGTGGCGTCGCTACATTCAAAGGATGAAACTCCAGATACTATTCAGAAATTGTTGTCCAAGTTTAAATCGATGTATAAATTCAAAATCTATCGGAATCGTACTGAAAATGGTACCGAGTTCAAAAATGTTAAAATGACAACTTTCTGTGATTCTCTTGGAATTTTACAAGAATTCAGTGCGCCATACACTCCGCAACAAAATGGAGTTGCTGAAAGGAAGAATCGAACGTTGATTGAGACAACCCGAACTATGCTGTCTGATGCACATCTACCAGTTAGATTTTGGTTTGAAGCAGTTCACACTGCAAGTCATGTGCTCAATCGGGTTATGATTGTCAAGCGATTCAATAAGACAAGTTATCAATTGCTAAAACGTCGTAAGCCGAATCTTCATTTCTTGGAGCCATTTGGGTGTTTATGTACGGTTCTCAAGGAAGTTGGGAAGTTTGAAGCCAAAGCAGTTGAAGGCATCTTTATTGGGTATCAGTTTCCAATGAAACGGGTTTATTTTCCTTCTTCTAAGACAATTGAGAATCGTCTGAATGTGGATTGTCAAAGACATACCTTTCTGGCACCCAAATCGGTTGATATTCCTGCTTTTGATTACAAGACCTTATTTGATTCTTTCTCGGCTGCACATGATGAATCTACTGATGAGCTTGCTGAAGAACTTCTAGGTGTTGCTATGGTACATGCCATACTTACTCCTGGTTCATGGGTTCCCAAGCTTGCAAGTGTTTCTACTGCTGCTTCATCTAGTCAGAGTGTTTCTAATTTAGAAACAATGAGTTCGTCTGATGATGATGAGAGTACGTTTCATGAAGCTGAATCAACACCGGTTGATGACCCAATTACTTTACCAAGTACAAGTTCTTTAGTGTCGGTTTCTTTACCTATTGGTGATCTTTCGAGCTTAGAGGATGCAGATGCAACTTTAAATACTCTTGCAGACAATAATCAAGTTCCTGATTCGACTATGCTTAGGATTCAATTGGCTGATTCTGTTGATGTGGATGTGTTATGTTGAAATTAGGGATTCCAGTGTTCAGAATGAAGTATTTCACTCATGTTTTTTGTCTCAAGTTGAACCTACCAATGTTAATCATGCGTTGGAAGATGCTTCTTGGGTAGAAGCAATGCAGGAAGAATTGCAGCAATTTTAAAAATTGGGTGTTTGGTATCTCGTGGATTTACCCGCTAATTCTAAAGAACCTTGTGGAACGAAATGGGTATTCAAGTGAAAGAAGGACGATCGTGGCATCATCGTCAGAAACAAGGCGCGGTTAGTGGTTCAAGGTTTCTCTAAGATCAAAGGCATCGATTTCAATGAAGTCTATGCTCCTGTAGCACGAATTGAAGCTATTAGGATATTTCTAGCTTTAGTGGCACATCATGGTTTCAAAGTATATCAGATGGATGTTAAAAGTGCGTTTTTTAATGGGAAAATTCGTGAAGAAGTTTATGTGAAGCAATCGCCTGGCTTTTATGATCCAGACTTTCCTGAACGGGTGTATAAGCTCGAAAAGGCTTTATATGGTCTTCATCAGGCTCCAAGGGCTTGGTATGAGACTCTTTCTACACACCTTCTGGACAAAGGATTTCAACGTGGCAAGGTGGATTGTACTCTGTTTTTTAAGAAATTTGGGAAGGATTTGCTGCTGGTTCAAGGTTATGTAGATGATATTATTTTTGGAAGCACAAATGACAGCTTGTGTAAGGAATTTGAGCGTGTCATGGAAACAAAGTTCGAGATGAGTTCGATGGGGGAGATGGGGTTCTTTCTAGGTCTTCAAGTTTATCAATCTGCTAAAGGCATATTTTTGCATCAAACAAAATATGTGTCCGATATTTTGGCTCGCTTTATAATTGAAGATGTCCAGATTCCGAGTACACCTATCCAAGTTTCCCATGGTCTTGAACCAGATGAGTCTGGGGACAATGTTGATCCGACATTGTTTTGTGCGATGATAGGTTCACTTATGTACTTAACTGCATCTCGTCCTGATATAATGTCTGTTGGTACCCTAATGATGATAAGTTTGAGTTATCTGCATATTCTGACTCAGATTATGGCGGATGTAAAATCAATTTCAAGTCCACCACCGTTGGATGTTAGTTTTTAGTGAGCGATTAGTGTCCTGGAAATGTAAGAAACAAACTTCGGTTGCAACGTCTACTACTGAGGCGAAGTATGTGGCTGCTTCAAGTTGTTGTTCACAAGTTTTATGGATTCAACAGCACTTACGCGACTATGGTTTGAATTTTCTCACTACTCCCATTTTCATTGATAACTCAGCTGCTATTTCTATCACGAAAAACCCCGTTCAACGTTCAAAAACAAAACACATCGACATCAGATATCACTTTATCCGTGATTGCTATGAGAAGAAATTAATTGATTTGCAGAAAATTCACACGGATTTTCAACGAGCTGATTTGTTCACTAAAGCTTTTGACAAAACTCGATTTAAACTTTTATTGCAAATCAATGGGGTTACTAGGTTGAATGCCACGTAAACTGTTTCAGTTGATCATTTTTTATTTTCTTTTGATGTTTTCATTTATTTTTGCTTTTTAGGGGACATATGGAAAAATACAAAAATAGTGTTTTCTTGTATTCAAATATGAAAAAGCATTAAAAAATGGAAAAATTAAAAATGAGAAATGTGATCCAACCTCGTGAGAAACGATAGTACATCGGTGAATGTTACTGACCATGGATAAAATAGATTGAAAGGCTGTAGGTTCTCGTGTGTTTCATTGAATGTGTCAATCAATATTCGATACTTGTCAGTATGATATAAACATAATGCTTGCTGGAAATCTGTGGTGTTACATGATTCTTGTGATTGGGTAATCTTGATAAAAGATGAAAAATGCAAAAAAAATAGAATAAATAAGTGTTCTAGTGTATGCATGTCTTCTTTTGAAAGATTTAAACTTGTTTGATTTTCTTTATTTTATCAAACGATCAGACTTTCTCTGCGTATCGAAAGATCGACCTGATCGTTGTTCGTTTGACGTTCCGCTTTATTTTTCTTGGTGTTTCGTATAACTCATCGGACTTTGTTGAGTTATACAATTTCAACCTGTTTTGCTTTCTTATTTTCCTAAACAATCGGACTTTCTCTGCGTGCTCACAAGGCCGACCTGATTGTTGTTTTTTTAGAGTTCTGCTTTCCTTTTGCATGAAACACTATGAATGACTTATATCTGTAAATATTCGTTGATGAATAGCAGACAATGAAAAATCAAAAATATAATACATCAGATTCTCGATTACTTGAATTTGTGGGTACCATGATTTCTATGCTTGATAAATATACATAATTCATATCAGAAAGCAGTAAAAGTTGATTTGATTTGACTGAAATAAACATGAAAATGTTGTATTCGTGGATTGCTTGGCTTGCATGCTAATTAGATTGAAATTGAAATGTGTAAAGTGTATCTCACTGGTATGATCACACGTTGCGATCTCTCTCACAAAAACATAAATTATTGTTTTTAAATTGCTATTTTTTGTTGATTTCTCATTTCAGAAAATTTCAAAAAAAACAATTCTAGGTGTGTTTTAGCATAAGTTCGAAAAATCAAAAAGATTTTAGGTGTGTTTTAGCATAAGTTCGAAAAATCAAAAAGATTTTAGTGTGTTTTGACATAAATTTGTTAAAATTCAAAAAGATTTTCTTTCGGCTTTATTTTTGATCAACTGAATACAGAAATGGTAAATTCTTAATGAAAGAACCACAATCGTTGCTTGAATCAGCTCATCAAATCTCAATGAAAAATATCAAAATTAGATGATCAGGGGCAAAATGGTAAAAATATGGTCCGGCGTACCATATGGTACGCGGCGGACCATATTTCATATAAAAGGTTTTTCTGGTCCGTGATACGCATAACCTGCGTACCACTGTCCAAACTCTCTGAAAAACCCTAATTCGCCTGAACTGGTTTCTGTTTGATTTCTCACAATATATCGAACCTCTGCTCAAAATGTTTGGTGCTACAGGTAGGTACACTCAATACGGTTCTTCTTGTGGTCTTGGTTTGCATTTTGATGGTCTAAATCTCATGATTTTTGAGATTAAAGATCCGATTTTTCGCTAAATCAAATGTGGGGATGGTTAAGTCGGTTAACAATGATCTCAATCTATTCTAAACATATATTCTGGGTCAGTTTTTGGTCTAGAACAAGATCTCATTGATTGATTTCAAAACAAAAACGATTTGGTGCGTTAAAATTGAAATTGTCTCTTCGGTTAACTGTTCTTCCAGCGTACCACATGGTACGCAGCGTACCAGATGTGGTACGTGGCCTGAAGTTGTCCGTAGCTGGTCCGTTTGACCGATCTGGTACGTGGTCAAAAATTCTGGTCCGCCGTACCAGATGTGGTCCGTGTGACCAATTTGGTTCGTGGGTGGTCCGTTGATCAATATTTTCAAAAAGTTAATCGTGTGAGCGTTTCAAATTAAATTAGAATCAAGCGTAAACGGTTTTGATTATATCTCATGATTTTAATGATAGTTCGTGTTCGTGTTTTTCAGATATGGTGGCTTTAAAATCAAATGATGAACACAACATTTGTACTTATCTAAATGCATCTGCTCGATGGAAACCTCATTTTCTTGGCATATTCGATTTTTTAGAAAGATCAAGAATTTACTTTGCTGTCACTCACGAATGTACACCGTACAAGGATCTACTTATAATGTTCTAGAATGCAGCTCAAGTAGATTGCTCTGTGGATCCTTCTGTAATTCGTGCAAGAATTCTTCAAACTGACGTGATTGTATCTGAAGACGATGTTCGAAGAGTATTGAGGTTAATTGATCAACCAACTTTTCCGATGGCATTTGATGAAATTGATATGGTGGCTTTGCTAAGAAGGATAAATTATGATGGGTATCTGTATGGTTCTTGGTTTCTTAAGGCGAACCCGAGTCCTCCATACAAATATTTGATGCACGTGATTATTAAATGTTTTGGGAATCGTTTAAGAGGTCATGAGGAGTTTTACATGAAGCTTCTATCTTTCTTTTATGCCTTGGTGATGAACCGAGAGTTCAATTTTTTTGGATGGATCTTCAACTACATGAAAGAGAATATTTTGACAAAACAAAACAAAAGTATCATGTATCCAAGGTTTTTACAAATGATCTTTGATGAGCTACACCCAAATCTTCCAAAGAATCCAGCTGTTGTCTTGGAATTGAAGCATATGAATGAAGTTGCTGTGGGAAAACTACTAGTCTACCAGAAGAGGAAAGGAGCGAATGTACCTCCTCCGGTTAAACATTTGATTGGTCATTTGGCCAAACCTGAGTATGTAGCTCCCGCAAATGGTGCTCCAAGGCATGATGACAGTTCGGATGATGAATTAGAGTATGATGACAGAGGATATCTTGTTGAGCAAGATGAGAGTGAGGAAGAAGATCAAAATGAACCAGCAAACCAAGAACCAAATGTGCAACAACCTGTTGTACAAGAACATGTGCCTCAACAAAATCAAGAGCAAGTCATTCAAGAGAATGTTATTGAACCTGAGGCAGTAAATGTTCAAGATGATGAGATGATTCATGATGCTGATGTTTCTGATAAAGATGATGCTGATGCAGAGACTTCTGATTCAAGTTCTGACCCTGGTGATTATGTTGAGATCTTGCATAATACCAGAGGTATCCAAGTCAAGAAGGGTTCTAAAGCTTATTGGCTTCACAAAATAAAGACATTTCTAAGTATGAGCATTTATCAAAACGATCTGCTGATCGAGAGGATGATGATGATCCATCTTATTCTCCTGATATGGAGGAACCTGTTAAAAAGACAACGACTACAGACAAAGGAAAAGCTCTGATGACGTTCACTGGAAAGCGTTTTCAACACATGGCTAAGCCAAACATGATAGTGAAAAGGGTTCACTTCTTGCCGATGCTCGGAAAGCTGGTAGCATTCCACCTCGTAAGAAGCAAAAGGTGTCGCATCAGTCTTCTATTCCAGTTCAACCAACTACAAAAACTACAAATGTTCACAGTTCCAGTATTCCACCAGTTAGGAAGCTGATTATCAGAAAGCTTTCTAATTTTGCTTCTGCTTCTGCCTCAACCACTGCTGCTTCTACAACATCTTCTATTTCTTCTACTGATTTGAAGCTTGCGTTACATCAAACAAGACTTGATGAGTTAGAATCGACAAATCGTTAGCAAGCTGATGAAATTAAAGGTTTAAAGAATCTTGTTAAGGAATTGGTGTCTCGGGATCAGTCGAAAGATCGTCAGATTGCTCAACTTCAATAAATTTCTAAAACTCTGGGTGAGCAGCTAAATAGTTTGTTAAATGCTTTACCTGCTCAGGGGGAGAGAAGACCAAATCCAGAAGACATTTGTCGAGAAGATGATGATATTTCCAAATATTTGAATGATAATGATGATCCTGACCCTGAAGGAGGTGTTGGTGGAGATGGTTCTGGTACTGGTGCAGCCGGAACATCTGCTGCTACCGGAGCATCTGCTGCATCTCAGGGGGAGTCGTCGGGAAAAGAGGTTTATGATGTGACTCCGATCACCAGGGTAGAGTTAGAAGAAGGGGAGTTTATAAATCCATATTCCAAGTGAGCAGCTAGCTGCTATCTTTGCTTTGAATGTGGATGATGTGGATAATGTTCCTTTTGCTGATCCATACAAAGAAGAGGATTCAGATGATAATATTGATTATGAAGAGGAACAGGTAGAAGTTGAGGATATGACGGCTGAAGAATATCCAGATGATCCTAAGATTTATGGTAATTTTTCTGATGGTGATCAGTCTGGAGGGTTCAATTTCTTTGCCAGAGATGATGAAGATAAAGGTGAAGAAGAATTAAAGAAGAAAGATTCTGAGAAACAACCAGAGCAACCAGAATCAACTGAATCTGAGAATTTGTCAGAGGAACAAGAGAAGAAGATGTTGTTTGATGAATGGTTGAAGGAGCAGAGAGCAAAGAAGTTACCAGTAGTGAAATCTACGAAAGATGTTGATCAGAAGAAATTCTTTGACAGAAAAGGAGGAGAAGCCACTGGAAATATAATAAGCTGGATGTTCGATTCAGAACTTAAGTGTTATGCAATAAAGAAGGAGTTTGGAGTTTTATACTTGAAGAATGCTCTAAGATTTAACACTTTGCCAGTTTGTGATGTTCGGGAGTTATCCAGAAAGCCGTTTCTGAACTATGGAGGTAATTAGTTGGCAGAGGTTTTCAAGAACAAATTGCTAGAAGAATGTCAAGGAAAGTTCAGATTTTTAATTCCTCAGAGGCCGAAGTATTCTGATCATCCAACTGATATTCATCCTAAAACTGGAAGACCGATTGTGATCTTAAAGTACAAGAAGCCTGTTCAGCTGAAGAAAATACCGTTGAAGAAACTTGAGCAAGATTTTATCAAGACTTTAAGATGGTGGTATTACGATGAATATACTGGAGAAGCGGTGATTGTGGTCAAAGAAGACAACAAGGTGGTGAGAATCTTTGATCCTATGTGGTTGATCAATCTGTCAAAAGATGATATAGACAAGCTCTATCACAACAACATTTTGTATAAGGCTGAGAATTCTGAACAAGCCTTGCAGTTTCAAAAAGTGATTAGAGTATGTTTTGCTTTTGGGATTCACGCTGGAAATAATCGAAGACATCATTGGAAGAAGACTGAGTCAAAAGCTTCTCAAGACTAGCACAAGACAAGGGGGAGTTTGTTAGAACATGTTATGTTGTCTAGTGCTAGGTCTAGGTGATGTGTCTAATTGTATAGATAGTTTTGTGTATTATGTCCTGTTGGAACTTTTAATAAGTGTGACTGACGCCATCAAATCTATTTTCGAATAATTCGGTTGAAGAATCCATTGTGATTTGATTCAGAGACGCGGGTTGTGATGCTCGAGGCTTGCAAGTTTGGACCGAAGACGTTTTCTTGAAAAGTCAACTGTTCGAGTCAACGGTCAACGTAAAAGTCAACGGAAGATCGGTTCGAGCGAGTCAAGCTTCATATTAATTAAATCAACTTTGATTTAATTAATAATTTATTTTAATTGTTTATTTGTAATAAGCTCATTTTATTTTTGTGTCTTGCTAGTTAGTGGGCTAGTGAGCACATGGGCTCTCTATAAATAGGAAGGGATAGCTTCATTTGTTAGATGGATGAATAATGAGTGATGTGAGCTATCATTTCTAGAGAGAGAGTCTCACATTGGGTTTGAGCTCAACCCAATGTGACCATGGATTTCCTATGACGAGTTTGTAATCATTCGGTTCGTTGTAATCATTCAGCAATAATCAATGAATCGTTTGATTTATTATTTCTTGTCATTTATTATCTTTGATTCTCTTCATCCCGTCTCCTCATCTCATCTTCGTTCTTGCTCAAGATCGGGATTCTCGATGTGAAATCGGTCCTGACAAATGGTATCAGAGCGGGTACCGATCAGATCTCGTCTCACGACGAATCTGGTCACTCGAATCTTGATTTTGAGCTTGAATGAGGTGCTGATTGAAAAACCCACTTTGGAGACTTTTTCTACTTTTTCTTATTTTTGGAGCTGTTTGGATGATTTCTGGATGAATCTGATGATAAATTCTTGTTGTTGGGTTCATTTAGATATGATTTCATGCTCCATATGTTCAAATCAGTGAAGAAATCCGAGATCTGAGGCTGAAAAACGAAGCTGTTAGGGTTTTCACGTTTTTTGGGTGTTCTTGAAGATTTCGAGCTTTGATTCTGAGTTTTTGGTGTAATAATCAGTGTTTTTGGATGAAATAAAGCACTATTCTTGATGGAAAACGCGTTCCGGATCCAATGGAAGCATCGGTTTCGCCTGATTCGCAACATATTTGACAGATCTGGAAAAACACACACTTGACGGTGTTTGTGCGTGTTCTTCATGTTCTTGGTTATTTTCCAGATTTTTGTAGCTGATTCGATCTGATTTACTGCTGTTTATGGATTGTTTGTGGCCAGAACATTGTCATGAATAGCTAATCTTCACGAATCGGTCACGAATCTGTGGTCTAATCTCATTTTGGGACATCGCATCGCATCAGATTTGTCAGTGTTCATCATTTTTCTGGGTTAGTTGAAGATTGCCTTGGCGATTTCACTGAGCATGAAGATGTTCTTGGCGATTTCATGGTTGGCGATCTCGAATAAACCTTGGCGGTCTCGTTTCTTGCATTGGCGACCTCGAATAAGTGTTGGCGACTTCGTTTGTTTGGCGATCTCGACTGTCTTGGCGACCTCGAATAAGGCATTGGCCACCTCGAGTGTCCTTGGCGATCTCGACTGATCTCAACATCTGGGTTTTTATTCAAATAAGTTTCAGTGGATTTCGCTCGTATAGATGTGTAGAGGATCGAGCATACGAGTTCAGGGAGCTAAAAATCATCGAATTTCGATCGAGTATTGATGGGAGATATGTCCGATAATACGTTTTTCCGGCGAGGGGGTTATTTTTTCCGGTGATCTGCGACTTTCTCCGATCGTATTAGGGTTTGGAGGTTGAAGAGATGACAACGCTGACGTGGCGATTTCTGACTGGTCAACAGAGAATGTCTTTCTCTCACTTGTGTCAGCTGATAAGAATTCTGGGTCAAAACCCTTATTCGTTGTCGATTTCCTACTGGTTTAAAGGACATTCTCGTGGGGCCGGCCTTGATTAAAGAACGTTGGAAAGCTGCTGTTGTCGATTTACGATTGGAGAATGGGAAAGCATGTGGGACCACCAGCAAATAAATTATCCG
This sequence comes from Deinandra increscens subsp. villosa, assembly GCA_039602395.1. NCBI lineage: Eukaryota > Viridiplantae > Streptophyta > Magnoliopsida > Asterales > Asteraceae > Deinandra > Deinandra increscens. The sequence goes on along the minus strand of JBCNJP010000003.1, from coordinate 50,378,482 downwards.
TTGAAGACCACTGTTGTCATTTCTCCATTGGTTTGTCAATTCTCGTGGGTCCCAGGAACATGGAAAGAGCCGTTGAAGGCTCTTGTTGTTGTCACGCTGCTATTGGCCAGCGCCCATTGCACATGGATCACGCAAGTTTCAGCCCTTAGATCACAATCTATTTTCCAGCCGTAGGATTGATGGTTAGTGCCTTAATCCTGATTGGTTGACTGGCAACTCACAAGGATTGTGCTTATCTAATTGGAGATTTTTCAAGTCTAATTAATTATATCTTTCGCATTATTTCGTTAAATGCGAGGTATTTGTCTAATCAGTCTTTTACAAGACAAACGGGATAATGCCCGCAACGAAATTGTGGAAATTTTTATTAGTCATGGAATTCATTCCGCTATATTTCAACCGGGTTTCTAGCTTTTGTTGACGTCAAGGCCACGTTAGCTAACGACCACTGACGGACTGGTGTCGCTTCTCGGTTAAGTTTGTGACTGTTTCGTTATGTCTCACTTCAAGTTGTTTAGCTGATGCAGTGCTGATGTCATCTAACCGAATTAACTGGAATCTCAGTTAAATATTGGAATATTCCGTTAAATCTCTAATGGAAGGACCGTTACTTGAATAAAATTTACGGTCTTCTCAGATTTCATTCCAAATTGCACCGTTTGACTCAGAATTCTTCACGGAATATTTTTCCGAGCTCGATTTTCTTCGCCCAAAATTACGAAGACTCCGGTTATGAATAAATTTTGCGTTTATGCTCGGGATCTCAGTTTTTCACTGATTTGACACTTTATTTTCGCATCCAACCCAGTCACGCGGAACAAGTTCAGTATTTATGGATCATTCACAACTGTCAGCACCCGGCTTCCGGTTTTTCGCAAGATTGTCCGATTTCAGGATTTTAGTACCGTTTTCTCTTCGGAACTGAGCGGAACGGTTCCACTCTCTGCATCTGATTTTCCGCTTCCGCATCGGATGTTTTCAGAGGGATCTAGAGAAAAGGGGGAACCATCTATGGATTTGGATTATCGGGTCGATTATCATGAAGTTGGAGCATTTTCAGTGATTGATTGGTTTATCTGATTCGATTTGTTGCGGTTTTGTCTCCAACGTTCAGCATTCTTAGTATTGTACCCGACCGTGTGAACCGAGTGAACTGCAGCACTTGGATCTCAACTGGAGCAACAAGAACAGAAGAAGCTTATTCAAAGGGGGAATCTTTACAACAGACAGATTCTAGGTTTATCAGTTATTCTTTGAAGATGTACGACAGAGCGGTTCTTCACCAGTATGACAGATTTGACAGCGTCAGTCAAGGAGGAATTGTTGGAACTTTTAATAAGTGTCAGGACCATATTTGAGCATCTTGTTCTCATACGATTCATCACACAAGTGCGGAAATCATGTGTGATGGTTGATTTGGGTTGGATTCGCCTCAACGATCACCCATGGGTGATCTCTAAAACTCAAAAACACACACTAACACCAAGAACACACACACAAGAGGCTCTCTCCAGTAGGCAAACCTTGATGCGTGCTCAATAGGGTTTTTCCAAGTAGTATTTATACTACCAGTGTGATGGAGACAAAGAGAATGTTTGACACGACACAATCATTACCATAGAATTCAGCAAAATATCCTAACAGTAAAAGAAGTCCGCTAAGCATTATATCAAGTTCGCTAGATATCACTAAGTTCGCTAACAAGTACGCTAGGTATTATCTAGTCCGCTAACAAGTACGCTAAGTATTGACTAGTTCGCTAACAAGTTCGCTAAGCACTAACAAGTACGCTAGTAAGTGCGCTAAGCATAAACAAGTCCGCTAGCTAGTACGCTAAGCATCAACAAGTCCGCTAACATAAACAAATACGCTAACAAGTTTGTTATCAACAAAAGAAGTACGCTAGGAACATTAATACATACTCTAAGCAAACAAGTACGCTAGGAAATAAACAAGTACGCTAAGAGTGAAATCAAGTCCGTTAAGATCATTAATCACAAGTCCGATAAGAAGCATAAGTAACAAGTACGCTAAGAAGCATAGCAAGTTCGTTAACAATTACACAAAGTTCTCTAAGTACATAACAAAAGAGAATTGCAAAACCAAGTATCAATTACAATGATAAGACAAAAGTAAGTTTGTGTTGCTAACAAATAGGTTCTAACAATTCCACCCTTGTTGGCAATGCAAACTCGGGAGCTTCAAGCATCTTGACCTGTTAGCTTCAGCAGGAATCTCCAGTTCTCTCTGGCTGCAGGTCTGTCTTTGTCAGAGAGCACATGTATACCCATGTCATACAGCCTAAAGAGATCTTGCCATACGAGCTTCTTCAAGTCATTAAAGTTGTTCAGCTCAACCAATCTTTTTGCCCCATCAAGAATGACACTCGACCCATGTTCTTCAATTACCCAACAAGTTGCTGTTCGCAGAAGTTCAGAATTAAGAGTGAGTCGACCTAATCCTGCTAGCCTTTCACACCACCAGTTTAAGAATATTAAGAAGTAGTTGGCATCATAGCATTCATAGGGTCTCAGCTGAACAGGTATTGTCCGCATCTTCTCATAGTACATTATCTTCAAGTATGATCGAGAGAGAAGACGGAGTTCTATAGCAGCAAATAGTCTGATAGCATCAGCACCACTTCTCTCAATCACTAACTCATGAGTCAACCCGTTATAATACCAACTTATCATAGGAGCATTCTTCTGGTTTCCCGGGATGGTCTTTGCCTTCACTTCCTTTCCAACATCCTTGAACATTCCACGGTGAGGAGCACGAAGCCTTCTCTTCTCTTCTGCCAACTGAGCTTTTCTCTCTGCTTCTGGATTTTGATTGAATCTTTTATCATCATAAGCAGATTGGATCAACGCAGCAGCCCTTATACCTTTCGGATGGTTAGTATGATTCACCAGGTCCAGGTACTTGAGCTGTTTCAGTTCCCAGGAGAATAAGCTAGTGAGAGCTTTGAAGTCTCCAAAGATCTGGACAAAGCCGTTTCTTCTTTTCACCATGAAAGCGTCAAAGGCTTCATCATATTTCCATCCTAAGATCTTCATCCCATGATTGACGTTAGGATTGCTGGGCATCTTCCTCAGGTTCTTGGCAGCAAATAATTGCATAGCCTTTAAGTTAGGAGTCAGCTTATCCCATTCGTCATAGATTTGGGGAGTATCTTTTCTCTTGAGAGCTGCAGCCCGTTCCTCTTCAGTAATCCTGATTTGTTCCAACTTAGCCAACCTTTCTGTTTTCCGATACTCGCACACAAACTTCCGGAGACCAGGTAGTCTCTTCTTGTAGTAAGCTTTCTTGTCAATATTTTTGAATTTACAGAAGTTGCGGAGTGCTTCAGAGTTCATACTGTTGGTAGTGGAAATAATGTATGCTTCAGAGTCAGGAGGATCAATAGACGAGCTCTCTGGAGGAGGAATTAAGGTGTTGCCAATGTCGAGGGTAAGATCCGAGAGATGATCACGGATAGGAAGGAAATCCACAGTCTTGTCTGTGTCAGCAAAGATATCCACCAAGAATTCAGTTTGAGCTTCAACCGTTTGATTTTGAGGCAGGTGAGAATTCAACCTCTCCTCGTCGGTGTATAACATGGTCAACTCAGCTTCAGTTAAACTCAACAGATATTTCAAAGAGAAGTTGTTTTTCATCAGAGTTCTGACCATGTTGGCTGTAACAGAATTGTCATCAGCATCAACATCAGTTCCCTCTAGATTTGTGACAACGCGGATTAAAGGTTCATCTGTTCTGATTGCTTCTGAACGTTCTGGCAACGTGCTTGATCCTTTAGCATACATAACAGCAGGAGGATGATTAGATTCATATCGCTTCAGTGCAGCAGCCTTTTCTTCACGAAGTCTGTTTTGTTCACTAAGAGCTTCATCAATGAGTGTTCTGCGAGATTTTTCTTTCTCAGCTTCCCTTCTACTATGCTCTTCAGCAAGTTCTTCTGGAGATAAAATTCTCTTTCCTCTATCCTCAGTAGAAGGACCAGGTTGTTCTATAACCGCAGGCTCTTGAGTCGCAGTCAGAGTTGGTTCATCTTCAGCTTCAGACTCAGAGGAGAAGTGTATAAAGGAGGCTTCAAAAATCTGATCGCGGAGGCTTTGCTCAGTGGAAACTTCAGGAACAGTTTGACTCACAGAATCTTGGGCAGCACTGGATTCTAAGTTGATGATATTTGCATCTGCAGGAATAGCACTTGGAACATGGGGAGCAATATCCAGTGCAGAAGCTTTAGCTGAGGACTCCAATAGTTCAGAAAGAGAAACCTGCACATATATATCATCCACCTCCTTCTTCACTTGAATTGGAGTGGGAAATAGAGGTTCCATTTCATCATCTTCACTCTCAATCTGATCTAAATCAATGTAATTCAGAGGGTTGGCTTCATTCATGAGCACATGCATTCGTTCTTGTAGCTCATTCATGTCGTCCTCATCTCCGAAATCTACAGTGTATGGATGTTCCTCATATGTGACTTCACCGGTATCATCTTCAATTGACTCAATCAGAATTCCACAAGAATTTCTTCTCGAGTAGATTTTCTCTGCATAGTATTCCCTGAAGTTGGCCATCGCAAAATCTAAGAAGGCCGGGTCAACGTGCATGTGACGGACTCCTTCAGTTGCTGGAACAAGAGCAGTGGATGCATCGGTAGTAGTCAGAATAGAGGGCACCAGAGAGAGTTGAAGGTCTGAACTAGATGCACCAGCAGCCTCAACATTAGGAGTTCCCTCAATAGCAAGTATACTGGCTGCCTGAGAGAATCTTGGGAGTTTCAGGTTTTCAGGCACTGGAGCCAGCTTCTTGATTGCTTCCAAGGCTTCATCTACAGGTTCATCATGAAGGAGACTGTTGACGAAAGATTCATCGTCATCTGAAGAGTTCAGTCCATCTCCTTCAGTGAACATATCAGCATCAAGCTCAAAATCACTGTCATGTAGTGGGCTCGAGGAGTCATAAGCACCAATAGCATCTTTGCCAGCAGGCATGGTTGTTTGAGAATTGCCGCCATCGGTTCCTTGATCAGTTTGAGGTTGTTCTTCAGGCAACTCATCTAGTTTATCACCAGCATCATCTCCATCTGGTTTGTCACTGAGTTGTTTATCTTCATTGGATTTGGCTAATAAGTCCTTGAGTCTTTGGATTTCTGCAGCTTGTTCAGCAATTACATGTGACTGATCAGCAATCTTCTGGTTAGCCACTTGTAGAGAACAGTTGAGATGATCATTTTGACTCTGAAGATTCACAATTTCTGCTTGCAGTTCCAACACTTTTTCATCTTCTGAAACTGTAGGGCTTGTAGTGACAGTACCTGCGGGGTCAGCGGTGACAGCAGCATCTTCAGCTATAACATCAAGAGGTCTCATATCCATGTCGATCCTATCAGCAGGAGAAGGAGAGACAGACGTAGTAGCTAAAGTTGTTTCTTGTTGAGTGCTCGAAGGACCAACAAACTCGTACTCATCAGAGGATCCGGGCTTTCTCCTGACTTGGAGTTTTTCAGTGCATGACTTGCTTCTTATAGCTCGGACTGTGAGTATCTCGGAGGACTGATTACCCTCATCAGCGGTAAATGTAAGATTTCTCTTAGTAATCTTAGGAGGAGACTTAGGAGCACTCTCAATCTCTGCTGCAAGATCATATGAAAGATCCACCTGATCGAGAGAGACTGAAGAGTCTTCTTCATCCAAATCATCCTTTGTCGGCTTGTAGCTTTCGTCTGATGATGATTGTGGTGTCAGATTTTTCGAGGCCCTGGAAGATTCTCCAGTCCTTTGCCTTTTCCTTGGATGAATTGCTTCAGCTTGGTCAGGAGTGTCATCTGAGCTTGAGGAGTCAGATACATCATTATCGTGTGTCATCGCCTTCCTCAGCTTCAGAAGATAACACATTCACTGGACTAGACGGTTCAGCATGCTCGGTTGCTTCAACATTATCACCCTGGAGATTCCCAAGGTCTTCAGTAGCAGCAGCAAGATCTGGTATAACTGGGGCATTCAAGTCCAATGTAGAGTGAACTTGAGCCACTTCAGAAGATTCAGGTTGTGCTTCAACTGCAGCTTCACCCATGTGGACATCACCTTCGGCATCAACGGGAGCTAATCGAGCAATCATCTCAGGAAAGAAAGGTACCTCGATTCCTTGATACTTGCCTTTGTGGTACTTGCTGTAAGAACCAGTGTTCATCGAACTGGTTGAGAAGGTCTCTCCTTGCTTCACCAAGGTTGGGTAGTAATGATTCAAGATTGCTTGAACGAAACGTGGATACATCAGGAACTTCTTTTGTCTTCCAGTGGGATGTAAGTTAGAAATCATCCACTTCATCAGTTGGTGTGAAAGATTGAAACCTTCACCGGAGACAAATCCATGAATGGCACACGCAGTGTCCTCAATAAAATCATCCGGAGCAGCCTTGCGGTGACCAAATGCAGATATGAAGAAACTAATGATGAATTTCCAGTTTGTTGGGAATAAGGTCTTCTGAACCTTGTTGCTGACGTCTGGGAGGAAAACACCAGAGTATCCCATTCTTGTAAGAGTTGCTTGCCACTGAGCCCTTGTAAAGGTCTTGGGCATGTCAGCATCATCTAAGTTTAGGACGGTTCTTATCTTTTCTTCCGTGATTTCAACATCAATATTTTGAATCTTTGACCTTATTACACTTGATTCATCGTCAAGCTCAGCAGATTCAGCATTATTCCAAAATGCTTCAATAATACCCTTGTAAATAACGGGATTAATCTGCATGGCTGTAGCCCAGTTGGATTGTAGCAATAGGTCGAGAGCTTGCTCATCAGCACCTTCCCAGTTTTTGTTAAAGATGCACCTTCCGTTGTGCAGGCGACCATACTCTAAAGCTTCAGCAGCTTGTCTGGGAGGCATCTGCACATATAGAATTACAAGATTATATCTAATTCAATACTAGATGAATGTCTTGTCACACTTAACCCGTGATAGTGACAGAGCTTTTCATTTAAGTATTAATGACATAAACTAACTCATATAGTGCATATACTTCAAAATGATCACAAGCAACCGGAATGTCATGATTAACAAATGCAAGTAATTCAGGAGAAGTTAACAGTTTAGACAGAAGTAATAAAATCTGGAAAATCAAGGAGCCAGATCTAAATCTCCATAAACAATGCCTTAAATTGAATGTTTTGCATGAAAAATTGAAACAAGACCCAAAAGAAAATAAAAGCAACCAAATTTGAAATTGTTGGAGGGTCAAGGAGATTCTCAATGAGAAAACTACTACTTGGTCTCGACAACAATCTGAGATATCAAGCAAAGGAGGGCTTGGCACACTGGAATTAACACCTATAGGTATATGTTGTCCCAATTTGTCAAGTCAGTTTAGGGAAAGTCACATAGTGACTTGGTTCCACCCGAACTTGTGGACTCCTTGTATTGAAGTCTCAAGATTTAGACAAGGAACAAATTTGTTGAAAGAGCATTTTAATTGAAAGACAGACATCAAAGACCAATCAGATGCATGTAATAAGTGAAACAATGACATGTCAAACATTAAGAGCAGTCCTAGTAAATCAGAAATTTAAATAAATTATAGTGAATTGGCTCTAGTCCGCTAAGCAGAACAACTAGTCCGCTAGGATTCATTAAGTTCGCTAAGAGAGAACAAGTTCGCTAGACACAGTAACAAGTTCGCTAAGCAATGGAACAAATCCGCTAAAGCAAACAAGTACGCTAAAACAAACAAGTTCGCTAAGAACTAATGAAGTTCGCTAAGTAGACCAGGAAGTACGCTAAAGACTGAATCAAGTCCGCTAAGACCAGAATAGTCTCATATGCAGATTCACTATTTTTCAGAAATGACAACTATGACTATAAACCATATATCAACAAAGATTGTCTAGATGCAACATAGTCATGTTAACACTTATAAGCAAGTAAGAAGTCTTAATGGGTCAACAGCTTCAATATGATCATTTAAAGGACAAATTGTGACTGAGTAAGCTTAACTGATTAGATGGATCATCATATATAACATTTAATCCTAACACACAATTATCAGCATGCATAGATCAAATAACACATACCCAAATCACCAAATTCACATTTAAGCTAATACAGTCACATAAGTCACATAAAAACAATTTCATGCAGGATTTGACTTATTAAAGTCAAAATGACCAAATGAGTGTTCATATCAGAGCTTAAACACCTAAGACAGTTCATATGAACCTTAGAGGCATCATAGATCACATCCTATGTATAAATGCTCTCAATTTGTCACAAATATGGTCAATTTAACTTAGTTAGGTCAAGACATTCAAATTATGTCTAGTCTTAGTGCTAATTGTATCCAAGATCCTTCATCCTGAGTTATGACCTGTTTCAGACCTATGTGGATCTTAACCAGTCTAAACCACCAGTGATAGGCTCAATTGGATGTCAATTTGCACAGAGAGAGACAAGCCAGTACACAAAGAATTGAGTAAGGTGATGCACTACCTGATTGATAACATGAGTGCATGAATTGAAAAACACATACCTTTCTGAAGATCTAAGGTAGACTATGATCTAATATAAGATGCAGTGTATTTCTCAATGACTCAGTGAGTAATCTGCTAGGATCAAGCAGTTTAACTTTAGAAATCAAGTAAGCATCAAACAAATTAAAGTAATATAAAGATTGCCCCTGTGTAGCCAAAATTGAGTCTTAAACACTCATTGTCATTTGATAGAACAACATACCTTTTTGATGATCTAGAGTTTGCTAAGATCAATGAAAAGGATGTAATGCTCTTGATCAATCTCTCAATAGTAATAAATTCTGTTTTGTGATCAGACAAGTTATGTTAGGCTTCAAAATTTTGACCAACACAAAAGATATAGGCATATTGAACATTAAGGCATAAATTGAGAAACATTAAACTTAAACCATTGACTGATAAGTGACTAAACTAATCAACAATTATCAGCAGTTATTCAAGTTAAAGTCTCATCAAATTGGATATAAAAATAAAGCATAACAAACTTTTGATTGAAGACTAGATAATTTCAACACAATTGTGGAATTCATATAGTCAATCCAATCATAAGAGAAAACAATTGAAACTTCAAAGTTGCTAAATAACAAACTCACAGGTATACAAACAAAATTGAGTCAGTAGCCACATTGAGTTATAATTAACAGACCAAAGTTCCAAAAGTGACAATTTAAATAAAACTAAAGTTCCTAAGCATTTAAATAACAGAGGATCACAACTTCTAAATGTTATCAATCTAAACTACCATTAGGGTTCAAACTGATTAACAAGTCTACAATAACAACCAACTGTTATTAAACACTCAAAGGAATTTTAAGCTCAAAACACATTCAAACACTCCCCTGTAATTCAACTTTCTCGGATTCAAAATTATAAGAGTGAGATTCACATCACATACCTTTAGCTTGAGCACAAGAGAACTAGGATCAAGTAAAGATGTAACAAATCTGTAATATGCATCAAATTAGATGTATTAGAACCCTAAAAAGTGAAAAACGAACCTACGGCTCATCATCATCACCGAAACCAATATCAACCCTAATATATATGAAATCGAACCTGAGTTTGCAAAGAGAGTGTGCAAATCAACCCTAATCGCAATGTAAGTGACAGATTCAAGAGAGATAGAAGAGATTTCGATCCAACAGTGGAGAGCAATCGTCGGTTTGTTTTGAGAGCGAATGAGCGTAATTTGAAAGTGTGAAAGGAGAAAAACAACTAAGTATCCTATTTATAGTGTAGGGTTTAGCGAACTAGAAAATATCTCAACATTTAAAGAAATTCGCTAAAGGCAGTCTCAAAGTCCGCTAAGAGAAAGCAGACCGAGACAAGTTCGCTAAAGCGAGATTCATTTAAAAGAAGTTCGCTAAGGCCTCAGAGAAGTACGCTAAGCCTAAAAGAAGTTCGCTAACCCAGAAAGTTCGCTAAGGCTAAAATAAATTCGCTAAGCCTAAAATGAAATTCAATAAGCTAGGAAGTTCGCTAAGGCAAAATCAAGTACGCTAAGGCCAATTTGAACAGGATACACCAAAAATTTTCTAAGTAAAAAGAAATCCGCTAAGGCAAAACAAGTTCGCTACGAACAGTTTAGCCTCAGTAAATTTCAAAGTAAGTGGAGAAGTTCGCTAAGGTAAAATCCTTCTTAGCGGACTTCTCTGACACTTAGGCAAAAATAAACAATAAAACAGGAGAAGTTCGCTAAGGACAGAATCTACTTAGCGGACTTCTCACCAAAATAAATGACACATTCATAAAACAAGTTCGCTAAGGACATTTTGTTCTTAGCGGACTTCAAGAAAGACAATCATAACAATTTCAATTCATTCAAACAAGTTCGCTAAGAGCAAACTTATTGAACATACTTGGCGGACTTGCCTCAGACAGAAGTTCGCTAAGGCAAAAACAAATCCGCTAAGAGCAGAATTGAAAAAGGTAGTGAAAGTTTTTCAAAGTCCCAAAAAAGATTTCAAGGTCAAGGTTCAACAAATTTGCAATTTAGCTACAAAACTTAAAACAGAAAAGTATGTCTGCCACCAGTAACCTACCAGGAAGATAAAATTTTGAGTTAAAAACACATTTACAAAATAATTTCAACAAATTTGATGATGACCCACCTAGTACCTAAGTTTTGACTTTAATTGGTCAAAATTCCACCCGAACTCAAAAATTTCAAAGTTATCCGAATTGGGTCAATTTTCCACCCGAACTCAAGAATTCATTTTCTTTCAAGTTAGATTTAGTACAAGTTGGTCAATTTTCCACCAAACTTGGAAATTTAAGCACATTGGCTTTGAGAATTCACATATTTTTGTATGGTCGTGGTCAGACATGTTTAGAATCATACCGATCAATTACGTGATCAATAACACTTATAATTCAATTCACCTTTCGGATCCGGTACCCTAAGTCAGATTGTCGGTATTGTTTATCCACTTAAGCTCAAACATGGTAATTTTCAGCTTGTCTCATGTGATTTGTTTATCATGTTTTCATTCCAGTTTTGAGAAATATTTTGTGGAATCCTTATTAGTTTGGAAGTTAACAGTATTCTACCAATCATCAAATAGCTTTTCAGATTCAATCACACATTTAAAAGTAATCTTTCCCCCTTTTCTTTAGTGTTAAGTGACTTATTTCAATGATATAGTCATGAAATCATGATAACCCTTCTTTCATGACTATGATGAATGTATTTTGGCGGGGTGAGAACGTCAAGGTCAGAGTTCCCTCAGCAGATGACCTCTCACTTTATTTTTATGGAATGATGAAGCGTAAGTACACAAGGTCAGTGATTTCTCACAGCAGATGTGTCTTAGCATTATTTATGAATGAGACTCAAGGTCAGAGTTCCCTCAGCAGATGAGTCTCATATGTTGGTTTTGAAATAAGTCAACTTAATACTGAAGAAACAAAGGATGTGTGATTAGAGTTTTCCTACTCGCACTAATGAGAAGGGCAAATTTAAAGAATATGCCACTGTTTAAACTTCCGTGGTCCACATTTCTCATTGTAATTTATGTGTTATCACAGAGACTAGTTTACTTCTCAGTATGTTGAGCCTACCAACACATCAAATGATAGAGTTACCGGTCGATTGGATCATATCCTATGGTTAGATCAACAAGACCAGAATCATATCATGTTCCTCACATATTGTCCGACCACAGACCAAGGGTTTTGGCTTTTTCAATGTTTTTGGTATTTTCTGCTAGTTTTTACTGCACATCATATAGAAGAAAAAGAGACACTAAACAGATACAGAATTGACACTATTTTTGGTTTTATCTTCCACAAATGCAGGCACAGCAGACAGACACAAAAACAAGTTAATTGAAAGAAAAGAGATTCCTTTGGTCATAAATCGTTTTGACTCGAGACACAAACATACTGAAATATTTTTCTCAGCCAAAACAAGTCAAACAACATAGGAACTGACTCAATTGAGTCAAAAACGTAATAAAATCTATAAGCTAAGACAAGATAAGCAAAACATCAAAAATCAGATAAAGTTCAAAATAAGCAAGAAGTGTAAAATCTTTTTGGTGATATTAGTGAGAGGTGTGCAAGACTTAGGATATATACACAGAATATTCACAAAAGATAAGCAACCTAGAGAGCAAGACACTAACGTATCAGGGGCAATAAGGTCCAGTCCTAGTCAAAGTTGATCATACCTATAGAGGTAACCAGAAAGTTGAACCTAGACATGTCAAAAGCCTTAGTGAATAGGTCAGCTAACTGATTTTCTGAATCAATCTGAACTAAGGTGACTAGACTTTTCTCAGCACAATCCCTAATGAAATGATGTCTAATCTCTATATGCTTAGTCTTAGAATGCTGAATTGGATTTTTAACAATTGACACAGCAGCAGAATTATCAATATGTATAGGAGTACTCATGAAATTCAAACCGTAGTCCAGCAATTGATTTTGGATCCAGAGAACTTGAGAGCAGCATGATGCAGCAGCAATGTACTCCGCCTCAGCAGTTGAAACGGACACCGTAGTCTGCTTCTTGCATTGCCACGACACGAGTCGGTTTCCCAAAAACTGAGCTCCCCCCGTTGTAGACTTCCGATCGAGTTGACAACCAGCATAGTCACTGTCTGAGAAGGCTCTAAGATCGAAGGCTGAATCTTTAGGATACCACAGCCCTCGGTTGGGATTCGACTTCAAGTATCGAAAAATTCTCTTAACCGCAGTCAAATGTGATTCTTTTGGTTTGCTCTGAAATCGCGAACAGAGACAGACTCCAAACATGATATCAGGACGACTTGCCGTCAAATACATCAATGACCCGATCATCGAACGGTATAAGTGTTCATCCACCGAGATACCTTGAGCATCAGTATTCAGTCTGTGACGAGTTTCCACTGGTGTTGAGAATCCCTTAGAGTCGTGAAAACCGAACTTCTTCAGAATTTCTTTAACGTATTTCCCCTGGCTGATCAGTATACCATCTGGCGACTGCTTCACTTGAATTCCTAGGAAAAATGTTAATTCACCCATGGCGCTCATCTCAAACCTTTTCTTCATCAGGTCCTCAAAAGCATGACACAAATCCTCATTTGTTGACCCAAAAATGATGTCGTCAACGTATACTTGAACCAAAAGCTTATCCTTCCCGACGTGTCGAATGAAAAGAGTCTGATCAATGACACCCCTTTTATATCCATTTTCCAGCAGATATGTTGACAACGTCTCGTACCACTTCCTCGGGGCTTGGTGCAGACCATAAAGTGCTCTGTCAAGTTTGTAACATTTGTTTGGAAATGACTTGTTCACAAACCCGGGAGGTTGCTGTACGTACACATCCTCATCCAGCTCGCCATACAGAAAGGCAGTCTTAACATCAAGTTGGTAAACAGTGATGTTCATAGACGCAGCATAAGCTAAGAAAATCCGAATGGCCTCTAGACGAGCGACAGGTGCATAGACTTCGTCATAATCAATGCCGTCTTCTTGCAAGTAACCTTTCACTACTAATCGAGCTTTGTTTCTTATGATAATACCACGGTCGTCTCTCTTGTTCTTGAAAATCCACTTGACCGGTATAGGTTCAACACCCTTAGGGGCTTCAACTAGATGCCAAACATCGAGCAATTTGAACTGAAGTAACTCCGCTTGCATGGCTTCAATCCAATTATCATCTTTGAGAGCAGCAGCAACTGAAGTTGGTTCTTCTTGTGAAATAAAGCATGAGAAGAAACATGAGTTGACATGTTCAATTTGACTCCGGGTGATCCTTTTGTCTACGGGGCCTATGATCTGGCTTGTTGGATGACTTTTATGAACCCTTGATTCTTCAACAACGGTGTCTTCGATGGTAGATTCAAGGTTCCCAATTTGCAAATCATTTCCCGGGACCTCACCGGTGTCAACTTCTGCTTCAACTTCTGAATCAGAATTATGAACTTCAGGAGCAGTTTCCGAGATGGTTTCCCCCTGAACTGCTGCAGGTGCTGATTCTGTTTCTACCAAAACTGGATCTGGTACAGGAATAACCGGTTCATCAGGAGTTGTAGAAGAGGTCGATTCTCCGGACAGATTCATTGACTCACTAGTTTGATTTCCCCACGTTAGATTAGGAGGGTCTGCCGAGTAGATAGTTCCCAAAATTGATGAAGAAACCGGAGCAAATGGCTCAAATGTCGGAAAATTTCCTTCAACATCATCAGCATCTGATATAGTATTCCCTGAAACACCAGAATCAACAATGTTAAACGTAGAAGAAAGAGTATCAAGGTCATACATGCTATCTGAATCAGGTTCTCGTGTGTTCTGAGTATGCTCGTAAAAAGTAACATTGCACGACTCCAAGATCACATGAGTCCTTTTGTTGTACACTCGATACGCCGCTGCGGACATAGAGTATCCAACAAAATAACCTTCATCTGCCCGATTGGTTTTCTTCTCAAAACATCATCAGTAGCACTGATTAAGATCAGTGAGGACCAACAAAATCCAGAAGACATTTGTCGAGAAGATGATGATATTTCCAAATATTTGAATGATAATGATGATCCTGACCCTGAAGGAGGTGTTGTTGGAGATGGTTCTGGTACTGGTGCAGCCGGAACATCTGTTGCATCTCAGGGGGAGTCGTCGGGAAAAGAGGTTTATGATGTGACTCTGATCACCAGGGTAGAGTTAGAAGAAGGGGAATTTATAAATCCATATTCCAAGGAGCAGCTAGCTGCTATCTTTGCTTTGAATGTGGATGATGTGGATAATGTTCCTTTTGCTAATCCATACAAAGAAGAGGATTCAGATGATAATGTTGATTATGAAGAGGAACCGGTAGAAGTTGAGGATATGACGGCTGAAGAATATCCAGATGATCCTAAGATTTATGGTAATTTTTCTGATGGTGATCAGTCTGGAGGGTTTAATTTCTTTGCCAGAGATGATGAAGATAACGGTAAAGAAGAATTAAAGAAGAAAGATTCTGAGAAACAACCAGAATCAACTGAATCTGAGAATTTGTCAGAGGAACAAGAGAAGAAGATGTTGTTTGATGAATGGTTGAAGGAGCAGAGAGCAAAGAAGTTACCAGTAGTGAAATCTACGAAAGATGTTGATCAGAAGAAATTCTTTGACAGAAAAGGAGGAGAAGCCACTGGAAATATAATAAGCTGGATGTTCGATTCAGAACTTAAGTGTTATGCAATAAAGAAGGAGTTTGGAGTTTTATACTTGAAGAATGCTCTAAGATTTAACACTTTTCCAGTTTGTGATATTCGGGAGTTATCTAGAAAGCCGTTTATGAACTATGGAGGTAATCAGTTGACAGAGGTTTTCAAGAACAAATTGCTAGAAGAATGTCAAGGAAAGTTCAGATTTTTAATTCCTCAGAGGCCAAAGTATTCTGATCATCCAACTGATATTCATCCTAAAATTGGAAGACCGATTGTGATCTTAAAGTACAAGAAGCCTGTTCAGCTGAAGAAAATACCGTTGAAGAAACTTGAACAAGATTTTATCAAGACTTTAAGATGGTGGTATTATGATGAATATGCTGGAGAAGCGGTGATTGTGGTCAAAGAAGACAACAAGGTGGTGAGAATCTTTGATCCTATGTGGTTGATCAATCTGTCAAAAGATGATATAGACAAGCTCTATCACAACAAAATTTTGTATAAGGCTGAAAATTCTGAACAAGCCTTGCAGTTTCAAAAAGTGATTACAGTATGTTTTGCTTTTGGGATACACGCTGGAAATAATCGAAGACATCATTGGAAGAAGACTGAGTCAAAAGCTTCTCAAGACTAGTACAAGACAAAGGGGAGTTTGTTAGAACATGTTATGTTGTCTAGTTCTAGGTCTAGGTGATGTGTCTAATTGTATAGATAGTTTTGTGTATTATGTCCCCAGAGTACCAGGGGCGGACCAGATGGTACGCACGGACCATCTGCTACGTTGGTTATATGGTACGCTGGACGGTATAAATATGTTTAGCTCGTGTTTGAGAGGACTGGTTATGAGAGTTGTGAGTTTAACTGTGTGTTTTCAAGTGTGTTTACTCTCTGTAATCTCTCTCTGTATAACCGAGCTTGCAATCAATCGAAGATCTATTATTTACCTCGTGTATTACAATTCCGATTACAATCATGCATTAGCAAGGTCCAATTACGTGTTTAACACTATGTACACCTTATTGGTCCTGTACACATCTTATTGGGGGTATATACACACCATTGAGACTATTTGGTCCTACCTAACCCTCATTGCCCCTAAACAAACCTTATTGGGCCTCATTAATCCTAAACACACCTTATTGGTCATATGTACACCTTATTGGTCCTATACACACCTTATTGGTTATATATACACCATATTAGGACTCTTTGGTCCTAATTAACCCTCATTGCCCCTAAACACACCTTATTGACCCTCGTTGATCCCAAACACACCTTATTGGTCCTATGTACACCTTATTGGTCCTATACACACCTTATTGGTTATATACATACCTTATTGGGACTCTTTGGTCCTAACTAACCCTCATTGCCCCTAAACACACCTTATTGGCCCTCGTTGGTCCTAACTGACCCTCATTGGTCCTATGTACACCTTATTGGTCCTATACACACCTTATTGGTCCTATACACACCATATTGGGACTCTTTGGTCCTAACTGACTCTCATTGCCTCTAAGCACACCTTATTGGCCCTCGTTGGTCTAACTGACCCTCATTTCTTATAACTAACCATCAGAGGTCCTAACTGACCCTCCATTAATTGGTCCCACTAACCGTTTGACCCTAAATTATCTAACTTTTTTAACAAATATTTTAAATCACAAAATCTTGTGCAAATCTTTTTATTTAATTTTTAAACTGAGAAGATTTGAACACCAACTTCATTTATGAAAAAAAAACATATTTCAAATTAAAATAACTTGAAGAAATTAGATAAATTGGATAAACGGGTAATTAGACCCTTGTTTAAGGTTTATGTTGATCCGATCTGCTATGTTTTTTTGGGTTTAGGGTTTTTAATTATCGCAATGAAGATTGTGCAAACAGATTAAGGTCTAGGAAAATTGAAATCATCTGTTGTTGATCGGAATGCAGATTGTGCAAACAGTTTACTAGGTTTAGGGTTTATGTTGACCGTCTATGTTTTGTGCGTTTAGGGTTTTTGTTGATCAAAAGATCGATTGTTATTCAAAAGATCGATTGTGCAAACCAATATTAGTTTCCATTCAAAAGATTTCATATATAATATAAATACACTGAGATTTCATACACAAGAATTCCAAAAGATTTACATCTATAATTCTAAAACAGAGCAAATGCAGCCGGAGGATCTTCAAAGAAACCTTGTGTTCATCTCCGCCATTAATTCTAAATGGTGTTTAACTGCATCCCTCCTTAAATGTGCCAGCTTTTCAGACCTGGCATTGCATTTCTCCAGTTCTTCAAGCAGGAATGTCGCCATCTGGTAGCGAAATGGACTCGGTGGCTCGGGAAGCACTTGCATCAGGAGACTCCTACCTTGATTCATAGAATCCCTCTCCACCGTCAACATTAAGTTGTACTGGTCTAGCAACCAGACAATTTTCAGTTACACCCAGTTTTTTATCACAGTTCTGAAAGTTGCCATTTTTTATAGTTTTTTCATAAGGATGGGGGTGAGAAATAGTAGATGATAAGGATGGTGGTGAGAAATATTAGATGATCATGATTATATACTAGATCATAGGGTGTGCCAAAGGTCTTATTTCTAATCACTACTAGAGTGCATTTGAGTATGCCAAAGGTTTGATTTTTCAAGATTAAAGTGAAATAATTACTTTCACATGTGTCAAAGTTAAAATGCAATTAGTTCAACACGTTCAGAAAATAAAACTAAAATTAGTGTCACATGATCTCAATTGACTGGAATTAACAAGCAGTTAAGTGAAATTTATATAAAATATGAACATATTACAGATAATAAACTAAAACCAAATATTTGGTTTAAAAACTTGACCCTCACATCCCCCTCTTCAAGGAGTTCCATTGTATTCAGCGGCCCTACGGGCGATAGTATCCGCCTCTTTGAGAACATCAGCCTTAAGCTTGTTAAGTGTCTCAAGACTGGCTCTGTGTAAATCAACTTTTTGATTTACCAGGTTTGCTTCCTCAGTTAGTGCCTGGGTAGGTTGGTGGGAAAGAATATCATCCACTTTCTGGAGATCTTCTTGTAATAGACGGGTAACTTCGTTGATATGGGCATCAATGCTTGTAGTAACAGCTTCCATCTTGGTGTGATTGATGTAGTTGGGAGAAGAATGCTAAATTTGGTGTGCTGTTGCTGGGAGAGAGGAGCTTGAATTTATAGAGAAATAGTGTAATGTAAGTGGGAGAGGTCAAAGACAGTTAATGCATGGAGATTTAATGTTGGTCAGACATAGTAAATGAGTCTCAACTATTTTATTTCCGGAAGAACATTCATTCCGGATGAATGTTAACAAGCCCGAACAACTTACCAAGGCTACTTATTTCTGGAAGAACATTCATTCAGATATAGTACATGGGTCTCAACTGTTTTAAACATGGACAGAACATTCATTCCGGATGATAATACAAATAAAAATACAATAAAATCAACAGTAAGTTAAAACATAGTTTGAAATTCAAAATTAAAAATTGTTTCATTGACTAGTTTTGTATCCTAACAATTATTCTTAAAAAGTCGGTAATCAAATGCCAGACCGGCACAAGCTTGAAATCAGATCCGGTTTCACGTCAGTATTGATCCATCGCATTGTTCAACCGGACCCACTTGCATCGTACTTCTTCATTCTCTTTGTATATCCTTTTGAATGTTTTGATTTTCTGGTGCATGTCTATCCATTTCGATCTTAGGACGCCCATGTCACGGTACTTCTCAAAATGGCTCATAGCAATATGAAACTTTATGCTAACATCAACCCAAAAGAGTACTGTGTTTTCATTGTTTTCGCCTAATTGATTGGTAAACATCGAATCAATTAATAATTGATTGGTAAACCTCAAATAATTGGTAATAATTAATTAAAGAGAAAGAAATGTACTAGTTAGGGGAGGGCTTGTAGGCAACATATAGTCTCTATACTTCACCTCCATCCAGGCTCCGTACAACTTTATTTCTTCCTTCTAGGTCCATTCTACTGTCATCGATCTTGATCGAAGATTATAAAATTGGTGGTCAAAATTAATTGTTGTATATCTTAAGCTGTGTATATAGAGTGGTTTAAGGTTTGGAATTTTCAAATAAACAACCGAAAAGGGAAACTAGCCGTTAGAGTGGTCGAAGGTCTAAACTATCCCGACAGTAAAACGCATTAAACCGTTTGGGTCTTTGAAATTAAAGGGTCACAATTGTTTTAATTCCGGAAGAACATCCATTCCGGATGAACGTTAACAATCCGGAACAACATACCAAAATATACAATATTACACAATTTATTTAAATATACTTTTAACTAGGCCCACAAATTCTAAAACCGGCGGGTTATTGAGTGAATTCATTTCCCCAATTACCCGCTCCCCATTTTTCCATCGTTCATTAATCGACCGAATTATCACTCCGTCCTACCTCTTTGATAACTTATCTGTTCTTTCTAATCTTCTAGGGTGTTTCTCTAAATCTGCCTTTGTATCTGTTAGATAACACAAACATGGATATGTCTTGGATGAAAACCGGTAGAACCATGAAATCATATTCCGATGGAGTTTCTTCATTCTTAGAGTTTGCAGTTACCAATTTCAAGGAGAAGGAAAATCCATGTCCCTGTTCTAATTGTGTAAACCATTACTCTTATCCTATTGATGATGTAGAAATGCATTTTTACTCTAAGGGATTTGATCGGACTTATACAAGGTGGACTAAACATGGAGAGAAACACAAGCCCGCAAGAGAGGAGCTTCACACGGAGTCATTTTTGGATTCTAGCATTCCATTTGAAGCATCAGAAACAATATAAATGGCCCGAGCTACTGAAGAAAATTTCACTGAGGACCATGATAAGTTTCAAGAACTACTCGTGGATTCTTAGAAGGCCCTGTATGAAGGATGTCGTACCTTCACAAAGTTATCTGCCTTGGTTCAACTACTGAACTTGAAGACTAAGCACGGAGGATAAGATAAGTTTTTTAATGAACTTTTAGTTTTGCTGAAAGAGATGCTACTTGAAGGTAATGAGATTGTCAAAAATACATATGAGGCCAAAAAGATTATGAAGCCAATGGGGTCAGGGTACACCAAGATACATGTGTGTATCAATGATTGTATTCTTTACAGGAAGGAGAACAAGGACCTAACTGTATGTCCAACTTGTGGTGAGTCCAGGTGGAAGGTGGATGAGAGAACTAAGAAACTATACAACAATACTCCTCCAAAGGTAATGTGGTATTTCCTCATCATTCCAAGATTGAAACAAATGTTTCAAGTGAAAACCACAGCGGAAGATCTAAGATGGCATGCCAGTAGTTCCAAAATACCCGGTGTGTTATGCCACCCATCCGATTCACCGGCATGGAAAGCCATAGATGACAGATATCCCGAAATCGCTAACGATCCTAGAAGACTTCGTCTTAGCATTTCAACTGATGGGGTCGACGTGAATAGAGGCAACATAAATCACAGTGTGTGGCCGGTTCTATCTGTCATTTACAACCTTCCACCATGGTTGTGTATGAAAAGAAAGTTCATCATGCTTTTGTTATTAATATCGTGAGTGCCTGGTAACGATATTGATGTGTTTTTGGAACCATTGATTGATGACTTAGAGTTGTTATTTGAGGTAGGTGTGGAAATATATGATGCATATGCGCAAGAACGGTTTACTATGCGTGCAGTTATCTTATGGACGATTAATGATTACCATGCACTTGGTACACTTTGTGGTTGCCCGTACAGTGGATTCAATGGTTGTGTGGTATGTCGAAAACAAACTAAATGCAGTAGGCTTCCTTTCTTAGCCAAGCAGTGTTATGCTTGTCACAGAAGATATCTACCACCTATGCATGCCTTCCTTAAGCAAACAAAGGCCTTCGATGGTAAACAAGATTTGGAAGCTGCTACAGATCCTATGACCGGGGAATAGCTTTACAACGAAGTTCAACATATCATGAATAAATAGGGAGAGGGATTAAGGTGTACTGATTCAGAAATCCCAGAGACCTCAACCGGAAGAGGTGGGTAGATTGATAAGAGAAAAAGAAATAATAGAGAGAAGCCACAATATTGGAAGAAATTCTATATATGGTTTCGAAGACTTAGATATTTGAGGCATAATAATGTCCAACATTGCATTGATTTCATGCATATTGAAAAGAATGTGGCTGAGAGTCTTGTTGGAACTCTGCTCAAGCTTCCCGGAAAGAAAAAGGATGGACTAAATGCTAGAAAGGATCTGAACTTTTTGCAGTTAAGACCAGATTTGCAGCCTAAACAGAACAAGAACAGAGTACTTCCTGCAGCGTGTTACACGTTACAAAAAGATGAAAAGGAAAAGTTTTGTGACACGTTATATAACTTGAAGGTTCCATAAGTCTATTGTTCTAACTTTTCTAGTTTGGTTAGTCTAAAGGACAAGAAACTTGTGGGGATCAAGTCAAATGATTATCATATGCTGATGCAATAGTTTCTGTCGATTGCAATTCGGTCAATCATACCTGAACCGACAAGATATGCTATTATCAGGCTTTGTTGTTTTTTTCAAATCAATATGCAACAAAGAGATCAATGTCGAAGAACTTGATAAGTTGCAAGCAGATCATTGTGTGACACTATGCCTTCTTGAGAAATATTTCCCGTCATCATTTTTTGATGTTATGCTTCATTTGACGGTGCACCTTACCAAGGAGGTAAAATTATGTGGGCCAATATGCTTTCGATGGATGTATCCATTTGAAAGGTGTATGAAGGTTATTAAGGGCCACATGGGAAACAAAACTTATCCACAAGGGTGCATTGTTAAGGAGAACATTGTAGAAGAAACGATTGAGTTTTTCAGCTAATACAAAAAAAACATCACAACTATTGGTGTTCCATCAAATACGCATAGCAGTGCGGATGGAAGTCCTGGGTCAGCTGGTAGATCAGTTGAAGTTTCTGCAGAGCTCTTGTCTAAGGCACATTTATTCGTGTTTCTAAATACACATGATATTGAGCCTTATATCGAGTAAGTTATTTAGATTATTAACTTTCTTTGATCTGTTTATAATTGATAACTTACAATTCATGTACTTGCTGAGAACACATAAAATTTTTGGAGAAGGAACATCCTGGTAGTAGACTAAATGACCTGACGAAGAAGCATAGCATAACATTCGTTAAATGGTTACGCAACAAGGTCAGCTAAATTTGCTTATTGTTTTAATTCTGGATGAACTGCAACTTTCCAGAACAACTTACTTGAGTTGTCTGGAACAACTCTATTTTCTATCCGGATGAACTATAACCTTCTTGGTGAACTCAAACTATTTTCTTGTTCTTTTTAATTTCGGATGAAATGTAACTTTTCGGAACAACTTACCTGAGTTGTCTGGAACAACCCTACCTGGTATCCGGATGAACTATAACCTTACTGATGAACTGAAACTATTTGCTTCTTCTTTTAAATCCGGATGAACTGAAACTTTCTAGAATAACTTACCTGACTTATCTAGAACAACACTATTTTCTATCCGGATGAACTATAACCTTCCTAATGAACTTTCCTGATGAACTATGAATTTCAGGTTGAAAAGGAGATTGCGAAGTCCCCAGAAACAATATCAGAGACCGTGAGGTGGATTTCACATGGTCCACACGGAAGCGTGATGAAATATGAAGTATATGACATCAATGGCTATTCATTTTAGTACAAGATCTTGAGACGGTAGGGTTTACCAGAACACCAGGGTTGGTGTAGAGGCAACTTACATGCACATCACTAAAGAGGTATTAACCTATGGACAAAAACCTTACTATGGGGTTTTAAAAGAAATATGGCTACTAGATTACCATATTAAAAGCATCCCTCTTTTTATGTACGGCTGGGTTGAGAATACACGTGGGGTTAAAAAAGATAGTCTTGGTTACACTTTAGTCACCCTTAAAACACTAGGTCATAAGGAGGACCCGTTCATTTTCGTGTCACAAGCACGACAGTTGTTATACGTCAAAGACCAGCTGGATAAAAAACTGTCTATTGTCTTTATGACACCTCCCATAAGTTATAGAGATTCTTATGAAGACGATGGCAATGAGGAATTTAGTACGGTAGTTTTTCCTCACAACGATAATGTATTGCCACCCGTAGATCTACATGGCAATGTTTACTATAGAGTTGGCTGTACTGGAATGATTTTACGTAATACCGTTAGTTGATCATTGTAATATTTATGAATTTTGGTAAATTAAAGTCTCAACAATATTTGTTTTTTTATGTATTCTGGAATGTTATAGACTTTAATTTTGAGTCAAGTGTTTCGTTTGTCTTGATTGTTCCAGGTCTCTTCTCCTCTCTTTGACCAAACCAGAGTCAATAAAAGTAAAAATTAAGTAAACAAAATTAACTGCTGCTTTAACACACACAATTAGATATATAATTCAGTATGATTCCATTAATACC
>JBCNJP010000003.1:50194168-50354363 GCA_039602395.1 Deinandra increscens subsp. villosa | reverse complement strand
TGCGCATCACTTTGACAATAGCATCAGAGTTGTTTACATTAATTTTCCTGTCAAAAATAACCAAAAACATCAGTTTGCCTAACGAGTTGAGAGCACCTCAGCTTTAGGGCCTTGACCAAAAACATCTTCTATATAAACAGACCATTACAGATGCATACACCTAGTGGTTTATTTACATTAGACATGTCATTGCTTAGCCAAAAAGTGTTTCACATTCTTTCAGTCGGACTTTTCTTTACCTCTTTTCACAGCTTCACCTTTGTCATCTGTGTTTTCATTGGAGAAATGACAGTAGTAATTAATTTAATTTGGACATTGAAATAGAAAGTTAGAATGAAATTCGATGGAAGTGTAGTAGATGTGTGGGGTAGCTATTCCATTGCATCTAGCACTGATGAGACACATTTTTTTCACAAATATGTTAAAATTACATTTTTGTTACTTTAAATTTATATGAAAAGTTCCAACTCCTAATCTTTAAGTTACTGTGAATTTGGATTGAAACTAAACGAAAACTATCAAAAAGCAAATTAAATAGAAAAGAGGTCAAAAGGTAGTCTAAATAGATCAAGAAGGAATTGTTGTACCCGGGGAGTCACGTATGTGCTTTCTGGACTGTTTTGTTGCTGGAGTTAAAGGAGTTATGGTGGAAGCTGATGTCAACTTAAGTGTTGGTTCTTGTTTTTTCTTAGTCTTTGTGACAACTTGAACAATAGCAGAATCATTTTTATCTAAGTTAAATGTGAAAAGTCTTTGTGACTCCGATCGTATCTATCATTTGGGATGGCAGTTCCTTTGGTTCTCACAGCCTTGCTTCATAACCAAAACCAACTCGTTGCATTATTCCTAAAAGCTCATTCATGCCATCATCAAATAAGACGATTGATAATGTGGATGTCTCGTCTTCCAAAATTGTGTTACCACAATACCTGTAGCTTTTGTTTTAAAAGGGACGTGTTTGTTTCCATTTATGGCTGATGTATAAGATCTACTCACATAAAATTTGGTAGTGGTATGGTATGACGTTTTTTGCATATTGGTTGCCCTTTTAGTTTGTAAATCCTGCCTAAGCACTGCAGACACTTTTTATTGTATCAGCCTCGATATGCCTCAAATTCTTTAAGACTTGGATTGCATGAGAATCTGTTTGTCTATTACAGATATGTAAAAAAATGTTATTTTATTCCGTGTTCGTGATTAATATGAATGGTAGAAGTTTTTACATGAGAATCTCTTCGGCATTCTTTGACAAGATCTCTGCTATTGTGATGATGTTGGTGTTTTGATATCCTTCCCATAAAGCTCTCTTCCCTTTCATTGTCCTGAAACTGTTTGTAAGGTTAGAAAATATTGGATAATTATATATCGTTGAGATTATAAAATGCATTCTAAAGTAGTTATTTTTACCTTGCATAGATACTTTGAAGTTAAGGAATTAGAGGTTCAATGTCTATTGTTGTTACAATAGTCGACTTTAGCTGAACGGTGTCTGTAATAAGTTAAACATGGCTTATTTTTTAAGTTGACGGATCATTGTCTTTAATTATTCTTACTAGTAGTAAAAGTTCACAGTCTAATAGGTTATTACTTTCATGTTCAGTTACTTTTACCGAGCTGAACGCCAGGACTTTTCCAAGGAAATCTTCTCTTACAAATGAAAATCCAATTTGTTTCATTAGGGTATCCTCGATCAAGTGTGCGCTAATAATGTAGAAAAATCAATTCATTCAGTTTAAATTTTGTACGTGAAAGGAATACAATGTTGTGGCGCCTATTCCAGACTTGGCACCAGGAGGGATCACTCATCGGATTTACTCATGAACACATGACACAACAGAGATACTAAGCAGCGGAAATTTTAAATGTTTATTTATATAAGCCAGGTACTACAGTAAGAGACATATGTATATAACTATAATTATAACTATATCGGAAACTATGACTATGCCAGCCTGCCAAAAACTTCTCCTGATAGCTTGCCATTTATCCTGCCCTTCACAAGAACCATGCCTTTGTTTCCTGAAGCCTCATCTTCACCTGATATACATACTTTTGAAAAGTCAGCTTATGCTGGTGAGTTGTACCTTTTAGTTCAAAATCATTTCATGTAACAACATCAGTTTTAACAACACACTTGTGACACCCGAGAATTTCAAGGTTAACTTCCGTTAGACAAACCCGTTAGTTACGTTATAAGTGTTAACTTAGTAGCTAATGCATAACTAGGCCGAATACGTCCACGACCTTTGGTTGATCACCGAACCCGTCCATGTGTGTTATGTGTTCATCATTGATTGTCTTAATGTGCAATGTGATTTAAATACATGACTTATTATTGTGAATAGCATGATTAATTGTAAATACTTGATTATGTGAAAATTACCTAAATTTGGCAGTCAGCGAAACTACCGAGCGAAACTATAGATTCGCCCGGTAGCTGGCCAGACTGATCAATGTACCCGAGATTAGAGCCAGTTTCGCCAGCCAGCGAAACTGCCAGCGAAACTAGCCTCTGATATAAATAAACTTAATAAACCCTAAGTAGCCTCATTTGCCTCATCTCACAATCAACACACACACACTTCTCTGGAACCTGGTCAGCCGAGAATACCATCAAGAGACCAAGATCTTAGCCTCTAGACCATCATCTCATCTCCTTCATCGATTCTAGAATCATCCGTGAGTCCCAAAAACTATGTTTTAAGCTTTTCTATATGTTTTCTTCTTAAAGCATGCTCAAATCTTCATGAAACTGTTTGATCTGCTAGTATATTGTTTAGGAATGCTAGATCTGTACTAAAGTTGATAACTTTACGTGTGAAATCCATCCATGTTAGAGATTTGTGCAAAATAGGTCATTTTAGGGTTTTGAACCCATTTTAGAGATTTGATGATCAAAATGCATGTTAAACGTGTTAAAGTTGCTTGATTTATGTTAGTAAATGCCTATGGATGCTAGATAATGAATTGCATGTATGATCAGAAGCTGTTAGGTTGATTTTTAGATAAATCCGTATGTTTTTCGCGACCAGCGAAACTGTTGTTCTCTGGGCGAAACTAAGTAGCGAAATTATATCTCCTTCCAGCGACACTGACCAGCGAAACTATAGTGTCGCCGGGAACCTGACCAGACCAGCTCGAGCGAAACTATCGAGCGAAATACCTGAACGAAAGTTCAAACCAGTTTCCCTGCGAAACTAGGCTAGCGAAACTGCGTCAGCAGTTTCGGGCGAAACTAGCCTAGCGAAACTGTGTCACCGGGCATTGCCTAGCGAAAGTGCTGCCCGTGCACCTAGCGAAACTGCCTAGCGAAACTATGCTAGCGAAACTAAGACCTGACCTAAAAACCAAACTTGTGAAATTTGCTTAAGTGTTATGCCATGACTTACATGATTATGCCATGATGATACATGTCTAATTTCTGTACTATGTGAACCCTTGTTTATGATCAGCCATCGGTGTCGTGTGTCGATATGTCGTGTCTTAGCTTAACGTGCTATGTTATGGGCCATAGTGAACGTTGTTTGAAATAAATTAGACACAAGACTAATATATAAGACCTAAATGAATTATAGGTCTTCATTAAGAAACCAATCCAAGGGTAATTAAGCAAGTCTAGCCGAGCAACCAAAGGTGAGTGTCACTAACCCGCAAGACATGATCCCGATAGGGACGGAAAGAACAACTTAGAAATAATGCTGACAAAGCTTACGAGTGCCGAGCACCGGACGAATACAAATTGACTGATTTTCACCAAGTGTTTATGGGAACACTTGGGGAAGGAATCAAGTCGTCGTTACGAAAAATAAACTGATAAATGATTTTTGGTTTCGAAAGAAACCCTAAGTGAAATGTTTTAATATGGCTAGCATAGGTTAAAGGCTTTAAACCAAATGATATCACATGATTTCTAAGGAATGTTTTTGGTTAAATAAAAAGTCCTCATAATTAATTGTGCCATTAATTCGTGAAAGCGAGGGGATGTTGGGTAGATCTACTGGAGTTTGACAAACTCCGCTCCGGGGCACTGGAGGTGCACGGGGAACAATATCAGCCTATTTGACACCGTGATCCCAAGAGGAGGACACGGGGGAGGCAAAAAGAGCAGTGACGAAAGTCCGCAAATAAAAATTAATGACGGTGGAACACCGCAGGATAATTAGTCAGCTTGGTACAATCTTCCTTAGTGCATGAACTGACGGATTAGCTACCCGCGATATCGGTTGAGTTCTTTAATTCTTACAAGACTAAGCGCATATTAAATAGTTGGTAACTGACATTTAAAAGTAACGTTTTTCATGAAACAAATATTACGCATGTATATGTTGACAAAGAAAATGATTATGAGACCGGGCCAATGCATGACAAGCCCACCGTGAACTCACCAGCCTTTTGGTTGACACTTGCGTGGTTTTCACTTTTGCAGATCGCTGAGGAGTATCCGGGGCAGGTTGACATGGCTCAAGAAAATGTTTACTTTTATTGAACTAACTTGGGAATTTATATAACAATTTATGTTTTGTAATTAAAGCACGCGGCTAGTGCTAAGATATTTATGTTTACATTCCGCTGCGTAACTTTTGGAACTGTTTTTATTTATGAACATTGGACTTTACTCTGATTCGTTTAGTATTTGTAACTAATGGTTGTGGATCCTGGTCTAGTCGCGCCCCTTAACGGTATAAACTCCGTTAGTGGTATTTTGGGGGTGCGACAGATTGGTATCAGAGCCATAAGTTGCAGAGAACTGGAATCATTTTTGAAAACGATTTGGAAACTGCAACTTGAAAACCTTGGTTACGAAACAAACAAACAAATTCCCAAAGACAAAATTTTTACGTGCCAACCTGGGATACTCGCTCTGCTGTGTAAGTAAAAGCTTAATACGTACAGATATATGTATATATATATATATAAGTATATATATAGACCGTGTCTAAGTAGTCTAACGGAAAGACCTTAGGAAATTTTCACACGAATACGAAACGCGAACTCGAATACGCACACTACACTGGGGAAAGCGACAACGAAACGATGCTACACGCTACGTCCTGATTTCTACTACGACGACTACGCCGACGGTGACTTTATGGGAAGCCGACCTTCGACGATAGCATTTACGACGTTCTTTGACGACGCCTCAATTTGCACGAAAATTTTTCTGGACTAATAGTGGGATAACGGGAACTGGCTAATATACATATTATGGGATATGTATAAAAATATAACTGTGACTGAACACTGGCTACTTTGACTGTTCAGCAAGATGTCTGGAAGAGGAAACGGAAGAGGTGGCATAAACATGACGCCTGCACAGCTACAAGCGATGATTGCTGAACATGTGCAAGCCGCGGTGGCAGCCGTCCAAGCTGCATATGCCGCACAGGGTAACTATTATGCCGGTTAAGGCACAAAGCAATTATATCATGACCTGTTTAATTTTAAAATCCGAACTATTTATGCATCAGGAAACCAACACCACTGCACGTTCAAGTCCTTCATGGACTGTAAGCCGATGACATTTTCCGGCGAAGAAGGAGCTGTAGGACTCCTTAGGTGGATTGAAAAGTCCGAAAAGGTTTTCTCCATATGTAACTGCCCGGCTGAAAGCAAGGTGAAGTTTGCTACTGGTACCTTCGAGGGAGCCGCACTCTCCTGGTGGAACGCTGAAATTCAGATGGTTGGGCTAGAAGTGGCTGATAACATGCAGTGGGCAGCATTTAAGGAGCTGATCATGGAAGAATACTGTCCACGTGACCAAGTCAAGAAGCTTGAGGGTGAATTCCTAAATTTGAAGATGTCTGGGTCTGAAATCGAACAGTACACTGCTCGATATCATGAATATGAGGTCCTATGCCCCACAATGGTCGACGCTGAGTTTAAACGCATCGAGCGCTATCTGGAAGGCCTCGCGCCTCAAATTAAAGGAATGGTGACTGCTAGCAACCCAGCAACTGTGCAACAAGCTATTCGTCTAGCTCATAAGTTGACCGACCAAGAAATTGAGAAGGGAACTCTACCTGCGAAAGCCACCGAGAAGACTGCCTTGAGTGGCAAGAGAAAGGCCGAGAATGAGATTCCTGAGATGTCAATGAATCAGCAGAGTGTGGCCAACAGCTCTGGGAAATCCTATCACTCCCAAGGTCAAAGTAAGCGATCTGGTGTCAATAGCAGCAACAACCGCCAGGGCGGAAATGGTCAGAACCTGCCCACTTGCAACACATGCGGCAAGCATCACTCGGGAGTCTGTAGAAAAAGTTTAACTTGTGGGAGGTGTGGTAAGAAAAGCCACGTGGCAGACTGTTGGGCAGTCATTCCTGAACAACAAAACCGGACGAGGCAGAACAACAACAACAACAACAATGGTAATAACCGGGGAAATTGGAATAACAATGGGCAGAACCGTAACAATGAAGTCCCAAGAAGAAATGGCAATGGTTGCTATGAATGTGGTGCCCAAGGCCACATGAAAAGAGATTGCCCTCAACTGAGGAGACAAGGGAATGGTAACCAGGGGAACAACGGTGGCCATGGTAATGGTAATGGTAATGGAAACGGCAATGGCAATGGTGGGAATGGTGGAAACGGTAGAGGCCGAGCTTTCGTGATGGGTCAAGGAGAAGCTCGCAATGATGCCAACGTGATCAACGGTAAATTTATTTTGAACGGTTTCTTTGCTACTGTTTTATTTGATTCTGGTGCTGAAAGAAGCTTTATTTCCACTAAGTTTGCTAGACTAATAAATGCTAAACCAGTTAACTTAGATGCTAAGTATGTGGTAGAACTAGCAAACGGTAAACTTCATGATACGACTCAGATAGTTAAAGACTGTAAGTTAGAACTAGCTGGCCATACATTAGGAATCAACCTTATGCCTTTCCCAATTGGTAGTTTCGACGTCATAGTAGGAATGGATTGGTTATCCGAAAACCGAGCTGAAATTTTATGTAAGGAAAAAGTGGTTCGTATCCCACTCGAAGACGGTAAAGAATTAACGGTTCAAGGTGAAAAAGGTGGAGTAGTAACTGGTATTATCTCGTTTCTCAAAGCTCAGAAATGCCTCCGTAAGGGTCACTTCGCGATTCTTGCAAACGTCACTGACACGACACATCCCGAGCGCAAAATTGATGATTACCCGATAGTTCGCGACTTCCGAGATGTATTTCCTGAAGATCTGCCTGGCTTGCCTCCATTTCGACAAGTTGAGTTTGGGATTGATTTAGCTCCAGGTGCCGCTCCAATCGCACGCGCACCTTACCGATTGGCTGTAAGTGAACTCAACGAACTCTCTTCGCAACTTCAAGAGCTACTCGACAAGGGGTTTATTCGTCCAAGTTCGTCTCCATGGGGAGCTCCGGTACTGTTTGTTAAGAAGAAGGACGGAACGTTCCGCATGTGCATCGACTACCGAGAACTTAACAAAGTTACGATCAAGAATCGGTATCCACTTCCTCGCATCGACGATCTCTTCGACCAACTACAGGGTTCAAGCTACTTTTCAAAGATTGATCTACGATCTGGATATCACCAGCTTCGCGTTCGTGAGGAGGATGTACCCAAGACAGCTTTCAGAACTCGGTATGGACACTACGAGTTCCTGGTTATGCCGTTTGGGCTAACCAATGCACCTGCCGTATTTATGGATCTGATGAATCGAGTGTGCAAGCCGTACCTCGATAAGTTTGTGATAGTCTTCATCGACGATATTTTGATCTACTCCAAGTCAAAGGAAGAACACGAGGAGCATCTGCGACTTATATTGGAATTGCTCCGCAAGGAACAGCTTCATGCTAAGTTTTCGAAATGCGACTTTTGGATCCGCGAAGTCCAGTTTCTTGGACACATTGTAAATGAGGAAGGAATCCATGTAGATCCAGCCAAAGTGGAAGCAATTAAGAACTGGTCTACCCCAAGAGCGCCAACAGAAATCCGACAATTTTTAGGACTTGCCGGATATTATCGAAGGTTTATTAAGGGTTTCTCTCAATTGGCCCAACCCTTAACAGCCTTAACGCACAAAGGAGTGCAATACAGATGGGGTGAGAAAGAAGAGCGCGCGTTCCAAACGCTCAAGGATATGTTATGTTCGGCTCCAATTCTTGCGTTACCCGATGGAATAGACGACTTTGTGGTTTATTGCGATGCATCAATCCAAGGACTCGGTTGCGTGTTGATGCAACGAGACAAGGTAATTGCCTACGGGTCCAGGCAACTAAAGGATACAGAAAAGAATTATACAACGCATGATTTGGAAATGGGAGCCGTTGTGCACGCACTCAAGATTTGGAGACATTACCTATATGGAACAAAGTGCACAATATTCACCGATCATAAAAGTTTGCAACACATTTTTGATCAGAAAGATCTCAACATGCGGCAAAGAAGGTGGGTTGAATTACTGAACGATTATGATTTGGCTATTAAGTATCATCCTGGAAAAGCCAACGTGGTGGCCGATGCCCTGAGCAGAAAAGAATACGAAAAGCCTCGTCGGGTACGAGCGCTTCAACTTACAATACATTCAGGATTACCGGATCGAATCCGTGACTGCCAACGAGAAGCTTTGAAAGCCGAAAACTTCGCAGCTGAAGCACTGCGTGGTGTAGATGGCCATTCTGAAGTTAAGTCTGACGGACTCACGTATTATAATGACAGAATCTGGGTTCCTTTGTTTGGAAGTCTCCGTGAGCTCGTGATGGACGAGGCTCACAAGTCAAGATACTCGGTGCACCCTGGATCGGATAAAATGTATCAGGACTTGAAGAATCTTTATTGGTGGCCGAATATGAAAGCCGACATTGCTCGATATGTGGCTAAGTGTCTGACATGTTCAAGAGTCAAGATTGAATACCAAAAGCCTTCTGGATTACTGCAACAACCAAAGATCCCAGAATGGAAATGGGAGGATATCTCAATGGATTTTGTAACAGGATTACCTCATCGATCAAATCAACCGGATGCGATTTGGGTTATCATCGATCGACTAACCAAATCTGCACATTTCATTCCAATGAAGGAAAGTGATAATATGGATAAATTGACAAAGCTGTACATCGACAAAATTGTGAAGCTTCACGGTGTGCCTAAGACTATCATTTCTGATCGAGATCCTCGATTCACTTCCCGGTTATGGCAATCAATGCAGGAAGCATTGGGAACCCGACTAGACATGAGTACAGCCTATCACCCACAAACAGATGGTCAGTCGGAGCGAACCATTCAAACCTTGGAAGATATGCTCCGAGCTTGTGTTCTGGACTTTGGAAAAGATTGGGAGACTCACCTTCCACTGGTGGAGTTCTCTTACAACAATAGCTATCACTCAAGCATCCGTGCAGCCCCTTTTGAAGCACTTTATGGCAGAAAATGTAGATCGCCCGTGTGTTGGGCCGAAACAGGTGAGAAAGGGCTCACTGGACCGGAAGTTATTCACGATATGACCGAACGGATTATTCAAATCAGACAACGGCTGGCTGCAGCGCGTGATCGACAAAAGAGTTATGCCGACTCCTAATCTTTAAGTTACTGTGAATTTGGATTGAAACTAAACGAAAACTATCAAAAAGCAAATTAAATAGAAAAGAGGTCAAAAGGTAGTCTAAATAGATCAAGAAGGAATTGTTGTACCCGGGGAGTCACGTATGTGCTTTCTGGACTGTTTTGTTGCTGGAGTTAAAGGAGTTATGGTGGAAGCTGATGTCAACTTAAGTGTTGGTTCTTGTTTTTTCTTAGTCTTTGTGACAACTTGAACAATAGCAGAATCATTTTTATCTAAGTTAAATGTGAAAAGTCTTTGTGACTCCGATCGTATCTATCATTTGGGATGGCAGTTCCTTTGGTTCTCACAGCCTTGCTTCATAACCAAAACCAACTCGTTGCATTATTCCTAAAAGCTCATTCATGCCATCATCAAATAAGACGATTGATAATGTGGATGTCTCGTCTTCCAAAATTGTGTTACCACAATACCTGTAGCTTTTGTTTTAAAAGGGACGTGTTTGTTTCCATTTATGGCTGATGTATAAGATCTACTCACATAAAATTTGGTAGTGGTATGGTATGACGTTTTTTGCATATTGGTTGCCCTTTTAGTTTGTAAATCCTGCCTAAGCACTGCAGACACTTTTTATTGTATCAGCCTCGATATGCCTCAAATTCTTTAAGACTTGGATTGCATGAGAATCTGTTTGTCTATTACAGATATGTAAAAAAATGTTATTTTATTCCGTGTTCGTGATTAATATGAATGGTAGAAGTTTTTACATGAGAATCTCTTCGGCATTCTTTGACAAGATCTCTGCTATTGTGATGATGTTGGTGTTTTGATATCCTTCCCATAAAGCTCTCTTCCCTTTCATTGTCCTGAAACTGTTTGTAAGGTTAGAAAATATTGGATAATTATATATCGTTGAGATTATAAAATGCATTCTAAAGTAGTTATTTTTACCTTGCATAGATACTTTGAAGTTAAGGAATTAGAGGTTCAATGTCTATTGTTGTTACAATAGTCGACTTTAGCTGAACGGTGTCTGTAATAAGTTAAACATGGCTTATTTTTTAAGTTGACGGATCATTGTCTTTAATTATTCTTACTAGTAGTAAAAGTTCACAGTCTAATAGGTTATTACTTTCATGTTCAGTTACTTTTACCGAGCTGAACGCCAGGACTTTTCCAAGGAAATCTTCTCTTACAAATGAAAATCCAATTTGTTTCATTAGGGTATCCTCGATCAAGTGTGCGCTAATAATGTAGAAAAATCAATTCATTCAGTTTAAATTTTGTACGTGAAAGGAATACAATGTTGTGGCGCCTATTCCAGACTTGGCACCAGGAGGGATCACTCATCGGATTTACTCATGAACACATGACACAACAGAGATACTAAGCAGCGGAAATTTTAAATGTTTATTTATATAAGCCAGGTACTACAGTAAGAGACATATGTATATAACTATAATTATAACTATATCGGAAACTATGACTATGCCAGCCTGCCAAAAACTTCTCCTGATAGCTTGCCATTTATCCTGCCCTTCACAAGAACCATGCCTTTGTTTCCTGAAGCCTCATCTTCACCTGATATACATACTTTTGAAAAGTCAGCTTATGCTGGTGAGTTGTACCTTTTAGTTCAAAATCATTTCATGTAACAACATCAGTTTTAACAACACACTTGTGACACCCGAGAATTTCAAGGTTAACTTCCGTTAGACAAACCCGTTAGTTACGTTATAAGTGTTAACTTAGTAGCTAATGCATAACTAGGCCGAATACGTCCACGACCTTTGGTTGATCACCGAACCCGTCCATGTGTGTTATGTGTTCATCATTGATTGTCTTAATGTGCAATGTGATTTAAATACATGACTTATTATTGTGAATAGCATGATTAATTGTAAATACTTGATTATGTGAAAATTACCTAAATTTGGCAGTCAGCGAAACTACCGAGCGAAACTATAGATTCGCCCGGTAGCTGGCCAGACTGATCAATGTACCCGAGATTAGAGCCAGTTTCGCCAGCCAGCGAAACTGCCAGCGAAACTAGCCTCTGATATAAATAAACTTAATAAACCCTAAGTAGCCTCATTTGCCTCATCTCACAATCAACACACACACACTTCTCTGGAACCTGGTCAGCCGAGAATACCATCAAGAGACCAAGATCTTAGCCTCTAGACCATCATCTCATCTCCTTCATCGATTCTAGAATCATCCGTGAGTCCCAAAAACTATGTTTTAAGCTTTTCTATATGTTTTCTTCTTAAAGCATGCTCAAATCTTCATGAAACTGTTTGATCTGCTAGTATATTGTTTAGGAATGCTAGATCTGTACTAAAGTTGATAACTTTACGTGTGAAATCCATCCATGTTAGAGATTTGTGCAAAATAGGTCATTTTAGGGTTTTGAACCCATTTTAGAGATTTGATGATCAAAATGCATGTTAAACGTGTTAAAGTTGCTTGATTTATGTTAGTAAATGCCTATGGATGCTAGATAATGAATTGCATGTATGATCAGAAGCTGTTAGGTTGATTTTTAGATAAATCCGTATGTTTTTCGCGACCAGCGAAACTGTTGTTCTCTGGGCGAAACTAAGTAGCGAAATTATATCTCCTTCCAGCGACACTGACCAGCGAAACTATAGTGTCGCCGGGAACCTGACCAGACCAGCTCGAGCGAAACTATCGAGCGAAATACCTGAACGAAAGTTCAAACCAGTTTCCCTGCGAAACTAGGCTAGCGAAACTGCGTCAGCAGTTTCGGGCGAAACTAGCCTAGCGAAACTGTGTCACCGGGCATTGCCTAGCGAAAGTGCTGCCCGTGCACCTAGCGAAACTGCCTAGCGAAACTATGCTAGCGAAACTAAGACCTGACCTAAAAACCAAACTTGTGAAATTTGCTTAAGTGTTATGCCATGACTTACATGATTATGCCATGATGATACATGTCTAATTTCTGTACTATGTGAACCCTTGTTTATGATCAGCCATCGGTGTCGTGTGTCGATATGTCGTGTCTTAGCTTAACGTGCTATGTTATGGGCCATAGTGAACGTTGTTTGAAATAAATTAGACACAAGACTAATATATAAGACCTAAATGAATTATAGGTCTTCATTAAGAAACCAATCCAAGGGTAATTAAGCAAGTCTAGCCGAGCAACCAAAGGTGAGTGTCACTAACCCGCAAGACATGATCCCGATAGGGACGGAAAGAACAACTTAGAAATAATGCTGACAAAGCTTACGAGTGCCGAGCACCGGACGAATACAAATTGACTGATTTTCACCAAGTGTTTATGGGAACACTTGGGGAAGGAATCAAGTCGTCGTTACGAAAAATAAAACTGATAAATGATTTTTGGTTTCGAAAGAAACCCTAAGTGAAATGTTTTAATATGGCTAGCATAGGTTAAAGGCTTTAAACCAAATGATATCACATGATTTCTAAGGAATGTTTTTGGTTAAATAAAAAGTCCTCATAATTAATTGTGCCATTAATTCGTGAAAGCGAGGGGATGTTGGGTAGATCTACTGGAGTTTGACAAACTCCGCTCCGGGGCACTGGAGGTGCACGGGGAACAATATCAGCCTATTTGACACCGTGATCCCAAGAGGAGGACACGGGGGAGGCAAAAAGAGCAGTGACGAAAGTCCGCAAATAAAAATTAATGACGGTGGAACACCGCAGGATAATTAGTCAGCTTGGTACAATCTTCCTTAGTGCATGAACTGACGGATTAGCTACCCGCGATATCGGTTGAGTTCTTTAATTCTTACAAGACTAAGCGCATATTAAATAGTTGGTAACTGACATTTAAAAGTAACGTTTTTCATGAAACAAATATTACGCATGTATATGTTGACAAAGAAAATGATTATGAGACCGGGCCAATGCATGACAAGCCCACCGTGAACTCACCAGCCTTTTGGTTGACACTTGCGTGGTTTTCACTTTTGCAGATCGCTGAGGAGTATCCGGGGCAGGTTGACATGGCTCAAGAAAATGTTTACTTTTATTGAACTAACTTGGGAATTTATATAACAATTTATGTTTTGTAATTAAAGCACGCGGCTAGTGCTAAGATATTTATGTTTACATTCCGCTGCGTAACTTTTGGAACTGTTTTTATTTATGAACATTGGACTTTACTCTGATTCGTTTAGTATTTGTAACTAATGGTTGTGGATCCTGGTCTAGTCGCGCCCCTTAACGGTATAAACTCCGTTAGTGGTATTTTGGGGGTGCGACAACACTGATCACATATAAAATCCTAACACATAATTACTATGACAATACAACCCCACGATCTTACCCATAACCCTACACCCAATATCTAGGTCATTTATATATTTAATCAACTCTTCGGTTCTCCATTAAAGTCGCTCGCCACCACATCCGTCGTCCCATTGAAGATTGTTGGGAATCGAGATACCGAGCCAACAAGATTTGGATAAATGTGATAATACTCAACGGCCACTTAACGTCTACCGTCCCGACAACACGGTGAAGAACATGACAACTCAAGACACAAGACTCAACTAAAGAAGATGGCTCTAGTGAATATTATTTATTGTTTAAATATTGTCACTAGTTGGTAGTTTTACTATTATGCCCTTAGTGAGTTTTGTAGTATATATAGTAAGTCTTTCTCATGTGAAAGACTTGATGATGTATGTCTAGTGAGAGAGAGTTAGTGATGGTTCTTTGAAGCTTGTAAGGGTTCATGAACTCACCTAGTAAGTTCATGATACCCGCGAATGCGTGGGGTAGGTAAAATGTAATCTTTCGGTTATCTTCATTTATCTATCATTCCACATTGTTTATCTATCTATCTTGTTCTTCATCTATCATGTTTATACTAGCTTTGCTCATCATCATCATCACATCTCAAACACCATCGTGTTCATATCCGGGTGTTCATTTGTTTCTACAAAAACGAGTTACACAAAGACTCGATCCGCTTCCGCAACCAAGGTATTTTCCCACCACCTCGGTTTTTCAATTTATCGTTATAAGTCAAAGTTAAACTTAAACAAAGCCCTTTACTTGCAAATATAACCCTGCGGAATTAAAGTTATATTTCACTTAACTTAAGCAAAGTCGAATTCTTGTATAATGTAAATGCTTGATTTGCAGAATAGTAGTAACAACAAAGTATCAAATACTCGGCACTATTTGCATTAAATCAAAGCTACACTATTACAAGTGATAACCACACTGTGTAAACTAAGAGGTAACAAGCTATATATAGTGCAGATGAGATCAATCACAGCCATTGATCTCATGCGATCTAATCTAGATCGTACATTTACAAAGTCAAATCTAAGCTACCAAAAGAATAAACTTCGATATTTGAAATGACTTGTGTGTTGACAGCAACAATCTACTTTAGGAGAGCGGCTTGGGCAGATATAGAAGCATACGAGAAGCTTTTGCAGGATGGGACTGCTGAAAAGACATCTCAGGAAAAGTCAGGTTGAACTCATTATCTGATGGATAATCGAGTTCACCCAGAATATTCACTAAGTGACAAAACTGCTTCTTTCCGCTTGAACTTGCTGTTCCGCTTGAAGTGGGAGTTCCGCTTCAACTTCAACCGGAATTGACAAAACTGAAGTTCAGCCGGAATTCTTCAGAACTTGAAGTTCCTTACAATCTCCCCCTAAGCTGATGCTGTCAAATTCCAATGTTTATCTTCAAAAATTGACTTGTACCCAAAAATCTTCTTCTCCTTGTCCTACTTGTCCATAGTTCTAATGCTGGCATCAAGGTTCTGAGACAGCTCTTTGGTGTTAGTTTTGGTCACCTTCACATGTTTAATTGAATCCCAGTCCATTTCGCTCCATTCTTCTTGAACAGAAATGGACTCATGAGTTGTAAAGGTGCCATCAGCTCTGTGAACATAAAAGAGCTTCTCCTCCTCTTCCCAAATGATAAACTTTATTTCACGGGTAGGCACTTCATCTTCTTCTTCTTCTGCTGAGTCACCATCTAAACTACTTCTGTAGAGCATTCCACATTCTAGCACAGTTGGCTCAATAATAAGCCTTAGCATGTGCTCAGCTCTTGATGGGTTCAAAATTTCTCTAAGCTTTAGAGTGATGTCCGTCATCTGCTGCAGAGTAAGTTGTGAAGTGGCCTTGTGAACGTTTACCACTTGAGTTATGCCGCTGGCCATAGTAAAAGTGAAATCAAATGTGGCTTCATCCACTGTCCAACCCACAATTTGTCTTTTACTGGGTGGAGCTTTTCTCTTTTGTCTTTGATTTCTTTTGCTCTTGGCATGCATCAGTTTTCTTTTTCTGACCAATCTTTCTTCATCAGAATCAACTGTAGATTCTGGCACAATGGGTCTCTTGCCTCTGTCAGATGAAGAAGGGCCAGTTTGGACTTCAGTAGGTTTGGTAAGAGTGGTGGAGGGTTCATTGATGGTGAGTGGAGGAAGGGAGGTTTGTGAGGGTGGTTTACTAGCTTCAGGAGTTGGGCTAGAAGGTGGAGTAGGTGGGAAAATATCAGAAAAATTCATAGTAAGTGGAGGCTTCTTTTTGAAAGGAATGATGGGTGTAAAGTTGTCGGTTCTGTACTTGGGGTTGGCAAGCTTGGTGGCTACTTTCTTGGAGATGGAGGGTGGTTTGTAAGGTATGATGGCTAGTGACTGTAAGATAGATGGAATTGTTGTAGGCATTGGGTTTGGGTTGTAAATAAATGAAGGTGGAGGTGGTACATCTGCAAAATCAATAGATTCAGGTTTAACATCAGCAGTTGTTGTACCTGAGATTAGCTCTGAAGGTGAAGGCATCACCAAATTAGGATTGACAGCAGCATTTTCTCCCTTCAGTTCATAGAAAATTTCATCAATCAAGCTGCAAAGTCCCCTAACTTTCATCTGAGCTATCTCTTCCTCTTTCCTCAAATTTCTAACCACAAATGCCCTTTTTACCTTTTTCAGCAGTAGGTAATTCTCATCATTCTTTACCAGCTTGGTTGGCAACATGGAGGCAATAGAAATTAACCTCTGCCTATCAGCTTCAGTCACAGCATCCAAATCATAATCCTTCAGTCTCCAGTTGAAAGACCTAGTCTTTGCCTCTTCCAGTAAATTTTCAAAGACAGAATTTTGCATGTATAGATCAAATTCCTCTTGAAGTTCTTTTGCTAGCCTCTCATCCTCTGCTATCCTTTTGGCATCTTCTACCATCTTCTGTATAGCTTCAGCCTCTGGAGTTTGAACCACCTGTTGATACCTGAAATGTGCGTCGTGTGAAGTATCGAGCGAAGACCAAGTTCAAGCCAATATAGGGTTGGCCGAACTAGGTCCTAACCTGAAGTTCGGACCGGCCGAACCTGGGGTTCGGTGGGAGTTCGGCCGATCGGGTATATATAGTAGTTTGGTCTTTGTGTTTAGGGGTGCTGAGCGTGTGAGCGAATCTTAAGTGTGTGTTTCTGAGTGTGTTTCTCTGTGTCAATTCTCTGTGATTTACTGGTTGTAATTGTTCTCATTTGATCAATAAAACAATCGGTTATTTACGTTTCGATGTCCGATTAGCTAGATCGAGTAGACGATCCGATGCTCACGCATTTTCAAGTGGTATCAGAGCTTTCTGGTTCACTCTACTGATCTGTGGTTGCTATTCTCGGATTATTGAGCGTTTTTGAAGTTTTCTCAAGTTTCATTACGTGTTTTCTATCATTTCTGACATGCATTTTGTGTCAAAATTGTTTCTAAACCATTTCCTATTGGTTTTTCTGATTCACCATATCAAGTTTCGTCAAAATCAGTCCATTTTTGCGAGTTTTCGAAAAATGTCTTCGAGGTTCGGAGGTTACTGGGCAAGCTCGGAGTAACCGCTCCGAACTTGAGGTTCGGAGGTATCTCGGAGAGCGTTCGGCGAGAGTTCGGTGGTGTATCGGTCTAGGTTCGGTGAGATTTGAGGTTCGGAGGTAGATCGGAGTCTTCATAGGTTCGGAGTACGTTCGGTGAAGGTTCGGAGCTACTTAGGTGGAAGTTCGGAGCTAGTAGTTGATTCGGACAAGGTTCGGAGTTCGTTCGGAGTCTGATTTAGGTTCGGACTAAGTTCGGAGTAGGTTCGGACGACAGACTAGGTTCAGAGCAAGTTCGGAGGACAGAATTTTTCAAATTTCCAACGATGTCGGAATTTCAAGCGTTTGCCGCAATGCAGAGTGCAATGCAAACTATGCTCAATTTTGACAATGAAATTGGAACAAGTCAGAAAGTTCCCAAATTGTTAAAGCTTGAAGATTACCAAAATTGGAAGAAACGGTTTTCTGCTTATATTAGCACGAATGACATTGATTTATGGATTCCAATTCGAAAGTTGTATGAACGACCAATGGAAGATGGAGATCTTAAAGAAATTCAAGACTTTGATGGTGATGAAAGAAAAAGTTATGAGCTTGAAAAGAAGGTTTATGGTTATCTTACTATGGCGTTAGCTACTGAATTGCTTCATCAATTTAGCACTTGCAAGAAATCTAAGCAATTATGGGATGCTTTATCCGCAAGATGTGAAGGAAATGCTGATTATAAGAAGAGTCGAAAGAAAGTTTTGAACAAAGAATTTGATAATTTTCAGAATTATGACAATGAAAACATTACTGCTCTAGTTTCAAGATTTTCACATTTGATTAGTGAATTGAAGGTTGTTGGAATTGAAAAATCTGATGCGGATTTAAAGGAAAAGATCATGGAAGCTTTACCTGAAAAGTGGGAAAATTATGTTTTGCTACTCACTCATGACAAGGATTATCCTGCTTTAACATTTCACGAGCTTACTGGAAAACTTCATGCCCGGGAAATGGAAATGTTAAACAACAAAAAGTCAAGTGTTACTTTACAGAATCCGGAATTGTATCATGGT
Organism: Deinandra increscens subsp. villosa; assembly: GCA_039602395.1. Classification (NCBI taxonomy): domain Eukaryota; kingdom Viridiplantae; phylum Streptophyta; class Magnoliopsida; order Asterales; family Asteraceae; genus Deinandra; species Deinandra increscens. The sequence continues at coordinate 50,335,976 of JBCNJP010000003.1, read as the reverse complement.
GAAAATTCAGCAAGCATGAATGCTAAAGCTAAAACAAATTTAAGTTCTGCACCAAGTGTTGCTTTTCTAGCTGGAGCTTCAGGAAATTCTGATAATCATTCTTCAAAAGGTTGCAATTTCACAATTCCGAATATTTCAACTCAAAGTGCTTTCTCGACTGAATCAACGGAGGATTGTGCCAAAATGATTTCTGCGTTGATTTCATCATCCTTTGGTTTGATTCTAAAAAATGTTGCTGATGCAAAGCTAACTAGTGAGGATCTTGATGCTCTTGATGATGATCAACTAACCGAATTGGATGTATCTTGGCAATATGCTATGTTGTGTCAAAGATCTAAAAGATTCTTTAAGAAGCATGGAAGGAATATTTCTGGTGATAAATTGGGTTTTGACAAGTCCAAATTAAAGTGTTATAAATGTTCACAACTTGGACATTTTGCTAAAGATTGTCATCAGGCACATGCAAGTAAGTCTGTTGTTCCTATATCACCAAAGCCTGGTTTTACTCAACCATCTACTAGTAGCACAAGCAAGACCACTGCTTTGATTGCTCAAAATGATGGTGTATATGATTGGGGTCAACAGTTTGGGTATGATTCATCTGCATTGATAGTTACGCATGATCAACAAGAAGACTTTTGTTCAGAAACTAGTTCTGATACTAGTTCAATTCCAAGTTCTTATGAATCTGCTGAAAATTTGGAGAGTTTGATGAAAGAAAATGCTTTATTGATGAATAAAGTTCAACAACTGTCTGAGGCGTTTGATGTGATTAATTCAGAGTTGGAAATTTCTAAAGATCATGGCAAGAAGTTGCCTTTAAAGAATGAGTATTTGACCATGGAAATCCAAACATTGAATGAGGTTTTGGAAGTTTTGAAGCAAGATAAAAAGAATATTGAAATTTCAAAGGCTAAGATTTGTGAAGAACAGGATGAGTTGATAAAAGATGTAAAGAAATGGAAGGATGAAGCTGAAGATACAGCTGCTGATTTTCAGAATTTGTTTGATAAATCAAAAGTCAAACTTGATCTGCTCACAAAGAATGTTGAAGAGTCCACTGCTAAGATTGAAGCATATCAAGTTGACATGGGAAAGTTATTGGAGGAGAAGCGGGAGTTAGTTCGTGTCAATAAACTTCAAGTCGCGAATTTGGAGATTCAGAAGCGCAACGAGGTTAAATTGAAGAAGGAGCTACATGAAGGACTTGATAATCTTTGCTTGCAAAAGTTTGAAACTCATAAAGTTGCCAAGCGCTTGATTGCAAAAGAAAAGGAATTTGCAGAAGCTCAACAACAAATTTCTGATCTCAAAATTCAAGTTCTTGATGCTAAAAGATTGCTCAACAATGTTTCCAATTCACAAGTTTTCACAAGCTTCTTAGCAAATGATGCAAATTTTGAAAGGATGTTTGATAAAACTGCTTCACCCCCTGCTCATATCAAGGAAGCTGTCAAAAAATTGAAGGAACAGGTTGTTGATGTTGATTATTCAAAGATATCATCTTCTACTTCAGAAGAAGTCAAGGTTGTTCAGAAAAAGAAAAACAAGAAAAGGGTCTTGAAATCTGAGATTCCTCCAGCACCAAAGTTTGTATCTGGTTCGTCGTCTGCTGATAATGAGAAATCGGCTACATCAAGTGACAAGATTCAGTCTCAACCTAAAATTGATGAGACCATTTTTTATGATCAGAAGAAAATCACTGATGTGAAAGCTGAATTTACCAGGTTGGCTAAGAATGGACACCAGAGTTCAAATTCTGAGGAGAAGATTTCTGGTAAACAAGTTGGTTTGGGATTTCAAGAAAAGCATGTTCAGGTTGAGAAGGGTCCAGCATCTGAATCATCAAATCTAAAGAAGCTTAAAATGAAGCAAATAAAGAAGGATGTGTTCAAAGCAGACAAAGTTCAACCTGAAAGGTTTTATAAGCTCAAAGGTTCTGAACAGTTATTTTCTGACAAGGAATTTCCACTTCACTGCGTGGATGCTCGGAAAATTTCAGAAGTGTTTGTGAAAGCTGATATTTTGTCTGAAAGTTCTCAATCTCGAAGCCCAACATCTAAATGGGTACATGATCACATGCATCAGGTATATAATTCTCATTCTGATCATGTTAGAGATATTCATGTGTGTTCTTCGCAGGTACATCAAAGATGGGATAAAACGACAAGAATTTGTTATATTTGCCGTCGCCCAGGGCATATGGCAAAAGATTGTCCCTCACCTGCTAATTCATCACAAAGATTTCATAAGAAATCAGTTTTTGGTAAACCTGCCACACCAAATTTCTTTGATGAAAAAGGCAGAGTTTTTGATGAATTTGAACCTACATTTTTTCAAAAACAAAAACGTTTTGTTCCAAAGTTTTCTAAAGATCAAAATGTAGGTTCCTCATCACAGTCACCTGTGACTGTTTCATCGAAAGCTGATTTATCAAAACAACGGGAATGGAAACCTAAGGTGGTTTCAAAGCAAAATCAGGACACTGGTCGACCAGAAGTGATTCGCTTCGGGTCATTTGTGAACTAATCAGGTTGTCCAGTGTGCAGGTACTTCTAGAAGACCTATCGACGATTGAAAAATTGTTGATGGAGGAGTATTCTGCTTAATTTAAATTAATGACAAATTTTCTGAATTCTAAAATCTGAAACATATCCGTGTTGATTGATCAATTTTCTTTGCTTATGTTTTTTTTTCAAAAAGCCAAAAATAGGGTCTTGTTTTGTATAAAATGAAAATCCAAAAATAGAGTTTTCATTTTAAGGGGGAGAATTGTAAGTAAGGGGGGGGGGGGGTAATTGAGAAAATGCATAATGCATGGTATGGGGAGAAGGTGAATACATGCAAAATATATAATGAAGGAAGGTGAATAAGAAGGTGAATACATGCAAAATATATAATGAAGGAAGGTGAATACTTGCAAAATATAAAATTGTGAGAAATTGATCATTGGGAAATGATGGTACATTGGCATACGTATCTGACTTATGGATAAAGTAGATGAAAGGGCCATAAGATCATTGTTTGATGTGCTTGGTAGGCTCGACAAATCAGAAACTATTCAGATGTGATATACACTAAATACTAATGCTTGACCATGTGGATAACATCTTGATGCATACTTCATGACACAAAAAGAAAAATAAGTGTGAAATTCAAAATGAGAAGTCACTGTGTATCATTTTGCAAAGATTTAATCTTGTTTGATTTTCTTTATTTTGTCAAATGATCGGACTTTCTCTGCGTATCGAAAGATCGACCTGATCGTTGTTCGTTTGACGTTCAGTTTTATTTTCTTTGGTGTTTCGTATAACTCATCGGACTTTCTCTGCGTGTACGGGAGTACCGACCTGATTGTTGTTGAGTTATACAACTTCAACTTGTTTTATTTTTCTTATTTTGTTAAATCCGAGGCCTTATCTGCATATCGAAAGATCGACCTTAAGGTAGACGATTTAACGTTCTTTTTTCTTTTTGCATGGAACACAGTTGACTGTATCATGAAAAATAGTATGCAATGTGAAAATTCACAAATGCAATCACACAAAAGAAAAAGAAAGAAAAACAGAAAATGTTTGAATATGTCTGATAGTGTGGGGTACACTGGTCAAAGCAAATCTAATCAATACCTTAACATATCCAGATGTTATGAGTATGATTTTGTCTGAGCTTAAGATGGACAAATTATACCAGCAATCGACATGACTTATGTGTTTCAATTAATTGAAATTGAATTGTAGTTCAGTGCGTTATGATCAATATGATCCCATATAGTGATCTTTCTCATACCAAAAATAGTGTCTGATTCTGTATTGCAATTTCATTTCATTTTAGAAAAGATCAAAAAGATTTTAGGTGTGTTTTGATATAAACTTTCAAAAAGCCAAAAAGATTTTGTTTCTGCTTTATTTTCGATCTGATCAACACGTGATATAAAATCATTTTTCAAAATCATATCTTGGAGTCTCGAAGAGACATTTTGCGCCAAGATTATTTAAGGGTTAATGCAGGATGCTGTTGTGCAAGCTATCACAACTTCAAGTCTTCTGAAGCTGTTGATAAAGACCAGAGATATACTAGATATCATCAAGTATTCAAGATCAAGCTACGATTGAGTTGAGGAGGAGTTTGTTCGAAGATTCATTTCATTGGATAAACGGGTTCTTTACTTGAGGGGGAGCTTGATTGAAGATACATATTTGATGATGTTGAAAAGAAATGAGAAGAGATACTGCACACGACGAGGGGGAGTTTGTTGATACCTGAAATGTGCGTCGTGTGAAGTATCGAGCGAAGACCAAGTTCAAGCCAATATATGGTTGGCCGAACTAGGTCCGAACCTGAAGTTCGGACCGGCCAAACCTGGGGTTCGGTGGGAGTTCGGCCGATCGGGTATATATAGTAGTTTGGTCTTTGTGTTTAGGGGTGTTGAGCGTGTGAGCGAATCTTAAGTGTGTGTTTCTGAGTGTGTTTCTCTGTGTCAATTCTCTGTTATTTACTGGTTGTAATTGTTCTCATTTGATCAATAAAACAATCGGTTATTTACGTTTCGATGTCCGATTAGCTAGATCGAGTAGACGATCCGATGCTCACGCATTTTCACCACCTGTTGAATTGTTTTAGGGAAATCAGCTTGAACAGGTTCTTCAGTTTGAATTGGTTCTGTGCTCCTTAAGGTTATAAGGGTTTCAGCCATGTCTGCTATTTCAGCATTACCCTGTTCTTCCGGTTGAACCACAGTTGGTTTAGCAGACCCATCAACACCAAAAATTGAGTTGCCAGGGCCAAAAGTTTCCACCTGGGCAGTTGATTGGGTTTCCGGTTGAACGATAGTTTCAGCTTCCACAAACACTTCCGCTTGAAGTTCCGCCTGAACTTCCGCTTGAACAGTAGATTGATCTTCAGTCACCACCTGAGGTTTGGTGACTTCAGGTTCTATGTCAGCAATCTCCAGCACCTCTGTGCCTTCATCTTCACCAATAGGATTCTCATCTTCTCCTTCGGTGAGTGTAGCAACTACAGTGGTTGCAGTGCTTTCTTTAGTTGCTTTGCTGTGATCACTGGCTCTTTCAGCCGGAAAGATGACATCTTTTAGGAGTGTAGTGATCATGTTGATGTGCTCAGGTAGAGCACCAGCAATCAACATTGAAGATTGCACAAGCTCTGTGAGGTTGGGATCCTCAAAAGGTGAAATAGCAATCAGTTGACTGCATTTAATGTTGGCCCAACACTCTTCAACATCGAAGGGATTTATACCGATTCTTTGACAAGCTGTGGCTCTAACTTCAGCCGGTATCCTCTGATCTTCTTCAATTTCAGTAATGACAGGCCTTGAGGGCATCTTCTCCCCCAATTTGACAGTATCAGCTTCTTCAGCTATTACAGCTTCATCAGCATCTCTGTGAAGGGTTGAAGGACCTGCTTCAGCATCAGTAGGATTAGCTTTCACCAGTTTAGCAACAGTTGCATTTAGAGTATTAACCTGTGCTTGGAGAGATAGGTACAAGTTCGTCAATTCTGGTAGTGTAAAACTGTCCTCAACTGGCTTTTTACCAGCATCCTTAGACGAAACCAAGCTATCAATCCTAGATTGATCAGCTGTGGTACCCATGGCTTCTTGGCACCTGGGATTCTCTTCATCTGTCACAGCAACTCTCGGTTCCAATAAAGGATCCTCAAGTGTTGATTCAGAGAAGATTACCGCAAATTGGGTCTTATTGATGTTACTGCTGACACCAAGGTCCAGTGGGGATCCCTGGGCAGCAGCAGCCCTTTCCGCATGAATCTCTTCAAAACTCCCGAGATTCACCTCCGGTGAGGAGTGTAGGTTCAGTGCTGCAGGGTCCTGGCTTATCAGGATGTTCTCATGTAATGTGGTAGGTGAGTTAATAACACCTTCACATAATCCAAGATTGATAGCACTGTCACTCCTAGGTGATTGGGGTTGAAGGGGTGAAATATGTTCAGATGGGGACTGTGCATCTGCTTCTAATGACTCCCCCTCAAACGAAGGTTCATCCCTAAGAGAGAATCCCAATTTAACCAGTTTCCGCTTGGGCTTTTTGCCTGGAGCGGGGTTAGAAGCTTCGAGTTGGGTTGTGGCACTAGGTGGAGGAGACCTAATGACCACTTGTCGCTGTCTTTTAAAAATGACAGGAGGAGTTTCAGTGGAGGAAGTGGCAATGGTAGATTGATTGTGAGCTTTCCTCTTTTTAGATTGAAAGGTTTTTAGTCTTGAGGAAGCAGGGACATATGTGGGATCAGAAACTGTGGGATCTGCAGCTCTGTCATCTTGAGCAGGGAGTTCAATTGCTGCTGCAGTTTCCGTTTGAACCTCAGCATTAGCAGGTTCATCAGGAAACTGCCTTGGAGTTGGTAGGGGGTAGTCAGTGTCCCTTCCAAGAAATGCAGACTTATTTACAGCAAGATTAGAAAAAGTTTTCTCATTTAGAAGTTTGGAATGCAAAATTGTACCAAGCCACACAAGTTGGGGGTACTCTTCTTTGAGAATGTAAGTTAAAAACCTTGGGTATAAGTAGATAAAATCAGGTTGGATATTTGATTTTAAGGCATCAAAAATGAGTTTAGTGAAATTAAAATTCTCACCCTTTATCACCGAATAGAAGGCAGATGCTTGTTCGCTGGCAAGCTCATCAAATCCACCCTTCTTTGGAGATAGGCATACCAATATTGTGTGAGCCAAGAACCTCCATTTATATGGTAACTGCCACTTCTTGATGGTTTTGCTTTGCAGTGAACCACCGTACCCTAGATCTCTGAATAGTCGAAGATATTTCTTTGAATCGACTATCTCATATCCATCATCATCCCTTAGTTTCAGCACTCTTCTAACTTTAGCTTCGTCGATTTCGACTTCAATGCCCTGAACGGTTGACATAATCGCTTCACTACCATTTGCCCTTTCAGTAACCCTAGTGTGTGACCAAAAATCCTCTAGTACTTCTTAAAAAAATTCTGCTTCGACAGTAAGCGCATGGTGAAGATGAGAACTTTTTATGAAGTCAATCATTCCGTTGTAGATGTCGGTTTTGCTCGGTGGCTCTAGATACGCCACAAGATTGTGTTCTACTAGAAACTTGGAGTCACTTACGGGCCTTTTGCCACTTGCCTTCCCCTTAGGAGCCATTGTTGACACAGGTTGACGGTTTACGGAGGTTTGTTGGAGGGGAGATGAGAGGAATTTGGGAGTAATAGCGGAGTGGGGTTTGATGAAAATGGGAAAGTGACGGTAATTTAGGGCTTTAACCTTTTACGACGCTGACATGGAGGAGAGAGGTTAAAAATCGACGGTTCAGTGACTGATGAGACAGGTGCTTTATGGGTTATATGGTACAACTGGTTAAAGCATGTCCTTATCTAAAAGTTAATTTACTGAAACCTCGGATTTTAATCAGTTAAAAATTTAATGGGTAAATAAATGTATATCCGCTTAGAAAAGTGTGCCTTCCGGGTAATTAAATGAAACTTTAACTTTGTTGACCCAGAAGTTCAAGCGGAACCCATTTTCTCCTTTATTTTAAAAACAGAAATTCTTCCGTCTGAACATCAAGCGGACAATTTTTCCGCTTGAAAGAATTGTTTTCAAAATAAATTTCCACATCATTTTAAAGCATTTTCCGGTTGAAGTTCACCCGGTGAATTTCAAAAGTTGTCTTCTCAGGTTGAGCCTGAATTTGAACCGGAAATCCAAAACACATGATTTTCTGAAAATTTGTGTTAATTATTCATAGCTTTATCAGCAGTTGCTGACTATGAATTGAAATGTAGTCTGATTAACACTAAAGATTTTCATTTTCTTTTTCTTTTTGTATCAAGAGACGGGCTTTAGAGCCACGTCCCTCTTTTTATTAGAATTGTGAAAAGAGTTTAATCAGTCAAAGTTCATCATACCAATGGCACTAATGAGATAGAAAAATCTAGCTTCATCAAATGCTTTGGTAAACTAGTCAGCCAATTGTTGATCTGTATGAACTTTGACCATTCTAATCAAGTGTTTCTCAGCACAATCTCTAATAAAATGGTACATGATATCAATGTGTTTTGCTTTTGAGTGTTGAACGGGGTTGTTTGTGATTGATATAGCACTGTTGTTGTCTGCAAGGATAGGAGTCTCCATGAACTTGATGCCATAATCCAACATTTGATTCTGGATCCATAAGACTTGACTGCAGCAGGTTGATGCAGCGATGTATTCAGCCTCAGCAGTAGAAGTAGACACGCATGTTTGCTTCTTGCATTGCCAAGACACAAGTCTTTCTCCCAAAAATTGACATCCTCCTGAAGTAGATTTCTTATCCAAGTTGCAACCAGCATAATCACTATCAGTGTAAGCTTTGAAGGAGAAATCTGAGTTCTTTGGACACCACAACCCAAGCTTTGGTTGTCCTTTAAGGTATCTAAAGATTCGCTTCACAACTAACATGTGTGATTCCTTTGGTTGACACTGGTATCTAGCACATAAACAGACACTAAACATGATGTCAGGTCTGCTGGCTGTGAGATAGAGCAGTGATCCAATCATTGCCCTGTAGAGGTGAACATCCACTGGTTTGCCACTTAAATCACTGTGTAACTTATGAGAAGTGGAGATGGGAGTTTTTGAGGTTGAAACAGACTGCATATCAAACCTTTTTAGCATATCTTGAATGTATTTGGACTGATTCAAGAAAATTCCATTTGCAGTTTGCTTCACTTGCAAGCCTAAGAAGAAGTTCAGTTCTCCCATTAAACTCATCTCAAACTTAGATTGCATAAAACTCTCAAACTCTTTGCATAAGGCAGCACTGGATGAACCAAAGATGATGTCATAAACATAGATTTGTACCATCAAAGTATCTTTGCCATCAGATTTTTTTGTCAATAGCTCCTCTCTTATAGCCATTCACTAGGAGATAGTTTGAGAGTGTCTCATACCATGTCCTAGGAGCTTGCTTGAGACCATATAAAGCTTTAATCAGCTTGCAGACCCTGTTGGGATAATGAGGGTCTTCAAAGCCTGGAGGTTGCTTGACATACACATCATGTTCCAAAAGACCATACAGAAAAGCACATTTAACATCCATTTGAAATACTAGAAAGTTTGTGAATGCAGCATAGGCAAGAAGTATTCTGATTGCTTCAAGCCTGGCTACAGGAGCAAAAACTTCATCATAATCAATGCCTTCTTCTTGTTTGTAGCCTTGAGCTACAAGTCTGGCCTTGTTTTTTATTACTATTCCCCTATCATCCTTCTTGCTTCTGAATACCCATTTAGTTCCAATTGGTTCTTCACCTTCAGGTAAGTCAACCAATTCCAAAACCTTCTGTTTATTGATCTGAAACAGTTCCTCTTGCATTGCCTCTACCTAACTTTCATCTTCCAATGCATCATTGATCTTTGTGGGTACTTCTTGAGACAGATATGCAGCATGGAGGCAAATGTTTGCATCAATAGATTTGCTTCTTGTCAGCACAGGAGCTAACAAGTCTCCTATAATGTTCTCCCTTGGATGGTTCTTACCAATTCTCCTATCAGGAAATAGTGGAAATTCATGGCTTCTCCCATTGTGAGGAATATTGAGTTGAGGTAATAACTCAGTATTGTTGGTTTGTGATACAGGATCTGAACTTTCAGTTGCTTCATGAGAACAAGGGACTGAATCTGAAATCAGATGCTCAAACCTATACTCATTTGAACCAGCATCAATTGAGTCATTAGATTCATTGTTCTCAGAATTTACTGAAAAATTGTTTTCCGGTTGAATTTCAACCGGAGATTCTACTGCTACAGGATCCGCTTGAACTTCAACCGGAAGTTCAGCTGGATAAACTTCTGCATCAGCAAGAACAATTTCAGAGGTTTTCTTTAAGTTGTTGGGTTTCACAGGCTTGGTGCTGATGGATGAAAATAAGGTAGGATGCAATTTCAGTTCCTTGGCGCTTATCTGCCAGATATCATCAGCTGATCTTATGTGATTTTGCTTATGTTCCTGTTCCTGCACTGTTGAACTCAATGGCTTCTCAATGGTAAAATTGAAAGCAGTGGTTAGTGCATCTATGTCAAATAGCCAGTCTGGTTGAGATACAAAATTGTTAAGAGATTTCTCATTAAAAGTCACATTAATGGTTTCCTCAACAATTTTAGTACTTTTATTGTATACTCTGAATGCTTTTGACACACCAGAATATCCAACAAAATATCCTTCATCTGCCTTTTCAACAAACTTAGGCAACAACCTATTAGTTATCAAAATAGTAACAGGACAACCAAAAGATTTAAAGAAGTAAATGTTAGGTTTTCTACCTCTCTAAAGCTCATAAGCAGTTTTATTTTTACCCTTAACAATCAAAGTCCTATTTTGGACATAGCAGGCAGTGTTCACTGCTTCTGCCCAAAATATCACAGGTAACTTAGAATCTGCTAGCATTGCTCTAGCAGCCTCAATCAATGTCTTGTTTCTCCTTTCAGCAACACCATTTTGCTGTGGAGTTCTAGGAGCACTGAATTGTCTAAGGATTCCATTTTCCTCACAAAATGAGTTCAAAACATGATTTTTAAACTCAGTGCCATTGCCACTTCTGATTGTCCTGACTTTCAGTTTCGCTTGATTTTCTAAAGATACAATTAGTGTTTTCAACAATTCAGCAGTTTCATCTTTTGTTTTTAAGAAAAACACCCATGTATATTTAGAGTAATCATCTATTATGACAAAGAAGTATGATCTTTTCCCTATGCTCATCACTCTAGTTGGACCAAACAAGTCCATATGCAAAAGTTGAAGAGGTTGAGTGATAGAAGACTCAGTTTTGGGCTTCAAAGAGGTCTTGTGTTGCTTACCCTTGAGGCAAGAAACACAGTGTTCAGAACAGTTGAACTGCTTGTTAGGAAGACCCTTAACCAAGCTGAGATTCACTATTCTGTTCATGTTCTTGTAGTTAACATGACATAACCTCCTATGCCACAAATCAGACTCATCCACTGAGGCTTTGGATATAAAGCATGCAATTCCACTGGCTGGAGTGGCAGCAGACAGATCCAAAATATATAGTCCTTCTCTCATAGGTGCTCTGAGCAATACAAGTTCCTCAGGGATTTTAACACCAGGTTTCAAGACTATGGCCTCTTTCTCAGTAAACATCAAATTCAAATTCTTGTCACACATTTGTGAGACACTAAGTAAATTGAAATTTAATGTGTCAACAAAATTTACCTTGTCAAAGGTAAGCATCCCATTACTGACAGCACCTTATGCAGTAATGTGTCCTTTTGCACTCCCAAAGGCTACATGACCTACATTTATGTTTTTGGGGTTTTCCAATACATGCTTATTTCCTGTCATGTGGCAAGTGCATCCACTATCAACTACCCATAGGCTCTGTTGGCCTTTATTATGCACCTACACACAAAGGAAATTAATTAATTTCTAAAGGGATCCCAAGCCTTTGAGGTCTTGGGCTTGCCAGAAGCATCATAATACTTGTATTCTATAAGTACTAAAGTATTTAATATTGGATCCTCATTCAACAGGTCATCTTGGTTAATATTCAAGTGTTCAGACTGTGCACTTGATTCACATTGCCTGTCAATTTTGCTAAGCCTTCTTTCAGCAATTTTCCTCTCTCTATATTCCCTATACTTCTTTTGTTTGTTGGTCAAAACCTTTGGCAACTCACTGGGTGAGGTGTAGGTCTGATCAACTCTAGTCACTGGTGAGATTCTAGCATTAAAGTTTGAAAATTTGTTGGTTTGGCTAGATCTCTCACTATGGAATGCAGCAGTTGCACTTCCATTTGAGCTAGAAGTAACTTTTGGTTGAGAGTTTTGCTTGTTTTTCACAAAATTTTCTCTAGAGAAGGTCTTTCCTCTAGATGGGTTTCTCCTATCTTGACCTTCAAAATGGTCATACTCATCAGTGAACTGAACCCTGGGTCGTTGTCTAGGTGCAGTAACTGATCTGAGTGTTTTGGAGATTTCCAGTTGAACTTCTCTTCCGGTTGAAAATTTTTCCGGTTGAAGTTCAGCCGGAACTCTGTTTGATTTTAAGACTGAAAAACTTCCATTTTTGTTATTCCCAATTAAAATTTTGTTTGACTCAGTATCAAAATACTTCATTGTGTTACTTCTTACAGGTGAGATTCTACCGGTAGATCTCTTCTGAGTAAAAACATTTTTGGGTTTTAACAAGTTTTGACATTTGCTTAATGGATTGAATTTGCATGTTGCAGCCATGTGTCCTTTTTCACCACAGAAAACACATTCAAACATTTTTCTTTGGTAAGAATCTGTGTTTTTGGTTATTTTTTCATTAGTGACCTGGTGGTAAGTAAGCTTACCCATTCTTTCAGTTTCACTTGGTTTTGGCTGCTCAGGTAGTTTGCCTCCAACTTTTGAGTCTTTTGGCTCATAAATAGTTGGTGGTGGAAAAGCAACTTTTGGTTTTAAAACCTTGGATTGGTCAACAGATGCTGAAGTGCTAGCATCTTTGACTTCACAGTTTGAAGATGATTCAACAGATTTTGATTCAGATGAGGAAGATGCATTGCTGTCAACAATTAGACTCACACTGCACTCCTTCTGAAGTGCTTGGATTGGAGCAATAACAGGTGAGTATTCCTTGAGTGGTTCAACATTGTTGTACCCAATACCTGTTTTCCCATGCATTGCCCTATTCCAAAGTTTCTCAGCTTTCTTGTTAGCTGTTTGGAATTTGTCACAGGTGAACAAGGCATCTTTTAGCTTAATTTCAAGAACATCATTTTCTGCTTTTGCATCTTTTGTTTCTTGTCTTGAAATAGTTAGCTTGTTCAACAAATCCTCTAATTATGTTTCCAAAATGGAGTTAGTTTGCTTCAAAACATCAAATTCTTTGTTTAAATTTTCAATTTTGGTGATGTATGCAGTTTCAGTTTTCCTAAAGCAATTCTTTAACTCATTCAAGTTAGAAATTTCATCAATCAGATCAGTGTTATGTTTCCTGTATTTTGACACTTGTTCTATGCAGGCAGGGCTGCACAGATTTTCCAAAACTTTTTCAGGAATTTCATTTACCTGTTCAGTTGAATCTTCTTTAGCCATCAAAGCATGGTTGATTGGCTCAAACTCAGTGATAAAGTCATCCCACTCATAGCATTCAGTCTGGTTAGCTACAGCTGCCACCACATTTTGATTTCCAAGTGGTTTTGGTTGAGTTGGCTGCTGATTGCTGTTGTTGTTGTTGTTGTTGTGTTGACTGCTGCTGTTGTTGCTTCCATGATTTGATCTGAGTTGCACATTGTTGTTATTGTTCTGTCCATCTCTCCTTGGCTGCTTGCATTCCCTGGCAAAATGACCAAGTTGGTGACAATTATAACATTTAGCTTCAGATTTAACTAATCCAATTGATGATCCTTTGACCCTTTATAAGTTCTTCCAGTTCTTTTATAAAATCTTTGGGCCCTTACAGAAACCATAGCTAATTGAGTTAAAATGTCCATCTTTTCTAGATCATCTTTCCCTATGCATTCCAAGTCTTCACGTGTGAAGCCTTGAGATGAGTCAGTTGCCACACAGGCAGAGTGAGAGTTGTCAAACAGTGTTGAAGAACTCTCTGAGCCTCTAGGTGACTCAATGAAACTGACTGAGGGTGAGTAATATTGAGATGAATTTGAGATCTTTTGAAAATCAGTTGTAACCAAAGCAGTGGTTTGCAACTGTGGTGATGCTTCAGGAAAGTTGTTTTGCTTAAAATTAAGCTCCATTTCATAAGCACTAAGGACTCCATGGAGTTCACTTAGTTTAAGCTTTTTGAGATCCTTGCACTCCCTGATGCTGACTGTGTAGACAGTCCAAGCTGGAGGTAATGATCTCAAGAACTTCCTGTTGGCATCAGCCTGTTCAGTTTTTACTTCTACCTTTTGCAATTCATCAAGAAGTGAAACAAATCCTGTTGGCATCAGCCTGTTCAGTTTTTACTTCTACCTTTTGCAATTCATCAAGAAGTGAAACAAATCTAAGATATTGGTTGGTCATAGATTCACCAGTTTTGTAAGTAAAGTTTTCATATCTTTGTTTCAAAACATCTTTCTTGTTTTCCTTAACTTCACTAGACCCTTCATACATTTCACTGAGAGCATTCCACAAGCCATGTGCTGTCTTATATCCCTTCAACCCTACTAGTATAGAGGTGGGTAATGCAGCCTGGAGTGTCCAGTAGGCCTTGTGATCATATTCAAGCTCAGTATAATCAGCTTCAACATATTTGTCTAGTGGTTTTGGTATTTGCACTTGGGCATCGTCAGCAGATTGAACAGTTGGATTGTAAGGACCTACAGTCAACCTGTTCCAAATGCGTCTGTCTAGGCTTCTAACAAAACCTTCCATCCTGAGTTTCCAAGTATCAAAGTCATCAGGAGTGAAAATTGGTGGTTTGTTAGAGCTACCATTAAGTGAACCAAGAGTTAAATCAGTCATTTTGAAAAATAGTTTTGTAAAACAGAAAAAGCTTAAAAATTAAGTAAGCAAGTAAAGTATCAACTTTGAAGCACTAGAAGTCTTCAAAGTAGAGAGCCAAAGCTCTGATACCAATTGTAGGATCGTTATAAGTCAAAGTTAAACTTAAACAAAGCCCTTTACTTGCAAATATAACCCTGCGGAATTAAAGTTATATTTCACTTAACTTAAGCAAAGTCGAATTCTTGTATAATGTAAATGCTTGATTTGCAGAATAGTAGTAACAACAAAGTATCAAATACTCGGAACTATTTGCATTAACTCAAAGCTACACTATTACAAGTGATAACCACACTGTGTAAACTAAGAGGTAACAAGCTATATATAGTGCAGATGAGATCAATCACAACCATTGATCTCATGCGATCTAATCTAGATCGTACATTTACAAAGTCAAATCTAGGCTACCAAAAGAATAAACTTCGATATTTGAAATGACTTGCGTGTTGACAGCAACAATCTACTTTAGGAGAGCGGCTTGGGCAGATATAGAAGCATACGAGAAGCTTTTGCAGGATGGGACTGCTGAAAAGACATCTCAGGAAAAGTCAGGTTGAACTCATTATCTGATGGATAATCGAGTTCACCCGGAATATTCACTAAGTGACAAAACTGCTTCTTTCCGCTTGAACTTGTTGTTCCGCTTGAAGTGGGAGTTCCGCTTCAACTTCAACCGGAATTGACAAAACTGATGTTCAGCCGGAATTCTTCAGAACTTGAAGTTCCTTACAAAGATAGTTGTTACAACGACCAAATGCAGCTCCGTCCGTACGCGGTTCCCTAAGCCACCATTATGGGAAAACAACGACTCTTCGTTCTTTTATATTCTAGGAAAGGTCCATCCGCCACTGCAATCGTCATCCCACCTGGCGTAAGATAGTTGTTATAATGACTAACTATAGTTCCGTTCGTAACCGGTTCCCTCAGCCACCACTATGGAGAAGCAGCGACCCTTCATTCTTCACCAACAACTTTATGCGTAACTCTATTAGGTCATTTAATCGTCTTAATGACTTAACCCCAATCATGTACTGTCACACTCCCAATTTCTACTAACAGAGTCTAACCGTGTGGGGTATGATCCAGACCAGGATCCAAATATTTAGTTACAACCAAGCCATCAAAATAATATAATTAGTTAAAAGTGGCTTTATAGACAGAGTTTAAATAGCACATCAGCGGAAGCATTTTAATAAGTTATAAAATTGCTGTTGTTGCTAAAGTTAATACAAACGTGTTGGAAGTACATCTCCCAAAAGAGTTTTCAAAAAGAGAGGTATTGCCAATGCTCGTACCTCCACGCGATCCTCCTAGCGACCTGAACATCATGCAACAATCAAGTGTCAGCCATAGCTAGTCAGTTCACAAAAGCAGTCTACACAACACCGTGTAGACCAGAAATGTATACGAATAACGAAAGACTAATTCGTAAGTTAAATGCAAAATTACAAGTATTATCCAAATAATTAGGTAGCTAACATATGCTTATGTTCACCTAAATGTTCGTAACTAAAGTTGACTATGCAGCACAGGCATTAGCCTGTGCCATTTGCCTTCCCCGTGTCTTTCCAGATCACGGTAATGATGGGCTAATGTTGTTCTCAGTCCGACCGCCAGTCAGGATGGTGCATCACGTGCACTGCTGAGCGGGGGTGTCAGTCCCCAGTAGTACTACTCAACATTACCTCGCTATTCATTATTAACGGCCCGAGAAAGTAGGGACTTTTTTGAAATCATAAAGCAATTCAGTGAATCATGTGTTATATGACAGATAACTACTTAAAGAGACAAAAGACCTTTGTCGTTGCATTGTCATCCTTTACCGGATGCAACTATATGCGTGTTACCATCCTTAACCGGATGTAACTAAAACAGGTAGTAAAACTCACCTTAGGGTGCATAGGTACTCGACACTTGACTTTACAGGTTGGTTATGATTATTTTGGTGAATACGGTCTAACAAAATTAGAGGTTGTCGCTAGGACGAATTGCTTATCAATAATCAATCATGTTTTCATGTATTCAATTTGGTCATAACAATAAAACGTAAGTCCTAAATTTGTAGGAAGCATAGATACACAATTTCAAGTCAACAAGCATAAATGCAAAACTTAAAAGTCAAACACAAAACACACATTTGGTGGCATGCCTAATATTCTCTACACTTGGAGATAGCCTTTAAAATTTTACAGGCATAAATTTCATAATATTATGGAATTTTTTCAAAAAGAATCAGCTCAAAAATTTAAATATTGAGGAAGTTACGCGCGTTGTAAATTGGCAAAAATTATGCATTGGTGTTGTTTTGTAAAAACAAGAAAAGTAGCCTTATTTGTTGCATAACTCGGTCAAAACTTGAGGTTTGTTTACCAACAACTCCAGATCTTAATATCAATATATAAACATCATTTTCATTCAAAAATTCCTTCCTTAATACCCGAGAATCAAGACCAACAAAATTGCACAACCTCACAAAAAGCTGAATTTTCACAGCCCTGCGTACCTAACTTGCAACAGGTTTTTGGATGACCAAACAGAGGTCTTAGAAGGCGTACGAATAGCCAAATTAAGGTTAAGACATAGAAGTTACTACAGAGAAATAATCACTTGCTTTCGATCAAAATTGAGCAAGTTATGGCCTACGCAAGTTGACCTATTTACTTTGATAGAATCTGTCCAAAATCTAGTAGTTGCATAAATTGTCTTTTTGTGGTTTTGGGCAATCTTTTGATCATTTAACTTCATGTAAAGACTTGTAACACCTTAGATAACATGTTATTTGGATTTCTAGTTGTAATAACAATCATACAACGATCATAGCAAAAATAAAGTATGTCACTTGCATATAAGCACATATTCCTCAATTTCAAGTTGTATCATACCCAATTTCTTCAAGAACACCCCTAGGCATGTAACCATATAAAAATCACAGCCACAACACACTAGAAAATCTTTCCCAACTCATAAAATTACTTTCCCTAACATAAAACATGATTCATGAGTGATTTCAGACTCCAAATAACACATAAACACAAGATTACTACATGCTTTTAACCAATTTCAAGAAAAGTGATTTCTAGGGCTTACAAAAGAAGGAGATGGCAGATTTTTGAGGAAGGAGATGAAACCAAAGCTTTCTCTAAACCTCTTGATGATTGAGGAAGCTTAAAACCCTTGAATCTTGCTTGATTGGAAGAAGAGTTGAAGAAATTTGAAGGTGTGTGTGTTGGGAGTGTTAGAACCGTAAGAAGAGAAGAGGAGGAATAAAATACGTGAAATGAAGGGGGAGGGGGTCTTAGGGCAGATTTTAAGCTTGGGTGATGTGACATCCCACACCTCTTTAAGTATGTTTAAGTTTATAAAAGATGACCCATAAAATTTCTTTATAAACGGGTCCACACTAGACCAAAATAAGCATTAACACCCACTTAGTTCGTTTGTTATTCGTCTTTGGAAGGAAACATCAGAGTACACAGTTTTAAGCTAAACGAAAGTAGAAACGACATGCGTCTCCACAAACTTCCCATTGGTGTTCGGTTCTTCATCGGCATGCTCAATCCGGACCCATTTACCCTTCCTACCTGTTACCTGTCATTAACACTAGTAACGTATTAGTATTAATGGCATTGGGGTAACCAATCAGCACAAACATATATTTTTTTAAAATTTGGACAGATTGCAAAATTCGTAGGCTACCCTGATTTCGTAGCCTACAATTCACCATCCCAATAAAAAGACAGCCTTCATAATTCGTAGGCTGCCATGATTCGTAGCCTACGAATTACAGATTCTGCCCCCTTCACCCCAAGCTTCCATAAAAAGACAACTTTCACAATTCGTAGGCTGCCCTGATTCGTAGCCTACGAATCACAGATTTTGCCCTCTTCGTCCATACTCCCATAAATCTCCATTTCCATCGCTTCTATATATATCATACAACATGAAATCATTCTATAAAATGATCTTCAACTTCTATTTACACTAAGTCTTGAATAACAAGTCATTCCAACCCGTTTGACCCATTACCCCCACTAGTAACGAGGTAATCATTCATTCCTCCCCCTACCTTGTTTCCCGCCTATAACCCATTGCAATGTATCATATAATTGCAATCTATTAACTTACCTACACCCCAAGGGGTGTATACTTGGAATCATATTCAATATGATTCCCGTCTTACCCGAATGTCATATTTATTGGGTCATAGATCTGTTTTCTTACCCAACCTGGTTAGAAATCTCCACTTCCCCAAATGGTAAATCTCACATCTCTTATCATTCATAACTTACCGTTTGGGTGACATGCCCAAACGGTTAATCCTCAAACTTAATACTTTTCTCAAACAAGACAACAAACTCATAGTAATCATTATAATAGCTATACTATGAGAAATTAAACACCTCATATGTTACCACCCCTATAACGGTTAGACGATACACTTATTTATATCTCGTCCTCCCGTCCATTTCCCCATTCCCAAGCTATCATTGATCCATTTACCATCATACAATAACCTTGTATAATGGGTGTAAATTAAGCATTACACTATACGATTACCACACATTCTTTTATGCCTATCTTTTTTTTTACCCTAACATAAGATTAAGTTAGGCTCACCCTTCTCACCCAAAGGTGCGCGTCTTAGAATTATAGGAGTTAGAATTTCATTCTTACCCAAACGGGTCATAATACACACTTTGTATAACACATCGGTGTTATTCCATCTTCACCCAAGCGGGTCACATAATACACACTTTACATACTCATATTGGTTCTAATCCATCTTACCTAAACGGGTGATAATACACACTTTGTATAACACATATCGGTTCTATTTTATCTTACCCAAACGGATCATAATACACACTTTATATTACACATAATGGTTCTATTCCAACTTACCCAAACGAGTCATAATACACACTTTATATAACACCTTGGTGTTATTTCATCTTCACCCAAACGGGTCACATTACACAACTTACGTAAGCATACTTTAATTTATCCATTTTCTCAATGGTCAAATTACACACTTAACTAAACACACCTTAATCTTTTCATCTTAACCCAAACGGGCAACATACACTATATTAGCGTACTTTGGCTCATACATCCTACCCAACCGGGTCATTTTAACTATTTTACCCGAACATGCCATTCACTATGATTCTACCCAACCGGGTCATTTATTACTATCTTACCCAAACGGGTCATTCACTATGATTCTACCCAACCGAGTCATTCATTACGATCTAACCCAAACGGGTAATTCATTACAATCTTACCCAAACGGGTCATTCGCTATAATTCTACCCAAACGAGGCATTCTTTACAATCTTTACCCAAACGGGTCATTCATTACAATCTTACCCAAATGGGTCATTCATTACAATCTTACCCAAACGGGTCCTTCGCTATAATTCTACCCAAACGGGTCATTCTTTACAATCTTTACCCAAACGGGTCATTCATTACAATCTTACCCAAACGGGTCTTTCGCTATAATCCTACCCAAACGGGTCATTCTTTACAATCTTTACCCAAACGGGTCAGTCATTACAATCTTACCCAAACGGGTCATTCATTATAATTCTACCCAACCGGGTCATTCTTTACAATCTTTACCCCTACAGGTTATATTATAAATATTTGCACACAACATACTTCACTTATGCACTCTTAACCCAAACGGGTTAGGTTATACATATTCACATACTACATACTTCATTTATGCATTCTTACCCAACGAGACAACTTACACATAATTGCACACAACATATTTCATTTATGCACTCTTAACCCAAACGGGTCATATTACACACAATCACATAACATTATTCGTTTATACGTTCTTAACCCAAACGGGTCATAACTATTCAACCTCATCTCATCATGTATTAACATAAACAATCGGTTCATTGTTTACTTTTAGTCTATCTAGGATAGTTATCCATGTTAGAAAACCACTATCCCATTTGCATACTTTGTAACAT
Source organism: Deinandra increscens subsp. villosa (assembly GCA_039602395.1). Lineage (NCBI taxonomy): Eukaryota > Viridiplantae > Streptophyta > Magnoliopsida > Asterales > Asteraceae > Deinandra > Deinandra increscens. Next base: position 50,315,495 of record JBCNJP010000003.1, on the reverse strand, counting down.
AATTAAACACTCTTAAACGTTACCTCAAGTCTTCCATTTGGCATTCCTAGATGGCTTGAGCTTCCACCACGTTCACCTATAATTTTGCTTGATCATTTAGATTGGAAATTAATAATATAACCAACCATAATAGTCAAGTATGATCCCACCTATTAATTTAGTCAAAACCACCTACTTTCTAACTCAACAACTCACTTAGGCATTTTCACAAACACCTTGTGTGCATACATTCACCTAGTTTATCCCATACAAGTTTAACATACTAAACCATCCCAACCTTTCTTACTAGCATTTCAAATCACAACATTATGCCAAATCAACAATCTTTACTTCATTTATGTGCATACTTGGGGTCTAATTAATCAAACCCAAGCCACTCATTACATCATCAAAATTGTTTACCATACATGGGGTTTTTACCCCATTTACATCCTCTACTAAGGACACAAGAATACTAACATGCAACCTAAATTTCGAGCTCCATGGTAGCACACTCACATCATACAACTCATCATTTATTCTAAATCAACAATGATTAAAGATTTCTACCATTAGCACACTTGGGGTAACTTACTTGATGAAGAAAATCAACAATGGGGAAAGAAGAGCACAAGGTGTAAGCAATTCCTTGATATAAATCCGAAATCCTCCAAGAACCATCCACAATTTCGAGTTTAGGATCAACATTTGGGAAGAACCCTACTTCTCTTCTTCTTGAATACGCATCTGCGTATTTTTCCCATAGGAGAAAGCTCAGATTTTCTTTTTAATGAAAAATTTATATACTGCCCCCCTCCACTTTAGTCCTTTTGTCAAATCTTAACCACTAACACATCTTTTACACATAACACCCCTTATTTTCCATGACATATCTACTAGTTACTTGTACTTTAGTAACTAATAAAAACATTGATTAATTTACATTAGCCATCACTTAAAACATACTTCACCAATAACCCCACAATTCATTAAAAAAATGCGTTTAAATTCAAAACGGGTTTTGGGGCGTTACAACTCCATCCCCCTTAAAGAGAGTTTCGTCCTCGAAACTAATTCATACACTTAACGTCCTACATAGGTACTTCCACCCACCTTTTTAACTACTTATCTTTACACTAACCGGGCCACCTATAGTCATGGCGGCCACACCAACTATTCATCCAACAAATACAATTCCTCTGTCGGTCTATCTTGGTCCTGCAAACCATTCTATCTATCATTCCCTAAGCCCACTGAGCCTCAGGACTTTATGGATCCTTATCCAATATCCTCTCCATCCTCTGTCCACACGGTTCATCAATCATGCCTACGTAGGTTTCCACTACCAGTAGGCCTATCCACATTGCCCATAGAGCTTTCAGCACTTAATAATGATTGCTTAACATCCCATCACTACTATAATCACCTCATATCATTTACCCACTTATTTCTTCTATTCCTCCTTTCAGATCCACACCTCACTTCCTATCTTTCCATGAACATGGCGGCTATGACACCAGTTAGCTCATAGATTTTATTCAACCTTTCACATTAACTCATACTTTGCAATTTGACATTCTTGACTATCATTTCATTATCTTCTATTAAGATTCATTCTTTCCCTCCACTTAGGATCACACTTACATCCATATCTCACTTGGTTTATATAGGATAGAATCCTCCATATCACTCTTACAACACTTGTCTTTCTACTTGTGAATACAAAGTACAGTTCTCTTACGCATCACATACTTTACTCTACTTTGTTATCGCAAGGCAGAGTTCACCACTTTATCCCATAGCCTACTTTAATTTACACGTTTCAGATAAGTGTAATGTGCCACTCCTATCACAAGTGTGCTTACTCTACATTGTTAGTTCCTGTAGAATTGCACCACTTTACTTTATAACACTCTTTACCCTACACGATTATATACATGTAAGAATTCCACATTTTAAACATTTACACATCTTTCCTACATGATTATATACATGTAAGATTTCCACATTTTAAACATTTACACATCTTTCCTACATGATTATATACATGTAAGATTTCTACCTTTTCAACATTTAGACATCTTTAAATTTGACCACCATTAGTAGTCGTTTCAGTCCAAACATTACGTCATACAATCCATAAAAAAAATTATTCAGATTACTTACCGGGTCACACGATCGAGCCTTGAACCGAACACCATTGTCATTCCATGAGCACTTGGTTTGAGTTCAAGTGTCCCACAACACTTGAATCCCTCAAACCGTGGCTCTGATACCAACTTGTGACATCCCACCACCTCTTTAAGTATGTTTAAGTTTATAAAAGATGACCCAGAAAATTTCTTTATAAACGGGTCCACACTAGACCAAAATAAGCATTAACACCCACTTAGTTCGTTTGTTATTCGTCTTTGGAAGGAAACATCAGAGTACACAGTTTTAAGCTAAACGAAAGTAGAAACGACATGCGTCTCCACAAACTTCCCATTGGTGTTCGGTTCTTCATCGGCATGCTCAATCCGGACCCATTTACCCTTCCTACCTGTTACCTGTCATTAACACTAGTAACGTATTAGTATTAATGGCATTGGGGTAACCAATCAGCACAAACATATATTTTTTTAAAATTTGGACAGATTGCAAAATTCGTAGGCTACCCTGATTTCGTAGCCTACAATTCACCATCCCAATAAAAAGACAGCCTTCATAATTCGTAGGCTGCCATGATTCGTAGCCTACGAATTACAGATTCTGCCCCCTTCACCCCAAGCTTCCATAAAAAGACAGCTTTCACAATTCGTAGGCTGCCCTGATTCGTAGCCTACGAATCACAGATTCTGCCCTCTTCGTCCATACTCCCATAAATCTCCATTTCCATCGCTTCTATATATACCATACAACATGAAATCATTCTATAAAATGAACTTCAACTTCTATTTACACTAAGTCTTGAATAACAAGTCATTCCAACCCGTTTGACCCATTACCCCCACTAGTAACGAGGTAATCATTCATTCCTCCCCCTACCTTGTTTCCCGCCTATTACCCATTGCAATGTATCATATAATTGCAATCTATTAACTTACCTACACCCCAAGGGGTGTATACTTGGAATCATATTCAATATGATTCCCGTCTTACCCGAATGTCATATTTATTGGGTCATAGATCTGTTTTCTTACCCAACCTGGTTAGAAATCTCCACTTCCTCAAATGGTAAATCTCACATCTCTTATCATTCATAACTTACCGTTTGGGTGACATGCCCAAACGGTTAATCCTCAAACTTAATACTTTTCTCAAACAAGACAACAAACTCATAGTAATCATTATAATAGCTATACTATGAGAAATTAAACACCTCATATGTTACCACCCCTATAACGGTTAGACGATACACTTATTTATATCTCGTCCTCCCGTCCATTTCCCCATTCCCAAGCTATCATTGATCCATTTACCATCATACAATAACCTTGTATAATGGGTGTAAATTAAGCATTACACTATACGATTACCACACATTCTTTTATGCCTATCTTTTTTTACCCTAACATAAGATTAAGTTAGGCTCACCCTTCTCACCCAAAGGTGCGCGTCTTAGAATTATAGGAGTTAGAATTTCATTCTTACCCAAACGGGTCATAATACACACTTTGTATAACACATCGGTGTTATTCCATCTTCACCCAAGCGGGTCACATAATACACACTTTACATACTCATATTGGTTCTAATCCATCTTACCCAAACGGGTGATAATACACACTTTGTATAACACATATCGGTTCTATTTTATCTTACCCAAACGGGTCATAATACACACTTTATATTACACATAATGGTTCTATTCCAACTTACCCAAACGAGTCATAATACACACTTTATATAACACCTTGGTGTTATTTCATCTTCACCCAAACGGGTCACATTACACAACTTACGTAAGCATACTTTAATTTATCCATTTTCTCAATGGTCAAATTACACACTTAACTAAACACACCTTAATCTTTTCATCTTAACCCAAACGGGCAACATACACTATATTAGCGTACTTTGGCTCATACATCCTACCCAACCGGGTCATTTTAACTATTTTACCCGAACATGCCATTCACTATGATTCTACCCAACCGGGTCATTTATTACTATCTTACCCAAACGGGTCATTCACTATGATTCTACCCAACCGAGTCATTCATTACGATCTAACCCAAACGGGTAATTCATTACAATCTTACCCAAACGGGTCATTCGCTATAATTCTACCCAAACGGGGCATTCTTTACAATCTTTACCCAAACGGGTCATTCATTACAATCTTACCCAAATGGGTCATTCATTACAATCTTACCCAAACGGGTCCTTCGCTATAATTCTACCCAAACGGGTCATTCTTTACAATCTTTACCCAAACGGGTCATTCATTACAATCTTACCCAAACGGGTCTTTCGCTATAATCCTACCCAAACGGGTCATTCTTTACAATCTTTACCCAAACGGGCCAGTCATTACAATCTTACCCAAACGGGTCATTCATTATAATTCTACCCAACCGGGTCATTCTTTACAATCTTTACCCCCTACAGGTTATATTATAAATATTTGCACACAACATACTTCACTTATGCACTCTTAACCCAAACGGGTTAGGTTATACATATTCACATACTACATACTTCATTTATGCATTCTTACCCAACGAGACAACTTACACATAATTGCACCCAACATATTTCATTTATGCACTCTTAACCCAAACGGGTCATACTACACACAATCACATAACATTATTCGTTTATACGTTCTTAACCCAAACGGGTCATAACTATTCAACCTCATCTCATCATGTATTAACATAAACAATCGGTTCATTGTTTACTTTTAGTCTATCTAGGATAGTTATCCATGTTAGAAAACCACTATCCCATTTGCATACTTTGTAACATAATTAAACACTCTTAAACGTTACCTCAAGTCTTCCATTTGGCATTCCTAGATGGCTTGAGCTTCCACCACGTTCACCTATAATTTTGCTTGATCATTTAGATTGGAAATTAATAATATAACCAACCATAATAGTCAAGTATGATCCCACCTATTAATTTAGTCAAAAGCACCTACTTTCTAACTCAACAACTTGTTGGGTTACGACAGTGGCATTCGGGTCTCGGTAATAGCAATTTTTTTTTTGTTTGGAAATAATTATTTACAACAAATAATTATTAAACAATTACCGAGTGGATTAAATCAGATAATTAAATTAACTATTAATTTAATAGGCAGCGGAAACGATTTAAATTACAAACGCGAAAACCAGGTAATTAGCGTAAACCAAAACAACAGGATTCGACAATCACCAAAACGCGCAAACACCATAATCGCGTTTAAACAAAACGCGAAGTATTTATAAAATAAATAAATAATTTAATCTAAACTAACTACGAGTTTAGATATACCTGAGCGGTGATTCAAAAAAACGTTCGAGACACCGGAAGTCAACGGGTGACGCTAGGGTTTCGCAGAAGTGATTCGTCTGACGAATCTGACTTTCCTCGCGAACACGGATTTACTACGCGGTGAATCAAGCACCGAGAAAATCTCGTACGTCGGATTGGGGGCGAACTAGGGTTTGCGGACGACGAGCCGAACACACCAAAAGGTGGTTCACGGCTAGGGTTTGTCAGCGGTGAACCGACGACGGCGAGGAAGCGCGGCGGCCGGCAAGGTGGCGGCGGCGGCTTAGCGACGGTGATGGCGATGGCGGTAGCGGAGCGCACGGCGGTGGGGTGCGGTGGCAGCTGAAGAGCGGCGGCGGCTGTGCGTGCGGCAGCGGCTGAGAGCGGCGGCGGCGAGGAGTGTCGTCGGCGGAGTGGACGGCAGCAGCGGCTAGCCAGGCGGCGGAGGGCGGCGGTGGCTAGTGAGGCGGCGGACGGTGGCGAGCGACGGGCGAGGGGTCGGCGAAAAACAAGAGGGCGGTGGCGGCGGTGGGGTACCGTCGGCGTCGGTCGCGAGAGGAAGGGGAGAGCGACGGCCGAAATTCTCACTGAGTTGATCAGGGTTTCGCCTCTCTTATCAGTTATATTTATAACTGACTTTGTTTCCGTTTAACCCCTCGATTTAATTCAATTCCCAATTGAACCATTCAATTTCCAAAGTTAACCTTTAACCTTTTAAATGTGTCGTCGCTAACCAAATATTAGTCATACTAATAATCCGTCGATTTTGTCCAATTACGTTAATAATATTTAACGTTTTTGTCGCTTAATTAATCTTAATGATTAATATCGATTTAAGTAATTAATTATGTATTAATTAAACTATTTAATAAACACATAATTAATCTTTCTGCGAATTCGCCGGTTATATAGGTAAGCGGTCTTTAATACCCGTTGCCTCCGGTGTAACTCTTACGGGTCTTGACCGGGTCGGGTACTTGATTTAGTCGGGTCTGGACACCTAAATCCAACAGTCTCCCACTTGGACTGATCGCGACTATTAATCAAGATACAGTCAGAGGTGCTCTAGCTACACGTGGCTGTCCCAACCAGTCATGACACTTCAAGTCTGAACAACCAAGGCATATCAATAAACTTGTGATATAGTTTAGACTTAAGGTATTTGTAAAGTCATCAGATCCTTTCTGTATGTGACATCAATCGAAACAGAGACATGGATCTATACATTCTCTTTGTGTTCGATCATTATATTTCTCGTTTTACTGTTCGAAGTGGTCCAATCAAACACACAGTAAGTTTGGGTAAGGCCTTACACTTCACACTTGGAACTAACGAGAGGGCCCATGATGTCAAACTGTTGCATTGAAAAATGCAAGAGTACAGAATCCCATATTGACTACATACAGCTCCCACTAAGCTTCAGATCCATTCCCAAAAGTAACCGTTATGGCTGGCAGTTACGCGACAGCGTTAAGCTACAATCAAAGTATGCTCTTTGGCAAACGGGAGGTCGCTCATGTGTCTCAGGTCTAAGGATACCGTTGAGTATACCATCAATCAGATTTGTCTTATGCTAAGATCCATGAAGACATTCTGATACGAGTTACGTCCCGGCGTCATTCTCCAATGAGGCCTTGTGAGTCTAGAGGTCAACACCTTGAGTCCAGAGTCAGAATAGTCTTGCTTCAGCCGTTGCTCCCGCAATGTCTGATCGACTACGGACCTTTTAGAATATTAAACGAAATATTCATGGATAATAAAACGTATAAAATTCGAACGCGTTACGCAGAATTCAGACTTTCGTCTAACAACTTAGAGGAGGTCGAATGATATGGTGCAAACGACAGTGTTCGACATCCAACACTAGAATCGAATATCGAAGTGATGCAGAATTCGTGTACTAAGTAGTAGACTAATTTCGCTGATCTAGCCCGATCGCAGAAATTATGGATTCGCTATCAAATGCTCGTATTTCGATTTAGAATTGCCAATATCTGTTGTTTCTTGAGACTCAGTGTTTACCTTGAACAGTGAATCTTCTTAAGTGAATCGAACTTGTGATAATGGAGCGCCCTTGGTAAGCACACGTATGACTGTGTTATCACTTGAGCATGTTAACCGACTATTTATGGAGTCGAATTAACCCTTGAATGTTTTATAGCATTCTTAGTTCAGATTCAATTAAGGTGGCTATTAATGTTCAACGGACACAATTCATACTCGGTCGATGAACATATATTTTCTCTCATCAGTGTTTAGCAGTGATGATGTGATTTTCCATCTATGGTCATGGCGTAACATCTTACGGCAACATTCTATGCAATATTCAAGTATTGGATTCATGTCTACATCATATTTAGTATGATTTGAACTGTTTCAAGAGATTGATCGCGTGTGGTTGCTCAGTCATATCACGATCAATACTTAATATAATCTTGAAACTTACAATTATTTGAGGTGTCATTTAACGTTTCATCTCAGAAAATTTAAATGATCTTTAGATCGGCACTTGATCGTTATTCCAGTAAGGATCTATGGCGATGCTCCCACTTGCTTGAGGCAGATTGACATTCCTATCTTCATCTTTCTTTCAAACCGCTTGGATATTGATTTATACGAAGAAAACGTTGTAATCAATTATCGTTTACAAGAACGAAATTGTTTGACTTCGTAGTATGATGTACGAGAGTCTAAACTTAATATCCAGGTGTTATGACTTGCTCATAAGTTCATAGACGATTGTCAAAGTCATTTCAGAGTTTGATAGCATGAAGATGCGCTCGTCTATGATTGTTTGAAAGTGTCTCGTGATGATCGAGAAGATGATTTATCCTATCGGACCCTGGGGTCCGACACTAGAGGATGTTTCCTTATTCAGGTAAGGTTAAACATGCCAACTCTAACTGGAATGTCAATATGTTCCGCTTAACAACAATCCATTGTTGGCGAATCATTATTTATCTGGCTCGTCTCGTTTAGATGCGAGAGTTGTTTTACATATTCCAGTGACTTATCTGAGTCACTTTTCTTTAGATATTTAAAGATCTAGCTTTGGACATGTAATTGCTAAATTCCATCTTCGCAAGATACCGGTCTTGGGATTGGAAGTTAGTTATGCAAGTGATGTGTGAAAAGGGTGTCATGGTTACATGAAGTCAAGGGTTTTGTTGTGGCAAGTCATTAGTCTTGTGTGTTACTAGTTTTTATACTGAAAACGTTGGACCGACGTATATGACACTTAGTGTTCGTCGGATTAAAACACACGTGAGTACAACTATTGTAGTCTAAGACTTCCAAGATGTGTCTAGGTGTATACATTTTATGGTTATGTGCACCAGAAGTGGTGTGACCATACTACAATACTGTAACCAGCAGGTGATTACTCCTGTAGTTGTTCAGCTGGTGATTCGAACTGATATGATCAGACGTCTACTTGAAGCAGAGGATTGATATGTTCATACGATTGTAGATTGAAGCGGCGATCTTCAATCGGTTCGACTTGATTTAATATTATCGACGCTGGATGGTTTAAAATCACAGGACTTTATGAACCATAATTGCGTCGTGCGTTGTCACGTAACTGTTACGATATACGCTTATGTTGGGAATGTTTTGCTTGGCAGAAATTCTCTAAGTCAGAGTTCCGAAGGAAGTTAGTCCGGAACTTCCTTCACACTGAGTAGTTCCTCCGGAACTTCTCTTAGTGTTACTCCGGAACTTTGACTTATCCCCTTGTTGCAAGTTCCAATGCATAAAGCTGTCAGAAAGCAGTTTTACTTTACACCATGTTGTGCACTGTTCACCGATAGGTCTGCTCAACTGTTCACAGAAGCATGCTTGTACTACAACAACTCTGGAGTAGATATTATTTGTTTATTTAGCCTTAGAGCTAAAAGGAAATAAAAGTAGATCTTTTATTTCCTCCTTGCACTATATATATTAGTTGTATTTCCTCTTGTTTACTGTGATCGAATATCTCTTTGTTCATCAGCTGTAACTCTTTGTAAACACTGTGAAGTATAAATATAGTAGTGCTTGGAATTGATATCTTGTGTTTATCTACTTTACTTCTTGTTTACTAGTTACTGTTTCGATCAAACCATTTCAAACTATAACACAAACAAGTCTGATTCCGCCTTTCTTGTTTGACACCTTTGGTAACTTGTCTGGTTGGTTGATCCTAACCACGATCCTACAAGTGGTATCAGAGCCTTGGCTCTTGTGTTTAAAAGTTTTTAAATTTCATTTTCTAAAACTTTTTCCACTGAAGGTGTATTTGTTTGCTTTGGATAAGACTGTTTCGATTCTTGATCTCTGAAAATGAGTGAACTAAGGAATGGCAGCACTAACAAACCTCCAACCTTCACTCCTGATGACTTTGACACATGGAAACTTAGAATGGAGATTTTCTGTAAAAACACTGACCACAAAATGTGGGCTTCCATTGTCAATGGACCAAAAGTCATTACCACCCCATCTGCTACTCAACCTGTTGTTGACCTTATCAAAGCGTATGAGAATTATTCTGATGATGATCATAAGGCCTGTGAATGTGACTACAAAGCTTTGTGGGCACTCCAGGCAGCTCTTCCTAATTCCATACTAATAGGCTTTAAGAGATGCAAAACTGCACATGATCTTTGGAAAGCACTTATTGAAATGTATGAGGGAACAGATGAGGTGAAAGAGAACAAGAAAGACATTTTAAAACAAAGATATGAAAATTTCTGTCATAAAAGAGGTGAATCAATGTCTGAGCAGTACTTAAGATATGTCCGACTTATAGATGAACTACAGGGTGCAGATGTAAAAATTGACAATGCTGATATAATCAGAAAATTTTTAAGATCATTACCTGAAGTTTGGACTGTCTATACAGTCAGTATTAAGTACAACAAAGACCTTAAAACCTTGAAATTAGGAGATCTCTACGGAATGCTGAGTGCACATGAGATGGAAATGAATGAGAAGTCTGGTGTATCATCAAACCAGACATCATCTTCCAGAGGCACTTTGGCCCTCATTACTGCTCACTCAGAGAACTATTCTGAACCTGAATCATATGTATCCTTTCCTGAGTCTCCTAAAGGACATGAAGCTTCATACTACCAAAACTTTGCTAATGTTGCTAACAGTTCTTATACAGGTTTCACTAGATCAGATCTTGAGTGCATTAGTGCAGATGATCTAGAGGAGATTGACATCACTACCCAACTTGCAATGGTGTCACTTAGGGCTCAAAGGTTCTACAAGAGAACCGGGAGAAAATACAATGGAGCCAAGAATGCTCCTATTGGTCTTGACAAATCAAAGGTCAAGTGTTACAACTGTCATCAGTTGGGACATTTTGCCAGGGAGTGTTCTCAGCCAAGGAAAGACACTGGTAACAATGCTGAGAAGAAACAAGAATATACCAAACCAAGCTCTTCCTCTGGTCCTACTCCACCAAAGCCCTCTTACAACACCCAAAGCCAAGCAACTGCTGCTGTAGCAAACCAAACAGGGTTTGTTGACTGGGAAGAAGTGATGCATGAGTTTGCTCCAACTAACCATGCCTTGATGGCAAGTGGTTCTTCACCTGCATCTGCAGAGGTAAACTCTAACTCCAACACTGAACCTGAGAATGTGCTATGTACACCTAAGTGTATTGAACTGGTTGAAAGTTACAAAAAGCACAATCAGTTACTTGTAGATGAACTTAAAAATCTAAATGAGTTGAAAGAGTACTCAAAAAGGGCTGATATAGCTTACTCAACCAAAACTGATGAACTCAGACAAACAATAGGGATTTTGAAACATCAACAAACAAATTTTATAACTCAAATGGATGATGTGGTTGAGCAACTAAATATTTCAAAGAAACAAAATGTGGAATATGTGCTTGACATTCAAACCCTAAAAGATCAGCTAAGGGAAGCCATGTGCAATGCTGATAAATTTCAAATTGCAAGTGAAAAAGCAGAAAAGTTATGGCATGAGCACACACATGGGAAGGGAAGGGTATCTTTTAAAATTGTTGAAAACCCTGATTCATACACTTGTCTTGAAACCTTAACTATTAAAGAAACAAGTGTTCCCTTATCTCCTGACCCACTGGCAAATGGTACTGTGATTAAGGACCTTTCCAAAGAAGCTGAAAGTCTGAAAGAGAGTGATGACATGAGAACTGAAAGTTTTATTGGCTTTCCTGGTGTCACAACTGATTCAACCAGCATTTCTGCTGAGGTTGATAAATCAAAAATTTCAAAGCCAATTCTTAAAGACACCAAAACATTGAGTTTAGAAAATGTTGGATCTTTCTTGTCAAATTCTATTACTCAAAAAGGTGGAAAAGCAAAAACTGTTTCAGTGTCATTAAAACAAAATTCTCACAATTCCATGAAAGAATGCATAATTTGTGGTGAATTAGGACATGTTGCTGTCAACTGTTCCTACAATCCTTTCAAACAGATAATTAACAATGTCAGAACCTCTCCAAGGAGAAACCAAAATCTGTTAAATTCAAGGAATTTAAAGGATAGCAGGAACATGTCACCAAAAGGATCACATGTTGATCAAAAGATTTCTGGAAAAACTCAAAAGGTTTGGATTGGAAATGAGAAGAATAACAGCTTTTCATATGTTAAAAGAAACAATTTTTCTAAGGAACAACATTCCGCAGGAACTTCATATCTTCCGGGAGAAAATTCCTCCGGAAGAAATACAGTTCCCTCGGAACATTTTAACAACATCAGGTCTTCTAAACCTTCAAAACAAAGACCTGAGTTTCAATCCACTGAGTTCATTAATCAAATTCACCCATCTTTCAAAGGAAATTCACGAGCAAAATCTGCTCCTCGTGAAAGAAAACAAGTTTTTGAACAGTATGAAGTGCATGATTATCCTGCACAAGTGAGTTCCTACGGAACTCAGCATCCTCATACTGAAACTTTCAAAGTTGCTGCACAACCAAAACTTGAAACTGCAAGGCAAAGAAGCAACAGAAAGTTTAGGGAAAAGAAGGCTTTTATTAAGAAACATGGTTTTCCCAAATGGCAGAGTTATAACAGAAACTTAAATGAGAAAAATGGTGATTTTTCTGAGTATGATGATTTTCCTGCAGAACAACTTGTGTTAGGAAACTACTCTTATAATGATGCCATGGGAAGACCCAAGACCACAAAGGCTTGGGTCCCATACTCCAACTGATCATGTTCTTTACCTGTGTAGGGGTCACCTAATAAATCTCAAGCAAACGTTTGGGTTGTAGATAGTGGGTGCTCCAGTCACATGACAGGTAATAAAAACCTTCTAGAAAATACAAAAAGATATGATGGCGGTCCCGTTGCTTTTGGAAGCAATGAAGGGTACATTACAGCACTTGGTAATGTATCAAATGGAAGTTTTACTCTTGACAAGGTAAGTCTTGTTAATGTTCTGAATTTTAATTTGCTGAGTGTATCACAAATTTGTGATAAAAAGATGAATGTTCTGTTCAATGATGAAGAAGCTCTAGTACTTAAGCCTGGTCTAAAAATTCCTAATGAAATGATCTTGATAAAAGCAAAAAGACAGGATGGCTTGTACTTGCTTGATATGGCAAGTGCCAAATCTCTTGATGGCAATACTTGTTTGATATCAAGAGCTTCTGTTGATGAGTCTGACCTCTGGCACAGAAGACTTGTACATGTTAATTACAAAACCATGAACAAACTTGTTAATTTAGGTTTGGTCAATGGTTTGCCTCAAAAACACTTTAACTGTAATGAGCATTGTACTGCTTGCTTGAAGGGCAAGCAACACAAGTCTTCTCATAAGTCCAAAACTGAAAACTCAATTTCTCAACCCTTAGAATTGTTGCATATGGATCTCTTTGGTCCTACAAGGGTGATGAGTTTGGGAAAGAAATCATATTGTTTTGTAATTACTGATGACTTTTCAAGATACACATGGGTTTTCTTCCTAAGAACTAAGGATGAAACACCTGAGATTTTAAAATCCTTAATCACTCAACTTGAAAATCAGTCAAATTTCAAAGTCAAAACAATTAGAAGTGACAATGGCACAGAATTTAAAAATCATGTTCTAAATTCTTTTTGTGAAGAAAAGGGGATATCTAGGCAGTTTAGTGTGGCTAGAACTCCTCAGCAAAATGGAGTAGCTGAGAGGAGAAATAGAACACTGATTGAAGCTGCTAGATCAATGCTGGCTGAGTCTAAGCTCCCTGTAACTTTCTGGGCTGAAGCAGTGAACACTGCCTGCTATGTTCAGAACAGGGTGCTTGTGGTCAAAGGTAAAAACAAGACACCATATGAACTTTGGAGAAAAAGAAAACCAAGTATACACTTTCTCAAAGTTTTTGGTTGTCCTGTTACAATATTAATAACCAGTGAGAATTTAGCTAAGTTTGCTGAAAAGGCAGATGATGGCTTCATGGTTGGTTACTCAGGTGTTGCCAAGGCATACAGAGTATACAATCTCAGAACTAAAATTATTGAAGAGTCAATTAATGTGTTTTTCAATGAAAAATCAACAAATAAGTTTAGTTCTGAACCCTCATGGTTATTTGATATTGATTCACTAACCAATGCTTTCAACTTTACTGTTGATAAGTCCTTTAGTGAGTATGTGCAGTCTCAGGGGGAGAATTCAAATGCAAAGAAGGATGGCTACAAGTTTGGTCATTTCTACTCCTCTGTCAGCACTCAACCTTTCAAACCACCTACCATGCCAACTGTTGCAATTCAACAAGTCACTGATCCCACTCCAGTGAATTTGGTTGAAACTGAGTCAAGTGACTCTCAATCACAACAGGGTGGTTATGTCTCAGACACCAGTGATGATGGGAGTTTACAGCATTCTCCAAATGACAACTTACATGGTGATCATGATGGTTCTCATGAGTCAAATTTCAATGACTCATCTCTTGAAGATACCATCAACTCTGCTAACAACTCAAGTGATCAACATGTCTCTGCTGCAACTACATCAAACTTACCCCCTTCACAAAGATTGCCAGGAATTGAGCTTAGTGTCCTATTGCCCCCAATTATTCCACCAACTAGGCAAGTTCAAAGTCACGAATTTCCAAGTTTTCAGAATACCAATGTCAGCAAAACTCATCCCATTGAGAATGTGATTGGTGAAGTAAATGCTCCTGTTCTTACAAGAAGCAAATCTGCTGATGCAAACATCTGTTTATTTGCATGCTTCCTGTCTCAAGAAGAACCAAAACAAGTGGAGCAAGCACTTAAAGACAATCATTGGATTGAAGCTATGCAAGAGGAACTGTTCCAAATCAACAAACAACAGGTTTGGGAACTGGTTGATTTACCAGTACATGCTCAACCAATTGGAACAAAATGGGTTTTTAGAAACAAGAAGGATGAAAGAGGAATTGTTGTCAAGAACAAAGCTAGGCTTGTTGTTCAGGGATATTCTCAAGAAGAAGGGATAGACTATGATGAGGTTTTTGCTCCAGTTGCAAGATTAGAGGCAATCAGAATCTTCCTTGCCTATGCAGCTTACAAGAACTTCACTGTTTACCAAATGGATGTCAAGAGTGCTTTCCTTTATGGGAAACTGAAGGAAGAAGTTTATGTCTGTCAACCACCAGGGTTTGAAGACCCACACCATCCTAACAAGGTGTGTAAACTGATCAAGGCTCTCTATGGTCTCAAGCAAGCACCAAGAACTTGGTATGAGACTCTGTCAAATTACCTGCTTGGCCATGGATACAGAAGAGGAGCCATTGATAAAACTCTCTTCATAAGGAAAGTTGGAAAAGATAAGTTGCTTGTTCAGATTTATGTGGATGATATTATCTTTGGATCTACCAATCCTAAGTTGTGTAAGGAGTTTGAGACCCTGATGCAAGATCAATTTGAAATGAGTTCAATGGGTGAACTTAATTTCTTTCTGGGTCTCCAAGTTAAACAAACTGCAGATGGCATCTTCTTGAATCAGTCAAAATATATTCAAGATATGCTCAAGAGGTTTGATATGCTATCTTCCTCTTCTGCAAAAACTCCTATCTCAACCTCTCACAATCTGAATTCAGAATCAGAAAGTGAACCTGTTGATCAGCACACTTACAGGGCAATGATTGGTTCTCTGATGTACTTAACAGCTAGTAGACCTGATATCATGTTCAGTGTATGCTTATGCTCTAGATATCAATCAGCTCCCAAAGAATCCCACATGAAGGCAGTAAAGAGAATCTTTAAATACCTCAAAGGTCAACCAAAACTTGGGTTGTGGTATGCAAAGAACAATGACTTTTCTCTTGTTGCCTACACTGACAGTGACTATGGTGGCTGCTACTTGGATAAGAAATCAACATCAGGAGGATGTCAATTTCTAGGAAATAGGCTTGTATCATGGCAATGCAAGAAACAGACCTGTGTTTCTACATCAACTGCTGAAGCTGAGTACATTGCTGCTTCAAGTTGCTGTGGTCAAGTACTTTGGATTCAGAATCAAATGCTGGATTATGGAATCACATTTCTGGAAACTCCTATGTATGCAGACAACACCAGTGCCATTTCCATCACCAACAATCCTGTGAAGCACTCTAAGACAAAGCACATCGAAATAAGGTACCATTTCATTAGAGATTGTGCAGAAAAGAAATTGATTAAGTTACACAAGGTTCATACTGATCTTCAATTAGCTGACCTTTTCACAAAGGCATTTGATGAAGCAAGATTTTTCTTTCTTATCACCGCTATTGGGATGATGAACTTTGGTTAACTTTTGCTGTCAATTGTTGCTTTTATGTACATAAATTTTTCTATCACCTTATGTGTTTGTGTTCTTAACATCCATCTCTTCAAAATCATGAGAACTCTTTCAAGAAATGTTCTTATAACTGATAATTTTGAAAAACTTCCAAAGTTATGAGCATTTCTGAACTTTTTGATGCTTCTAAGTAAATTCCAAGGGAACAACATTGTTCCGGAGGAACTTACTCCTGAAGTTTTCCCTTCTCAAGAGAAGTTCCGAGGGAACTCTCTAATGTTTCTAACAGATTTCAAGTGTTTTCTAAGTGTTTCAGGTGTTCCGGAGTAAATTTTGAAACTCCGAAGGAACTTCCTGCGGAAGTATTTCAGGAGAGGTGAAGAAAATGTATAAGGGTAAAAGTTCCGAGGGAACTTCACTCTTCCGAAGGAACTCAATTGTTCCGAAGGAAAAGTTCCGGAGGAACTTTATTGACTTAATCTTTTTCTTTGGATCAAGTGGGACCCTTTATTTCAAATTTTAACAGTGACGGTTAACTGGTGGCCCCACTAATTCCACCTTTTCCGTTAACGTCAATTCCCTCTCTCCTCACCCCTTTAACTGTCACTTCCAGAGAAACCTTTTCACTTACTTGACCTAAATTCCCAATTCTCTTCGATTGCTCTCGATTTCTCCAAATTTCATCAAAGTTCATCTCCATCTCTCAAGCAATCACTCGGTACAGAACAAATGGCAGCATTCGCATTTCATAACGAGCACAATCAAAGGGCTTTTCTAGAGAAAACAGAGAAGTCGGCTCCGTTCGATGGAATGATCGACTTCCTTACAGCGTCAGAGCTAAATTTTGCCCTAACTGTAAATCCCACGATTTACGACGAAACTATCTCTCAGTTTTGGGCAAATGCTGTAGTAGGTGCCGGCAATGAAGATGGCAAGCAGGTGATGCAAATTGAAAGCCAAGTTCACGGTAGAAATGTGTACATCACTGAAGATATGATCAGAACTCATCTGAAATTACAAGACAGAGATGGTATTCTTACTGTTCCCAAGGAAGAGTACCAATTTACTCTGATGGGCATAGGATATGGAGGCAACCCCAGAAGCAAAACTGTGAAGAAATGCCACATCCCACCTGTATGGAGGTTTCTTGCCCATACTCTGATGGTTTGCCTAACTCCCAGAAGATCTCATGAGGAACTTGGTGAAGTCCAAGCTACTGCTCTTCATGCTGTGATCAGGGGAGATTGCTTTAATTTCTCAAAAATGATTTTTGATGGGCTCAGGGAGAATTGTGAAAAACCTTTTAATATGTATCCCAGATTTTTACAACACATTTTGGATACACAATTCCCTGAAATTCCCAGAGCTGGTACCATTTTTCACCAAAAGAACTTAACTGAGAAAATTTTTTCTTACTTGCTTTCAAAATCTGCAATTTCAAACTGTCTTGGTGTGGAAAATGACCATCCACTACCCGATCCAAGAGTTATTCCTGCACCTAGGGTGCAAGAGCAACCAGTTGCTGTTCAAGAACCAACTGAGCAACCTGCTCCAGGTGACAACACTGAACCTACACCATCAGTTGTTGAACCCACACCTGACACTGACCCTCTAGCAAAATTACCTGTGAATTTTACTTACATAAGAAAGAGGGTCAAGCACTCAAAAACTACAACCAAAACTTCCTCACCTACTCCATCAAAAGTTGTTGAAAAGGAGACAGGGTCTACTCCACCTGTGTCTCCTACTGCCACCCAACCTGAAAACCTTGAGCATGACCCACTGTCTGCTCAACATCAAAGCCAAGGGTTAAGCCATATTGCTGATGATCTCTCACTTGAGACCTCATCTTCTATTAGATTGGATGTACAACCCTCATCCCTCTTGTTTACCTCCATAGACCTAAACCTAGATCTCCCTGTGAATGATGGAGAACCTGATCTAAATCCAAATGACAACATCTTCTCATCAACCTCACCTCATGAAGATGATTGGATGGATCTTGATTATGCTTCTCCTAACCCCCATTCACCCACTAAGGAGTTGAACATCAGGAGTGATGAAGATGTTCATGTAGAAAGGGCTGCTACTACAATTGGTTCCCCACTGGAACAATTGGACAGTAGTAACATTCTTAAGACCCAATCTATGGCAACCAGCAACCAGTTTGAACCAAAGGAACCAGAAATGGAACCTGAGGCAACAACTGTGCTTGCAGGGAATCCCAGGAGCCAAGACAACCAGGGTGTTGAGCTTGATCAAGCTAGGCTTGATGGCTCTTCTTCGCCCAAGGATACTGAGAAATCAGTTGAGGGCAGTGCTTTACTTATGGAATTGACGGCTAATCAAACTGAATTGCAGAAACAGATGCAATCCCTGCTTCACACCATTCAACAGCAGGACACCTTGATTCAAAGGCTTAAGCAGGAGAAGGTTAGTGCATCAAACCCAACTGGTGAAGCTGTTGCTACCAAAAAGGGGGAGAAAGCTAGCTCTTCAACACCTATCCAAAACATTTCTGCTAAAACTAAGCCAACTGAAGACTCTGTTAGCTCTTCTGAAATTGACTTTGATCACAATGAGAGGTTACCTGAGAAGATGAAGACAAAGCTATTCAAAATCTGTGGAATTAAGCCCTTCAACCCAATAGAAGGTTTGCTTAATGTTCACATGGATCAGCTAATGCAGGCAACACCTGAAGAATGCAAAGTCAATCACATGGAATTCCTAAGATTCGTGATGGCTGCTTCAGGTGCTCACCCTCAAAACATTGCAGAAGTCAGAAGCTTTATATCTAATGTCTACTTGACAAAAGAGCAAGAGTATCTTCAAACAGGTGTAGAACAGTTTGAGGCTGAAGGAGGAGAAAGAAGTGAAGAACAGGTTGATACACCTGATAGTAAACCAGTGGAAGATGTGACTCAGCAAGAAGATCTGTTTGACATAGAAGTGACTGAAGCCTTACTGAACCTATCTTCTGCAGCAAAGGTTGTAACAGAGGAAATTCCAAAGGATGTTGTTCCGGAGGAATTTGCCTCTAACACTGAAATTCCGAAGGAAGTTACTCCGGAGGAGCTAATCATCACTGATGAAACTCCGAAGGATGTTACTCCGGAAGAATCAACCTTGGCTAAGGAGATTCCGAAGGAAGTTACTCCGGAAGAACTTCTCACCACTGAGAATGTTCAGAAGGAAGTTACTTCGGAAGTTGTTTCCAAGGAATTGCCTAAGACTATTTCGGAACCAATTGCTCCGGAAGTCAGTCCCAAGGTAGTTACTTCGGAACCTGGCACTAAGACTATTCCTGAGCAAGTTACCTCGGAAGCCAGTCTAAATGCTACAACTTCACTTCCTGAATCTTCAAAGCCTGCTGATGGTGATTCTCTTGATGAGAGAAGCATATCTGGTTTCACTGATTTGGATGATGATAATCAGAGCACAGGCGGTCAAAATGACGAAATGGACCCTGTTACAAAGGCTCTGATTGATCAATTGGAGAAGGAGAATGTTGAAATACATAAGAAGTTCCAAGAACAGAAGGAGGCTGCTGTATTTGAAGAACAGAAACAACTGCTCATAGAAGGAGGTATTTATGAGTATGTTATCAATAACTCAGACCTGATGTTCTTTATTAATGGAGCTAGGCTAAGATCAGACAAGTACATAAAAGAAAGGATTGCTAGAGCTGAAGAGCAAGGTCTTTCAGACAAGGTTGAAAAGTACAAAAGGGTCTTAGGGAATGACTACAGGAAAATCCGTATGAAAAGCAATGAAGACAACACAAATTTTCCTTGGTCAATTCAGTGTTATGCTCAGAAGCAAGGAGTGTTTCACTGATGCATGGGTAAATGAAATGAAGGGAAATGACTTGGTGAATTGGATGTACATGATTCTTGCCATTCAAGCTGATGAGACCAAGAAGCTAAATGTTAAGAGGTTTGTTGAATGTAGCTATGAGCAGGAGAAGGCACAAGAGAAGCAAGGTACCAGATACCAGAAATTGTCTGAGGAAGATGACTTGCTGATTCACAAATGGTATTTCAAAGAAATTCTAATGGAGAATCCTAAAAGAATCAACTCTTGCAAACTGCCAAGACTGAGAAATGAACTTGATGCCATCAGGAAGAGTCAAATAGAAAAGGAGAGAACTACGGGTGAGAAAAGACCACCAGGTATGTATACTCTTTTCGACTCTCTTCACCCTGAAGGTCTCAGTTACCTCAAAGAGAAGAAGAGGAAAGCTCCTGTCTCAGCTATTCAACAGAAGAAACCCAGAATTAACATTGTCAAGCAAATGTTTGACACTGTTTCTGACCCTCATCTCTCATCCTCATCACAACCCTTTACCTCATCATCACAACCCACTGCCCCTACATTTCAAACTCCAAACCAACCAATTCCATCTCCACCATCTTCTCCACCTCCCAAAATTCCAAAGCCTACACAACCCGAGCCTGAATCCTCATCCCAAAAACCTTCATCCACTCAGCCTATTCCCTTCTCTTATTCTGGAAGAAAGAAGTCTATGGCTAGTAAAAAACGCCTAGCCAAAAGAAAGAAGTTAGCTGTAAGTGATTCAGAAGAAGAGTCCGAACCTTCAGATTCTCCAACAGCAAATGTTGAAGTCACTCATCCCTGCATTCTAAGGATTGAAGATCATAGGAGTGAGAACATGTATTACTTCTTCATGAGCAATGGTGAAATCAGGAAGAAGCCTGAATTAAAAATGGATGACTGGGATAAGTTGAATCAAATGGATATCATGGCTATAATGGGAACTCCAAACTACAAGGCAGTGTAGAGGTCAAGTTAAAGCATCTTGAAGATTCAGACAGAAGAACAGTTTTTGGTAGCAACATCTTAGGGGGAGACTGTTGGGAATGTTTTGCTTGGCAGAAATTCTCTAAGTCAGAGTTCCAAAGGAAGTTAGTCCGGAACTTCCTTCACACTGAGTAGTTCCTCCGGAACTTCTCTTAGTGTTACTCCGGAACTTTGACTTATCCCCTTGTTGCAAGTTCCAATGCATAAAGCTGTCAGAAAGCAGTTTTACTTTACACCATGCTGTGCACTGTTCACCGATAGGTCTGCTCAACTGTTCACAGAAGCATGCTTGTACTACAACAACTCTGGAGTAGATATTATTTGTTTATTTAGCCTTAGAGCTAAAAGGAAATAAAAGTAGATCTTTTATTTCCTCCTTGCACTATATATATTAGTTGTATTTCCTCTTGTTTACTGTGATCGAATATCTCTTTGTTCATCAGTTGTAACTCTTTGTAAACACTGTGAAGTATAAATATAGTAGTGCTTGGAATTGATATCTTGTGTTTATCTACTTTACTTCTTGTTTACTAGTTACTGTTTCGATCAAACCATTTCAAACTATAACACAAACAAGTCTGATTCCGCCTTTCTTGTTTGACACCTTTGGTAACTTGTCTGGTTGGTTGATCCTAACCACGATCCTACAGCTTAAGACATTATAGCTTTAATGGGATGTGATAACCAAAAGTTATCAACCATTGTTGAATCAAATTCAAAGTAGATTAAAACCAAACTTGAATGTTTTGAAAATCAACCATTGTCAAAACATGTCATAATCAAAATCCAAAGAAAGCAATTTGTTCATCCTGGAAAACAGCCAGGGAAAACCAAACAAAATCAGTTGTTTTAAAATTGCCAAGAATTGTTTTAAATCAAAACTCAGGACACGAACTTTATTTGTGCGACAATCGCAAGGTAGTTCAGCATCATCTTGGCTTGCTTTCTTTCAGCTTCATGCACCTACAAAATGTAAGGTATGTCAAACATATATTTTGTAGGAATAAGTGAAGCATCATACAACATAAACTTATGTGTATACCTGAGGAATTACCCGGCTGGGCTTTTCCACTTTTCACCTTGGCGTATGAAATCCAACCATGATAGAGATTTATGCTATTTTAGCCATTTTAGGGTTTTATATGTATTTTGGGTGATTTGATGACAAAATGCATGTTTAAGGTGTTAAAGCTTGCTGATTTATGTTGGTAAATGCCTATGTATGCTAAATAATGGATTGCATGTAAGATCAGAAGCTGTTAGGTTGATTTTTAGGCAAATCCGTATGTTTTTCGCGACCAGCGAAACTGTGTGTTCTCTGGGCGAAATTATCCAGCGAATTTACTTGTTCATTCAGCGACACTGTTGAGCGAAACTATAGTGTCGCTAGCGAAACTGACCCGACCAGCTCGAACGAAACTACCGAGCGAAATACCTGAACGAAAGTTCAAACCAGTTTCCCTGCGAAACTAGGCTAGCGAAACTGCGTCAGCAGTTTCGGGCGAAACTAGCCTAGCGAAACTGTGTCACCGGGCATTGCCTAGCGAAAGTGCTGCCCGTGCACCTAGCGAAACTGCCTAGCGAAACTGTGCTAGCGAAACTAAGACCTGACCTGAAAACCAAACTTGTGCAATTTGCTTGAATGTTATGCCATGACTTACATGATTATGCTATGATAATACATGTTTGATTTCTGTAATATGTGAACCCTTGTTTATGATCAACCATCGGTATCGTGTGTCGGTATGTCGAGTCTTAGTTGCAACGTGCTATGTTATGGGCCATAGTGACGTTAAGTTAAAGTTTAGACACAACCTAACACCTAAGACCTTAATGTGATTACTAGGTCTTCGTTAGCAAACATAAATTGGATTAACAAGTGAAGCTGAGCAACCTAAGGTGAGTTTCACAAACCCTTTACTTGTGAGCCCGTTTGGGTCACGACGAACATACTAAACGGAAAACAACGCTGACAATTTGAGGTATTGCCTGATGGGGTACCTGTTATGGAAGTTGGAGTGTTTTATGGGGAACACTTGCAACTGTCCATCCTTGGGGTTTCAAATGAAATCCGGAACCAACCATTATGACACTTAAACTCTTTTTGGGATTTCAGATGAAATCCGGAATAAACATTTTTTTTTAATATGACTAGTATAGGTTAAAGTCTAAACCAAATGATATCACATGATTTCTAAGGATGCTTAAAAACTTAAAGACCTCAACTTAGTACTGATGATCTGGAAAGCGAGGGGATGTTGGGTAGATCTACTGAGGGTTTGACAAACCCTGCTCCGCGATACACAAATGTGTAGCCAACCGGCCGGGGGCCGAACGGAGTACAATATCAGCCTGTTCTTAGTTGTGGGCATCCCAACTGGGACACAACTGGAGGCACAAACCAACGGCAAATGCCGCACTCTGTTACGTCAGCTTTCAGCCCTAGTACGACTTCCTTAGTGCATGGAAACCGGATTAGCTACCCGCGATATCGGTTGACTGCTTTAACTTTTACTTAACTAGTGCATATTCGAAAATTCAACACTCGGCAATATTTTGCAGAACATTATTATTTATGTATATGTTGGTACATACGATTATTGAGACCGGGCCAATGCATGTCATGCCCACCGTGAACTCACCAACCGTTAGGTTGACACTTGTGTGGTTTTCACTTTTGCAGATCGTTGAAGAGTATCCGTTGAAGGTTGGCATGGCACGCGAAGACTTTTACTTTCATTAAACTAAATTGGGAATTTGAAATTGAACAATGATTTGTAAAGCACGTGGCTAGTGCTAAGATACTGATGTTTTAAATTCCGCTGCGTATGTTAAACTGTTTTTATTTATGAACTTTGGACTTTACTCTGATTCGTTTAGTATTTGTAACTAATGGTTGTGGTCCTGGTCTAGTCGCGCCCCTTAACGGTATAAACTCCGTTAGTGGTTAATTGGGTGTGTGACACAGATTCCATGGTGGCTAACATAAGACATGCGACATTTTTGGCATTGGTACGCAATGTGTTATGGGCGTTTCGCGCCGCTTGCGTGTCAGCTTCAGGTTCCTTAGGAACCTCAGCATCTAACACGGTTTCCATGTTAGCCATTTTCAGGACGATTCTCAGATTCCTTTCCCAATCAAGGAAGTTGGCGCCATTAAGTTTCTCCTTCTCAAGGAGAGACTTGAGATGGAAAATCTCTTGGTTTGCACGGTTAGCCATCTGAAACAACAGGCAAATGTTTTAGTGTTTCGATGTTTGATTCGTATTCAAGGATGGCAAGCTGATCTTGAATAGGAATTGGGAATTCAGTCAGTTAGACAATTTCTCCAGACAGCGTAAAGTGCTTTCAAAATTTCTAAGTAGCCGAACGGACAACAATTGTCACTTGTGAGTCTACTATCACAACTCCCATTATGGGGCTTTCGCGAATGGATCAACGAAATACGTTTAGCCCCATCTATGCCCATTTTGTCTACAAGCCGACCAGAGGTACGGTGTTGAAATACTCCAATACCAAAGGTGCATGTAAAGAAAACAGTAGTTGTCCTAAGCAGTCAGTGTGAGCGTACGGTGTTGAAATACTCCAATACGCTCACCTTGGAAGATACCCTAAACACCACGTGCGGTGTTGAAATACTCCAACACGGATGTATCGGTAAATATGTTCCAAGTTAGACTTGACTTAGGATGGCATAGACTACCGGTTTTAGGCTTACCAGATAGGATTAATTTGTCAAATTTTAATATTTAATGTGACGGCAAATATTATGAATCCTATCTCACTCGGGACGATCAATTAGATAACCTAAGTATTAACGATCTATGTGTCGCGAGTCGATAACCAATTTTAATAACGTTCGATTGCATTATCGAAAAATTCGAATTTGATGTCGAATTAAATTGGTTATTTAATTTTGTGAAGTCGTAACAAAATTAGGACTTTCATTTAATCGATTGAAAAATTAGTTTCATTTTTGATAAAACCAAGTTTGGGTTTTAAGTTGGCGTGTTAATCTAATTAAGACAAGCAACCAAAAACAAGCAAACACACATGTACATATCCGGCCTAGCAGGGGCTTCGATATTGTCAGAGCCTATGACAATATCGAATAAGGGCAAGGGACATAAAAGTAAATCAACCACGAGAACAGAAAACTCCCTGATCGACTTAGTTGCTCCCACTGGCTTTAACAAGCTCCTGCGAGTCATAGGAAACGTCGGTCTTGTTTTGACTTCTAGCCATTTTCGAAAATCCCATACAGGGATAATCTCAAATGGGTCTTTGTATCAAGCTCGTCTTGTTCGTCCAGGCGAAAATGAGCGATAACAATTAAAATAAAATATTCTATTTTAAATAATTACAACTTTGAACCCAGTAAAATTTGGGCCAATCCAAAACAAAACACATGGGCCTAATGGGCCATACCATAACAAAACCATGACAACATAATAAGGGTTGGGCCGAATATGCACGAAAGATGATTCAATCAATTACGTTGAATCGGATTATGTTTAGTGGATCCTAATCGACTAAACATATTTAAAAGGCGATTCATTCGATTTCGCGACTTTCGGGTTCAGAACCCCAGTTCGCGAAAGTGTGCCGGTTTAAAAGAGACCGGCCTGGGTTTGCGTGTGGTGATCAAGGCTCTGATACCACTGTAGGGTTACGACAGTGGCATTCGGGTCTCGGTAATAGCAATTTTTTTTTTGGTTTGGAAATAATTATTTACAACAAATAATTATTAAACAATTACCGAGTGGATTAAATCAGATAATTAAATTAACTATTAATTTAATAGGCAGCGGAAACGATTTAAATTACAAACGCGAAAACCAGGTAATTAGCGTAAACCAAAACAACAGGATTCGACAATCACCAAAACGCGCAAACACCATAATCGCGTTTAAACAAAACGCGAAGTATTTATAAAATAAATAAATAATTTAATCTAAACTAACTACGAGTTTAGATATACCTGAGCGGTGATTCAAACAAACGTTCGAGACACCGGAAGTCAACGGGTGACGCTAGGGTTTCGCAGAAGTGATTCGTCTGACGAATCTGACTTTCCTCGTGAACACGGATTTACTACGCGGTGAATCAAGCACCGAGAAAATCTCGTACGTCGGATTGGGCGCGAACTAGGGTTTGCGGACGACGAGCCGAACACACCAAAAGGTGGTTCACGGCTAGGGTTTGTCGGCGGTGAACCGGCGACGGCGAGGAAGCGCGGCGGCCGGCAAGGTGGCGGCGGCGGCTTAGCGACGGTGATGGCGACGGCGGCAGCGGAGCGCACGGCGGTGGGGTGCGGCGGCAGCTGCAGAGCGGCGGCGGCTGTGCGTGCGGCAGCGGCTGAGAGCGGCGGCGGCTGAGAGCGGCGGCGGCTGAGAGCGGCGGCGGCGAGGAGTGTCGTCGGCGGAGTGGACGGCAGCAGCGGCTAGCCAGGCGGCGGAGGGCGGCGGTGGCTAGTGAGGCGGCGGACGGTGGCGAGCGACGGGCGAGGGGTCGGCGAAAAACAAGAGGGCGGCGGCGGCGGTGGGGTACCGTCGGCGTCGGTCGCGAGAGGAAGGGGAGAGCGACGGCCGAAATTCTCACTGAGTTGATCAGGGTTTCGCCTCCCTTATCAGTTATATTTATAACTGACTTTGTTTCCGTTTAACCCCTCGATTTAATTCAATTCCCAATTGAACCATTCAATTTCCATAGTTAACCTTTAACCTTTTAAATGTGCGTCGCTAACCAAATATTAGTCATACTAATAATCCGTCGATTTTGTCCAATTACGTTAATAATATTTAACGTTTTTGTCGCTTAATTAATCTTAATGATTAATATCGATTTAAGTAATTAATTATGTATTAATTAAACTATTTAATAAACACATAATTAATCTTTCTGCGAATTCGCCGGTTATATAGGTAAGCGGTCTTTAATACCCGTTGCCTCCGGTGTAACTCTTACGGGTCTTGACCGGGTCGGGTACTTGATTTAGTCGGGTCTGGACACCTAAATCCAACACAACTCACTTAGGCATTTTCACAAACACCTTGTGTGCATACATTCACCTAGTTTATCCCATACAAGTTTAACATACTAAACCATCCCAACCTTTCTTACTAGCATTTCAAATCACAACATTATGCCAAATCAACAATCTTTACTTCATTTATGTGCATACTTGGGGTCTAATTAATCAAACCCAAGCCACTCATTACATCATCAAAATTGTTTACCATACATGGGGTTTTTACCCCATTTACATCCTCTACTAAGGACACAAGAATACTAACATGCAACCTAAATTTCGAGCTCCATGGTAGCACACTCACATCATACAACTCATCATTTATTCTAAATCAACAATGATTAAAGATTTCTACCATTAGCACACTTGGGGTAACTTACTTGATGAAGAAAATTAACAATGGGGAAAGAAGAGCACAAGGTGTAAGCAATTCCTTGATATAAATCCGAAATCCTCCAAGAACCATCCACAATTTCGAGTTTAGGATCAACATTTGGGAAGAACCCTACTTCTCTTCTTCTTGAATACGCATCTGCGTATTTTTCATAAGAGAAAGCTCAGATTTTCTTTTTAATGAAAAATTTATATACTGCCCCCCTCCACTTTAGTCCTTTTGTCAAATCTTAACCACTAACACATCTTTTACACATAACACCCCTTATTTTCCATGACATATCTACTAGTTACTTGTACTTTAGTAACTAATAAAAACATTGATTAATTTACATTAGCCATCACTTAAAACATACTTCACCAATAACCCCACAATTCATTAAAAAAAATGCGTTTAAATTCAAAACGGGTTTTGGGGCGTTACAACTCCATCCCCCTTAAAGAGAGTTTCGTCCTCGAAACTAATTCATACACTTAACGTCCTACATAGGTACTTCCACCCACCTTTTTAACTACTTATCTTTACACTAACCGGGCCACCTATAGTCATGGCGGCCACACCAACTATTCATCCAAAAAATACAATTCCTCTGTCGGTCTATCTTGGTCCTGCAAACCATTCTATCTATCATTTAAATAGTGTCTCGATTAGATAATAGATAAGGGCACTCCGTGGAGTTTGATAATCTCCTAGATGTAGATTTGCGCAAGTTTGTCAGTTTTATCATTTCCCTTGATGGATAAGAAGTGGGCGGATTTGGTTAACCTGTCAACAATGACCCAAATAATGTCATTACCGCAAGGAGTAGGAGGCAGTCCCGTGAGGAAACCCATCGAGATCTCTTCCCATTTCCACTTGGGAATTTTTGGTTGTTGCAGTAATCCTGCTGGCCTTCGATGTTCGGCTTTTACCTTCGAGTACGTCAAACACTTGCTGATATACTTAGCAATGTCAGTCTTCATATTGGGCCACCAATAGAGCCCCTTTAGGTCTTGATACATCTTGTCTGAACCTAGATGGACTGAATATCGGGACCTGTGAGCCTCATCCATTACCAGTTCCAGAAGATTTCCATGAAGAGGTACCCATACACGATCTTTATAATATCAAATTCCACCCAACTTAACTTCAAAAATTCCATCCACACCACTCAAGGATTTGGACCAAAGTTTTCATCCTTTAGGGCCTCCTTCTGGGCATCCCGAATTCTATCCCGTAATCCCACATGAATCGTCAATTGTAGAGCTCAAACCCTTCTAGGTTTAACATGTTCCTTTCTACTCAAGGCATCGACCACCACATTGGCCTTGCCTGGCTGATACTTTATTGCTAGGTCGTAGTCGTTTAGCAATTTAACAAAGCTTTGCTTGCTGAAACCTATTCACGTGGTTTCATTGTCTAGCAACAGCTTCATCAGGTGCTGCAACTAATAATATGCCAGGTGGGAGAACATCGCACTCGAGATTCAAGATCCCTATTAATCTTGAAAATAATTCGATGTGCAACATCAATAAACAAAGTGGAGCAGCTGAAGTAATTAGGTCATCAAAAATAATTGATTGATGCCATCTTTCCATCACTTCAAGAAAATATGCATTCTTCGGATTATATAATCTCAAGAGCAATATTATCCACTAAGAATGAGAGTGTTGATGAGATTAATGATCAAATGGTTGAAATTTTTGAAGGGGATGAAAAAATTTACTACAGTTTTGACGAGGTAGAAGACGATCGTAACAACTTATATCCTATCGAGTTCTTAAACTCCCTAACTGTGAGTGGTTTGCCGCCTCATAAACTTCGGCTAAAAGTTGGATGCCCCATTATATTGTTGCGGAATATAGATCCATCACATGGTCTATGTAATGGCACAAGATTGATATGCAAAGGTTTCCAGCGCAATGTTATTGATGCCGAAATAGCCGTTGGCCAACATATTGGAAAATGAGTGTTTTTGCTAAGAATTCATCTGTCTCTTTCTGAAGAAGACATGTTCCCGTTCAAATTGAAAAGAAAACAGTTTCCCGTTCGACTTAGCTTTGCCGTGACAATCAATAAAGCACAAGGTCAAACAATTCCGCACGTTGGTGTTTATCTACCGGATTCTGTTTTTTCGCATGGCCAACTATACGTGGCATTGTCAAGAGGGATATCATGGGAAAATACAAAGATATTAGTGCATATGGCCAAAGATTTTAGACGAGATGGGGTATACACCTCAAATGTTGTTTATCGAAAAGTCTTACAGGATCAATGAACTTACTTGTTTTTTATGTTGCACGTACAAAAAAATTTAGTCGACGTTGCATACAACGAGGCACTTCTATCCTCAAATGTTTTGAACTACATGTGTAAGTTAATAAATTACTAGATTATTATGTGTCTTAAGTTAACATTTATTCATTACAAAATTGTAATACTGATATTTTTTTTTTCTTCCCTTTATTAGAATGTCGCTAAACATGGACGAGTTCAACAATATTCCAGGTATCAATTTAACATTTAAAATTGTAGTTTGTTTTTATCTACCTACTATACTATATAACATTCATTTTTTTATAAAACCAATGTAAAACCTTAATTTTTTTTCAGTGGCTCCTCTGTTAGAGGAAATCGAGGTGACACCTCCGTTAGGGGTGATGTTGGTGACATCTTCGTTAGAGGAAATTGAGGTGACACATGCTTCAATGTCTGATGAAGAGTGGTGGGCAAACTTTGATGATGAAGTCATCGAAACTTGCAGCGCGTACGCCACAGATTGACCTCCTCACAATGGAGGTTAATTAACACCCGAATTTTGAATCCAAAACTACTGTGTTATTACTGATATCTTAAAACTATGTTGATGACTTCTATCTTAAAACTCTTTTGGTTTTGAATTACTATGTTTGTGACCAATATCTATTTCAATTCGGCTGTTTGCTATTATTTGTTTGAATTATACAAGGGTAGATAAGCTAAATTGATGATACAAATGAGAAAACCAATATACGTACATTCGAAGATATATCACGAGGGTATGGATAAACGAACAAAAATCAACAACTGCGTTCGTTGTTTCCCAAATGAATTCTCAAACTGTTGTGTGGCCATAACGAGTAAACAAATGACGAATAATGCTTATATACTGCCGCCGCCACAACGCGCGGGTAGATTACTGGTACTAGTAATATAACAACCAACATATCTACAGGGACCTTTACCCCCGGTAAATTTTTAGATGCTAATTTCCACCAGAAATAAAAATAGATTCTCCGTCTCTGAAACACCCCCAAAGTCTAAGTCTGCAACCGATCTAGTTTTGAAGTGACATCCATCCAACAGTCTCCGGCGAAAACATGGAGCCAGATGTGAGCATCGACACTAGTTCCATGATCCGGATCGCGGTTGTTCCCGTGGGAGATATCCCCCTGCACATCTTCCGCGATTACGCCGGGATGCTTGCACGCCACCACCACGACATCCAACTCTCAGCTATCACTTCTTTCTACACGGAACACCAAAAATCTCCTTTCTCTCAGCAACCCTGGGATTCCGGAAGCCTCAGCTTCAAGTTCATCCTAGGCGGATCCCCGCCCAGTCCATGGGAGGATTTCCAGTCAAATCGCAAAATCCACGGCGTTATCGGTATCTGTCACTGCCCCTCTTCTCCTGATCTCGATACTGTTGTTCATCAGTTTGCCGCAGCCTGTAAAGGGTACTCGTCTTCTCTTGTTCAACGATGTTTCGCTTTTTCCCCTGGAGATGCACAGGTCAGTAATTTATTATTTTTTTCATCCTCAAAAAGTGTCAACACAGTACAAGTTGCAGCTTCAAACATAAATAAAAATAGCACTGATTGCCAAGTGATGGTTTTTATTGATTTCTTATCTGTGTTGGTATTTTTAACCTCACCAGTCTTCTTGTTATCTTATTATATTGCAGCTAGCCGATAGGAATGACAGAGGAAATAAGTTGATTTTGTTTCCACCAGCTGACCAGCGGACTCAGGAAATTCACCTGCAAACAATGATGCAAGACATTGCTGCTTCACTCTTAATGGAATTTGAAAAGTGGGTTCTGCAAGCAGAATCTGGTGGGACCATTTTAAAGACACCTTTAGATTCTCAAGCCAGTCTCAGCTCAGAGGAGGTTTATGTTTTAGGTGTCCTGATTATTATTATTATTATTATTATTATAATTATTATTAAATAATTGCTAATTCTTGATTTCATGTGGTGCATGCTTTAAGAAATATAACTACCAACCAACTTGATTAATTGGTTCAGGTGATTAAAGCGAAAAAGAGGAGACTTGGCAGAGCACAGAAAACAATTGGAGATTATTGTTTACTAGCTGGATCACCTGTTGATGCCAATGCCCATTATTCTACCGCTTTAGAACTTGCCAGGTTGACTGGGGATTATTTTTGGTATGCCGGCGCATTGGAAGGTGGTGTTTGTGCCTTGTTGGTAAGCATATGAAATGACTAGTTATTATCAAAGATCATAATAATGTAAATAGTGTGTTAAGAAGTGGTATCTAGATCTCTTTATTATTCATTTTTTACTGCTTTATTACCCTCATGCTTGCTCATGATATTGATTACAGTCACATGGATATGGAAGTGATTGTTTTCCCTATATAATCAGGAACCTAGGCTTTGCTTGTTCTAATGGCAGGCAATACAAGCATATTGTATTTTTATATCTGGTTTTAACAAGGAAAAGCTACCATTTATATAGCCAACAAAAGAATCCATGCAAGGAAACAACATTGATTTTGTTATGGTGTTAGATGTGTTTCCAGACTGTTCAGAAGTTAAACCTCATTTAAACACGATATGTGGACATCTCAGTGACATTCTGTTTGTAATCTGAACAGTCTCTAAAATTGTATAGGTTCTTCAGTTCTGTTTTTACCTTAGTAATTTTTTAATGAGATCCATGGTAGCAATCCTATGGTTTTGTCATGGTATGCCAAAACTATGATAATTTATTTTCATTGCGCCCCTAATCGCTTTTAAGATCTACTTTATATTTATGTATGGTGTTTCTAATATATGGTTTTCCTTTTGAGGTTTAAGAGCTTAAATTGATTGCTTCTATGATCTTCATCTATCCTGTTGCGGTGTAACATTTTTTGTTGTGTTTATGTGCTATAAGATGGATAAAGCAGTTCATAAGGACCCAATTATAGAGGAGGAGGTCAAGTATCGTTACAATAGTGTCATTGTGCATTACAGGAAGTCATTTACACAAGACAATGCTCAGAGGTAGATCCTTACACATTACACACGTTGCTAATTTTTAACATTTGCACATGAAATAGTTCTCAATTTATCACACAAGTAAAATTAATTCCAGTTTAGAATGTTCTATACTGTATGCAATATCCGTTTTTTCAAAATAGTTGAACTGAAGTGACCTATTTCTCCGCACAGTCATCTTTGCAATCTGGCCGTGTTTTTGAAATTTTGTTTGGCACTTTAGTGTTTAAGAAACTTTATATAGTAAGATGTTTATATTAAGTGAAGAGTTAAATCCAGACCCTTATTATATCACGATCTTGTTAGTACATTCCAATTAACTTTTCATGAATGTATCTATATTAGAATCTACTGATACTGATCAACTCTGTTCAGGGTCTCACCCCTCAGCTTTGAACTGGAAGCTACTCTGAAATTGGCAAGATTTCTGTGCAGGTATATTTCGGTATTTCTTAAACTTTTTGTTCGCTATTATGCCTGCTGTAGGTTTTGTTTAGTCGACTGCTGACCTGCTGTGATATGTTTTATGTATTGTCTTAATTTATCTGGGGACTTCAAACTTGGTTTGTTATTATAGTCTAAATTTATCGTAGTCGTTCAAGGTGCATTCTGTTTTCTTCTTTAAGAGGCAGAACTGTTCATTTTGTAAGTTGGGCCATTTCAGTGTGATTTTAACCTGATAGAAATTATGAAGATGTAAATTCCCTACGGCTCCGGAACATGAAGAGTATCCTTGTGCACAACTTTATATAAAGGCATCTTCTTTAGTACATACCGCTCACTCTTATTGCTAACAAATTGAATTGGGTCCAAGTTATTTTTGTACTTCTAGTTGTACTTAATAGTTTCTTGTATTTAGTAGTTGGTCATTGGCACTGTTAGTATTAATAAGTGGCAGGGCTATTAGAAGTAGGGGTGTTCAATGGGTCATGTTCGAACCTGAAACTCATGTCAGACACATGATTTTGAACATGGCATGAGCTCTCATGGGTTGACATGAATAGGACCCGGTTAACCCAAAACTTTAATTTAATTATTTTTTCTGCATACAAGTATCCAAAGATTTAAACCTGATGGTCATCTCTTTTATCTTTTCAATTGGCATAAAAGATAAGTTTAACTTGTGAAATGAAACATGCATTAAAATAAGTGGTCAATGGGCGAAGCTGTCAGGTCGACCGTCACTCAAACACGACCCTTTTAACTAAACGCGGATGTGACCTGAAGCTGACCAAAAATCATTTAGACTAAAATCAAGGTTCATGTCATGTCAAAAAATTCATTCCTAGTGATTGGAAATGTAATCCATTTGCATTTCAGTTTTCGTTCAATATTTGTTTCTGGTTGGTTGATTAATTGAGAAACTTTCTGCACATGTACCATCATCTTTCTCACATTAGTTTTGGGAAGGACGGGGTTGCCTATCTTACTTCATATAAGCGCCTTTGGGTATACTTTACTACATCAAACGCATGATGGGATACTATTTTTATTTCTTTCTTGGTATTTTCTTTTTGCGCACTTCATTTAGCCCTTATTTCTTCATTATTCATCAATAATAGTTTTTTTATTTGTCATTTTACCATATTTCCTAAGTTATGGTTACATGTTTCACTATCCCTAGTTCCCTACTCATATATTTTTTCTTTGTGTTTCAGACCTGAGCTGGCTAAAGAGGTAGTGGAGCTTTTGACTGCTGCTGCAGATGGAGCAAAATCTTTGATTGATGCAAGTGATAGATTGATATTATACATTGAGATAGCTCGTTTATATGGAACTCTTGGTTACCATAGGAAAGCTGCCTTTTTCTCCCGGCAGGTGGCTCAGTTATATTTGCAACAAGAAAACAGTTTGGCTGCTATTAGTGCCATGCAAGTGCTGGCCCTGACTACAAAAGCTTACCGTGTTCAAAGTAGAGCTTCCATTCCAAAATATTCTGTTTTCAATGTGAGTTTTTTATTCATATTTATTCAATCTGCCTTCATATGATCTACTATAACAACGAACAGAATATTTTGTAACTATATTTTATTTTTCATACAAGGATGTTGGGTCATCTCTTGTTGATGGTGGAAAGCTGCATCATCACTTGGTAGTATCTTTATTTGAGTCACAATGGAGCACTTTGCAGATGGTTGTACTTAAGGAGATACTTCTCTCAGCTGTTCGTGCTGGAGATCCTCTGGCTGCATGGAGTGCAGCAGCACGTCTTTTAAGATCTTACTATCCTTTAATAACACCTTCAGGTCAAAATGGACTTGCAAGTGCACTATACAATTCAGCTGAAAGACTTCCGTCTGGAACTCATTGTGCTGATCCTGCCTTACCTTTTGTGAGGTAACTTTGCTTTAAACGAATTGCAAACATACCGCAATCGAAATAGAGTCCAACTCTTAAAATTATTGACCTTAGCTTTTGTTAACTGTCATTCCCAAACATACCGCAATCGACAATTGTCTCCTTTATACCCGTGCATCGCACGGACGGATTTTAAAAAAAATACTAAAATTCAGACAATAATTTTACTTTTATAAATTTCATTTAATAACAATTACTTTTATTTCTATGACACGTTTTCTAGAGAAAATCTAAAGTGGAGTGCCGTGACAAAAACCATGACCGTTTTCTTTTGATCAAAATTATTTTATTTCGTTTAGACCCACCCGTGTGTTACACGGGCTGGTGTTAGAAAAATATATAGTAAAACAAATACCAGAATAATCAACTATTTGCAATATGGAAGTTTAAATTATTAGAATGTATATACAAATCCTAAAAATCTACAACCTATAACAGAATGTATGCTCTTAGCTACCTCCATAAGAATAGAATGAAGAATAGTCGTCTTTATACCTTTATTCCTTACTTCCTTTCATCTTTGGCTAAACCGGACATAAGAAACACACACCTAGAAAGCAGAGAAGTCGCCGTCAAGAGATTTGGAAGTTAAAAAACATTGTTGTTTTCATGTTCACCACAAAAGTAGCAGTTTACGAATATATACCTCATGTTTTGGATTTGAACCAATATAGGAGATTTCCAAATGTGACAAAGTTAGAAGAAATAACATCCTCTTTGGTGTAAATATCCCATCCAATCTGCACCTATATTCATGAAAGAAATTAACTGAAATCACAATTATCGAATATAATCATATTGTATGCACAACAATAAAAAAATATAAACATATTGTATCAAAATTTTCATGAAAAAAATTCTTATTATTTCAATTCTCTAGCTATACAATACTTGAAGAAAAAAAAATAAAAAATAAAACCAAGAACACTCACCATTTTCTGATCCATTAAAATCAGTGGAGTTTGAAACAGTAGTTCCAAAAACAAAACAAACTTTACTGGGGTTATTCAGAATCCTGTATTTAAGTGTTCTCACCCAGTGTTGGCAGCTTGACAAAGATGCATACCTTTTCTTCTAAGAACCGTTGAAACTTGATGAAAATAATTAAAGAGTTTCAATAAGAATGGTACTAATATAAAGTTTAAACATAGGAGAAGATTAAAAAAACCTCCTCATCCATTAATATCAGCTCCATAGAATAGGTCTCTGCTCGATTATTAGAAAGGGGTTGTACCCACATTTTATTAGCATAACACATTTGTGGAACCCAAAAGTCATCAATATGATAATAATTATATAGGCAAATTTATATTTTGAAGTCGCAGAAGTGGAACTATTTAGCAAGATATTAAATTTGACCCGTTCCAAACCAAATCTAGTTTTGGCCCATTAAGTGTTTGTGGGTCAACAACCCGACGTGCAAGGTTTTCACCAATACAAAATTCGACTCGTTACAAACAGGAAACAGTTTTGACCCATTACCCAACCCAGTCCAACCCGTTATAAGTAGGAAACAGTTTTGACCCATTACCCAACCCAACCCAACCCCGTTATAAACAGGAAACAATTTTGACCCATTACCCAACCCAACCATCTATTTTTGTGAACAGGTCTTTTTTGATTCATTCGATTGTGACTTTGTTGTATTTCAAACGGGTCGGTCACGAACTTAACTATATGTATCTTTACATATGCTCAAATCATGCCTGCAATATACTCAAGTCAAAGTCCCATGTGTCTCCACTTATTAGTTTATAAAGTTGACTAAATTCACAACCGATTTACAGAAATCGATTAATGTCATAACTAAAGCAAAAATAAATGAAAAAAAGTGGATATAAAATAAGTTTAGAGAAGTGAAACATGTTTGAATGAATTGCACAGTTGAACAGAAATTTTTTTGACAAAACAAAATATCATGATTTTATTAATCATATTATGATGATAAAGATGAATCACTCAAACATTTTGGAGATTTGAATGAACACTATTTGACAACCAATATGATGCAAAATAAAGGATAATTATATTATATTATATCAGCTTTAAGATCCGAAAAACAATACGAACATGGAACATCCAGTAGGATAAATAACATACCATGTATAGACATGGCATCTCTGAAAATGCATTCTTAATAGTTGCACTAACATGTATACCTGAACCTGAAGGACGGAGTTATACTTTTTGGCTGAAAGAGTTGGAAACAAAGAGTTTGATCTTTTGCAGCCTGCATAATTTTACAAAAATAATCACTCGTTCTAAAGGTCTCAATGAGATTGTTTATGTTACATTTATTTCACTAAAAGTTTTATGTACACCAAAAGCCAATTCGTAGCCATGAGAAACATTATATTTGTGTCAGAACACTTCGCATTTTAACGGATGGGATGCGATAATAAAACAAACACAGTTTGCGCAGGGGATTGAAGGCAGAAAACTCATTGAGCTACATTACTCAATAATGATGTAGTTACATGATAACCAATTAAGTAATTCAAAAAGTTATACTTTATGCAATAGAAGGTCTACAATGTGCTAATTTACTTGATGGTGTTTGCATTGAGAGTCAAGGGAGGTCAAGTTGAAGGAACAGAAAGAGACTGAAGTCCACATTGAACCTCAACAGAATTCAAACAGTTCTAGTTAATAAAATTTCATATTATATATATGATCTTATATGTTTTTTAGTAGTTTTATAGAAGAAAATTGCATATATATGAAGTTAGTAAATCAACTGAAGAAGAGATTCACCATAAATCACATTTTTAGAGAATCGATAACTTCAGTAACATATAAAAGATAGCAATTACGATCACATTTGCACATATCAAGTAATTTATTGAAATTTACTCAGAAACATCATTAGGAATACATACCTGTGGGCTAAAGGGTGTAATTGGAGTGGTAACCTATCAAAAAGAGAAGTATGGAATCAGAATGGCATTCAATAAAACAGATTCACATTAAAGCAGAAAAATCATGAAAAAAACCCTAAACGAAAGCGATAAAGAATAATGAATGATTGAAAGAATCGATTAATAACAAAAAACAGATCTACGATGATTAAAATGCTTACCTAAAATAATTGATGATGTTGCTCCAATTTGTAACGATTAAATGTTTGATGATCTGCGACGATTCATTTCGTAACCCGATGGACTGCTCATCAGCATTCAACCCCTAATCGCCCTCGACATCACCATTTTAACCGATGAAGACTTAATCACACAAATCAATTGTGTGATAAAAAACTACGATCGATTGTTATTTGGTTTACGAAACAGATTACCTCAAATCGATTGTGTGGGAATGGATGAGATGATGAATCGGTTGTTCTTTGATTATGCGAGGTTGAAATAGAAACACCGGCTTGAAGAATCAATCCTTTGTTCTTCGATGATGCGATGTAAACAGATGCAATAGATAAAAAAAAGCTCGTTTACAAAAAAGGATGATTTCAGTTGAGAATGAACCAGAAGATACCTTGAATAGACGAAACTGTAGACGATTTTGACGGATGCGATTTAGCAGAATCAGAGATTGAGGCGGAAAGGAATATGATAGAATGGAAATTTGGAATTAGGGTTTTGAGATATTCGGTGCTATTGAGTAATATGCGGTCGAGTAAGTGGTAAACCATTTGAGCGGGAAAATGATTTTAAGGAGTGTTGTGGTGATGCCACGAGGCCACCAATCTTTTCATATATATATTATATTTATATTTATATATTTATATATATAGGGTTAGGTTCAAATGAGAACTTTTTGTTTTGAAAACTTTTGAGAACTAAATCTCCACCACTAATTTCAATTGGGGGGGATACATGTAATAAACATGTGGCTCAAATTAGTTCTTTTTAGTTCTCAAATCAAATTGGTTCTCAAATGATCAGAGGATCATTTGAGAACCAATTTAATTTGAGAACTAAAAAGAACTAATTTGAGCCACAAGTTTATTTACATGTATCCCCCCCTCCCATGAATTGTAGTGGTCCCCCCTGAAATTTGTGGTTGAGATTTAGTTCTCAAAAGTTCTCAAAACAAAAAGTTCTCATTTATATATAGGGTTAGGTTCAAATGAGAACTTTTTGTTTTGAGAACTTTTGAGAACTAAATCTCAACCACAAATTTCAGGGGGGACCACTACAATTCATGGGAGGGGGGGATACATGTAAATAAACTTGTGGCTCAAATTAGTTCTTTTTAGTTCTCAAATTAAATTGGTTCTCAAATGATCCTCTCCCTCTCTCTCCCTCTCTCTCTCTCTCTATATATATATATATATATATATATATATATATAGTGAAAAGTTCATTGTAGACACCTTCATAAGTGTAGACAGGTAGACAGGTAGACACATTTTTCACCATTAGATCTCTTGATCTAATGGTTATGATTAATTTCTTTTTTCTTTTATTTTCTTTTTCTCATTGTTCAGAAAATTTCACATGTGAAAACACATGTGAAATAAAGTAATTTCACATGTGAAATAGGGTGTCTACCTTTCTACACTTATGGGGGTGTCTACAATGAACTTCACCCTATATATATATATATATATATATATATATATATATATATATATATTAAGTCTTAATCTTCAGGAGGGAAGATTGAGATGGTTTAGGCACGTGCAGAGGAGGTTCTGACGGTGTCACTTAGAGCAGTGGACTCCATCACTGTCGAGGTGCATAGAGGGAGTGGCAAACCTAAATCAACTTGGGACGAGCGTATTAGGCAGGATTTGTTAGGCTTGCACCTCTATGAGGATTTGGTCCATGATAGGACGTCATGGAGGCGTATGATTAAGACTAAGGAGGCCTAGAGGAGCTTGGGTAGTGCGGGAAGTGGTAGGTTGTAGCTTGATTTTTATTTATTTATTATTATTTTTATTTTTATTGTTTTTTTCTTCATTATTATTATTTTTGTATTTGTTTCTATCATTATTTTTTTATTTTGTTTTTTGTTCTATTTTTTTTAAAATTTTTGTATCTATTGTTGTTATCATTATTATCAATTTTTTTCCTGCTTAGCTTCGCGTGTTTGTGGTTTTCTATTTTTGCTGCGTTCTTTTCGGTGTTGCGTCCTCTTGTGGTTGAAGTTGGGGTTCTCCATGGAACCGGCCTCTCAACATCTTTGCGGTATGAGGTAAAACTGTCTACCCCTACCCGCCACGACCCTACTTTTGGTGGGACTTTACTGGGTATGATTGGTTGTTGTAAGTTTCGAGTCTTGAACATGTGTGGTCATATCGTAGTTATCCTATACTCCTATGGTTGTGTTCTTTTTCTTTACATTATTTCCAGCCTTTATATGAAAAAAAAAACTAGATGTTTCCCATTATACAAAAATATGAAATCAGGTTTTTATTTGGTTATATTACTCTGCTGATATCTGTTATGTGCATATACCATTACTGAACATCATTTTTGATGACCAGGTTTCATTCTCTTCCACTGCATCCATCACAGATGGACATTATAAAACGGGATCCTGGAAGAGAGGATTGGTGGGCCGGATCAGCTCCTTCTGGGCCTTTCATCTACACGCCATTCAGCAAAGGAGATTCAATCAACAATAGTAAGCAAGAACTTGTTTGGGTGGTTGGGGAACCAGTTCAGGTGTTGGTGGAATTAGCAAACCCTTGTGGCTTTGACTTACTGGTTAATAGCATATATCTTTCTGTGCATTCTGGAAATTTTGATGCTTTTCCAATCAGTGTTACTCTCCCACCCAATTCCTCTAAAGTGATCAGTTTATCAGGAATCCCAACTAAAGTGGGTCCCGTGAATATCCCGGGGTGCCTTGTTCATTGTTTTGGTGTAATCACTGAGCATTTCTTCAAGGATGTTGACAATTTGCTTCTTGGAGCGGCACAGGGGCTTGTGATTTCTGATCCTTTTCGGTGCTGTGGGTCTGGAAAGCTGAAAACGACAGCTGTACCAAACATTACAGTTGTACCTTCGCTACCATTGTTGGTTTCACACGTTGTTGGTGGCGATGGTGCTATTATATTGTATGAAGGCGAGATTCGTGAACTTTGGATTAGTGTGGCTAATGCTGGTACAGTGGCGGTTGAGCAGGCACATATATCCTTATCAGGGAAAAATCAAGACTCTGTCATATCCGTTGACTATGATGCGTTGAAATCTGCTCTTCCGTTAAAGCCTGGTGCTGAAGTGACTATACCGGTCACCCTGAAGGCTTGGCAGCTTGGTCTGGTGGATCATGATGTCATTGCTAGTAAGAGCACATCTGTTAATGTGACAAGGCCGCTTAAGGATGCGAGCAGCCCAATGTTATTGATCCATTATGCAGGTAATTATTACTATCTTAGTCTAATGGCATGTTGTATTCTTCACAAGATTAGTGGGTTAAATAACAGGTCGGAACATGCTGGGTCAGGTTGGCCCGGTAACACTTTTTTTTTTTGTCCTTAATTAGTTCTTTTTAATAAATAATGGATGCACTGATTATGATTAAAAACAGCATTGCTGCAATCTAAATCTACGAGTTAAATGATTTAGGAGGTTGGCTGCATTAAACAATATAGAATTTGGGTGACTTTTGATGTGTTTGACCCATAGACTCGTTCCCCTTTTAGCTCAATTTTTCCGTTCATATCCACGAGTTATCTATGGCCTTTTCAGAAGCACCCCACATTTTTTGTTGTAACATTTACCCCTGCGTCAGGTCCTGCAGATAACCATGAAGAGGTGGCAGAAAGTGTTAGTGGACGGTGCCTGGCGACTCCCTTAAAGGTGTGTGTTCTGCAGGGCTTATCTTTTGTGAAAGCTAGGCTGCTGTCAATGGAAATCCCGGCTCACGTGGGGGAGATTTCATTGGGTAATGATTGTGCTGATAGTTTAGTGAAAATTGATCCCTATAGAGGAAGTTGGGGACTGAGATTTCTTGAACTTGAGCTATCTAATCCAACAGACGTTGTGTTTGAGGTGGGTGTCTCTGTCCAGCTGGAGAGTGATTCGGAATTTGATTATCCGAAAACGAGAATAGACAGAGATTACAGTGCAAGAGTATTAATACCACTGGAGCATTTTAAGCTACCCGTTGTTGACGCTTCTTTTCTTGCACCGTCAAACGGCAAAACCTCAGAGAAGAAGAAGAAAGCGGAAGTCAATGCTTATGTAAGGAAGCTGATTTCCAAGATTAAGGTTAGGTGGGTGTCCGGACGGAATAGTTCAGGGGAGTTGCATATTAAGGATGCCACACAAGCTGCCCTTGAAACATCAATTATGGATGTTTTACTACCAGACCCTTTGACCTTCAGTTTCAGGCTTGTGCCCAAGGGTGATGGTGATGGTGGTGGTGGTGGTGGTGTGCTGGCACACGACATGACCCCTATGGAGGTTCTGGTTCGGAATAACACCAAGGATTCTATCAGTATGGATCTTAGTATTACATGCAGAGATGTCGCCGGTGAAAACTGCATTGAAGGCACCACGTCTTCTGTACTATGGTCTGGTAAGATGCATGGAGTTATTTACTTTTAGCTATATAATAGCTGCGAATAAACATGGTGTTATTTTTTCTTTTGTGATTCTTTGGTAGGTGCTTTAAGTGGCATGAAGGTGGATGTTCCTCCTCTTGAAGAGATCAAACATTCATTCTGTTTGTATTTTCTAGTCCCTGGTGAGTACACATTATTGGCTGCTGCAGTAATTGATGATCCTAATGAAATTCTGAGGGCCCGTGCACCGTCTTCTTCACTTGACGAGCCAATATTTTGTAGAGGCCCACCTTATCATGTTCGCGTAAATGGTACTCTCTAAACCTTCATGTTGCATACAAACCGTCAATCTCTCACACTATATCTATATATAAGATAAGATGCACACAACCCATCACCCTGAGAGTATGTGCATTTGTTTGTACTGTGTTGTAACATTTTGAGCTTCTCAAAACCTTGTGTGTGTACTGTCATTGTTCCATTGATAGTCTGCTATGATTCAACTTATTTCTGAATGTTCATCTTTTTTTTTGATGTTTTTTCTATGTTAAGGATCAGTATGTTGATGGATAAAAGCCTGAATTCCTTAGGTGGTCAATTTAGC
Organism: Deinandra increscens subsp. villosa; assembly: GCA_039602395.1. Taxonomy (NCBI): domain Eukaryota; kingdom Viridiplantae; phylum Streptophyta; class Magnoliopsida; order Asterales; family Asteraceae; genus Deinandra; species Deinandra increscens. Next base: position 50,272,407 of record JBCNJP010000003.1, on the reverse strand, counting down.
CTACTCACAGGTCATAGGATGACAGGAAAGAATGATGTTCGATTCGTTTTATAAAAGATACTAAGATTATTATTTCAAATGGATAAGAAAGTGTGATAAAGATTACACATATGGACTACTTTTTTCTTTTTTAGAACGGCTAAATCACATGCATTGTAGACCTACTCTCAACCTACACCATTGTCTCATAAATATTACGCATATGGATTACTATATATCGTAGTTTGTTAGAAAAATGCCGACGTATTGAAAATAGAAAAATATCTCATAACACATGTCATATTGAGAAATATACAACGTTATAGAATAGGAAAACTTTGAAGTGTGTGATGCGGAGAAGTCGACATAATCCGTTTTGAAATTTAAACAGTAACGCCGACTTAATGGTTTGAATAATGTTATAAAAGTACACACGGAAAAATGTATTAAAATATAGATTAATAAGGAGAATGTACTTGCACTAAAAAAAATCAAAAAAATAGACGAGAAGTGGAGGAGCAGAATCGCTAGCATCGTTGTCCAACTCAAAAAAAGGAAAAGGACGATCGATGATGCAAGATTTTTTAAATTTCATACGGTTTGGGAAATTAATAGGATTATACATGACTGGTACGACGAACGATCTTGAGGCCTACATTAGCAGGATGAGTGACAATATTGTTGACCAATGAATATTGTCACCCTAAACATATGTGGGAGCGGGTCTTTCAATAAACTTGTGAGAATAAATAATGTGTTAACAAAGCATCAGGTAAATTTTGTTGGTATTCAGGAACCGAGGATGGAGGGGGTTGATCTGAATCGCGTTAAAGCAATGTGGGGAAATTATCGGTTTGACTTTGCTTATGGGAGCTTCTGGTGGTATCATCTCTATTTGGGACCCTAGGATGTTTTCTAAGTCATCGATGATTATTTTAGATCATATGCTTATTGTCAAAGGTACGTGGTTAAACTTCCATCTTGAAGTTTTTATGATAAACGTTTATGCTCCTCAGATTGAGTATCTCAAATCCTCACTTTGGCTGAAGATTATCGAGTTCATGGATAATAATCCCGATGTCTTTATTATATTTGGAGAATTTAATTCGATTAGAAATGAAAGTGAAAAAAATGGTCTCTCTTTTGCTCGAACAAGTGCTTCACGTTTCGATTCTTTTATTCGTGATGGGGGCCTAATTGACATTCAAATGGGGGGGGGGGGGGGGTGTTACAAATTCACTAGAACCGACTGCAAAGGAAGAAGTGCAAGTAAAATTGATCGGTTTTTTGTGTCTCAATCCTTTTTAGACGCGGTAAATAATGTTGAAGTTCTCGCGCTAGATAAAACGGTGGCAAACCATAGGCCTGTTTTGCTACGCCAATCTCTGATGGATTTTGGACCTAAACCTTTCATGTTTTTTAACTCTTGGTTATAGGATAATGAGCTCGTTGACTTGATTAATAATTCTTGGAAGGAGCCTTTTCCACACCCCTCGAAATGCATTGCGTTCAAAGAGAAGTTAAAGAGATTGAAAGATCAAATAAAGAGGTGGAGAAAACTAAAACCCGATCCGTTGGAAAATGTGAACAATGTTAAGAAAAAAATCTTGGAGCTTGACAAGAAAATCGACGAGGGTCTGGGTGACGAGGTGACTGGAGAGACACGTGTGCAACTCTTAAAATATCTCCATGATCTGGAAAAAACAATGTTAGAAGACCTCTCACAGAAAGCAAAAATAAAGTGGGGGTCAGTGGGGGATGAAAACTCTAAGTTTTTCCATGGCGTTATTAATAAAAGAAGACGACAATCAAATGTTAATGGATTCAAAATTAATGGAGACTGGATTCATTTCCTCATGCGATCAAAGAAGCTTTCTTGGAGTACTTTTCAAAAAAGTTTAAGAAAGGTAACAACCTAAAGGTTACCAATCGGAGTTCCGAATTTTGGTGCTTAAATGAAGGCTCCAGGTCTCTCCTTGAAGCCAAACCGTCTATAGGGGAGGTAAAGTCGACCATTTGGGATTGTGGTTCTGAGAAAGCCTCGGGCCCTGATGGCTTCTTGTTCGGTTTTATTAAGAGATTTTGGGATGTTATAAAGGATGACATTATGAGCTTTGTTACAAAATTTTTTGATACGGCTACTTTACCGCTTGGTTGCAACTCTCTCTTTTAGCACCTTGATCCCAAAAAACCAAAGCCCGGTTTCCATGATTGAGTTTAGGCCGATCAGTCTGATCGGAATACAGTATAAGATCATATCAAAAGTCCTGGCTAACCGTTTGGCGTCTGTTGTTGATCAGATTGTGAGTCCCGAACAAACTGCGTTCATTAAAGGAAGACAAATTATCGATGGCCCTCTCTCTTTGAATGAAATCCTGGATTGGTTCAGTCATAAAAAGAAGTTGTTGGTTTTCAAGATTGATTTTGCTAAGGCATATGATTCTGTGTCTTGGGATTATCTAGACACCGTGCTCCAGTTCATGGGTTTTGGTCATATCTGGAGACACTGGATACGTGAATGCCTTTTGACAATCCGTTCGTCAATCTTAGTTAATGGGAGCCCCACTAGTGAATTCAATGTTGGAAAAGGTTAGAGACAGGGAGATCCCCTAACTCCTTTCCTGTTTATTCTAGTGATGGAGGGCCTTCACATTCTGATTGAAGATGCTTGTGATCAAGGTTTGTTCGCCGGCGTTAGTTTGGATGATTTGAGAATTTCCCATTTTTTCTATGCAGATGACGCGATCTTCGTGGGCAAATGGTCGGAAAGAAACATCCAGAACATCATCTCGATTCTTAACGTGTTTCACATTGCTTCCGGACTTAATATAAACATTGAAAAATGTTCTCTCTTTGGTGTCGGGGTTAAAGATGACGATATCCAGAGATTTGCCAATCTAATGGGATGTAAACCGGGCCGGTTACCTTTTATCTATCTTGGCATGCCGGTGGGTGCTAATATGTCAAGAATCGGAAACTAGGATGTTATCATGAAAAAATTTAAGAATCGGTTGAGTAACTGGAAAAGGAACCTTCTATCCATTGGTGGGAGAGCGACTCTTGTATCTTCTGTTAGGGATCGCTTGCCTCGTATTATTTTTCCTTGTTTCAGATGCCAACTAAAGTGAACAACATGTTGGAGAGTTTGCGTTCAAGATTTTTTTGGGGTTTTAAGGAGGGTGAAAAACGGGTCCCGTGGATCAAGTGGAAACAAGTTTTAGCTAGTAAAGAAAAGGGGGGGGGGGGGGGGTCTCAGCATAGGGAGTTTATTTGCGATGAATAAAGCTCTTTTATACAAATGGAGGTGGAGGTTCGTTACTAGCGGGGAAGCCATTTGGGTGAAGATTATCAAAGCCATTCACGGCCCGGATCTTATTTCGAAGTGGAAAGGTAAATTTTCTAGCACTTGGATTCGTATTTGTAACTCATGGGATTCTTGCCATAAGGCTACGTTAATCGATGCGAATGCCATGCAAGACTAGTTGGAGAACCAATATCTCTCTTCCCGGTTCCCAAGACTAGTTGCTCTTTCCATGGACAAAAACGTGTTTATATGTGACAAGCGGATCAACAATGACTGGATTTGGAACTGGAGAAGACCGTTACGGGGAGGAGTCGAGAATGAACAGTTTGTGGATTTGATGAACATGATCGGGGAGTGTGTTTTTATGCAGGTGAAAGACAAGTGGAAATGGTCTCTTGAAAATGATCCAGAGTTCTCCATTAAATCGATCCGAGCATCGATTGATAGATCCTATCCCCCGAACGGTATTGGCTCCACCAAATGGATTAAATATGTTCCCAAGAAAGTGAACATAATGGTTTGGAGGCTTTTCCTTGACAAGCTTCCAATGAGAGAAAATCTATCCAAGAGAGGCATGGAGATTAATGACATTTTATGCCCCATTTGTTGCAAGTCGATGGAATCAGTTAAACATATCTTTTGTGAGTGTGACTTTGCTTCCAGAATTATCGATCGGTGAAAGGTTGGCTAGACATCGGTTGGACCTCTAACCGTAATCCCAAATGTTTGTTTCAGGAGATTTAAGACTCTAATCTTGCGAGAAGGAAAAAAGATCTCATTCACACCATGTTGTTCTCCATGTGGTGGTGCATTTGGAACACTCGGAATGAATACATCTTTAAAAGTAATAACATCAGGAACGACAACATTTTTTATTCGATTACTTATTTTTCGTTTATGTGGTATAGTGCTAGAATAAATAAAGTTGTAATCGGGTGGCCCAACTGGTTGAGAAACCCTCTTCTTTTCATGTAACTTTGCTCGCTTCTGAGCATTCTTAATAAATTCTTTATACTGCCGTTCCAAAAAAAAAAACAAGAAAATCAAAAGTTGTCACTAGTACGTAAGGCTTGAACCCGGGTAAACAATGGCTCAAGGAGCTAAAGTAAATAAGATTAACAACTGTCGTAGAACATACTAGTTTACGTTTGCACAACATATTTTATTTAACGTGAGAAGCAGTCTTCAAAATGACAAAAAAATAAACACTATTCATAGACTCCTTTGCCGTATTTACCAGGGCATTGTAGATAAAGAAAACAAATGATTAATAAATTTACACGCGATTTCATATTATAGAAAGACTATTTTGCAACGTTGATAGAAAAACAAAAGAAGAAAAAATAGAACCTCAACATAGAATAGATGTCGAAACACATAAAGCATTCTAAAAAAGAATGCATTTGAAGTTCGCCTTACACAACTAAGCTGGACTATCTTATTGGCAATAACATTAAGAAATAAAATAACCAATCATAAATTTCTCAATAGCACATAGGAACTTAAAAAATATTTATAGCTAGTAAGGTTGCACAAATTTAAAATATATGAAGGTTATAAATAAAAAAATAAGGTTTTCTCCCAGTAAAGTAAATTGTTATAACATAGAAAATTTTGTTTTGATAGATATTAAAAATGAGGATGCAAAATTTGTAAATTGACAACTAAGATTCGAACTTGTAACAACAAGTAACTAAAAAAAAACACCTCACTCACTGCTCAAAAAGCGATTTTTTGTTTTTTTACACTAACACAATATATTAGGCATACATAGAAATTTAGGAACAAATAAAATAATAAGAAAACAAGAGCAGAGTGGGATTTGAAACCAGGGATCTTACATTGTGACACTAATGCGCTAACCGCTACAATGGTAGGATATAGGATATTAGTTAATTGGAATAACAATCTATCCAATTTGAATTGAAAACCAGAAAACTCGGGAAGAAGAAAAGATCAAAGAAAATACAAAGCAGGATTCAAACATGCAACTTCACAATAGAGAAAAGGAAAACATACGTCATTTACCAGTGGGCTAGTTAAAAGCTTGTTAATTGTAACTTTATATAACTTGAATCGAAAACCAAAAACGACTAAAAGTCAACGTACTGTTCATGGACCTATAATTTTATATTACATGCTTACATGCATATATAATTATTTTTAGTTATTTTGATTGTAATTATAAATACGTATAGTATTCTTTTGTAATATATATTTATCATGGTAATTGTTATTTATATCTAGATTAAAGTGCCAGAATCTATGTGGTTTGTAAATATTGCAGTTTTTCTCTAACTTTAAAACATACTAATGATGTTTAGTCTCCATTATTAACAGATAGTTAAATTTCATTAACAAATAGTTAAATTAATATTTAACAGATGCTAAATGTACGAAACAAGATGTCTTACCCGTCATTTCGCATGAGGTACGTAAGAAAATGTCTCCTCGTTTTGAAGAACCCTTCAGAATTATTTGAATGTTTACTTCATTCTCTCCGTCTCCGTTGATCACTTGAAATTCATAGGGCACCGAAATAAAGTTCCACCATGATTCTTCGTCTGTCAACCTCACACCGCCGTCGTCACCAAAACATTACCACAAATGAAAAATCAACAACAAACCTAAATCAAATATAAATTTATTTATAAAAATAAATAATATTGGAAGAAAAGTACTAGTAATAGAACAATCGTACAAAAGTGAAATACCATAAAGAAAAAAAAAAGAAAAGAAATGCATGTATCGAAATACTAGAAGGGCCTGGATTACTTAACCCATGAATCCCTATTTTGGGATGACTTGGGCCGTGAGGATGCAGACGAGTTTGTTAGACCTTTAGCCTCTAATCCCATTGTTGGGCTACCAAACCTTAATGATTCAGTTAGTGCTCATAATTCTAAGGCTGCGGAGCGTCTTGTTTCACTACCATCTTTGTGCCGTTCAAAAAAATCACGGAGATACCATCGCGCTAAGGCTATCACTTTTCAAGGTCAGATGATGAATGGTGCTAATAAATCGGTCTTTTGGGAAATTCTGGCCTGGGCGTTCTCTAGATCTAAGAGGTGTTCCTCTAAGGGTGACTCTAGGGTTCAGTGACGAGAGGGGCATGTGTTCCTAATTTTTGTATGTTCTTCTGATATCGACAGAGATGGTTAAATCAAAAGATATGAAGGGAAGCGATGGAGGTCCAATTAAATGGGTTTGAGGAACATCTTAGGAACATCATTGTAGGAGAATGTGAGTTTGATGGTGCCCAATGAATATTCTTTTCATTAATTTAAGAGACTATGAACCTCATGGATTAAATGTTAAAAAACATAAAACAACATTTCCTTCATTGTTATTCAAGAGACGTAGGTGACGTCTCACGTATAAACTTTCGGGCCATTCTTTTTTTTATGAGTCAAAGGTTGGGGGGGGGGGGGGGGGCTAATGGCCGGTCCGGGTGGGGATTCTATATATGGGATCCTAACTTTTTTAGTAAAATTAATTCAGCGGTTCATAGGAACTTCATCCTCATTAGAAGAAAATTGCGTGTGGTTAAAATATGAGGTAATTATTTTTAACGTTTATGGACCACACTCGCTGGTTCACTAAAGACTTTTGTGGTCTTCCTTATTGAATCTAAAGGAGTCGTTACGGGGTTTATGGGTGCTAATTGGTGACTTTAACTGTCACACCTCCAAAATCCACGTGCGGAGTATCACCACATTAGGAGCATGACAAACAAGGATCTCAGTCATCAAACACACATAACAGTCTATATGCATAAATAGATCATTCAAAACATGAGTTTAAAAGTCCATAAAGTTTAACAAACAGTTATCAGAGTTGTGGAAGCGTAAAACCAACAAAATAAGTTTCAAATGTTTTGTGCCCATGGCGTCCAAGAGTTTAAACAGTTTATAATAAACAATGCAGAGTTTAAGTAAATGAACCATGCGACTCCTAACATGCTCCTTAAAGTGCCACCTAAGGACCTGAGAAGAAACATGCTAAAGTGTCAATCCAGGGTTGGTGAGTTCACAAAGTTTAAGTAAAAGCAGATAAATAAACATTTATCAAAATAATAAGTAAACCGGCTAGTCTCAACAAGACCTAACCAAAAGCAGGATCCCATCCTGTAAGCTGATTTATATAGCCGTGGATAGCTAGTCCATAGATTATTGTAACACCATAGGATTCGTGTCATCATTACTTGTTGGAACCCGTTTTTGGTTGTTGGCAACACAAACCATTCATCGTTGAGTATTACTGGCGAAGACCTCTTGATGAACCTGCTGGAATGAAGACTTAGTGTTTTTGAGTTTTCTTTGTAAATTTTATTTATGTACTTAGCGAACTTGTTTTGTACTAGCGGACTTGTTTGAACTTAGCGAACTTTAATGTTGAATTTTAATATTCTGTCTTAGCGAACTTGTTTTATCCTTAGCGGACTTGACTGTTTGCTTAGCGAACTTGTTCTTGTTCCTAGCGAACTTATTAGCGAACTTAGTTTTTCTTAGCGAACTTCTTAGCGAACTTGTTTACTCTTAGGGAGCTTGTTAGAGAACTTGTTTACTCTTAGCGAACTTGTTAGCAGACTTGTTTACTCTTAGCGAACTTGTTAGTGGACTTACTTGTTCCTAGAGAACTTCAACTTGTGCTTAGCGAACTTGTCTGTCTGATGGAATATTTATTGCAAAATTCTATGTAATGATTGTTGTGTCAAACATTCTATTTGTCCCCTGCTCTCTTGTAGTATAAATACCAATGGAGAAAACCCTATTGGTGTGCCACTCCAGGTTTATTCCACAAGAGATCATTTATGTGTGTGTTCTTGGTGTTTTCTAGTGCGTGTTCTTGAGTTTCAGAAATTTATGGAACAGCAAGGCTGGTGATTCAGCCGAGATTGATCATCACACATGTTTTCCGCATTTGTGTGATGAATCAAATGAGAACAAGGTGCTCAAATCTAGTCCTGACAATTGATATCAGAGCCTTGTTCTTCAAGTTTTTGAGTTTGTCTAAAAAATGAAGAAATTCTCATTTGAGTTATCAATTTTGGCTGTTTTTGCTTGATTTTTGAGTTGATTCTTGGTACAAATCACTTAAGGAACACAATGCTATGCTCAAATTTATGCAAATCTCAAGTATTTTGGTCGATTTTTAGGGTTTAGTCAAGAACAGGGTTACGGTTCGCGTCTCCTGTACTTGAGCAAAAATCTTCAAAATCGTTTTTATGATGAATCCTTGTCAAAATTGATGAATTGCGAGCCTTAGACTACTAAAACCGAAATCATTTCCACTGAGTTCATTTAAAAACATCAAGTTTTCAGGATTTTAGAGGCATTTTTCGTGATTTTTGGTGTTCTTGAGAAAAGTTCACTATTCCATCAAATTAGGTCATTTAGAGTGGTTTTTGGAGTTCGTGATAGTTGAATCAAATGATCCTACATGAATTTCAAGACTATTGAAGTCCTTAAACATTGATTTTGTTAAATTTGATTTTTGAAGTTTGAAATTGCTCAAGAACAAGCTGTTCAAAATTTGGCTAAGCCTGGAAAATTGATTTTTCAAAATTTTTTTGGTCAAATCTCAATTGTTTATGACTAATTATGTTTGTTAATGTTTGTGATTGTAGGATTTATGTAAATTCAAGGAATCTACAAGTGTTCAAGCATTTTCAACCAAGCGTTCGACCCATCCAACCCATTAGCAATTTTGCTAAGTACTTGTGTTTCTCATTTCCGAAATGGCTGAAAGCAATAAGTTTGCACCCGTCATTCAAAGTAACAACCGCCCTCCAAAACTTATGGGTGCGAGTGACTTTGATGATTAGAAGGGAAAGTTCTTATCATTCCTGGAGTATCTCGATTATGATCTGTTGACCTCTATTGTGGCTGGTCCTGCTGTGTTTGAAGTGGAAGAAGCTACCACAATTACTGCCACCGTTTCTGACCCACCTATCCCAAAGAAGATGATTCCAAAACCTTTGGATAAGCTAACACTGGCTGAACATGCTCAATTGAAGATTGATAAACGTGCATTGGGTTGCATCAAGATGGCAATCAATGATGATTTGCTACATCAGTTTCATGAGGCCTCCTCGGCTGATGATCTTGAAGAGATTGATATAAAATGGCAAATAGGTATGATTGCAGCCAGGACAAGAAAATTTTCCAGGAAGACTGGAAGAAAGCTATTTCAACCTCCATCAAATGCCAACATCGGATTTGATAAGTCTAAGGCACAGTGTTACAATTTCCAGGAGCTCGGTCACTTCACGCGTGAATGTCCCAAAACAAGAACTTGGAATGTTTCCATCAGCTCGGGTGGAAGTAACTAGACTTATCAGAAGCATGGGGGGCAATGGTAACCAGTCTTACCAGAAACAAGGCAGCTCATCCTATCAAAAGCCTCTGATGGAAATTCAAATGTCTCTCATCAAGCACCATCAAGCTCTCAACCTGCTCAAAGGGTTGAAAACACTGGTAAGGCAATGGTTTATGTTAGTACCAACACGGATCTTACTACTGCATGATTCGGTCATAACGATTACAACGAGGTAAATAAAGTTTTGCTTTATTGATTCGCATAGAGGTTACAATGATCTAGAGAGAGAACACCTTAGAACACACACAGTTAAGAGATAGACAATGACAGAAGTTCTAAGCTCTCTCTAACATGAACTATTTATACTCACTACTTAGTCCAGCGTACCATCCAACGTACCATTGGTACGTTGGCTCCGTACCAACTGGTACGGACCTTGGTACGTGGACCCTAAGACTCACATAAACATGCTCTGATCTAGATATAATACACGAGACACAAGGTAGCATAGGAATATGCTCTAACAAACTCCCCCTTAACGTGTAGTGTATCTGTCTGTCTATCTGTCTGTCCGTCCGTCCGTCCGTCTGAACTTCAATCTTCAATCTTCAGCATGGCTAATCTTCAACTTAAAATCTTGTCAGAAATAGAGCTTGCATGGCTGGATCACTCTCGAGTAATCTTTGATCTTCAAGATCCACTTGTGAAAAATATAACAAGGTCCCCCTTTTACCATGCTTGAGTCTTGCACATAGAACCTGAAATTTCAGAAGACAGAAACACGACTTTCTTTTCTTTTATGAAAATTAATTTAATCTTGGCGCAAAACTTCTCTTCGAGAATCCAAGATATATTTTTGAAATCATGATTTTGCATCATGTATCGATCGATCGAAAGCAAATAAGAAACAAAATCTTTTTGACTTTTTTAAACTTTATATCAAAACACACCGAAAATCTTTTTGATTTTTCTAAGTTTATGCTAAAACACACCTAAAATCTTTTTGGAACTTTTCAGATATGAAACATAAATGCAATACAGAAAAATGAAATACTGAATAACACTAGATCACAACTTGGTATCATATTAAACATAACACGCTGAACTACACTTCAATTTCAATTACTTCAGCACATAAGTCATGTCGATTGCTGGTATAATTTGTCAATTTTAAGCTCAGGCACAATCATACTCATAACATCTAGATATGTTATTGTATTGATTAGATTGCTTTGACTAGTGTACCCCACACTATCACACATACTCAGATATGTATTTGCTTATCACACTTTGTGATTTCATTTGTGGTTTTAACACATAATGATTGAATTCATGATATTGTCAACTGTGTTCCATGCAAAAAGAAATAAGTTTGTTAAATCGTCTACCTTAAGGTTGATCTTTCAAAACGCAGATAAGGCCTCGGATTTAACAAAAAAAGAAAATAAAACAAGTTGAAATTGTATAACCCAACAACAAGCAGGTCGGTACTCCCATACACGCAGAGAAAGTCCGATGAGTTATACGAAACACCAAAGAAAATAAAGTAGAACGTCAAACGAACAATAATCAGGTCGATCTTTCAATACGCAAAGAAAGTCTGATCGTTTGACAAAATAAAGAAACTCAAACAAGTTTAAATCTTTGCAAAATGAACACATGTATACATAGTGACTTCTCATTTTTCTTTTCCACATATCTTTTAAATATCTTGATATACGCTTCAAGATGTTGTCCACTTGGTCAAGCATTAGTATTTAATGTATATCACATCTGAAACTTTTTGATTTAATGCCGAGCCTACCAAGCACATCGAGCAATGATCTTATGGCTTTTTCATCTAATTTATCCATGAGTCAGACACGTAAGCCAATGTACCATCATTTCCCAATCATGTCGGATACATTTTCTCATTTTTCATTGTTTTTGTATTTTTTTGTTTTTCAATGTTTTTGTATTTTTCCGTTTTTCTCCCCCATAAAATGAAAACTCTATTTTTGGATTTTCATTTTAACAAAAACACAAAGACACTATTTCTTGGTTTTTCAATTTCTCCCCCTAAACTACATATGAAATGTAAAAGAAAGAAAATTGACATTTCGGTACAGATACCTTCCAGTTTTAAGCTTTCAGAAAAACTTTCAGTTTTGTAATATGATTCATTCTATTTAAGTTAAGCAGGAGACTCCACTATCAGTAACTGCTTGAAGTTTGAACTTCACAATCACCGAAAGGTCTTCTTGAAGAAACCTGCACACTGGATTTAAATGATTAGTATGAAAATGACCCGAAGCACACAGCTTCTGGTCGACCAGCGTCTTCAACAAAATCATTTGCAGCCTTGTTGACCACTTTAGGTCGCCACTGCATTTTTGCCTTTTCATTTTTTACAGAGTCATCATCGTGTGATGAACCACCAACACTAGAATCAAATTTGAAAAATTGTTTCGTATTAGATTTAGTTTTGGAAGGTGTGGACTCGGAAATTTTTTTCCTGATTCATCAATAAATGTGGCAAATTTGTTAGAATATGATCTTTTTGCAATTTCAGGACAATCCTGTGTCATGTGTCCCTTTCAGCGACATTGATAGCACAAACGATATGATCGTTTAGATCGTGATTTGTCCTAAAATGAATGACATCTGTCATAGGATTCAAAAGAATCATAACAATCATCAAATACTTGAAACCTATTGGCATGCACCCATTTGGAAGTAGGACTTCGAGGTGTAGAATTTGAACCAGACGATGAAAATTCTTTCAGAGAACTTTCAGATGAATCCTTCTTCTTTTGTTTACCTCCGAATCCCTTTTCCGTAGCTGAAGTGAATACCTGTGCCAAATGGTACCTTTTTCTCCTTTGGAGTCTTCTTTGGCATGTTCTTCTTGACATTCTTCTCAAATCTCTGATTGTTATTACCCAAACCGGATAATTTGTAACCGGGTAATTTGGACAACTCGACCTGAGACTTAGAAGAACCATATTGAGAAAGCTGAGTAAATTTAACTTTAATACCCTACAAGTTGTTGGTTTCTAACAATTCAGCAGCAACTTTTTCTTCAGACAACTTCACTTCATCTTTCTCACTTTCAACTTTCTTATCAGATGACTTTGATTTCTTCTTTTTTAGAGTTTTCAACAGCAAATTCAGAATAATCACCAGTTACATCATAAGAATTAAGATCAGCGAGAGGATCAGATTGAATAACTGGATGCGGAATGTTGGGCTATACATTAGAGGCATGAACATTAGATGTGGGCTTGATTATTATTGGGCTTATGGGCTTAGAATAGTTTACGATTTGGGCCATGTGGGCCGGTTATGTGTTTATGATTGGATTAGGGTTTGTAAGTGAGTAGTATATAAGCTCACTAGTTTATGATTGACCCTAGCTTTTGAGATTACGATTACTACACTCATACTTGTTTACGATCAGTTTCAATAGCTCAAGAAAGTTGTGTTTTTCATTCAAGATTTGATCTTCTTTGTTTAATCAAGTCTATTTCATCTACTTTCTTCTTGAATCAATCATTTACGAGGTTTCCGCACTCGTTTGTGATATCAATACCGTGGTTTGGTTGATTTTCTGGACCTACAATGTGGAATCTGATTATATTCTTTGCTTCTAAACACCTTTTTGAAATTCTCATCATTACACAAGTAGCTTGTGAATGAATGTGAATTTTTCAAGTTATTCAACTACCGCTTAAGATCTAATACTTCAACATTTAAACCAGATATGTTCTTCTGTGTTTCACCAACGCTTTCTCTGAATCAATTAATTGTTCTGAAGCTCTGTTGAACAAAAACTTTTCTATAAATCTCAACATTCCTTGTCAACAATTTGTTATCATTTGTCAAATTTGTGACTTTATCTAGTAATTTAGAATGTTCCACTTGACGATCATTCTCCTTAACAAAAACTTCATCATAAGCTTTCTGAAGTTCATCATTAGATTTCTGAAGTAAATCCAACTTTGCTTTTGATTTGGTAAGTAAACCGTCAAAATCTTCAATGACATCTTTTGCTTCCTTCTCCCATTTTTCAGCATCTTGGATTAAATTTTCATTTTGTAGCTTCAAATTTTTTTCTTTGTCTTCACCAACCATTTCATCCAACTTTTTCTGAAGCTTTACAAACTCTTCCATCAACACACTCTTTTCTTGTACCAATCTTTCATTTGTCTTAACAATCTCATTAGAAACTTCACACTTCTTTTTGTAACTATCCAACTCTTCTTTCTTCTTTTTCCTTTCAACAATCAACCCTTCCTTTTATTGAACCAATTCTTGAATCTTTCTATCTTTTTGAGCACAAAATTTACATGTTGATTCATAACCACTAACACTTGAATCAGAATCACTTGATTCAACTTGCACCGTTGCTATAAATGCAGATTCATCAGGAAAATCTTTAGACCAATCATAAGGTTCATTAAGTTGAGAAATCATAGCTTTGCCGTCTTTATTGTGATCATGCTTATCCGAAGTACTTGATTCAAATGAGGATTGATTGCATTCACGAGCAAAATGTCCGAATTTGGAACATTTGAAACATTTAAGCTTTCACTTATCTAATCCAAGTTTTTCTCCTTGAATAATAGATTTCTTTCCATGTTTCTTCATAAATCTTCTCCCTCGTTCAACTAGCATAGCAAATTGCCAATCCAAATCTAACTTATGCAACTGATCATCCTCCATCTGAGATAAATCATCGGGAAAAAAACCAAATTTACTAATTTGGCTAAAAATTGACCTAGAAGAGGATGATATGAAAGTAGGGAATAATGCAGCTAAATCTTCTGCTGTTTGAACAGGAATAAAATTGTTTGTTGATTTATCAGGAATATTGAAACTGCAACCTGGTGAATAACCAAAAGTTTTAGATTTTCCAGCAAGAAGAGCTATTGGATCAGGATTTAGAATTGAGCTAACACTTGACTTAGCCTTAGCATTTTCTGTGGCAGAATTCTCTCCAAAGTATAATTCAGGATTTTGAATAGAAGGACTTGCTGACTTTTTCACAATCATTTCCATTTCTCGAGCCTATAATTTGCTTGTCAATTGATTGAATGTCCATCTTGAGTAGCTTAGATAATTTTTCAACATCATAACATAATTCTCCCATTTATCAGGTAAGGCTTCCAGAAACTTCTCTTTTTAATTCATCATTCTCTTTTGTAACTTGCAAAACTTCAAGTTCGTTTATTAAATGTGAAATTTTGCTATCAAGTCTAAAATTTTCTCATTCTCGCAATGTCCAAAATTATCAAATTCATTCTTTAAAACTTTCTTTTGGGTCTTCTTATATTGCTCATTACCCTCACCTCTTTCGGCAATAGCATCCCACAATTGTTTAGAAGTTGTGTAATTTTTAAATTGATGCATCAAATCCTTGGGTAAAGCCATTGTAAGAAAGCTATAAGTTTTCTTCTCTCTTGGAAACAATTTCCTTTCACTAGAATTAAAAATAAATAATCATCTTTGGCTTTCTAGGACTTATCATCGGATACTCATATTCTTTCTCAGTCGAAATACAACAATCTACATCTTGTGAAAAAATGTATGATCCAAATCGTTTCTTCAAATTGTGATTATCTTCCAATCGTAACAAATTAGGAACCTTCTAAGTTTTTTCCTATCTCATTATCATAGCTCATCATGGTTTGCATTGAAATTTGAGTAGCTGAAAATGCTTGAAAATTGCTCCTTTTGAAGTTAAAAATCAAACGTCAAAACTTCAAACCCAAAAACGAAGGTCTTAGAAGTGGATTTTGGGGGTCAAACCGGAGGGTACTAGCTCGTAGGCGATTAAAACTGTAGATCTCATCGAGACGGTCTTTTTGGCTGGTATTAGCTCCCGTAACTCTTAACAGATCTCAAGTTATGTCAGTTTTAGTGAACATAACTATTCTGCCAGCGTACCTAAACTAGTCTCAGCGTACCAAACTATCGACTTCCGTACCAACAGAGTGCAACGTACCACCAGCGGACCAACCAAGTCAACGTACTCAAACCCAGACCAGAAGAATCAGCGTACCAAATCAAGCAACGTACCACCTTGGTACGGCGTAACTGCCTGCGTACCAGTGAATAACCGCCACGTACCACGGATGAAGATTATCTTCCGTACCAATAACCAACGTGCCATAAATCTAGGAAGATTTCCTAGCGAACCACTAAGCGTACCAACAGATCATCTGGTGTATCATCATTATCATCCAACGTACCAACGACGTACCAAACTGAAATCGACTGATATTCATGATTTTTGGCCTTTTGAGCTGGAGTTGGGAACAATGATATGCGAACACACTCTAGGAACGTTCAGAAATCAGTTTAGCACCAGAAACACTCGGTATTGGGAAAAATTGATGAAAAACAAAGAAACCCTAACTTTCTCTCACTAGAAAATTCGAATCTAACCAAATCAAAGCAGTAGAGCAACCTGGATTGCTCTGATACCACTTATAAGTACCAACACGGATCTTACTACTGCATGATTTGGTCACAATGATTACAACGAGGTAAATAAAGCTTTGATTTATTGATTCACACAGAGGTTACAATGATCTAGAGAGAGAACACCTTAGAACACACACAGTTAAGAGATAGACAATGACAGAAGTTCTAAGCTCTCTCTAATAACAAACTATTTATACTCACTACTTAGTCCAACGTACCATCCAATGTACCATTGATACGTTGGCTCCGTACCAACTGGTACGGACCTTAGCACGTGGACCCTAAGACTCACATAGACATGCTCTGATCTAGATACAATACACGAGACACAAGGTAGCATAGGAATATGCTCTAACATTTTCATTTGCAGGTGGAAACTACAACTGGACGGCTTCCTCACTATCTCAATCTTCAAACAAGTCAGACTACGCACTAATGGTTAACCTTTGATGGAGAAGAGAATTCCGTTTCATTTGAATTTGACCCTCTTTTTCCAACTAACTTCTGTCTGATGGCTGGAATCGATGAGATACTTGAAGAATCCTCACCTACGGTCGGAAACACTACTACTGTGACTCCATCAGATGTTGAGACTGAAGCTAGCAAGCGTCTCCTTGAACTGCAGAAAGGAGACATTCCAGATGAGGTAAAAACAAAGCTATGTTCAGAAAAATGTCTTAAAACTATCGCACATACAACCTAGAGTTTCATGCTAAGGGGACAGAGAGCGAGAGTTATGTTGAACAACTCAAAGCTAATGAGAAATACTTTTTGGTTAAAATCAAATCACTTCAGGATGATATTGAATTCATGAAGCACACTGAATCAAATTTGAAAAATCCAAATTGCAGACCTTTTGAACAAATTAACTTCTCTGAGAAACAGCTATGCTGAAGCTCGATAAACATCTGACTTAATGAAACTAAATCCTGCAACATTGGGTAATGCGGTTGCAAAGGACATAATGTCTTGTCTTAGAACTGGTTTAGGTCTTACTCAGGAGATACTTGATAGTTCTGCTGAACATCCTCTCAACCACAACTATTAGTGTGTCCCCGAGTTGACTAAAATCAATTCCAAGAGTCACATTAAGTTTATTGACCCAAATTTGATTCCGAGTGCTTCTGACATCAAATCGATGGAAGATCAACTGGCTAACGCTGAAACATGATCTGATTTTCCACCGATTGATGAAACTCTCAAATTTGGAGATTTTGATGCAATTTCTATAAATTTTGGTTGATACAAGCATATCTGAATCTTGTGTACAAAAGGCTGCTGAAACCGAGTTTCTCAATTTGTGCAAGCAAAATGCAACTGATGGTCAATCATTTTTGTTCAATAAAAGTTATGAAGTTTTTAAAACAAACGAAGTGTCAAAGAGAACTAAGATTGTTCGAAGGTGTAAGCCTAAGAAATAGGTTGCTGATGAGAAACTTGAGGTTCAGCATGTTATCAATGATGATGAGTTTAGTCGTGCTTTTGCCGAAATGGCCTTAAAACATGGTAAGACAGTTATGCACATACAAGATGGTCTTACAATCACCGATGGTAAGGTGATCACTATTCCTGTTGCACAACTGAACGCTCCAATGATGCCTGCTCAAGCAATTTCTGCATCCTTATTTATCAAGCAAAGTGAAGCATCCGCCAGCATTGCTCCCAATGAGAAAGGAAAGTCCACTGTGGTTCTGGTTAAGACAAACGATCCTAAGAAAAAGAGAAATCAAAGTGAACCGGTCTTATAAGATCAAACGAGTGTTGAAAACCAGTCTCCCTAGTTGAGCCAATTGTTGCTACCTCAAATGCTCCAGAAACTGAGAACACACCAAAGAAAAAGAAACAAACAAGGAGAAGAAAGAAGAAGACAATTACTGAACCGGAAAAGGATGAAAGTGCAACATCAAATGAGCCACAACCTGTGGCTCCACAAGTTGTTGAACTATTTAATGTGGTTACTCCAAGTGGCATAGTTGAGACTTTGGGATGTTCTGTTTGCGGGAATCCACACCATTAAGCAAGAGTGTGTGTGTACAACACGAGTTATTCTGCTTACAACAACGCTCCAATGCCTCCTACACATTTCTACCAGCAACAAAAACTTGCACCACATGGAAACCAACTGCCCCCAATGTATTATAGGAATTATGGTGAAGATTACATGGATGAAAGGCTAGACACCATGTTCAAGCAATCTTACCCGAATCAGCCTTATATTTCTAATCAGGCTCCGTACGCTCCACTGGGTTTGGGGAGGAAAATGAATACTTTCAGGCCATAAGTTCAACAACCAGTGAGAATGGCTGCACCAAATCCCGCACCAGTGAGATCTTGGACGCCTCGACCAAGGCCTGCCTTTATTCCGAGGCCTGTCATTGTTCAGCAACCGGTCTTGGCTCCACGACCAACTGCTGTCACTTCACCAACTCTTCCCACTGTTATTTCTGTACCAACTGCTCCTCTAAAGAAAAAGGCACCCAAAAAGAAGGCCCCAGGTCAATCTGGCCAGGGTCCATCTCTTAACTAATCACTTTCCTTTTGCATGTGCAGGGACTGGCTCAGAGTGTTGTCAATACATGGTACTTAGATAGTGGCTGTTCCAGGGACATGACGGGGAACAAGGACATGCTGTATGATGTCGAACAAATATGGCATGGTGGTCCTGTTGCCTTTGGAGGTGATATTCGGGGTGGTAGAATAATTGGAAACGGTCTCTTGACCAATGGAGAAATTTCATTTGACAAGGTTAATCTGGTGTCCAATCTGAAACTCAACCTGCTGAGTGTCTCGCAAATATGTGACAAGAAGATGCCAATGTTGTTCGATGACCGAGAGTGTTATAATCTGAAGCCCGGGTTCAAGGTTCCTGAAGATCAGATCTTATTTCGTGCAAAACGGAAAGGGAACATGTATGCTCTAGATATGTCAACTGCGAAGCCGACTGGTTCTGTAGCGTGCTTCTTGGCAAAGGCATCGGAAGACGACTCCACTTTATGGCACAAGCGTATGGGGCATGTCAACTTTCAAAACATGAACCGTCTTGTAAGGGGGAAACACGTGGACGGTGTGCCAAAGAAGGAATTCATCCACATTGATAAATATGTAGCATGTTTGAAGGGTAAACGTCACAAGACGTCCCACAAGCCAAAGCCACCGGGTAAAACGACATCGATTCTTCAACAACTCCATCTCGACCTTTTCGGGTCTGTGAGCATCAAGAGTTTAGGGGGAAAGTCATATTGCCTGGTTATCACAGACAATTACTCCAGATACTCATGGGTGTTCTTCCTAAAAGAGAAGTCTGAGACAGCTGAGACATTGAAGGATTTTGTCACTCGGATAAAAAATAGATGCAGAGAGCGGGTTAGAATCATCAGATCAGATACTGGGTCAGAGTTTCAAAAACCAAACATTTGATGAATTTTGCAATGAAAAAGGCATAACTCGACAGTTCAGTTCACCGTACACACCCCAACAGAATGGAGTAGCTGAATGGAAGAATATGACTATCAACGAGTCTGCCAGAACTATGCTTGCTGACTCCAATCTAAAATTGTCTTTTTGTGCAGAAGCTGTCAATACAGCCTGCTATGTTCTAAACAGAACACTCTTGGTTAAACATGCGAACAAGACGCCATTCGAACTGTTTTCCAAAGTAAAACTAAATTTAAACGCTTAAAACCGTTCGGATGCGCTTGTACTGTTTTGATACAGTCAAAACAGTTAACTAAGTTTGCCCCTAGGGCAGATGATGGTTATTTTGTTGGATTCCTGATGTTATCAGCGGCCTATCGAGTGTTTAATAGAATAACTCAAGTCGTTATTGAGTCGTGCAAAGTTACTTGTAACGAACACACTCAGAACACTAGAGATCCTGCTCCGGACAACATGTATGACCTTGAGTCGTTTTCTTCTACTTTTAATGTGTTTCAATCTGATAATGCAGGTACTTCATCTGCTCAAGCTGATCAAGGAAATGAAGCAGTTAATCCTCATTTGCTCTAATCACTTCGTCAATCCTGGATACTATGTATTCGGTCGATCCTCCGGAGTTGCTATGGGGAAATCAGTCAACACCATCAATTGATGTCACTAGAGCTTCAACTTCTTCTGTAACTGACCAGCCGTCAATTCAGATTTATGAACCAGTAATTATGGAAACAGAACCGACATCGGAAACAACTGAAGCAAACAACACTGTTGAAATTGAAGCTGTAACACATGGTTCTGATTCAGAAGACATTACAAAAATTGATATCGGAGAGACTCCTGGCGATGATCTACAAATCAGGAATCTAAACCCGTCTATTCCAGCACCTGCTCTTGAAGAGACATGAATTCACAAGATACATCGTACGAGTCAGATTATCAGTCCAGTTGATAAACATCTCACCCAAAGTCAATCAAAGGATATGCATACGTGCTTGTTCTCATGCTTCATTTCACAAGAGGAGCCTACTATGGTTGCTGCTGCCTTATTGGACGAAAATCGGATTGATGCTATGCAAACATAGTTACTTCAATTTAAATTGCTCAATGTCTGGCACTTGGTTGATCCTTCAAAAGGTGTAAAGCCTATACCTGTCAAATGGATATTCAAAAACAAGAGAGACGACTGGGGTATTATTATAAGGAATAAAGCTCGTTTGGTAGTGAAAGGGTACATGCATATTGATGGCATTGATTATGAAGATGTCTACGAGCTTGTCGCTCATCTGGAGGCAACACGTATCTTTTTGGCGTATGCCGCATCAATTAATATCACTATTTATCAATTTGATGTAAAGACCGTGTTCCTATCGGAGAGCTTGATGAAGACGTGTACGTGCAACAACCTTCGGGGCTTGTGAAAAACTCATTTCCAAAGAAGTGTTACAAATTGGATAAGTCCCTTTATGGTCTACACCAGACCCCCAAGGAAGTGGTACGGGACGTTATCTACTTATCCGCTGTCAAATGGTTATAAAAGGGGTGTGATTGATCAGACACTCTTCATACGTTACGTTGGTGAAGATATGCTGTTAGTGCAAGTTTATGTCGACGACATCATTTTTGGTTCAACCAACGTCGGTCTATGTCATGCATTTGAGGAATTAATGAAGAAGAAGTTTGAGATGAGTGCAATGGGTGAGGTCACATTCTTCCTTGGAATTCAAGTGAAACAGAAGTCTGATGGTATTTTGATCAGCCAAGAGAAATATGTGAAAAAGATTCTGAAGAAATTTGGCTTCCAAGACTCTAAAGGTTTTTCTACACCCGTGGTCACTCGCCATAAGCTCAATTCGGATCCAGAAGGCGTTTGTGTAGATGAGCATCTCTACAGGTCCATGATCGGTTCTCACATGTATCTAACAGCAAGTCGTCCCAACATGATGTTTGGAGTGTGTCTATGTTCAAGATTCCAGATCAAGCCTAAAGAATCGCACTTGATGGCCGTGAAGAGGATTTTCCGATACTTAAAGTCAAATCAGAATAGAGGACTTTGGTATCCTAAAGACCCACTCCTTGACCTTCGAGCCTTCTCAAACAGTGATTATGCCGGTTGTGAACGCAATCGCATGTCTACGACGGGAGGTGGTCAGTTCTTGGGTAAATGTTTGGTTTCATGGCAATTGAAGAAGCAGACAACAGTGTCAGTCTCAACGGATGAAGCGGAGTACATTACTGCCGCATCGTGCTGCTCACAAGTGCTTTGGATTCAGAATCACCTGCTGGACTACGGTTTGAACTTCATGGGTACCCCTATTCATATAGATAATACTGCTGCTGTTTCTGTGGTTAAAAATCCAATTCAGCATTCTAAGACTAAGCATATTGAGATCATATACCATTTCATTAGGGATTGTGCCGAGAAAAAGCTAGTTACCATAGTCCATGTTGGTACTGATGATCAACTAGAAGACCTATTCACTAAGCCATTTGATATGTCTACGTTTAACTTTCTGGTTAGTGTTGTAGGCATGATTAACTATGACTAAGCTTTCTCCATTCCCTAGTATGTTAGTGTCTTGATTTCAGAGGTTTATTTGCTTAGAAGTGTTATCTGTGCCCTGCATGAAAATTCACAAAAAGATTTTATCTTTAATATTTGTATATAGTTTTTCTTACAAAATTCATAATGATTTGTTGTTTTGACTCCTTGAGTCACTTTCCTGCTTTGTTTGACCCTGATTCGACTTAAACACCTTTGTTTCTGGTTGTCTTGGGGGACAAAGATGAGTGATAGGATAGACCAGTTTGACAATTGGCACTCTCTAACTTGTGTGCACTTATTGAAGCAGCTTGCATGCATTGAAGAGGGGTCTCAATTTGGCATTGTGTATTAATTTATGAGCATAGTTTCATTTAATTAGAAAAAAGAAGGTATATAGCAGATTTGTCATTGAGAATAAAAATGGTTTGGAGCCCATTTTAAACCACCAATTCATATGAAAGAATATATATTTATTGTAAGACTATAATCCTTTATCCTTTATAATTGTAAATATGTTTCTCCCATTTTTTGTATAGGTTTTGAGTTGTTAAATAATATCACCATTGGTCTCGGGTTGGGTTGACTCGTGTATGACTTTAGCATAGAAACGTGTCGGGTTACAAATATGGAAAATAGACGGATGTCACAGTCTCCCCTACTTTAGCATAGAATCACAATCATAGCTTGCACCAAGATTGAGATCAAATAACCATCTGAAGAAAATTGACCTTGAAATGAAAACCACAGTCTCCCTTACTTTAGGAGTAAGAGCGGAGGAATAGAATTCGTGAGGCAGGTGTAACATGTATACTTTTGTAAATCAAAGCTGGTGGCTTGACTCGAAAATCAATGTAAATGTTTTATATGATAAAATTGGTTTATGGATTTTTAACCAGAAAACGCATCAGGTTTAGATGAGATGGATGGGTAGTGACCCACATCTTGTCCACCCATGAGATGCGAGGTCTAGATAAAATCTGAAACAATCCATGAAAAATGATTAAAACATAGAGTAATGAAATCATGAGGTTCAATGATAAATGATTAAGGATTGAGATAGTGTAAGCACAAGGTTTTGTATAGGAAAAGATCACATTTCGGAATGGAAATGATTTAATTATGAAGTTACATAGATTCAATCATGATAAATTAATAGTGTAAAATTGAACGTAGCGTAATTAAAGTGTAAATATAGAGATTTAACTCAGTGAACAATGCTAAACAGATCGATTTACGTGGATTGAGTCTAATACCATGTATGAGACATAATGAGTCGGGCGACATGATTCGAATAGCAAGGTAAACATGAATCGAATAGCATGGTCCAAATAACATGAATCCAACAACATGGATTTGATAGCATAAATAAAAAATAGATTGAAGAAAATCGATTATTGAATATCACAAATCGAAAGCCAATTTTATGAATTGAATAAACTTTGAATTTATAAATCGGACGAAAATCGAATCCATGGATTGGGTAATAATTTAAAAAGAATCGAATTCATGATTCGAATACAAAAAGCCAGATTCCTAGACCGAACTTTGACTTAACAACAGTGGAATCCATGAATTAAGCACAAAGGTTGAGTCGATAAAGTCGAGTCCATGACTTAAATAACAAAAGTTGAATTCATGAATTGACTTGTTAAAGCATATTCCTATGTTACAATGTGTCTTGTGTATTGTATTTAGATTAGACCATTATTGTGTGAGTCTTAGGGTCTACGTACCATGGGCCGTACCAGTTGGTACGTACCCAATGTACCAATGGTATGTTGGTTGGTACGCTAAGTTAAGTGGTTACTATAAATAGTACGTATTAGAGAGAGACTTAGTAGTTCTGTCATTTGTTTCACTCTTAACTGTGTGTATTTGAGTGTGTCTCTCTCTCTAGAACTCTTTGTAATCTCTAAGTGAAATCAATAAAGCAAACCTTTATTTACATTCGTGTTCATTGTTGATACATAATCTGTGCGTCATGTGAAGTATCTGAATGAGACGATGTGAAGATTCAAGACAAGTTCAAGCTGCTCGCCGAACTAGGTCCAAACCTGAGGTTCGGACCAGGCGAACTTGGAGTTCGGCGGGAGTTCGGACCAGACGTATATATATAGGAACTTTTTCTTGTAATCGGGGACAAAGTGAGACTAGCGGAGAGAGACCAGATCTTAACTATGTATTTTTTAGAGTGTTTCTCTAGAGAGCTTCATTGAGAGTTTGTAATTGAGTCTTTGTTGATTTCAATAAAACAAACTATTATTTACATCTCATTTTCGTTCTCACTCTACGATCAAGCAAATCTCTAGTAAGATCCGTCTTACGATTTTTCAATTGGTATCAGAGCAAATCCAGGTTGCTCTAATGCGTTTGCTTTGATTGTGGTTGTTTTCTTGATAAAACTGAGTGTTTTTCATTAAAAAAACGAGTCAATTTTTTAAGCTTTTCGAGTGTAAATCATTTCTGAAACATTTTTGTTGCTAAGACCATGTTGACTACTAAAAGTTTCAATCATAGCTGCTCAAAATTGCGATTTTTGACCAAAAATTTCGTTTCGGTCGAGTTCGTGTGTCTGCCAAATAACTGTCGTCCGAACCCCAGGTTCATCGAAATAACAGTTCCGAACCCAGAGTTCGTCGCTATAACCGCTCCGAACCCAGAGTTCGTCACTGTAACCATTCCGAACTTAGAGTTCGTCTAAAGTTCGTCTGAAATTTTTGTTAGTTTGAAGTTCGTGTCAAATTCGGAGAGAGTTCGGGTAGAGTTCGGTTCAGGTTCGGAAAACTCTGAGTTCGTCAAGAGTTCGTTGGGAGTTCGTCGGGAGTTTGGCAAAACAGTAGAATTCAGAATTTTAAAATGTATGAAATTGAGGTGTTCATTGAGCGTCATCGTCAGAATGTACCAAAGTTGATAACTCTTGAAGATTATCATGGTTAGGCAACAAATTTTAGAGCTTATATTGTTGATTTGGATAAAAATGTGCGGATATCGGTTACGAATGAATTTCAGTATCCAACTCATTATGGTGGTGATTTTAAGGAGATGCATAATTGGTCAAGTGAAGAAAGAAAATCGTATGATTAAAATGAAAAGGCTGTTGCAATTCTTCTATTAGCTTTGCCTATAACTCTTAAAAGTCAAATCAGGAAGTATCGAAAAGCAAAACTGATATGGGATTTTGTTAAGACACAGTGTGAGGAACATATGTCTAACTTTCTCAAAAAACAGTTGAAACGGTTGATCAAGATTTGAAGTTTAAAGGTAAAATTGAAGAGTTAGAGAATAAGGTATGAAAGTTGACGGAAGAAAATATTTTTTCTGACAAAAGAAGTGGAGAAATGGAAAAGTAAAATTTGTGATAATTTAGCTACCGAAATTCAAAAGGATGTGTCTACATCATGTGCAATTTTTTTTGGAATTTGCTAGTTTTAAAGAAGAATGGTTGAATGAGAAGAATATGTTGATTGAAGAATGCGATAAAACAAAAGCTAATGAAAAGGAAGTCATTGAAGACTTTGATGCGTTAATTTGCAAAATGTTCTCCTCTTCAACAAAAATATGAAAACATTCATAAAATTTATGTCAAAGCTGCTGATAGAATAATTCACCTTCAGGAGGAACTCACAAAGTTGCGTGATAAAAATGGTGAGGTTTAAAGTCAAAATAACATCTTGAAACGAGATGTGGTCTATTATAAGAACCATGTAGAGAAAGTTACTTCCGAAGTTCTAGAAGAGTGTCACTTGAGAGAATGTCGTAAAATTGATTATAATAGATTGTCGGACAAGTACATCGCTTCACAGAAAGAGTTGATGGAAGCTAATACGAAAATAGCTGAACAAAAGATTGAGATTTTCGATTTGCAAAGGAAATTGAAAAATTGCAGCAATTCACCGACTTTCCTGAATTATTTGTATAAGTTGGAGAAGAGTCAGGAGAATGGTAAAGATGCAAGTCTTCATCAAGTTCATGCTCCTGTGGATATTGAAATGTCTATTCCAGCTATACCATCTGGCATTGAACAACATGATTATTCAAAATTTGTTGATTATTACAAAGGGTTGAAGTTTGATTCCAAATCTACATTTCTTGAAAAAGAAAAGGTGTTTAATGGAAATCCAGGAAATGTGAAAGTGCCAAAATTTTCTGAGATTGTGATAGATGATTCGTTGATTTTCGGGAAGAATGATCTGAAAGGTATCAAGTCTGAATTTACAAAACTTCCCAAACAAGGTCATGGATACCAAATTCTGTTCAAAATAAATTTAAGCAAAAGAATGGTGGTTTGGGATTTGAAGAAAAAGAAATGTCGACTAAGGATTTCAACAAGAAGGAATTCAAAGGAAAGAAGATAAAGAAGCAGAAAATGTTTTCAGATAAGAAACGACAATGTTGGAAGAAGAAGTTATCTTCACCAGATGAAAAGCTTTCTTCTGAAGAGTCTTCTTGTATATATGATGCTACACCACAAGGCGGTAACGATTCAGATTCATTTCATTCTGCTAAATCGAACATGTTTTACCATAAAGATAAATTCTTTGGTTATGGAGATGATACTGGTTTTTATGATTCTCCAAAATGTTTTCCAAAATTCCAAAAACCAAAGAAACCTAAACCTGTGTTTTCAAAAGTTTATGATAAATGTTTGACTGATTAGTTTGGAAAACCAATTGCAATCAATCCAACTGGTAAAAGACTTTGTTTTGTTTGTCTAAAGAAGGGTCATTATGCAAATAATTGTCCTACGACAACTAACAATTCATCATCAAATGCCAAACATACAATGTATTGTAACACCCCAATTTTTGATTATTATAGCGGAAGGCTTACGTGGCAGTAATTTATTAGTTAACCCTCGCTTTAGTAGTGTTAATAAGTGAACCGTATTTTATATTAAAACACTTTTTATTTACAAAATTTGGGATATACTAATTATCCCCTAAAGTGTTTACAAAAGATTTAGGATGAATCTATCATCCCATATTTAGGTCCCTATTACATTCCACTACCATTAAAACGTAATATAGACTCGATAGCACATCACGTAGTCATCCTCGTACCACTAAATCTATATCTCCATGCATCCCATTAGTTACCTGAAAAATAGTTTAAAACCACAATGTCAACACTAAGTTGGTGAGTCCACTAACAAAAATATTTGGTTTCCACTTTATCATTTAATCCCACTTATTCGATTCATGAATCAAGAGGGTGAATCCAAATGGAGAATATTTCTGGTTCGTAAACTAGCTAGGTTTACGATGCACAAACTAATCGTAAGCTCTAAATCAAAACTAGACCCATATTCGATCGTATTTCTCACCGTGTTTCGCGACCAGAGCGACTGATCAGTGAGTACGAGTGGTCAACCCCAGTAGATCTACCAATACATCTCACGCTACATTAATGATCTAGAAGGCATTGTTCTAAATTAACCAAATTCCAAATTCATCATTCAGTATAGGCCTAGCTCATCTTTTCTATGAGCGTGCGCCGACACTCACGCTTAATTTCGTACCCACAATATGTTGGGTTTTACAGTGGATATCCGGGTTACCGATTTTAATTTTATTAAAACCGATTTAATATAAAATTAATACTATATTAATTTAGCAGCGGAAACGATTTAATATAAACGCGCGGATACAACTGTAACAGGATCAATCACCGTACACGACAAACACAGAAAAATATTTATTCAAAATAAATAAATAAATTAAATTAAATATCTAAACGAGTTAGATATACCTTGGCGGGATCCGAGCAACCGCTCGAGACACCCGGATTCAACGGGCTCGCGCTAGGACGAACTGAGACGTCTGACTCGAACCTACGAGACAGATCATCAACGACGGCGGCGGCAGAGGGCGGCGGCGGTAGTGGTGGCGGCGGTGGTAGAGAAACCACGGGCGGCGGTGACAAAACTCCTTCCGACGGGATCGCGACAGGGACCGATCCTATAATGATCTCGTCACCGGAAACCGGCGGTGACGAGGTGGCGGGTACCGGATGGTAAAGCGGTGTGGGCCACGAGGACGGAACGGGACGCGGTGGTCTCGGTTGCGCCGGCAACGCGAGAACCACCGGTCGGCGATCAGCCGGCGGTGCGCCGGCGGACATAGCGGCGGCGGCGATGGCCGCGGCCTTGGCGGTGGCGGCGGCTGCGGCTGCGGCTTCGGCTCGGCTCGCAGACTCGGCTCGGGCTGCGGCGGCTTCACTATCAAGTCGGGCGCAAATACTGGCAAAACGGGGATCCATCGGAGATCACAAGGAAACTGCGGTGGAGGTGGTGGCGGCGATCGGACGGCGGCGGCGGGGAGGCCGGCTTCGGCTGGAATCGGCGCAGAGGGAGAGAGAGTGAGGGATTAGGGTTTGTTACTTGTGTTGCAATCTATCCTCTCTCTCTCTCTTTATTAATTAAAATCGCGGACCGGGGCTCCTAACGGACTGGGCCCGGTCGCGATTCCCCTTTAGTCCACCAACCGATCAGTCTGTTAATCCGGTAACAACTGATCGGTCCGTCTATTAATTAGCGAGTAATTTTTGAACCGATAAAGTTTGTCGTTTTAATTAAATAAATAATTAGTATTTATTTAATTCACCATTTAGTTCGATTAATACTAATTAACAATTAATTAGATTTAATAGTCCGTTGACCCGGGTGTAACTCTTACGGGTCAATATCGGTCGGGTTCGTTAATTCGTCGGGTCAGGACACCCTTGTTTCCAACAGTCTCCCACTTGGACTGTACGCGACAGTTTAACGAGCGCAGTCAGAGGCACTCTAGCTATGCATGACTACACCAACTAATATTGACACTTTAAGTCGTCAGCCAAAGTATATCTGATTGACAATCAAGCAGACTCATGACTTGTGCATTCATTGTCATATGTTCCTTTCTGTGTAAGACATTGATGAATTATGAGACATGGACTCTCATATTTGTTCATCGATTATCATTCTCGATACAATTCGAAGTGATCCAACAAACACACAGTAAGTTTGGGTGAGGCCTCACACTTATCACTTGGAACCAACGAGGGCGCCTTTATGTCTAGCAGTTGCCGAAGCAAAAGTACAGAATCCCTTGTTGAGGCATACAACTCCCACTAAACCTCAGAGCCATTCCCAAAAATAACCGTTATGGCTGGCAGTTACGCGACAACGTTAGGCTACAATCAAAGAATGTTCTTTGGTATGCGGAAGTTCAAATATGCGTCTCAGGTCTAAGGAAACATTAGAGCATGCATTAATCAGGCAAGCAAGACATCCATGTTTGCTTTGCATGATGCGAGTTACGTCCAACGTCATTCACCAATGAGGTCCGTGAGTTTTGAACGTTAAACATCTTTAAGGTTCAACTAGTCACAATAGTCTTAATTTAGTATAGCTCCCACTAACTAATCGACTACGGACATTTAGGACAAGAACTTATTGTCCAAGGATTAAACGTACAAATATTGAACACAGTTATGTAATTCATTATTGCATAATCAGATGGAATAAGAATAAGATAGATAACTGTTAATGTTCATACATCCAAATACTGAATCAAAATATGTCTTTAGCTAATCTAAGCCCTATCGCTTCTCTGTGGCGTATATGAGTCTCCTGAGTCATAGGCTTAGTGAAGGGATCAGCTAAGTTTTGATCTGTGTGTACTTTGCTTACTTTAATTTCATTTCTTTCGACTACTTCTCTTATGTAGTGGAATTTCCTCAGAACATGCTTGGCCTTCTTGTGAGACCCTGGCTCTTTGGCTTGAGCTATAGCGCCTGTGTTATCGCACAGCATCTCGATGGGTTGCCTTATGCTCGGCACGGCATCGAGATCGGATATGAACTTCTTCATCCACACGGCTTCCTTAGCAGCTTCTGAGGCGGCTATGTATTCGGATTCAGTAGTAGAATCTGCTACTACCGACTGTTTTGAGCTTCTCCAGGAAACAGCCCCTCCGTTAAGAGTGAATACGAATCCCGACTGCGAGCGAGAATCATCTCGGTCAGTCTGAAAACTAGCATCAGTGTAACATCTTACAGTGAGCTCTTCATCAACACCTCCGTATACGAGAAACATGTCAGTGGTGTTTCTCAAGTATTTTAATATGTTCTTTACAGCCGTCCAGTGAGCTAGTCCTGGCGTCTGTTGGTACCGACTTGTCACGCTCAATGCATACGAGACGTCTGGTCGTGTGCAGAGCATGGCATACATGATAGATCCAATAGCAGAGGCAAATGGGATCGATGCCATTTGGCTTATCTCGCGCTCCGTTTTAGGTGCTTGAGATTTGTCCAAGATTGTTCCCTTAGTCATGGGAACAGATCCTTTCTTGGAGTTGCTCATGTTGAACCGAGCTATGATCTTATCAATGTATGTGCTTTGACTGAGTCCTAAAAGGCGCTTTGATCGATCTCTGTGGATTTTAATTCCCAGAATGTAAGCGGCTTCTCCAAGGTCCTTCATAGCGAAACAAGATGAAAGCCATTTCTTAACATCGTTAAGCATGGGTATGTTGTTTCCTATGATCAGTATATCGTCCACGTACAGTACGAGGAACGATACAGCGCTCCCACTTGCCTTTCTGTAAACACAAGGTTCATCTTTATTTTGATCAAAACCAAACTCTTTGACCTTTTGATCAAAACGATGATTCCAGCTTCGAGATGCCTGCTTTAGTCCATAAATGGACTTGCTTAGTTTGCAAACCTTATCTGGATTCTCTGGATCGACAAAACCATCAGGCTGAACCATGTAGACATCTTCTTCGAGTTGTCCGTTCAGGAAGGCGGTTTTGACGTCCATTTGCCATATCTCATAATCAAGGTATGCGGCTATGGCAAGGAGAATCCTGATCGATTTGATCATGACAACGGGTGAAAAGGTTTCATCATAATCAATCCCTTGGGTTTGAGTGAAACCTTTTGCAACAAGCCGTGCCTTGTAGGTTTGCACATTTCCATGCATGTCAGTTTTTCTTTTAAAGATCCACTTGCTCCCTACTGCCCTTGTGCCGGGGGGTAGCTCAATCAAGTCCCAGACGTGATTGTCACGCATGGATTGCATCTCAGCGTTCATGGCTTCAAGCCATTTATCAGATTCCGGATCTGATATAGCAGCTTTATAATTAATAGGCTCATCGTTAGAATCGGCTATTAACAGAACGTCGAAGGCCTCATGATATCCAAGGTATCTATCAGGCTCATATCGTATTCTTTCGCTCCTACGAACGCTTGTGCTTGTGTTTGGATCTGACGGTGCGACAACCATTTGTCGGTCAGATGCAGCGACCGTCTCAGGGTTAGGTGTATCTCGAATTTCTTCAAGATCCACTGGATCACTATTTGTTCCTCGAGTAAGAAATTCTTCCTCAAGGAATTTACCTTTCCTTTTGATGGAAACGGTGTTTGCATCTGGATGGTAAAAGTAATATCCGGTATTACTATAGTATCCAACGAAAACTACCTTTTCGCCTCGGGGATCGAGCTTATTATCAGATTCGCTGGTGACATAAGCATCACATCCCCATACCCTGAGGTATGATAATTTAGGAAGAGAACCGTGCCATATCTCATATGGGGTCTTCTCTACTTTCTTGGTCGGTGCCAGATTTATCAGGCGAGCAGCGGTTAAGATGGCATATCCCCAAAAGGAATGTGGCAAGGTAGTCCTGCACATCATCGAACGAACCATGTTAAGCAAAGTTCGATTCCTCCTTTCACTTACGCCATTTAACTGGGGTGTTCCAGGTGGAGTAGGTTGTGAAACTATTCCACATTCCTTTAGATGATTCAGGAATTCGGTGCTTAGGTATTCACCACCTCTATCAGATCGAAGTATTTTAATAGTTCGATTCAGCTGATTCTGTACTTCGTTTTGAAATTCTTTGAACTTTTCAAATGTTTCATGTTTGTGTTTCATCAAATAGACGTAGGCATATCTGCTGTAGTCATCGATGAAAGTCACGAAGTATCGTTCACGATTTCTCGTCTCGGTTCGAAAGGGTCCACACACATCGGTATGAATAATGCCTAACAATCCTTGGGCCCGTTCGCCTGTATGGGTGAAGGGTGACTTGGTTAGTTTACCAGATAAGCACGACTCGCACTCATCGAAGGAATCTGCATTTTGGGATTCGAGAATGCCAGCAGTTTGCAACTTCTTGATGCGGGCCTTGCTTATGTGACCAAGCCTATGGTGCCATAACGAGGATTCGTTACTATCAGCTTTGCTTCTTTTAGAAACATGATAGAGCTGATCATTTGTTTGAACATCTATCTCATATATACCATGACGAGGTTTAGCCTCGAAATAAAAGATATCATTAAGGTAAGCAGAAATCATATTTCCATTAAACTTATACCGAAATCCTTGTTCAAACAATGAAGAGACAGAAATAATGTTTCTGGATAAACCAGGTGCATATAAACAGTTAAACAGTTTAACTACAAGGCCAGTCTGGCATGAAAAAGAATATGTGCCGGTAGCAAGTACTGGGACTCTTTTCCCGTCACCAACGATGAGGTCCATGACGCCCTGTTCTGTCTTCTTCCACTTCTCAGGTTCCTGCAAAACATTAACAATGTGATAACCACATCCAGTATCAAATACCCATGAGTTGGAGGAAACAGTGAAAAGTTCAATAACATGTATTGACATACCTGATGAGCAACCCTTATTAGAGTTCTTGGTCATCTTCAGCTTTGCAAGATAAACGGGACAGTTGCGACGCCAGTGTCCCATTTTGTTGCACTCATAGCACAGGCGCTCCTCAGGAGGCTGCACCTGTGGTTTCTTGCCTTTGCCTTCTTTAACCTTCTTGGCTTTGGAGATCTTTGTATTAGCGACTCTAAGCACGTCCGGCGTGGTCCTGATCTTCACGTTGGGTATCAACGGAATAACCTCCTCGATCGACTGAGCCGAACAATTAATCGCAAGAATACGATAATGTTCAGGCAAAGATCTGAGTACTACATCAAGAGCCATCCCGTCAGAGATGGAGTAGCCAAGGTCGATCAGCCTGTCGCGATACGCTTTCATCAGCATGACATGATCGTATGGAGAGGAGTCGTTAGCCATAGAGCAGTTCACAAATTGTGAAAGTGCATCGGCTCGCTCAGTCCTCTGGCTCAACTCAAATAAATCTTTGAGTTTACGAATGATGTCATAAGCAGACATCCCCATGAAATTGTACCGATAATCCTGAGTCATACTAGATAACACCAGGTCAGTGACGTCCTTATCATCGTCAGTGTGCTTTTGGAGCTCGGATCGCGAGTTCTCATTTAACAAGTAAGATGGAATACTCGCGATCGGTCGGTCAATAACATAGAGTTTCCCGAATAGCCTTAAAAGGTTTCTCAGGGTAGTCTGCCATGCGAGAAAGCCAGTCTCAGTGAAGGGGTCGAGTTGAACCATTGAACTTAATGGAGGTGAGTTTTCTTTAGCCTTCTGAAATATGCAAAGTAGATTTTAATCAGTATTTTCGATGTAATATTTTTCTTTAAAATAAGTTGGTAAAGTTTATTTTAAGAAAAACGAGAATTCGCTTAGGCGACCTTACTTGAGACCGCAAATGAGCCTCAGGAGCAAGGCCGTGTAAGCAAAATGACAACGATTGTCAATTGTGAGACTCAAGTCACAACTCTCGGTATGAGGCTGCTATATACAAACTATTGTATTTTGCGATACGTTTTGCCTCATCCGTGCCCACTTTAGTAATATACATCCGTGGCGCGGTGTTGAAATACTCCAACACCACGAACATATATGCCTGAAGCGATAGTAATCCTAAATGGTCGAAGTGATGACACGGTGTTGAAATACTCCAATGTCCTCACCTTGGAAGGTACCCTCGGCACCAAGTGCGGTGTTGAAATACTCCAACACTGATGCTCCGGTAAATACGTTCCAAGTTCGACTTGAGATAGGATGGCACGAACTATCAGTTTTTAAGAATTACCATATAGGGATATTAATTTCTTTTAATATTTAATTATCGTCAGACACGAACGATAAAACCCTATCATCACTCGGGACAAGTAAATTAATATAACCTAATTAAAATACTAAGTTGTCGCGAATGGCATATTGTGTGTTAAACGGCATAAGGGCTTGATCTCGCTCGAGCCATCTAAGCGAGATCATTAGGGACAAATTTAAAACAAATTAAATTAAATAGACCGGTGAACGATCGAGATGGCAACTCTGTGCGATCTTGAATCCAGTTCAGCTCCCACTTGCTTTGACATCCCTCTGGCGCGTGTCCAATCTTCGACTTTCGGTTACATACAAATTTACAATTACTAAAACTACTTCTAGTAACCTAGCTCTAAATTTGTACAACTTTGAAACCCTAAAACCGGGTCCAATAACCAAAATTCGAAAAACAACCAATTGGGCCAACAACTTGGGCCAAACAGAGAAAGACAAAATTCACGCCAAAACCATACACACATGTATGCAAGATATAGAGGGGTCGGCCGTAACACACAATAATAAAATAAAATTGTATAGGATTAAAATAAATAAATTAATTAATCCTAATTCGCAATTTGGATTTTGGTCGAAATTGCGAACTACCGGTTACGAAAAGACCGGTTCTGGTTTGCGCGCGGTGATAATGGCTCTGATACCACTGTTGGGTTTTACAGTGGATATCCGGGTTACCGATTTTAATTTTATTAAAACCGATTTAATATAAAATTAATACTATATTAATTTAGCAGCGGAAACGATTTAATATAAACGCGCGGATACAACTGTAACAGGATCAATCACCGTACACGACAAACACAGAAAAATATTTATTCAAAATAAATAAATAAATTAAATTAAATATCTAAACGAGTTAGATATACCTTGGCGGGATCCGAGCAACCGCTCGAGACACCCGGATTCAACGGGCTCGCGCTAGGACGAACTGAGACGTCTGACTCGAACCTACGAGACAGATCATCAACGACGGCGGCGGCAGAGGGCGGCGGCGGTAGTGGTGGCGGCGGTGGTAGAGAAACCACGGGCGGCGGTGACAAAACTCCTTCCGACGGGATCGCGACAGGGACCGATCCTATAATGATCTCGTCACCGGAAACCGGCGGTGACGAGGTGGCGGGTACCGGATGGTAAAGCGGTGTGGGCCACGAGGACGGAACGGGACGCGGTGGTCTCGGTTGCGCCGGCAACGCGAGAACCACCGGTCGGCGATCAGCCGGCGGTGCGCCGGCGGACATAGCGGCGGCGGCGATGGCCGCGGCCTTGGCGGTGGCGGCGGCTGCGGCTGCGGCTTCGGCTCGGCTCGCAGACTCGGCTCGGGCTGCGGCGGCTTCACTATCAAGTCGGGCGCAAATACTGGCAAAACGGGGATCCATCGGAGATCACAAGGAAACTGCGGTGGAGGTGGTGGCGGCGATCGGACGGCGGCGGCGGGGAGGCCGGCTTCGGCTGGAATCGGCGCAGAGGGAGAGAGAGTGAGGGATTAGGGTTTGTTACTTGTGTTGCAATCTATCCTCTCTCTCTCTTTATTAATTAAAATCGCGGACCGGGGCTCCTAACGGACTGGGCCCGGTCGCGATTCCCCTTTAGTCCACCAACCGATCAGTCTGTTAATCCGGTAACAACTGATCGGTCCGTCTATTAATTAGCGAGTAATTTTTGAACCGATAAAGTTTGTCGTTTTAATTAAATAAATAATTAGTATTTATTTAATTCACCATTTAGTTCGATTAATACTAATTAACAATTAATTAGATTTAATAGTCCGTTGACCCGGGTGTAACTCTTACGGGTCAATATCGGTCGGGTTCGTTAATTCGTCGGGTCAGGACACCCTTGTTTCCAACACAATATTCTCAATCAATCATTCATTTAAAATGCATATTCATAAATAGTAAGCCCTAAACATTTAACAAAATATATTAATTCAATTTAGGGCATTAGTTAGTGAAACTCACCTTTGCTTTTTAGTGCGAATGTGCTTCTATTCGAAAGGTTTCGGGTACCTTGGTCCTATTTTCCATTTATATCAGATTAGTTATGAGGTTATACTTAACTAATGGGCAAATTCTGAATTTTAGAATATTTGGATAACATGACGATTTTGCCCTTATTCGACTAATTTCGTCTAATAAGGCGAAATAAATTAATCTTTGCCCATGATATTTTATTCTAAAGTCCATTAAGCACTATTAAACTTAATTAATGTTATTACAATCTGTATATAACTTATTTTATAAATTATCCTTATTTTCTTGCCAAATTACTTGTTTTTATGACTTTCGGGTAGCGGTTTTTATCCAAATTTTCTTCGATACTTTAGTTTTCACTTCCATAATTTTTATATGTTTCACATGCTTTACTAATCTGTTCCAAATCCTTTAACTACTGATCTTATTCACCTTTATATTTTATACCTTATTTTTACCGAATTTTATGTTTTAACGCATAATTTTATCATTTCAAGAGCTCGGGTGCCGTTTTCACTTGAGTTTTCAATTATTTTTACTTATTTTAGTTATTTACTGTATAAAATAGGTTCTCAATTATTTCATATGATTTCCATAATTTATGGCCGTGAGTGTGTGGGGGTCATGTTTTTCCCCATTTCTTTTGTGTTTTCTTGCTTATACCAACATCCTTTCACCATTTCTTAGTTTTAAAAAATGTTTCCTCTTCAAAAATCGCATTCAAGAAAAGCTTTTTGTGTTCTTGTAAGATTCAAAATATAAGAAGCAAGGTAGGTGTTCTTACCTTAGTTGCTTAGAGTTTTTAGAAGAAGAAGATGAAACTTGAATCCTTGCTTGAATCCTTAAAGCTTAAATGTGTGTGTGTTTGAATGTATGAGAGAAAGAAAAGAAGAAATGGTGGGGTGGTGGGGGGTGTTCGGCCGTGAGCAAGAGAGGGAGAGGGGAGAGGAGAGGGTGGAGTGTATTGTGAAGTGTGTGTGTTGGGTTTAAAGAAAAATGATTACCTAAGTAGAACTAGGTGTCATTTCCCTAACAAGCCACCTAAAGGCTTCTAGATTTTTGCCTTATACACACATACATGCATACGATATACATGTTGGGATTTGGCAGTGGTATTCGGGTCGCCCGGTGACATATTTTAAAAATTACGTGACCGATAGATTAATAGTTTATAAAAGAGTTTACCGAATTAATTTATAATTAATTCTGTAACGCAGCGGAATAAGATTGTATATATAAATATATATATATACATATATAACAAATTATATATATTAAAAAACTAATTAATCAATTAACACAAATACCAGTACGCAACAGGATCCGATTACCGAACACGCAAACACAGAAATAAATAAATAATCTAAACTAATAGCGAGTTTAGATATACCTTGGCGGTGTTGAACAAACGTTCGAGACACCGAGTTTCAACGAACGAAGCGCTAGGTTGAAACGGAACGAACCACTTTCGGTCTCAAACGGTTGTCGCGTATCGCGATTATTCTCGTGGTCCGGTGTCGCGTACCCCTACGGGACGGCGTTTATGACACGTGGTCATTACGCATCGCGAGAGTACATCTTGACAGACGTCCTGTCTCGCGAGACTACGAGATCAATCAGATTTAGATCTGATTGCAACCGGAGACGGCTCACGGCGAAAGGCGTCGGGCTCGCGTCGACAGTCGACGGTCCAGCGACGGCAGGCGAGCGGCGGTAGTGGTGGCGGGTGACGACGGTGACGACGGCGAACGGCGGTCGGCGGCGGCGGTCGAGTTTCACGGTGGTGATCGGCGGGTTTTGCGGCGGCGATTGGCGGCGAACCGAGCGGCGGATCAAGGCGTACGAGGCGGCGATCTCTAGACCGTAAGGCGGTCTACGGGCGTTGACTGACGGAACACCCTAACTTGCAACCACCACCAAGTTATGGTGGTGCGAAGATGGGCACCGGAACACGCCGGTGGCGGCGATCGGCGCGGAAACGAAATCGGCGGCTGCCGATTTTCGTTTCCCTTTGCGTTTTCACGAGTGGAAAGAAAAAGGAGAATTTTTCTCCTTTCTTTTGCTGCCGTCGAGAATTATGAGATGATTAGGGTTAATCCCCTAATCATCTAATATTTATTAGATGACTAATAATTCGCGACGGGCCCCTCTCGAATATAAAGCCCATCTCGTACGCGAGCCCACGAGCTAACGTTAGAAAATATTTCAATAACGAATAGCTCGACCGTGAATTTAAAATAAAACTACTTTTATTTAAATATCGTTCACCCTTTATTATTAAGCCGGTAATAATAATATTATTGATTATTAATTATTTATAACTATTATAAATAATATATATAACCAAACGTTTCCGTTTCTTTTACCGGTTAACTCTTAAGCGGGTTTAGAGTTCGTTGCACCCGGTGTAACTCTTACGGGTCGTAACCGGGTCGGGTTCAAGATTTGTCGGGTCAGGACACATAATATCCAACAGTCTCCCACTTGGACTGATCGCGACAAGATCTAAGAAACAGACAGAGGTGCTCTAGCTACACATGACTGTCCCAACCAGTTATGACACTTCAAGTCAACAACCAAGGCATATCTGTTGTGAAGCAACTGATATTAGACTTGTGGTAATTCGAAGTCATTGTATCCCTTCCGTATATGACATCAATTGAACGATGGACATGGATTCAATTCATTCTCATCTAATGTTCAATCATTATGTTTCTCGATATAGATTCGAAGTGGTCCAAAACAAACACACAGTAGGTTTGGGTAAGGCCTTACACTTTACACTTGGAATCAACGAGGGCGCCACGATGTCTAGCTGTTGCATGATTAGTGCAAGAGTACAGAATCCCATATCGACTACATACAGCTCCCACTGAACTTCAGATCCATTCCCAAAAGTAGCCGTTATGACTGGCAGTTACGCGACAGCGTTAAGCTACAATCAAAGAACAGTCTTTGGTAAAGGGGAGGTCGCTCATGTATCTCAGGTCTAAGGATACTAATGAGTATACCATTAATCAAATCCATCTTATGATTGAATCCATGAAGATGGTTTGATGCGAGTTACGTCCAACGTCATTCCCCAATGAGGTCTGTGAGTCTGGATTGTCAACCATTGAGTCCAGAGTCAGAATAGTCTTACCTCAGATTCGTTCCCACGAGTCTGAACGACTACGGACAGTTTAGAATAATACATCTATTCCTCAGCATCATTATGAAATAATGCATGTGAGTTTGGATCGTCAATCTCTTGAGTCCAAACTCATAAGTAGTCTCACTTCAGATTCGTGTCCACGATTCTGATTGACTGTGAGGAATAATATGCATTTATTCATGGATTTAAACGTATTAAAATCGAACACAGTTATAGAATCTAGCTTTACATCTAATCCTTTAGAGGAAGCCGGATGATAATGTATAACTGTTAGAGTTCGTACATCCAAATACTAGTTCAAAACATACGTGTAGTGTATATTGGTCGAACATCATTACTATGAGGTTAATGAGTCTTGCAACTCATTGTTTTACCGACCAGGTTTTGAAATGTGCTATAATTTTGGTTATACAATATTTCATTGTTCCAGTATTTCTCTGAATAGTGGAATTTCCTCAAAGTGTGCTGGTTTTTGTGATCATAGTGATCCTTGGTATTCACCATTGTTACTGTGTGATCACAATGTCTTGTTTGGTTAAAATTCTAACCATGTCAAGAATCCTTCTGAACCTTTCAGACAAGCAGCAGTTTAATATCACTTGAGTTGGCTAATTA
The DNA here is from genome assembly GCA_039602395.1 of Deinandra increscens subsp. villosa. Classification (NCBI taxonomy): domain Eukaryota; kingdom Viridiplantae; phylum Streptophyta; class Magnoliopsida; order Asterales; family Asteraceae; genus Deinandra; species Deinandra increscens. The sequence continues at coordinate 50,232,630 of JBCNJP010000003.1, read as the reverse complement.
ATTTAGATTTAGTTGTGGAATCTGCCACAATATAAAATCTTTATTATGAGCAAGAGATGTCTTGGTCAATCATGAAAACTTGTAGTAGTGTATTTCTACACGGTGAATGTTAATACCAATGCAACTTAGTGTATTGAGTTCAACAATTCACGATATCAATATAACTTGCGTACATTGATTTTCCCCTTTTTGGTGTCCATAGTGTAACCCTGTACAGTGACAACCTCAGTGTAACTCTGTACAGTGATCTCTCCCTTTTTGATGTCATTAATGTAACTCGGTACAGTGACATCTTTGTTTAATCACATATTCAATGTGTGATTTATATTGCCCAAGAAGTTGCTTATACCTGTGGATCTCTATCCATTAAGAAACTTCTTTTAAATTCTTTGTACCATAAAATCCACATTATGTATAATCACATAAGGATTTTATTCTATCTTTCAGTATATCATCGTCATACGGGTGAGGATTGAAAGAGTGCTCCCACTAGCCTTTATGTAAACACATCAAATTATGGCATTAAGCCATTCTCAGATTCAAGATCTGATATTGCAATTTTGAATTTGCAAGTGTGTTTAAATATGTATTTCCTGTTTAATGCAACAAACTTTTGTTGGTCAGGAAATATGCGAACAATGGATTTGTGACTCTTGAACCACTTCAAGATCACCGTCCTTTACTTCTAGTTCCAGTTAAATAACTTGGGAACTTAACCTTCCATTTCAGAAGCTAGAACACAACTTTCTATCTTCTGTGTGGAATTAGAATTCCATATGGATGGTGGAAGTAGTATCCATTGTTATATGTAGTATCTAACGAGAATAAATTCTCATTGTCAAAAGACATTCGATACTAGATCTATCAAGCGAGTGGTGATGAAGAGAGTGATACTCAATAAGGGCGTGTATGGCAAATACTTCCTATATATCATCTTTCAAGCGTTGACAAGCATCGTTTGATTCCTATCATGTGCTCAGGCCAAGGCTGAGCACGTAGGACCAGATTAGTGAAAAATCTTTCACATATCTTAAGATGATTTTAGGGTTCGTCAAGCTTAGGTATTCTTTATTACGATCAGACTTAGAATTGTGATCGTATTTGTAAAGCTGGTTCTTTGACTTAATTTTGAAATGTTCTTGTACAACTCAAGAATTTTCATTGATGCTTATAACCATAAGCATATTTACTATGACTACCGTCATAGTTATGAAGTAACTTTTATGATTCTTGTTATATGGTTCTTTTAGGTTTGCCAACACAAGAGTGTCTAAGCCTTAGAAAGAACATTTAACAGTTCACTCGAATGAGTGAAGGATTTGGTTGTGAGTTTGTGAAAGCACGACACGTATCAGGAAACTTAATCCCATGGTGGATCATAGGGTCCAGTTGGGGCGTATCCTTTTACGCATGTCTTGCTTACACGAACAAGTCACAAACAAGAATCATTAGAACCAGGTATGTTTCATAAAGAAACATTAACTTATGTTATTAGTCTGATATAAAATCAGTGAAAAGCAAAGTATTAATCCCAGACGAGCTAGGTCAAAACAACCACTTGTTTTGAATACTACCAAGGAGTGAAAGACATGATTGAAAGCAAATGGCCTAAAAGGGTAATTCGAATCATGTGTCCCTCGATTTAAGCTTTTCTTATTTTCACGTTCCTACAAGGCATGCATGCATGCGTTGGGGAATACTCGTGAAAATCTAATAACATTAGTTTGAATACCAACAGAGAAGTCTAACGTTCTCCATTTTCTTTGAGCTTAACGGGGTAGTGTATAGTACCCGATTTGTTGTTCATGGAGCACTGGTGCTTGTCATGATGATGCAGCAATGATCGTACAAATCTTTTGCCATGGGCGTTGATGCCAAATGATCACAGCATTTTATTGCCCTTAGAGTCGATACTCTTTTCTTGGTACGAGGCATTTTAACACGGTAGCAATCACCTATGACACACGAAGTGTCAATTGAGCATAATGCTATCAACTGGTTGAACTTTTCACTAAAGCACACAGTATTACTGGTTCTATAGTAGTGAAAAGGTATAAGCCCAGATACTCGTGGGGTAACCAAGTTGAATCAGGTGATACTGGTACCCTTTCATCTTAATGACATGGTCCTATAGAGAAGAGCCTTGCATGGAGCTCTTCTCCATATAGAAACGAAAACATGCAGTTAAGCTTGTTTGTTATGTCATTGATACTCAAGTCTTGCATTTTGCTGACTATCAGGAAATATGCGAGCCTGCATAATATTATCTACCTTAGAGGTATTAGTATTATGTTATTTAATCCAGGCGCGTTGTATTCCTATAAGGAACACAACTACGGCGATTGGGCTCTTCAAGACATAGAGTTTGTGAAAGAATGTCAGAACATCTTCTGAGTTTGTTTCAACAAGATGAAAGTTGGTGTTATTTGATTTGTCCTACTGGAGGACTGATTTAAAAGGGATAAGGGATTTGTTTTCATTAGCCGTTATGAAATGATAAGCAAAGCACAATACATTAGTATTTTCGATGTAAAGTATTTTCTTATTATAAATTGGTAAGATTTATTTTATAAGAAAATTGAGAATTCGATTAGACAAGTTTACTTGAGACCGCCAAATGAGCCTCAGGAGCAAATTTGTGTAACCAAAATGACAGCGGGTGTCAATTGCGAAATCACAGTCACAACTCTCGATATGAGGCCGCTATATACATACTTGTATATTTTGCGATACGTTTAGCCTCATCCGTGCCCACTTTAGCAATACACATCCGTAGCGCGGTGTTGAAATACTCCAACACTACGAACATATACATCTAAAGCGATAGTAATCCTAAATGGTCGATGCGACGAACACGGTGTTGAAATACTCCAATGTCCTCACCTCAGAAGGTACCCTCGGCACCAAGTGCGGTGTTGAAATACTCCAACACTGATGCTCCGGTAAATACGTTCCAAGTTCGACTTGAGATGGGATGGCACGAACTATCAGTTTTTTTAATTACCAGATAGGGATATTAAAATCAATTTTAATATTGGTGATCGTTGGACGCAACCGATAAACCCTATCATCACTCGGGACATTCATTTTAAATAACCTATTATGTAAAAATACAACTAGGTTGTCGCGAGTTATGTAACCAGTCAAAAGTTAATAAACGACTTATTAAGTTTGATTGAGTTTTATAAAGTTTGAAAATTTTCAAAGAAAAACTCATTAAGGTGGTTACATTAAAATTTAGGTCAAGTTGTAAAGGCTTTTAGAACTTGTAACCTATAGATTGTATTCTCAGTTTTAAAACCATTTTAAAAGGATTTCGGTGTTTTAGTTGGTGTGTAATACGACTTTAAACCAAGCAACCAAAACAAGCAAAACGAATATGTATTCGGCCATTAGGGTTTTGGTCTTGCTAGAGCCTTTTAGCGAGACCAAATGGGTCACGGGACAAAAGTATAAAACAACCACAAGGCAGACATCTTCATGTAGCGTGCAGGTTTAGTAAGCTCCCACTGACCTCAAGACGCCTCTTGACATCGATTGGATCTTCGGGTCTTCTTGATGACAACTTTTGCCAAAGTAGAAGATATCGTAAAAGGAAAAACCTAATTACAATTTTGAACCCAAAAATGTGGGCCAACCCAAAATCTAAACTATTATAATAATGGGCCAAAACAAGGGCCAAACCATAACAGTAAAATAATCACGCAAGAGTCAAACAAGGGTCGGGCCGAATACATATAAAACACAATCAAAATAAATTGCAATTTAATTGGTCAAAATAAAGTTGACCAAAATGCAATTTAAATATGCAATACAAATAAAACTGATTCGCAACTTTCGGGCGTTTAACCCCAGTTTGCGAATCCACCGGTTTAAAATCGACCGGTTCCGATTTGCGAGTGGTAATCAAGGCTCTGATACCACTGTTGGGATTTGGCAGTGGTATTCGGGTCGCCCGGTGACATATTTTAAAAATTACGTGACCGATAGATTAATAGTTTATAAAAGAGTTTACCGAATTAATTTATAATTAATTCTGTAACGCAGCGGAATAAGATTGTATATATAAATATATATATATACATATATAACAAATTATATATATTAAAAAACTAATTAATCAATTAACACAAATACCAGTACGCAACAGGATCCGATTACCGAACACGCAAACACAGAAATAAATAAATAATCTAAACTAATAGCGAGTTTAGATATACCTTGGCGGTGTTGAACAAACGTTCGAGACACCGAGTTTCAACGAACGAAGCGCTAGGTTGAAACGGAACGAACCACTTTCGGTCTCAAACGGTTGTCGCGTTTCGCGATTATTCTCGTGGTCCGGTGTCGCGTACCCCTACGGGACGGCGTTTATGACACGTGGTCATTACGCATCGCGAGAGTACATCTTGACAGACGTCCTGTCTCGCGAGACTACGAGATCAATCAGATTTAGATCTGATTGCAACCGGAGACGGCTCACGGCGAAAGGCGTCGGGCTCGCGTCGACAGTCGACGGTCCAGCGACGGCAGGCGAGCGGCGGTAGTGGTGGCGGGTGACGGCGGTGACGACGGCGAACGGCGGTGGCGGTGGCGTTGAGTTTCACGGTGGTGATCGGCACTTTTGCGGCGGCGATTGGCGGCGAACCGAGCGGCGGATCAAGGCGTACGAGGCGGCGATCTCTAGACCGTAAGGCGGTCTACGGGCGTTGACTGACGGAACACCCTAACTTGCAACCACCACCAAGTTATGGTGGTGCGAAGATGGGCACCGGAACACGCCGGTGGCGGCGATCGACGCGGAAACGAAATCGGCGGCTGCCGATTTTCGTTTCCCTTTGCGTTTTCACGAGTGGAAAGAAAAAGGAGAATTTTTCTCCTTTCTTTTGCTGCCGTCGAGAATTATGAGATGATTAGGGTTAATCCCCTAATCATCTAATATTTATTAGATGACTAATAAATCGCGACGGACCCCTCTCGAATATAAAGCCCATCTCGTACGCGAGCCCACGATCTAACGTTAGAAAATATTTCAATAACGAATAGCTCGACCGTGAATTTAAATAAAACTCTTTTATTTAAATATCGTTCACCCTTTATTATTAAGCCGGTAATAATAATATTATTGATTATTAATTATTTATAACTATTATAAATAATATATATAACCAAACGTTTCCGTTTCTTTTACCGGTTAACTCTTAAGCGGGTTTAGAGTTCGTTGCACCCGGTGTAACTCTTACGGGTCGTAACCGGGTCGGGTTCAAGACTTGTCGGGTCAGGACACATAATATCCAACAATACACACATACATACGTATACTTTTATATAAATTTTACTAGTATAGGCTATTTACAGGTAAAAGTCTGATTATTACGCAATTCCCAGTATATTTTTCGAAACCGGTTTCATATAAAAATTATATGAAAATTCACGAAATTAAATTACGCTTCAAACCGTATATTTATTTTTCAGATTCGTCACACTAGGTCGGGTGACCTAGTGTTGTGACGTTTTTACACGGTTCATTTCCGTAATCACGTAAGTTTCTCTATTTCATCATTAACCAAACGTAAAACCTTCCCTAAAGGTTCTAACTTATATTAAACTCAATATTTGAATAAAACGAAATATTTTATTCATTTCGTTGGTCGGTTTACAGTGTCGAAACTTTATCTAGTATTCTATTATTCAAATAATCCTCATAATGACAATTAATTCTAAATAAGTCCAAATAAATCCTAACTTATCATTCTTAATCTAAAATTAAAGTGACGGATGTCATAGTCTCCCCTGGTTTAAGAAATTTCGTCCCGAAATTTCAATGAAACGTACCTTTATGCCTTCGACGAAAGAGCTGGGGATATTTCTTTTCCATTTGATCAAATCTTTCCCGTGTGAATTCCGGACCATACTTGGAATTCCAGCGAACTTTCACCAGCTTGATACGACACGTCGAAGCTTCTGAACCTTCCAATTTAAAACCTCATCAGGTTCCTCACTGAACCTAAGTTTATCATCGATTTGAACTTCTCCTGTGGGTATGATAAATGTTTCGTCGGACAAACATTTCTTTAAGTTGGACACGTGGAATATGTCGTGTACACCTTCCAACTCAGTAGGAAGTAATAGTCTATATGCCACGGGGCCTATACGAGCTGTTATTTCAAAAGGTCCAATGTAACGAGGACTCAACTTACCCCTCTTACCAAATCTAATGATACCTTTCCTTGGAGAAACTTTCAACATGACACGATCTCCTACATTAAAGACTAAGGGGCGTCGTCTATTATCCGCATAACTCTTTTGCCTATCGGCCGCCGCCTTCAATCTTTCTCATATCAATACTATTTGATCGGTCGTTTCCTGAATAACTTCCGGGCCTGTTAATTGCTTTTCACCAATTTCAGCCCAACACAGAGGGGTTCTACACTTCCTTCCGTATAGAGCCTCAAATGGTGCTGCTTTGATACTAGAGTGGTAACTGTTATTGTAAGAAAACTCTGCCAAGGGTAGGTGAGTATCCCAATTACCACCGAAGTCAATAGCACAAGCTCTTAACATGTCCTCCAGGGTTTGAATCATTCTTTCACTCTGACCATCAGTCTGGGATGAAAAGCCGTGCTCATATCTAATCGAGTACCCATTTTCTCTTGAAATGATTGCCAAAAACGAGCGGTGAATCGACCGTCCCCATCTGAAATAATAGTTATTGGAACTCCATGGCGAGCTACGATCTCTTTCAAATACAGTTTAGCCAAGGTTTCAGCATCAGTTTTCTCTTTCATGGGTATGAAATGAGCTGACTTGGTCAATCTGTCGACAATCACCCAAACTGTGTCATTTCTTGCTGTCGTACGGGGCAGTTTTGTTATGAAATCCATTGCGATATTCTCCCATTTCCAAACTGGTATCTCAGGCTGTTGCAATAAGCTAGGTGGCTTCTTATGCTTTGCCTTTACCTTGGAGCAGGTGAGACATTTATTTACGTATATCACAATATCACCTTTCATGTTGGGCCACTAATAGAATTCTCGAAGGTCTTTGTACATTTTTGTTGCACCAGGATGAATCGAATATTTTGACTTATGTGCTTCATCAAGGATTAAACTACGAAGATTTTTTGTACTTCGAGACCCATATTCTGTTCATAAAGTAGCTAATGTTGTCTGCTTTAGGCTCTAACTCGCACTCTAAGCCTCGAAGTCTTTCATTCCTCAAGTGATGCTCCTTTAAGGCTTCTTGTTGAGCGATCCGAATCTTCTCTGATAGATTCGTTTGTATTGTTAATCCTAAAGCACGTACACACAATGGTTTGGCCCTTTCCTTCCTGCTTAGTGCATATGCCACTACATTGGCTTTCACGGGGTGATACTTAATATCACAATCATAGTCGTTGAGCAATTCCATCCAACGTCTTTGTCTCATATTAAGCTCTTTTTGGTTGAATATATGTTGGAGACTTTTGTGATCGGTGAAAATCACACACTTGGTGCCATACAAATAATGTCTCCAAATCTTTTTGGCAAATACTATAGCTCCAAGTTCTAAGTCATGAGTCGTGTAGTTTTTCTCATGCACTTTAAGTTATCGTGACGCATAGGCTATAACTTTGTCGTGTTGCATGAGCACACAACTAAGACCTAGTTTAGATTCATCATAATAAACTACAAAACCATCTGTTCCTTCTGGTAGGGAAAAAATGGGTGCACTACACAGTTTTTGCTTTAGCAACTGAAAAAGCGTCTTCTTTCTTTTGCGTCCATTCATATTTCTTATCCTTTTGAGTGAGCAATGTCAACGGTTGAGCTATCCTAGAGAAATTCTTGATAAATCTCCTATAGTATCCAGCCAGTCCTAAAAATTGGCGTACCTCTGTTGGAGATTTTGGCGTCTCCCAATTCTTCACTGCTTCAATTTTAGATGGGTCCACATGTATGCCTTTTTCATTTATGACATGACCGAGAAAGTGGACTTCTCGCACCCAAAAGTCACATTTTGAAAATTTTGCATAAAGCTTTTCCTGCCTTAATACATCCAAGACCAACTTTAAATGCGTTTCATAGTCTTTCTTGGTTTGTGTAAATAAGAATATCGTCTATAAAGACTATCACAAACTTATCTAAATAAGGTTTGAAAACCCTATTCATAAGATCCATGAATATCGCTGGTGCATTTGTCAATCCAAATGGCATAACTAAGAATTCATAATGACCATAATGTGTCCTAAATGCAGTCTTTGGAACGTCTTCATCTGCGATTCTCAATTGATGATATCCAGATCTTAAATCAATCTTAGAGTAATACGTGGATCCTTGAAATTGGTCAAACAAATCATCAATCCTTGGTAATGGGTACCGATTCTTGATGGTAAGCTTGTTCAACTCTCTGTAATCTATGCACATTCTAAACGAACCATCTTTCTTCTTTACGAACAATACTGGAGCTCCCAAGGTGAATAACTTGGTCGAATGAATCCTTTATCCAAAAGCTCCTGGAGTTGATTTGACAACTCTTGCATTTCCGAGGGTGCTAAACGATAAGGAGATTTGGCTATAGGTGCAGAACCAGGGATAAGGTCAATATTAAATTCTATCTGCCTAGCTGGAGGTAGTCCAGGTAGATCTTCTGGAAATACATCTGGGTATTCCCGAACTACAGGGATTTCCTCTAACTTATGCGTTTTAGCCTTTGTGTCCATAACATTAACTAAAAATGCAGGATAGTTCTTTCGTAACATCTTCCGCATTTTCATAATGCTTATGACCTTAACTTTGGCTCCTCCTTTATCACCTTGAATTGTTAATATCTTGTCGTCTGGAAGTGGTATACGTATCGACTTATCAGAACATACTATCTCGGCGCCGTTCTTTGATAACCAATCCATTCCGATCACGATGTCGAAACTTCCTAGGTTTACGGGCAGCAGATCGATGTCAAAGCTACTATCCCCTAGAATCATACTACACTTACGGTGAACCTCATCAGTCTCTATTAGATCTCCATTGGCCAATTCTATCGAGTACTTCTTATTTAACTTACTAGCTTTAACTCCTAACAAGGGTCTAAACTTCTTAGAAACAAAACTAAGATTAGCGCCGGTGTCGAAGAGTACATAAGCATAATGATTGTTAACTAGGAACGTACCAGTAACAATAGTAGGGTCTTCCCTGGCAGCGTTGTTCCCTTGTTATTCTGGCCTCTAGGTTTAGTGCAGTCCATACTAAGATGTCCAACTTCCCCGCAATTAAAGCATTTTCCACTCCTCTTATCTTCTTAAGTTGGAATCTTAGCATAGCAATCCTGGAGCAGATGTCCGTAGCGGTGACATCTGGTGCATTTTTGCATACTCCTCAATGATTCCTTTCGCACGTCTTACATGTCGGTTTCGAATTTGCCTCCTCAGCTTTCCTGTCCACTGTAGCCACAAATACTTGGCCCGTCTCCTTGTTCCTCTTATTCTTCTCGCTCCTATTTTGCTTCCTAAACTTTCTCTTTTTGCTACATCGGGACTCTGGGTCGGACGTCTTGTAAGACTCACCCTTCTCCCTTGAATTCCTTCTCTTACTACGTCATCAGTCAGCGACTTGGCTAGGTGTGACAACTGCCATTTTCCCAGGTCAATTCCATTAAAATTGTTCCGTTAAACTTGCTCATGTGTTTAACTTATTTTACGTGTCACGTGATGTCACGTGCACTCCACTTATCGAGTCTGTTCCGATGCACTTGGTTGATCAACCATACCCGACGAATTATCAACCATACCCGAGGAATTACCCGAGAGGCCTAGCACGTCAACGAATTTGGCATTTTATTAAATTTTAAACTTTATAGAAATATTCTATAGGCTCGATCCTTGATTTATAATTTTACGCTATAAACCATGTCCTTCGTTTCGTGCTATCTAGAAAACCCGACAACTCTAGCTCGTACGTTTTATTTTATATATATATATATATATATATATTTTTAAGCTAATTAACACTTAACTTAATTAAACAAAAAGAAAAAAATAAATAAATATGTATATAAGGGGGGGGGGGGGGTCGAAACCCTAGACCCCTCACCCAATTCTTTTGAACGGCAATTTGGCTCTCCCCCACCCCCCCCCCCTCACGATCTCCTCCGTCGGCAGCCACAATCCGGCGACTTCCGGTGGTTCACCGGCGATCCTCCACCCTCCTTTCTACGCCTCTCGTCTTCGGTAGTCCATTGGTGCATTCGATTTCTCTCAACACTTCTCCAAACATCTCCCACCAAGAATCAAAGGTAAAACCCTAATCTAGTTTGCTCGTTTCTTGGTATCCTTCACGTTCAATCCGATTGCATGCTTGTTTCTGGATGTTTTGCGTGGTTTGCAGGTGTTGTGTTGGTTTAATTTTCGTGTCCTTAGGCCCTAGTAGGGCTGTGATATTCGGAATCTTGGTTATGGGGGGTTTTGGTGATTGAAAAACTATCATAAAATCATAGAATGATTTCAAACAGATTCTGTCAGAATTTTCTACCATCTTGTTCGGGTAATAACTCGCAAACCAGAAGTCGAAATCGTGTGATTCTTTTTGGAGACGAATGTTTATCGTCTTAGCTTTCCAGGGGTACCAAAAACGCAATTTTTGGACAAGACTTGGTCACCCAAACGTGCACCATAAGTTTGGTGCACGGGGCTGTTAAGATTTTGAGAGTCAGATTTGTTTCGGTTATTAGGCTAATATAACGTGACTATTTCTCAAAACATAAAACATAACGTTTGTGGGTAACATATTAAATAAACTTTATGTAAAACTTGGGGTCTTAATTCGGGCTAGTAAATGACCTATGGTGTCGGGAAGTAGACACATGCAATCTGTTGACAGAATCAGTCCCTCAAATTTTAGTCAAGTTCAAAGTAGCATAACTTTCTCATACGTGAACCAAATTACCTTATTCTTAATTCTAGTGTTAATTTAAAGTTTTAGGTTTCTTGTGGCTTTGGCCTCACGTGAATTGAAATTTGTTTGGTACCCTTAAGGCCCCAAACGAAACAGGAACTTAGTTCTGCCATGAAACTGGCTTCACACACTTGTGTGAAGGATTTTGCTATGATGAAAACAAATAACTTAATTGGTTAAAACACAAAACTTTTGCATATTATAATCAAAGACAATTCTGTAAATTTTTAGAACCTAACTACAAAAGGGTAATGAGTTATAAACCGGTTTTGTGTCGTGTGTCGATCACTAGACAGAATCTGTCTATTTATTTTTACCAAACTTCAAACATCATAACTTGATCAATATTCACCCGATTGGGGTGATTCTTTTTGAAAAATAGACTAGAAGGAGTCTTATTTCATATGGCATGAATCGGGGGTCTTAATTCATTCGGTATCCCACTGACCTTGCCCAAACAAAGTCGGTGCGCGGCTGTCCTAGATTGTTACAACCAAGGTGAATGTGATTGCAATGTGCATTGTGTGCTAATTTAGGACCAAGGTCCCAGGGTTGACTTTAGGGACCCTTAGTGGTCAAACTTGCATGTTGACTTTTATTTGGTCAAACTTACTGTAATAGATTAAACTAGTAGCAACAAATCCGCATGATTAGCTAGGATTTAATTAGTCTTGCATGCTTTCAACTTGTACTGTACCAATGTGCTTACGTGAAGGGTTGGATTAGACCCCTAGGCTATGTAGTTATGCTTCGGTACAGGTCCTAGGTGCCCACTCCGTGGGAATGGCAAGACTGCATAAGGTTCATTCGTTGACTTTATGTTGTACCGTGGTAGTTAATCACATTGTCCTAGCTATTTGCTTTTGTGTTTCACCCACACCACTCTAGTAACACGAGGATAGGACACTTGTACACATATGACTTCAACGAATCCTATTTCCCTCTCTTTCTCTTTTCCCCTCTCGCACATGTCTCTTCCATGATCAACGCGTGTGTCGCGAGTCAGCTCGTTTTCTCTTGTGCCACAACTGACACGGTAGACCTTCAATCTTAGGTCATACACTCTTTTCCGTTTTTCTAAACGCGAAGCACTTGGATCAAGTGCGGTTTTCGTAGAAGCTCCCCAAAGGTGAGTTTCACACTCCAGATTAGATCATACCCCGTTTGGGTAGTGATTCGCTTTTCTTACGAGTTATTTGGTAACTTACAAAACACACGTTAATGCATTTGAATAAGTAAGCTATCACATGTCATAGGATAACTCATCTATTAAAGCCCTCACATAATCGGACCTTTAGTATAGTGTAAATAGCATGGTGACGTTTAGTAGTACTACTGAGGATTGACAACCCTCACTCTGCGGTGCACGGGATGCCCACCTGACTGGAGGTCGGACGGAGTTAATGTCAGCCAAAACTACTGTGTACAGATGGACACAGGGGATGCAAAACGTGTAGGAATTCCCTACATACATTTAGTCAGTTTCGGTTGTGAACTTCCTAATGGACATGACAACTAGGCTAGCTACCTACAATAGTATTCAATTCTTATTAACGCTTATTATTTATATCTATATACTTAGTATATGTATTATACTATTTTTAGTGAACTCACCAGCAATAGCTGACAGTTGGTTTTACCAAACTTTTACAGGCCGCTAGGAGTTTATTATGTTATTGGTAAGCGAGGTGGATTATCACTTGAATTTTGATTTCACACTAGCATTTTTTGGAGACAAACATTTTTGTTATCATTGCCTGGATTTGAATCTTACTTTAAATTAATGGGCGCGTGTTTTGCGCATATTACTTTCCGCTGCGTTGAAAATTTAAATTGTGGTTTTCTTATGAATGATTGATGTATTTATTTCATTAAAAATTATGGATTGAATGGGTTGTTGCAATCATTGACTCGGGTCCTGGTCTGTTCTCACACCCCACACGGTAAAATTCCGTTAGTGGTAAATTGGGGGTGTGACAGATTGGTATCAGAGCCATTGATTACAGCGAACTAGGCAATTCTATTTTCGTAAAATAAGAAAATTGTTCTAGACTGTAATCTGAACAGAGCGTAATTGCAACTTTTCAAAATTATCGATCTCCCAAAAAGCCAAATTTTTTTTCTTCCCGCTTGCCAAGAATAGAAGGACTTACTTAGTGTCTTTTTTCTTTCTTTCTTGTTTGGCATTGTTTTGTTTTGCAACCATTTACCTGGGAAATAATCAAAGATGGCACCGTCTGACAACACAAGTGTAGGTCCGGAAATCTCCCAAACACACGATATCTAATCAAACACGAGTGTGGAATCCTCGTATAAGATCGATTCAACAACAAATAGTAGAAGAATAGACTAGATCTATGAGAAAGATGAAGTCTTGAATGAAAACGGCTACTATTGAAGCAATGAAAGGCTGATCGTAAACTAGAACTCCTTTGAAGAAATCGTAAACTTGTAATCTCAATGCTTGGATTAAACGAAATCATGAGGTGGTATTTATACCACCTCATACAAATACAAGGCCAATCATAAACATGAATAAGCCCAATCATAAACAATTAAATGGCCCACATGGCCTATAAACAAACTAAATTAAGCCCAATACTAATGTTCATGCCTCTAAATATATCTAGCCCAACAATCTTCCCCTAGGCATGAATCATTAGACCACCTACGGCAGTAGCAGATCAAATCTGAATGTGTTCTGCACGTTGTTGGACCACCATCCGTTTTCCACTATCCGATTTGCTGTTCCATGAAAGATACCAACCCGTATAGCATTCTCCATGTCGTTTTCATCCCCGAGAATAGGTTGGGAGGCTAGGAGCTTGATGTCTCTCTCTCCAAATCTTAGCAAATCCACCGGATCGTAGAATCGGAATTGCCTCATCGGCTTGCAGAGCACCACCACTTCATGTGTTGTCGGATCATAACACCAGCAGTCAAAATTCCTAACCAGTGTACCATCTTCAGTTTCGTCCAACATGTTTATAACCCTTGTACGCTTGGTGGGTGGCCTCCTTGCTTCACCAATGGACTGCCCAGTCACTGGGTCTGTTTCAGTCTGTACCCATTTTACTTGCTTCAGCTCAAAATTTTCAAAGTTATTTTCTTGATGGCTCAGCAAATTGTTTCTAATGAGGTCTCCGTCAGGGCTGTTCCATCTGTTTATGTAGGGAGCTCGAAGCAGATTTCTGATCTCAGGCTCAGTCCAAGAATGGAATTATGCACGACTTCTATAATATTCAACTGGACTATAGCCTTCACGGATCACCGCAAATAATTTCTTCTCGGTGTCATAATGCCAGCATAAGATGGGTTCACAACTCCCCTTTTTGTCTAAAGCACTTCCTCCAAGATCAAGAGAGTACTGAGTGGGGGCTGGTCCTTGAAAGATTTCTCGGAACCAGTTGTCGTGACCTTCAGGAGCTTTGGAGATCACTCTTCCTCCTCTGGCATAAACAAACATCTCAATATTTTCATCTCCATCGTCTTCATTCATTGCTTCAGCACCTTGCACACCCTGTGATGAACTTTGTTCAGGGGAACTTGAAGATTTTGACTCCACGAGACTTTTCAAGTCAGTAAATTTCTTCTTAAGATCCATCAAAGTCTCATAGAGCCACTTCATTCTATTTTTATCTGCCACCTCCTTTTCTCTCATCCTTTTGTTCTCATCCTTCAGGGCCTTTATCTCATTTTCTCTGAATTGATTCTGAGATATCAAAAAGTTGATATGAGGATCAGTGCTTATCCTCAAATCAATCGGAAGTTCAGCAACTTGGAAGGGCCTGAAGCTAGGAATAGCTGTCGGCTGACTGATCACAGGAGCAGCGCTCACTTTCACTGGGCTTGGTACAACGAAAGAGTGATCAACCTCTATAAATTGTCCTTCTTCTCGAACTGGGCTACGTTCGGATAAAAGAGGAGTTTCAGTCTGAGCAGGAGCAGGTTGATCTTGTACAGTTTCAGCATCTGTTTCTTCTTGAGCACTGAGACCCTCAGAACTGGGCCCAGCCGGTTGTACAACCATTAAGCTTGAGCTTGTCTTGGTAAATTTGAACCGTATGCTCCTTGGATCAGTTTTCTTTCGTGGAGATGGTTCACGAGCAGGAAGAGTGAGAATGATCGTAAATGATGAAAAATATCGGAAAAAGGTTTTAAAACCAAAATTTACACATAAGCCCCTCAAGAACCAAGAATCCTTTAAACAAACTTTCAATTCGCCCCCTTTAATCTTTTGAAAATTTTCAAGTTTACCCCAAACTTACAAATGATGATAATTCTCATAGAATTTGAAATTTTTGACTTTGAGAATTTTACAAAACTTCCCCTCAGATTCACACCCCGAGTATCCGATCATGATCAAAAATTTAAGAAATTAAAAATTAAAACAGATAAGAGTAAACCCAAATTTAAATATTTACAAACTTACCTCAGAAATTTAAAATATTTACTTGCCTGGTGCTGATATTTTCACAGATAATTTCAGACAAGTCTTTGACTGAGGAACCTTTTTCAGCTTCCGTTACTTGACGCTCTAGACAATTGTCAGGTGATTTGAACACAGAAACTCACATCCAGTTAAGTGCTTAAATATGAGACAATTTTACCGATATGTTTAACCGTCCCCACACCCAATTTTCCATAGCAAAACCTACCCAACCTCAGAGTTTATTGAGGATTCACAAACCCCCAACTTGAGGAACCATGCAACACTGCTTTGACTACCACTTATTTCAATTTTCATGAATTATCAATTGGTGATCAGGTCGGCCGCATAAGCACGCAGAGAAGACCAATAGAATAATTTTATTTTCTTTTTCTTTTTCTTTCTTTCTTTTTCAGAATTTTTCATTTCATTTTTTTTTTGAATTCTTTTTCGTTTTCTTTTTCTTTTTCTGTGGTGTTGTCATATACAGTATAAACATGGCGTGTGAGAGAGTGAATACTAGGTAAATACCACTCTCAACCCATTTTTTTCGGGACTCAGTCTTTTAAACCATGTAGACTAGGATGGGAAACTAAACATTTATAGAGTTTAAGATTACTGCACTTACATAGATGATCATTGTTTTGGTTGAGCTTACCGACATATCATCTTTGAGCAGTCTTTCACATCAGCCTTACACGTGTCAGTCTCCGACCGTCATTGAACAATTTTTTGCACGTCCTATCAAAAGACATCATAAAAACTTTTCAGTTTAACCAGCACCATTTCTTCCCCTGTTTTTGTGAGGCTTTTGAAATAAGACTCAATTTTTCAGTCAGTTTTCAATTTTTATTTTTTTTTTGAAAATAAATACCAAAAACTTTGTACAAAACACAATGATCAGATCATTCCTCGAAGGCAATCATCTTCAGGCCTTCAACACATGATTCAAAATTAGGACGAGGAAGGGGTTTTGTAAAGATGTCCGAAACATTCTGATCGGAGCTTACCTTTTGAAGCTGAATTAGCTCCCGATCATAGCAATCACGTATGAAATGGACCTTTATGTCTATATGCTTGGTTTTGGAATGTTGGACAGGGTTTTTTACAATTTCCAGAGCAGCAGCATTATCACAGAAGATAGGAGTGTTAACGAATTCCATACCGTAATCTGTGAGCTGGTTTTGGATCCATACTACCTGTGAAGTACCGGCAGATGCTGCCACGTACTCAGCTTCGGCAGTTTGATTTTGATACGGTATGCTGCTTTTTGCTCTGCCATGAGATGAGCCTATCTCCCAGGTACTGACATCCTCCAGTAGTAGATTTCCTGTCAAGGTCACTACCTCCATAGTCACTGTCAGTAAAAGCATATAATTGAAAATCAGTGTTCTTTGGGTACCAAAGACCAAGCCTAGGCTTGCCCTTCAGATACCTAAAGATACGCTTAACAGCAGATAAATGAGAAAGTTTAGGGTTGGCCTGATAGCGTGCACACACACAAACTGCATGCATGATGTCTGGCCTGCTGGCTGTCAAGTACATAAGTGATCCAATCATCGACCGATACTGGAATTCACTCACTGGTTCTCCATTAAGATCAGCTGACAAAAGTGGCCTGGATGCCATGGGAGTGGAAATGGGCTTGCAATCCTGCATCTTGAATTTCTCGAGAATCTCATTCACATACTTTGCCTGATGAATAAGAATTCCCGATTCATCCTGTTTTACTTGTAATGCAAGAAAGAAACTCATTTCACCTTGGTCACTCATTTCAAACTTTTTCCTCATAATCTCTTCAAATTCAGTGCACAATTCCTCGTTTGTTGAGCCGTAGATAATGTCATCTACATAAACTTGCACCATGATTATGTCTTCCTTCACCCTCTTTCTGAACAGCGTTTGATCAACCACTCCTCTTGTATATCCATTCTCCACCAAGTGATTGGACAGAGTTTCATACCAGGTACGCGGAGCTTGATGCAAACCATACAAGGCCTTATCCAGCAGATAAACATGATCAGGATTTTCTTCATCTATGAACCCTGGTGGTTGAGTTACATAAACCTCTTCATTCATCTCTGCATAAAGGAAGGCAGTCTTCACATCCATCTGATGTACCGTAAAATTGAGATACGATGCCACCGCCAGAAAGATTCGAATTGCTTCCAATCTTGCCACCGGAGCGTATACCTCATCGTAGTCAATCCCATGAACTTGCCTGTGCCCTTGTACTATCAATCTCGCCTTGTTTCTGACAATAATTCCGGTGTCATCCTTTTTGTTCTTATATAACCACCTCGTAGGAATAACCTTCTTGTCAGCTGGCCTCTTCACAAGTCGCCACACTCCCAGCTTTGAGAACTGATTCAGTTCATTGTGCATGGCCTCCATCCAATTTGGATCTTTGAGAGCAACCATCACATTTGGAGGCTCAATCTGGGAAATGAAACAGGAGAACATGCAAAAGTTAATGTTTCCCGTGCGGCTTCTCGTTGTGACTCCTGCTGTCACTGGCCCTACCACGTTACTGAGTGGATGATCTTTGTTTATTCGACTCTCTTGAACATCAGGCACTGAAGCAATAACAGGCAAGTTAGTATTATTAACATTATCAGACATACCTGGGCCTTGAGAATCCACTGGAGCATCGTGTGTTCCTGAACATTCTGGAACATTTGCATTGGAATTTCGTGACGTCTCTGCCGATGCTCTTTCCACAGGTGGCCTCACTTCAGGACTAGGAGCAATGATATCTTCTTCTTCTCCCAGATTGTGGAAAACATTGGAGAATTTGAAACCTTCAAACAACGATCCGTAATCAAAGACCCAATCTGGTCCAGTACCCGAATCAGTTGGATTATCCTCCATCCAATCCACATCAAAGGTCTCAATAATCATTTTGGTGGTTTTGTTGTACACGCGATAAGCACTATTTGCTGAGTAACCGACAAAATAGCACTCATCAGCTTTGGCTTCGAATTTCCCTACATCGGACTGAATTAGCACCGTGCATGGACATCCGAAGGTCTTGAAGTACCCCACCCTGGGCTTTTCTCCATAAACAATCTGATATGGAGTCTTCTCGTGTCGCTTGTTCAGAAGTACTCTATTTTGCACATAACAAGCTGTATTCCCCGCTTCTGCCCAAAAGAAGATTGGTAGTTTTGCCTCACACATCATCGTTCTCGCTGCCTCAATGAGTGTCCTATTCCTTCTTTCTGCAACTCCATTCTGTTGTGGTGTATAAGGAGCACTGAACTGCCTTTCAATACCCTTCTCACCACAAAACATGTTCAACTCTGCATTCTTGAATTCTGTTCCATTTTCAGTTCTTATGCCCTTCACTCTCTTGTTCAGCTGGTTTTCTAAAAGTGTGACAAACTGTTTTACAAGGGTCGGCGTTTCGTACTTGTTTGATAAAAAGAAGACCCAAGTATAACGCGAATAGTCATCCACTATTACGAGACAATAAGAAAACTTGCTGATGCTTTGTACCTGCATGGGACCAAAAAGATCCATATGTAAGAGTTGAAGAACAGAAGAGACAGAGTTAACAACCTTTGGACGGTGTGGCAACTTGTGCTGCTTCCCCTTAGCACAAGCCACACATTTCTCCACAGACGAGAAATCTTTGATCGGTAAATTTCTAACGTGCTCTCCTTTATCCAGCTTAGACAGATTCTTCATATTGGCATGCCCCAGGCGACGATGCCATAATAACGCTAAATTCTCATTCTGCTTTGAAATAAGACAGGCTTCTTCTGTAGTTGGAGGTTTGCCCAAATTCATCTGATAGGAATTTCCTCTTCTTGGAGTGCGCATTAAGATGCACTCCTCTGGAATTTCGAAGCCTGGTTTGAGGATTATGCATTCCTTCTTGATGAACAGGACTGAAAAGTCTTTATCACACATTTGCGACACACTTAATAAACTGTGAGACAGCTCCTCTACATAGTGTACGTCAGAAAACGTCAAGCTTCCACTCTTCACAACCCCTTTCTTACTGATTCTACCACCTACCCCACCTGCAAAAGATACTCCTCCTCCATTGAAGTCTTGTACCTCTTCCAATAGGGATAAGTCTCCGGTCATGTGTCGGGAGCAACCGCTATCAACATACCAGAGATTGTTGATAGAACTACTTGGCTGTCCCTACAAAAACGGAAATCAGTTAGAGTCAGGTACCCAGGTCATAACTGATCTAGGCACTCCTTTGGAGTCAATGTAGTTAACCAATTTGAAAGACATTCCTGCTTTAGATTCAGGTTTACTCAAAATTTGAGTATTGACTTTAGGTTTCCAAGCAGGTTGTTTCTGAGAGTTAGTACAGCTAGCTGAGTTCTTTGCTGGTGGTTGTTTCTTCGATGGAGATGTGACCTTTTTACCTTTTGACTTAACAATAGGTGTCCACTCAAGTTTCAATTTAGTATAAACCATCTGTTTTGTTTGAGTGACCACTTTTGGTTTTTCAATTACTGCTTTGCCCTTAGGTTTAGCAACAAGGTTGACTTTAGGCACTTGTTTCTCAAAAGGTTTTGTTTTTATTTTATCTTTTCTTTGATAAACTCCCTTAGGTTTGTAAGAAGAGTTTGAAGGTCTAGTCACATTCCACTTTTCTTCAACATGCTTTGTCGTCGGGGCTTTTGTGTTCAAAACCTTAGACTGTTCAGTCTTCATTGGTTCTAAAATCTGTTTCCCCTTAGACAAAGCTTGTTGTTTTTGGTTTTTGTTTTCTCCTGCCATCATTTTCTGCAGCATACTGGTCCGTGGGTTGTGCGGACAGCATGGTTGATAAGGTCTATTTAAGCAATTGGCAGCAAAATGTCCTGGCTTCCCACATTGAAAACAATTCATAGTTCTAGGTCCATTTACATGGCTACATGAATATGAACGTCTTGGGTACGATGATTTCCACTCTGGCTAATCATCCCACTTGTGTATCACATGTTTTGTATCCCTTTCAGGTTGTGTGATCAGACAAAATTGTTCTGATTTAGTTTTGTTTGTTCTATTAAAAGCTGATACAACCTGGGGATAAGCAACAAAATCTTTGGGCTTGGTCTCACGGCCAATTTTTGTGTTAGGCACACGAATTTTAAAACCAGTCACTTTTTCATTTAATTCAGAAACATTTTTTAACAACGGTACAGCTATTCGTTTTGACTTGGATGTTTCAAGTTCTGACACAAGTGCCATTACATCATCCTTAGGTAAATAAACACTAGAACTACTAGACACGTGACTCTCTTTCACTCTCTGACATTCTGCATCCTCCTTAGATGTCACACCCCCAAAATACCACTAACGGAGTTTATACCGTTAAGGGGCGCGACTAGACCAGGATCCACAACCATAGTTACAAATACTAAACGAATCAGGGTTAGTTCAAACACAAGTTATAAATCAGAGTCTTAAATTACATACGCAGCGGAAAAACAATTGTCCTTAGCACTAACCACGTGCTTTACATAAATGTTGTTTTAAAGTTTCCAAGTTCAGTTTAAACAGAAATAAATATCTTCTCGTGCCATGCCAACCTCCAACGGATACTCCTTAGCGATCTGCAAAAGTTTAAACCACGCAAGTGTCAACCTAACGGTTGGTGAGTTCACAGTGGGCTTGTCATGCATTGGCCCGGTCTCATAATCATAATTCGTGTCAAGGTATACTTACAAGTTATTTATTTGTGAAAAGCAATGCTCGTAATTAAATCTCAGTTTATAAATGGTTTGTCCGTGACCTACGTCATCGGGTATGTACTAGTTCCGTAAAGTTAAAGGACTCAACCGATATCGCGGGTAGCTAATCCGTTGTTCCATGCTCTAAGGAAGTTTGTACCAAAGCTGACTTATTTTGTGGGGGCCGAGCCATCCCGTACGGTGCGGACCTACGTCATCGCGGTTTTTGCCTCCCCCGTGTCCTCTCGGGACCACGGTCAAATAGGCTGATATTGTTCCTCCGTGCACTCCCCGTGCCACGGGGCGGAGTTTGTCAAACTCCAGTAGATCTACCCAACATCCCCTCGCTTTCACAAATTAATGGCACAATTAAGTTGAGGACTTTTAAGTTATAAGGCATCCTTAGAAAACATGTGATATCATGTGGTTCAGACTTTAACCTACACTAGCCATATTAAAACGTTTTCAGTTTTGTTTCAGAAAAATAGTTTGTTCATAGTTCACAAGTGTTTCCCATAAAACACTTCAGTTCATCAAGTGGGTGCCAAGCATCCCGAGTTCTCTTGTTCATTGGTAGGTGCCTAGCACTCTAGAGTTTATCAGCATTGTTTTTCGTTAAGTTATTCGGTGTGGCCCAAACAGGCTCACGGTAAACAAGTTAGTGACACTCACCTTTGGTTGCACTGCTACACTTCAAGTAATCCAATTTATGTTTGCTTAACGAAGACCTAGAACACGTTTAGGTCTTAAGTATTAGTTTCGTGTCTAATCTTTACTTAACGTCACTATGGCCCATAACATAGCACGTTGCAACTATGACTCGACATACCGACACACGACACCAATGGTTGATCATAAACAAGGGTTCATATAAATCAGATATCAAGCATGTTTCATCATGGTATAATCATGTAAGTCATGGCATAACACTTAAGCAAATTTCACAAGTTTGGTTTTTAGGTCAGGTCTTAGTTTCGCTAGCACAGTTTCGCTAGGCAGTTTCGCTAGGTGCACGGGCAGCACTTTCGCTAGGCAATGCCCGGTAACACAGTTTCGCTAGGCTAGTTTCGCCCGAAACTGCTGACGCAGTTTCGCTAGCCTAGTTTCGCAGGGAAACTGGTTTGAACTTTCGTTCAGGTATTTCGCTCGGTAGTTTCGTTCGAGCTGGTCTGGTCTGGTTACCCGGCGACACTATAGTTTCGCTGGGTAGTGTCGCTGGAAGGAGACATAATTTCGCTACTTAGTTTCGCCCAGAGAACACGCAGTTTCGCTGGTCGCGAAAAACATACGGATTTGCCTAAAAATCAACCTAACAGCTTCTGATCTTACATGCAATTCATTATTTAGCATCCATAGGCATTTACCAACATAAATCAAGCAGCTTTATCATGTTTAACATGCATTTTAATCATTAAATCTCTAAAAACACTTCTAAACCCTAAAATGACCAAAATTGCATAAATCATCATCATGGTTTGTTTTTACACGTAAAGTTTCTGACTTTATGGTAGATCTAGCATTCCTAAGCAACATATTAAGAGATCAAGTGATTTCATGTAGATTTAGGCATGCTTTTAAGAGAAATACAAAGAAAACACATGAATGGTGGTTTTTGGAGACTCACGGTTTGATCTTAGGATCCGGATGAATGATCTTCAAGGCTAAGATCTTGGTAATCCTTGGTGATCCTCAGCTGACCAGAAATCTCGAGGTAGGAGAGTGTGTGTGTGTTTGTTGTGTGGTTTAAGCAAATGAGGCTACTAGGGTTTATTAAGTTTATTTATATCAGGAGCCAGTTTCGCTGGCAGTTTCGCTGGCCAGGCGAAACTAGCTCTGGTCTCGTGATATTGGATTGTCTTAGCTGGCTACCGGGCGACACTATAGTTTCGCCCAGTAGTTTCGCTGGCGACCAAAAAGGGCAAGTTTTCACATAATCAAGTATTTACAATTAATCATGCTATTCACAATAATAAGTCATGTATTTAAATCACATTGCACATAAAGACAATCAATGATGAACACATAACACATATGGGCGGGTTCGGTGATCAACCAAAGGTCGTGGGCGTATTCGGCCTAGTTATGCATTAGTTACTAAGTTAACACTTATAACGTAACTAACGGGTTTGTCTAACGGAAGTTAACCTTGAAATTCTCGGGTGTCACATCATTCCCCTGAAATTGGAATTTTCGTCCCGAAAATTATTCTTGTGTCGTAGCGTTCGCAGCATCAGCTGTCGTCGTTGCTGTCGTCGCTGGGGAAAGAAAGCAAAAAGTTTTAGGGTTGTCACATCCTCCTCCTGTTAAGGAATTTTGGTCCCCAAAATTAAATCATACCTTGAGTTTCTGTGGACGTTTGCTCAAACAAGTGAGGATACTTTTTCTTCATCTGATCCTCACGCTCCCAAGTATATTCAGGTCCACGCCTTGAGTTCCATCGCACCTTGACGATCGGAATCTTGCTACGTTTGAGGGCCTTCTCCTCGCGTCCCATGATTTCTACTGGTTGCTCAATAAATCTCAGATGTTCGTCGATTTCCAATTCCTCCAAGGGAATTATTTCGATGTCTTCAGCCAGACATTTCTTCAGATTGGAAACGTGAAACACGTTGTGAACTCCATCGAGTTCAGCAGGGAGTTGCAATCGATAGGCCACCGGGCCTACTTCCCCAATAATTTCAAACGGACCGATGTAGCGAGGATTTAACTTTCCACGCTTCCCGAAGCGTATCACTCCCTTCCAGGGAGATACCTTCAACAATACTTTGTCACCCACCTCAAACTTTAGAGGTTTTCGGCGTTTGTCGGCATAACTCTTTTGTCGATCACGTGCTGCAGCTAGTCGTTGCCTGATTTGAATAATTCGCTCGGTCATATCATGGATAACTTCCGGTCCAGTGAGCCCTTTCTCACCCGTTTCAGCCCAACACACGGGCGATCTACATTTTCTGCCATAAAGTGCTTCAAAAGGTGCAGCACCTATACTTGAATGATAACTATTGTTGTAAGAGAACTCCACCAGTGGAAGGTGAGTCTCCCAGTCTTTCCCAAAATCCAGAACACAAGCTCGGAGCATATCTTCTAAGGTTTGAATCGTTCGTTCCGTCTGACCGTCAGTCTGCGGGTGATAAGCTGTACTCATGTCTAGTCGAGTTCCCAATGCTTCCTGCATTGATTGCCATAACCGGGAAGTAAATCGAGGATCTCGATCAGAAATGATAGTCTTAGGCACACCGTGAAGCTTCACAATTTTATCGATGTACAGCTTTGTTAATTTATCCATGTTGTCACTTTCCTTCATCGGAATGAAATGTGCCGATTTGGTTAATCGATCGATGACAACCCAAATCGCATCCGGTTGATTTGATCGATGAGGTAGTCCTGTTACAAAATCCATTGAGATATCCTCCCATTTCCATTCTGGGATCTTTGGTTGTTGCAGTAAACCAGAAGGCTTTTGGTATTCAATTTTGACCCTTGAGCATGTTAAGCATTTAGCCACATATCGAGCAATGTCGGCTTTCATATTCGGCCACCAATAAAGATTTTTCAAGTCCTGATACATTTTATCTGATCCGGGGTGTACCGAGTATCTTGACTTGTGAGCCTCGTCCATCACGAGCTCACGGAGATTTCCAAACAATGGAACCCAGATTCTGTCATTATAGTACGTGAGTCCATCGGACTTAACTTCAGAATGGCCATCTACACCACGCAGTGCTTCAGCTGCGAAGTTTTCTGCTTTCAAAGCTTCTCGTTGGCAGTCACGGATCCGATCCGGTAATCCTGAATGTATTGTAAGTTGAAGCGCTCGTACCCGACGAGGCTTCTCGTACTCTTTTCTGCTTAGGGCATCTGCCACCACATTTGCTTTTCCCGGATGATATTTAATTGCCAAATCATAATCGTTCAGTAATTCAACCCATCTTCTTTGCCGCATGTTGAGGTCTTTCTGATCAAAGATGTGCTGTAAACTTTTATGATCGGTGAATATTGTGCACTTTGTTCCGTATAGGTAATGTCTCCAAATCTTGAGTGCATGAACAACGGCTCCCATTTCCAAATCATGCGTTGTATAATTCTTTTCAGTATCCTTTAGTTGCCTGGACCCGTAGGCAATCACTTTATCTCGTTGCATCAACACGCAGCCGAGTCCTTGGATTGATGCATCGCAATAAACCACAAAGTCGTCAACTCCATCGGGTAACGCAAGAATTGGAGCCGAACATAACATATCTTTAAGCGTTTGGAACGCGCGCTCTTCTTTTTCACCCCATCTGTATTGCACTCCTTTGTGCGTTAAGGCTGTTAAGGGTTGAGCCAATTGAGAGAAACCCTTAATAAACCTTCGATAATATCCGGCAAGTCCTAAAAATTGTCGGATTTCTGTTGGCGCTCTTGGGGTAGACCAGTTCTTTATTGCTTCCACTTTGGCTGGATCGACATGAATTCCTTCCTCATTAACAATGTGTCCAAGAAACTGGACTTCGCGGATCCAAAAGTCGCACTTTGAAAACTTGGCGTAGAGCTGTTCCTTGCGAAGCAATTCCAAAATAAGACGCAGATGTTCCTCGTGTTCTTCCTTGGTCTTAGAGTAGATCAAAATGTCGTCGATGAAGACTATCACAAACTTATCGAGGTACGGCTTGCACACTCGGTTCATCAGATCCATAAATACGGCAGGTGCATTGGTTAGCCCAAACGGCATAACCAGGAACTCGTAGTGACCATACCGAGTTCTGAAAGCTGTCTTGGGTACATCCTCATCACGAACGCGAAGCTGGTGATATCCAGACCGTAGATCAATCTTTGAAAAGTAGCTTGAACCCTGTAGTTGATCGAAGAGATCGTCGATTCGAGGAAGTGGATACCGATTCTTGATCGTAACTTTGTTAAGCTCTCGGTAGTCAATGCACATGCGGAACGTTCCATCCTTCTTCTTAACAAACAGTACCGGAGCTCCCCATGGAGACGAACTTGGACGAATAAACCCCTTGTCGAGTAGCTCTTGTAGTTGCGCGGAGAGTTCGTTGAGCTCGCTTACAGCCAAACGATACGGAGCGCGTGCAATCGGAGCGGCACCTGGAGCCAAATCAATCCCAAACTCAACTTGTCGAAATGGAGGCAAGCCAGGCAGATCTTCAGGAAATACATCTTGGAAGTCGCGAACTATCGGGTAATCATCAATTTTGCGCTCGGGATGTGTCGTGTCAGTGACGTTTGCAAGAATCGCGAAGTGACCCTTACGGAGGCATTTCTGAGCTTTAAGGAACGAAATAATGCCGGTGACTGTTCCACCTTTCTCACCTTGAACCGTTAATACTTTACCGTCTTCGAGTGGGATACGAACCACTTTTTCTTGGCACAGAATTTCGGCACGGTTTTCGGATAACCAATCCATTCCTACTATGACGTCGAAACTACCAATCGGGAAAGGCATAAGGTCAATTCCTAGGGTATGGCCAGCTAGTTCTAACTTACAGCCCTTAATTATCTGAGTCGTATCATGAAGTTTACCATTTGCTAGTTCTACCACATATTTAGCATCTAAGTCGATCGGTTTAGCATTAATTAGTCTAGCAAATTTAGTGGAAATAAAGCTTCTTTCAGCACCAGAATCAAATAAAACAGTAGCAAAGAAACCGTTCAAAATAAATTTACCATTAATCACGTTGGCGTCATTGCGAGCTTCACCCTGGCCCATGACGAAAGCTCGACCTCTACCATTTCCACCATTTCCGTTTCCACCATTACCATTGCCATTCCCATTACCATTACCTCCACCGTTACCATTCCCACCGTTATTTCCCTGATTTCCGTTCCCTTGTCTTCTTAGCTGAGGGCAGTCTCTTTTAATGTGGCCTGGAGCACCACATTCATAACAATTCCCGTTACCGTTTCCCCTGGGAGCTTCATTGTTGCGGTTCTGACCGTTGTTTCCATTGCCCCGATTGTTCCCATAGTTGTTCCCTTGATTGTTGCTGTTCCTTCTGGGGCGGTTTTGCTGCTCGGGTAAAGTTGCCCAACAGTCCTTCGCTTCGTGGCCTCCCTTACCACACCTTTCACAGCTCAGACTCTTTCTGCAAATCCCAGCATGATGTTTCCCGCATCTGTTGCACATGGGTAGGTTACCCTTGTAGTTGCTCTGACCATTTCCGCCCTGGCGGTAGTTGCCACTGTTATTCCCGGACCTCTTGCTTTGACCTTGGGAGTTATAAGACCTCCCAGTGCTGTTTCCAACACTCTGAACATTCATCGAGTTTTCAGGAGCTTCATCATCAGCCTTTCTCTTGCCACTCAAGGCAGTCTTCTCAGTGGCTTTCGCAGGTAGAGTACCTTTCTCGACCTCTTGATCAGTAAGTTTGTGAGCCAGACGAATGGCTTGCTGCACGGTAGCGGGGTTGCTGGCAGTCACCAGACTCTTGATTTGAGGCGCGAGGCCTTCCAGATAACGCTCAATGCGTTTGAACTCAGCATCAACCATCGAGGGGCACAAAACCTCGTACTCATGATATCGTGCAGTGTACTGTTCGACTTCAGACCCAGACATCTTCAAATTCAGGAATTCACCCTCAAGCTTCTTGACTTGGTCACGTGGACAGTATTCTTCCATGATCAGCTCCTTAAACGCTGCCCACTGCATGTTATTAGCCGCGTCTAGCCCAACCATCTGAATTTCAGCGTTCCACCAGGAGAGTGCGGCTCCTTCGAAGGTACCAGTAGCAAACTTCACCTTGCTTTCAGCTGGGCAGTTACACATGGAGAAAACCTTTTCGGACTTCTCAATCCACCTGAGGAGTCCTACAGCTCCTTCTTCGCCGGAAAATGTCATCGGCTTACAGTCCATGAAGGACTTGAACGTGCAGTGGTGGTGGTTTCCTGATGCATAAATAGTTCGGATTTTAAAATTAAACAGGTCATAATACAATTGCTTTGTGCCTTAACCGGCATAATAGTTACCCTGTGCGGCATATGCAGCTTGGACGGCTGCCACCGCGGCTTGCACATGTTCATTAATCATCGCTTGCAGCTGTGCAGGCGTCATGTTTATGCCGCCTCTTCCGTTTCCTCTTCCAGACATCTTGCTGAACAGTTAAAGTAGCCAGTGTTCAGTCACAGTTATACATTATACATATCCCATAATATGTATATTAGCCAGTCCCCGTTATCCCACTATTAGTCCAGAAAATTTTGTGCAAAATCGAGGCGTCGTCGAAGAACGTCGTAAGTGCTATCGTCGAAGGTCGGCTTCCCATAAAGTCACCGTCGGCGTAGTCGTCGTAGTAGAAATCAGGACGTAGCGTGTAGCGTCGTTTCGTTGTCGCTTTCCCCAGAGTAGTGTGCGTATTCGCGGTCGCATTTCGTATTCGTGTGTGAAAATTTCCTAAGGTCTTCCGTTAGACTACTTAGACACGGTCTATACATATATATTTATATATATATATATATATACATACGTATT
Organism: Deinandra increscens subsp. villosa; assembly: GCA_039602395.1. Taxonomy (NCBI): domain Eukaryota; kingdom Viridiplantae; phylum Streptophyta; class Magnoliopsida; order Asterales; family Asteraceae; genus Deinandra; species Deinandra increscens. Next base: position 50,204,130 of record JBCNJP010000003.1, on the reverse strand, counting down.
AAGCCTTTACTTACACAGCAGAGCGAGTATCCCAGGTTGGCACGTAAAAATTTTGTCTTTGGGAATTTGTTTGTTCGTTTTGTAACCAAGGTTTTCAAGTCGCAGTTTCCAAATCGTTTTCAAAAATGATTCCAGTTCTCTGCAACTTATGGCTCTGATACCAATCTGTCACACCCCCAAAATACCACTAACGGAGTTTATACCGTTAAGGGGCGCGACTAGACCAGGATCCACAACCATAGTTACAAATACTAAACGAATCAGGGTTAGTTCAAACACAAGTTATAAATCAGAGTCTTAAATTACATACGCAGCGGAAAAACAATTGTCCTTAGCACTAACCACGTGCTTTACATAAATGTTGTTTTAAAGTTTCCAAGTTCAGTTTAAACAGAAATAAATATCTTCTCGTGCCATGCCAACCTCCAACGGATACTCCTTAGCGATCTGCAAAAGTTTAAACCACGCAAGTGTCAACCTAACGGTTGGTGAGTTCACAGTGGGCTTGTCATGCATTGGCCCGGTCTCATAATCATAATTCGTGTCAAGGTATACTTACAAGTTATTTATTTGTGAAAAGCAATGCTCGTAATTAAATCTCAGTTTATAAATGGTTTGTCCGTGACCTACGTCATCGGGTATGTACTAGTTCCGTAAAGTTAAAGGACTCAACCGATATCGCGGGTAGCTAATCCGTTGTTCCATGCTCTAAGGAAGTTTGTACCAAAGCTGACTTATTTTGTGGGGGCCGAGCCATCCCGTACGGTGCGGACCTACGTCATCGCGGTTTTTGCCTCCCCCGTGTCCTCTCGGGACCACGGTCAAATAGGCTGATATTGTTCCTCCGTGCACTCCCCGTGCCACGGGGCGGAGTTTGTCAAACTCCAGTAGATCTACCCAACATCCCCTCGCTTTCACAAATTAATGGCACAATTAAGTTGAGGACTTTTAAGTTATAAGGCATCCTTAGAAAACATGTGATATCATGTGGTTCAGACTTTAACCTACACTAGCCATATTAAAACGTTTTCAGTTTTGTTTCAGAAAAATAGTTTGTTCATAGTTCACAAGTGTTTCCCATAAAACACTTCAGTTCATCAAGTGGGTGCCAAGCATCCCGAGTTCTCTTGTTCATTGGTAGGTGCCTAGCACTCTAGAGTTTATCAGCATTGTTTTTCGTTAAGTTATTCGGTGTGGCCCAAACAGGCTCACGGTAAACAAGTTAGTGACACTCACCTTTGGTTGCACTGCTACACTTCAAGTAATCCAATTTATGTTTGCTTAACGAAGACCTAGAACACGTTTAGGTCTTAAGTATTAGTTTCGTGTCTAATCTTTACTTAACGTCACTATGGCCCATAACATAGCACGTTGCAACTATGACTCGACATACCGACACACGACACCAATGGTTGATCATAAACAAGGGTTCATATAAATCAGATATCAAGCATGTTTCATCATGGTATAATCATGTAAGTCATGGCATAACACTTAAGCAAATTTCACAAGTTTGGTTTTTAGGTCAGGTCTTAGTTTCGCTAGCACAGTTTCGCTAGGCAGTTTCGCTAGGTGCACGGGCAGCACTTTCGCTAGGCAATGCCCGGTAACACAGTTTCGCTAGGCTAGTTTCGCCCGAAACTGCTGACGCAGTTTCGCTAGCCTAGTTTCGCAGGGAAACTGGTTTGAACTTTCGTTCAGGTATTTCGCTCGGTAGTTTCGTTCGAGCTGGTCTGGTCTGGTTACCCGGCGACACTATAGTTTCGCTGGGTAGTGTCGCTGGAAGGAGACATAATTTCGCTACTTAGTTTCGCCCAGAGAACACGCAGTTTCGCTGGTCGCGAAAAACATACGGATTTGCCTAAAAATCAACCTAACAGCTTCTGATCTTACATGCAATTCATTATTTAGCATCCATAGGCATTTACCAACATAAATCAAGCAGCTTTATCATGTTTAACATGCATTTTAATCATTAAATCTCTAAAAACACTTCTAAACCCTAAAATGACCAAAATTGCATAAATCATCATCATGGTTTGTTTTTACACGTAAAGTTTCTGACTTTATGGTAGATCTAGCATTCCTAAGCAACATATTAAGAGATCAAGTGATTTCATGTAGATTTAGGCATGCTTTTAAGAGAAATACAAAGAAAACACATGAATGGTGGTTTTTGGAGACTCACGGTTTGATCTTAGGATCCGGATGAATGATCTTCAAGGCTAAGATCTTGGTAATCCTTGGTGATCCTCAGCTGACCAGAAATCTCGAGGTAGGAGAGTGTGTGTGTGTTTGTTGTGTGGTTTAAGCAAATGAGGCTACTAGGGTTTATTAAGTTTATTTATATCAGGAGCCAGTTTCGCTGGCAGTTTCGCTGGCCAGGCGAAACTAGCTCTGGTCTCGTGATATTGGATTGTCTTAGCTGGCTACCGGGCGACACTATAGTTTCGCCCAGTAGTTTCGCTGGCGACCAAAAAGGGCAAGTTTTCACATAATCAAGTATTTACAATTAATCATGCTATTCACAATAATAAGTCATGTATTTAAATCACATTGCACATAAAGACAATCAATGATGAACACATAACACATATGGGCGGGTTCGGTGATCAACCAAAGGTCGTGGGCGTATTCGGCCTAGTTATGCATTAGTTACTAAGTTAACACTTATAACGTAACTAACGGGTTTGTCTAACGGAAGTTAACCTTGAAATTCTCGGGTGTCACATTAGAAATGTCTTTGATTTCTACTTCATCTGCACAATAAATAGATACATCAGAAGAGCTCACACAATTATCCAGAGAAGTCTTTGATGGACCTGCTTCACATGTGTTTGTCATCACACTATTCTTATTACCCAACCCATAAGTCATGTGTTTTTCATTTTCTATTTCCTCTTCTGTCATAGGCTTCACTCCAACCAAGTCACTATCTAAGGGAGGTCCTTCTTCATGCATTTCCGATGCAGATCTATCTATCTGATCCTCCTCTAAGATCATTCCTATTACATCTCTAGTTTTATCTTGAGGAACATCGTTCTTGTTTGCAAAGCTAATTCCTATGCCACCTTTGTCCTTACACATTCTAACATCAGTTATGCATGTGTTCAGAGATTTACTAGCCTGCAACATTCTTTTGCTTCTCATAAGATTCATATCAAGCTTTACCTGTAACTCATAGTTTTTATGCTTAAGGTCATCTATCTGCTTATTAAGCTCAGCTATTTCTAACTTAGCGTTGTCATACAGATAAGCGTTCTCAGTTGCAAGTTTCTTATATTTCACTATGTCTAATTTCTGGGCTTTAACCTTTTCTTCATTCTTTTGCCATCTACCCTTAAATGAGCTTCTTTCACATTTTACCTCAAACAATTCCAATTGAAAATTTTTGCAAAATTGTCTAAGACCAGTAATTATACGATCACAAGTAGGGTTAGAACATACCTTGGTGTGATCTGCTGCTAAAGCTTCATTTTCCTCCATCGAGCTCTCCTCAGGTTCATCTTCAGTCACAACAAAAGCATGCTCTTCATCTTCATCCCTTTCCATGGCAGCAATCATAGCATGAGACATACTAAACTCTTTCAATTGAGGAGTCCAATCATAGCCGCCTCCTTCCTGAACAACCAGAGCCTTTGCTTCAACCTTACCTTTGACCTCAGCAGCATTCTTCTCTTTGACCTTCTCTTTCTTAGGCTTAGTGCACTCCCTAGCAAAATGCCCGTATTCATCACAATTGTAGCACCTCAGCTTGCTTTTGTCAAACCCCATCCTTATCTTGTATTGATCTTTCCAGACGTTTCTCCCTGTCTTTGCCATGAATTTCTTTGCTCTGAACACTGTCATAGCCATCTGCCATGAGACATCCAACATCTCAACATCTTCAGGATTTATCTGGTTCAGCTCACCAGACAACATATTAGTAGGCACAAGAGTTCCGGCCATGAGAGCATGGTAGCTGTTCATAAAACCCATACCAAGAGCAAAATTTGGATCATTTGTATCATCAGGGTTGACATTTCCACTTGAACTTCCTTGAGGTTGAGCCACAAAAGCAGTTGACTTTGCGACTGAGCTTGATCCATTTCCAGTTGACTTCACTTCATGCTTAGCCTCCACATCTTGTGACAACAAAGCTTGATTTAATTTCCCCGCCAAACTAAGAGAGCTTATATGGTTCAACTCTCTCTGTTTGTCATCAATTAGCTTGGACTTGAGTTTGTTGATCATTTCATCAAGAGACAGCTCACTCAGCTTGTTGTTATCCTTATTGATTGAGATATTTATGTTCCAAGACTTTGGTAAACTATTCAGCAGCTTCAAATTCTTATCTTCCAATTCTGGTTCCACACCATAGTTTGACATTTCTGCCATCAGAGACACAAACCTTTGCACTTGTGCTTCAAAAGATTCACCTTGGATATAGTTGAATAGATTGAATTTCTGTTTCAACATTTGCTTGCGACTCGCCTTAATGTCTGGATTTCCCTCATAGGCCACAATCAAAGCATTCCATAGATCCTTCGCCGTTTTGCAGTGCTTAAATCCTTGAGCAATGTCAGGTGTTAGTGCCATGGTCATAATTACAAACGCCCTCTGAGCCTTGTTGCATCTTTCCCAGTCATCATCATCAAACTCTTCTTCAGTCTTAGCTTTTCCAGCTTTAGCTCCTTCTCCATGTGTAGGTACATGTGGTCCATTAATCACCGCTCTCCACAATCTTAAGTCAACACTCTTCAAGTGGTTTTCAAACCGATATTTCCATTCCAAAAAGTTATCCGCCGATGTTAGTCTAGGTGGACGAGTGATAGATCGAATCTCAAAGTCCAATTTCTGATACATACTTGGTTCAAAATCCATTGCGATAGCTTAGGGAACTTAAAACTAATGTCCAAATGACCAAAATATGAGATTACGATAAATGTCACTTGATTACGATCGTAAACAACTAATTACGATCGTGAACTCTGTTTCCGATAAAACTCCAAATCGTAAACACCTTAACCGCCTTAAAATGTCGTAAACTGAGATTACAATCCCACGATTACGATCCCTCAATCGTAAACACACGTTCCCGATAATACAAAGTCGTAATCAATGAATCCGATCCTGCAAAATCGTAAACACCGTATACGATGAAGGTACAATCGTAAACTCTTGTTTCCGAGTCGTAAACACGATAAAAACAGGATCTTGATGTCGTAATAACCAAAAAGATGAAGATCTTCAACAAAAGCTATCGTGAACACTGAAGAAACCCAGAAAACGCAGTCGTAAACTCCAAAAACCCAGAAAACACGAAGAACAACAGCAAGCAAAAGTCGTAAACTCCAGAAAACCCTTTGAATATTCAAGAAAACTCGAACACAAACCCAGAAAACTCTTGAATCAATATCGTGAGAGCCTCGAATCTAAGATTCTTCGCTCTGATACCAATTGTAGGTCCGGAAATCTCTCAAACACACGATATCCAATCAAACACGAGTGCGGAATCCTTGTATAAGATCGATTCAACAACAAATAGTAGAAGAATAGACTAGATCTATGAGAAAGATGAAGTCTTGAATGAAAACGGCTACTATTGAAGCAATGAAAGGCTGATCGTAAACTAGAACTCCTTTGAAGAAATCGTAAACTTGTAATCTCAATGCTTGGATTAAACGAAATCATGAGGTGGTATTTATACCACCTCATACAAATACAAGGCCAATCATAAACATGAATAAGCCCAATCATAAACAATTAAATGGCCCACATGGCCTATAAACAAACTAAATTAAGCCCAATACTAATGTTCATGCCTCTAAATATATCTAGCCCAACAACAAGAGGAAAGAGGCCACGAAGCGAAGAAGGACCTTTGTCGGAACCAGTACCTTATAATAAAGTTGAGTACGCGAGGGATCAAGGTCTCACACGTGAGACGTGCACAAGGAATGATTTCCGTTGGGTGACTCTAACGCTTTACCGCCTACTCGATGCACTACACATGACCACGGCTAGTATTCCCACACAGCCTTTCTCCCTATGGCATGCTCTGACAGGACTCCTAGCTGGTCATAACAATCTCATGGACAACGCTGCTAGGTTCGAGGGAGTAATAGAGGATGCCATAGGAAGGGCTCGTGAGAATATGGTTTCAAGGACCCGTTACAACAACTTGGCTATGCGCGTGAATGGGAATTTGGGGGCCATACATGAAATCAGCATACGCTCCATAGAGAACGAGCAGACTAACCAAGCACAACAAGCCACAATCGACCAGATGCAGGCAACTATAAATCAACAACAGGCAACTATAAATCACCTACAGGCCCCGATGGCGGCCTTCCATGTTCATGTGGGTCTTCCTATTGTGGCCCAACCGGTTCAGGAAGTTGCTCCAATGGAGGAGGTGTTGGAACTTAAAATCTATGTGACTGACGCCATCAAATCTGTTTACCGAAGCATTCGACTGAAGAATCCATGTGAATTGATTCAGAGATGCGAGTTGTGATGCTCAAGGCTTGTAATTTGGACCGAAGACCGTTTTCCGGAAAAGTCAACCGTTTGGGTCAACGGTCAACGTAAAAGTCAACGGAAGATCGGTTCGAGTGAGTCAAGCTTCGGATGAATTAAATCAACTTTGATTTAATTAATATTTTATGTTATTTGCCTTTCTTGTAATTTTGTTCAGTTTTCATGTTTTTCTGTTGTTAGTCACCCTCACTATATATAGTGAGGGTGCCCATTACAAGAAAGAGTCTCTGAGTGTGGAGATGATGAATTTCTTGTAGAGTGTGAGATTTCCATTCTAGAGAGAGAGAGTGAGTCATGGATTCCTAGAGAGAGATTGTGTGTTTCTTCATGATTTCTTGATTGTAATCATTCGATTAATGAAATCATTCGAATTGTTCATCATCTTTCATTATGTTTATTATTCTTTGATTCCTCTTATCATCTTCATCTTTCTTTTTGGGGTTTTCGAATCTGAACCTCGTTCTTGCTCAAGATCAGGATTCTTGATGTGAGAAACCGGTCCTGACAAATGGTATCAGAGCCAAGGTACCTATCAGATTTCGTCTCACGATGAATCTGGTCACTCGAATCTGGATTTTGAGCTTGAATATGGTGAAGATTTGAAAACTCATTTTTTGAGACTTTTTCTAATTTTTCTTCATTATTGATGTATTCTGGACAGATTTGATGTTGTTAGATGTTAGGCTATTGTTCATGGAGTCTATCTGATGATTGTTTATCTTCTACATGTTGAAATCAGTGAGAAAATTTGAAGATCCGAGCTGAAAAACGTAACTGTTGAGTTTTTCCCGTTTTTGGGGTTTTTGAAGAATTTTGGGCTTGATTCTTAGTTTTCTGGGGTTTTCTTCATGGATTTGGATGAAATAAGATATGATTCGTAGTGGAAAACGCATTCCGGATCCATTGGAAGCATCCGTTTCGTCTGATTCTCAACGGTTTGGGCAGATCTGGAAAAAACACACACTAGTGCGTGTTTCATGGTGTCGTGTTCTTGAAGATTTCCAAAATTTGAGGGCTGTTTCTGATCCGATTTGCTACTGTTTATGGGTTGTTGGTGGCCACAATAGTCTCGTGAATGGTTTAGCTTCTCATTTTGTGCATCATTACGGGTTTTCCTTACGTTTTTGGGCAGATTCAAGTTCAACAAGTAAGTTCTTCATGTTCATCATATTTTCCAGATTTATTCAAGTGTTTGAAGGTTTGAAGATTGCCTTAGTGGACTTCCAGTGTTCTTAGCGGACTTGTTTCTGAGCTTAGCGGACTTGTTCTCCTCTTAGCGGACTTCATCATTTGTTAGCGAACTTGTTGAGGTTGTTAGCGAACTTGAGTTTTGCCTTAGAGAACTTGAGTTTTGCCTTAGTGAACTTGTTTTGCTTAGCGGACTTCTGAGCTTAGCAAACTTCAGCAAAGGTTAGCGAACTTCTCTGTATGCTTTAGCGGACTTAAATAAGCTTTAGCGGACTTGAAAAAAGTTAGCGGACTTGTTTAATGGGTCTTCGTTCGAGGCTTTTTTAGAGGTTTTTGATCGTTAAGGGTTGTAGAGCACGTCGATACGAGTTCAACGGTTCAAAATTCATCGAATTTGGTTGAGTATCATGGAAGTTACAGGCATTTTACGCTTTTCCGGTGAAGGATTCATATTTCCGGCGAGCTGGTCGTTTTTTACGGTGGTTTGGATTTAGGGTTTTGGTGTTTGTAGGAGATGATGACGTGGCCTGTGTTCATTGGTCAACCGAGAATTGTCTCTCTCCTGGCTTTAATTCTCTTGTCCCCTTACCTTTTCTGTTGTCGGCCTCCTATTGGTTGAAGACAAAGCGTGTGGGACCCAATTTCTGAGAAATAAACGTTGGAGGCTGGTCAATCAATTGGCCTGTCGATTTTCTATTGGTTGGGAGAATGTGCGTGGGCCCCCAGCTGGACAAAGAGCCGTTAAAGGCTCTACGCAGGTGTGATCTGATTGGTGGTCTTGCCCCTCACGCGGATCATCATCTGGTCCGTCCACTTCTTTTAATCTTGGCCGTAGGATCTGGTTTTATCCTCAATTCTGATTGGCTAATATCCATACACAAGGATTGTGCTTCTTTTAAAGAGATTTTCTTTAAATAATTAATTTTTCTGCATTTTCGTTAAATGCGGGCATTTTCTTATCGGATAACGCCTGAACGAAATTGCGAAATTTTTTATTGGTCAAGGATTTATTCCGTTTATTATTGGGGGTTCTCGTTTATTGATGTCGCACGCAACGTCTGCTATCGATCACTGACGGGTTAGCTTTATTATCCGGTTAATTACTCAGCTTTCTCGTTATATCTCACGGTTTATTTTTAGTGGATGCAGCGCGGATGTCAACTAACCGGATTAACTGGAATCTCAGTTAATTATTGGAATTTTTCCGTTAAATTTCTCGAGAAGCCGTTCCATGATGAAAATTAACGGAATTTTTCAGATTGAGCCGTTTTGACCAGTATTTCTCAGAAATCTTCACGGAATATTATTCCGAGCTCAGTTTTTCTTCGCCCAAAATTACAAAGACTCCGGTTATGATAATTTTTCGCTCGGGATCTCAAATTTTCTCTGATTTGATGTTTACTTTCGCATCCAACCCCAGTCACGCGGAACAAGTGCAATATTTATGGATCATTCACAACTGTCAGCATCCGGCTTTCGGTTTTTCGCGAGATTGTCTGATTTCAAGATTGTAAATCTGGTTTCTCTAGGCAACCGATCGCGACGGTTCGACTCTCCGCATCAGAGTTTTACGCTTTGTTGGTCCAGAATCAACAACCGTTCACGATATTCTATTAATCACGAGTGCGGAAACCAAGTGATTGATTGATTCAAGATAAGAGATGAGAAGAAATGTAAGAATACGATGAATAAACGATAATAACCTGATCTTGCACACAAGATGAACTTGTCGGGTACAAAACAGAAAATCGTAAACTATCTACTCTCTCGGGTTTACGATCACGATCGTAAACACTAAATGGCAGCTCTCTAGATCGTAAACTAGCAACCCTTACAATGGTAAACACATGGGGTTTATATAGGATCCCTAATGGACCTTAAACCCTAATAGTAAACCCAATGGTAAACCCCAAGCCCAATAGTAAACCCAACCAAACTAGCCTACTAATCTAAATAAACCCTCTAAGCCCAGCCCAACTTATTTAATATTGCAAGCCTCATAATCTAGCCTCTACAATCTTCCCCTAGGCTTGTGATATTAAATGTCTTCAATCTTTGAAATTCTTCTTCTTGACTGGTTGGCAAAGATGTTGACGCACATTCTTTCCGCAGAAATCTTCAATGGGTTTCATGACTGGCACTTGGGACTTCCTCTTGATCAGCATCAGCTTGAACTTCTTGAAATGAACAAGCAATGAAATGGAGGACTCTCATTGACTTGCTTTTCTTGAAAGAACTGGTTCTTGCTGAAT
>JBCNJP010000003.1:50127353-50193668 GCA_039602395.1 Deinandra increscens subsp. villosa | reverse complement strand
CTGTTGGTCCAGAAACAACAACCGTTCGCGATATCTAACTAAACTAAGCATGCGGAATCCGGTTAGATTAGTGATTCAAGAAAGAGAAGAGAAGAAATCAAAGAATACGATGAATAAACGTTAAAAACCTGAACTTGCACACAAGATGAACTTGTCAAGTACAACTCGTAATCGTAAACTGATCTCTCTCTAGTTTACGATCGTAATCTCCTTGAGGCTGCTCTACTAAAATCGTAAACAGCCACGCCCACATTGGTGAACTCATGGGGTTTATATAGCCACCCCATGAGTTTATAATTGGGCCCTTAAACCCTAATGGTAAACCCAATCTTAAACCCCAAGCCCAATAGTAAACCCAAGTAAACTAGTCTACTAAACTAAATAAACCCTCTAAGCCTAGCCCAAACTATTTAATATTACAAGCCTCATAATCTAGCCTCAACAATCTTCCCCTAGGCTTGTGATATTAAATGACTTCAATTTTTGAAATTCTTCTTCTTGACTGGCTGACATAGATGTTGATGAAGATTATTTCCGCAGAAATCTTCAATGGGTTTCATGACTGGCACTTGGGACTTCCTCTTGATCAGCATCAGCTTGAACTTCTTGAAATGAACAAGTTAATGAGATGGAGGATTCTCATTGACTTGCTTCTTTTGAAAGAACTGGTTCTTGCTGAATCTTCGGTAACTGTCTTGAATCTCCAACCATTAGAGGGTAAAAATGAACTTGAAACCCCTAACTTTGAAGAACTTGATTGTTGATCTTAGATCTTCATGATCTCTAACTGCTCTCTGCATCATTTTCTTCATCAAAGATCGACTTGAAATCTTCAGCTTCCCCTAAACATGTAAACATCTTCTTTGAAGCTCTTTTGAAGCTTTTGGAAACTTGTAAAGACCCCAACAACTTCCCCTGAACAGTTGCTTTTCAGACGGAAGTCTTGTCCGGCTGGTTCTTTAACTTTGAGCAGCAGCAGCATCAGCATCAACAACATCTTTCTATCATCAACCTGTCTGACATTCATTTGAAGAAAAAAAAAATACTCCACCAGACATTTGATGACTGGTCTTTGGGTTAGAAGGTAATTATCATCTGTTTGATTGATTCAAATTAACATTATTTCAACCAAAAACCCTAATATAGATTACGGGTTTTCTATAAAACTTCCCCTGAACCCAATACCTCTAAAGACTTCCCCTTAGCTGATAACTTCCCCTCAGCTAAGGACTTCCCCTGAGATAATATTATCTTCGAGTTCCCTTCAGATACTATGTATTATGGAAGTCTTTTCATTAGATAATAAGTATCATCCTCGAGTTCCCATCGAATAATACTTATTATCCCCTCTCCTTCCCCTAAAAATTTGTCAAGATCTGCAGGGGGCATACTGTCATGCATCAAAACCTATGAAAACACATTTTGACTTGTCAAATTAACATGGCCAAGACGTAAACACAACCAAAAAGAACTTAAAGACACACACACGAAAGATAAAAATAAACAAATACTTAGAAATATCAAACATGAGAAAGTTTACAAGGGATCAAACCGTATGAATCTGACTGAGGAACCCTTTTCAGCTTCAGTTACTTGACTAGTCCAGGTGATTGCTGGTATGTTTGTCTGCTTTAAACTCAGACCCGTTCAAACCCAACCAAATGCATCATGCTTAAAAGATTACTAATCACCAGCATGTTTAATCATCCCCACACCCAATTATACATAGCAAAACCTACCCAACCTCAGAGTTTATTGAGGATTCACAAACCCCCCAACTTGAGGAACCATGCAACACTGTTATGACTACCACTTATTTCATTAATCATCATTCGGTGATCAGGTCGGCCGAATAAGCACGCAAAGAAGACCAAACTGAATGATTATTTTTCATTTTCTTTTTCATTTCTTTTTCATTTCTTTTTCTTTTCTTTTCTTTTCATTATGTGGTGTAGTCATAACAGCAGAAACATGGTGTGTGAGAGAGTGAATACTAGGTATAATTACAACTCTCAACCCGTTTTTGCTGGGACTCAGTTTTTTAAACCATGCAAACTGAGATGAGAAACTAAACATATATATATTTTAAGTTCATTGCACTTACATTGGTGGTCATAAGATTAGGTCGAGCCTACCGAGCATATCATCGTGGAGCTTGCTTTTCACTTCCACTTTACACGTGTCAGTCATCTCTCCAATCCGGACATATTTAACTTCCCTACCTTTCTCAGAAACAAACACAAACAATTAAAAATTGAAAAGCACACTAATTTTGAGGGGTCAACTTTTTCTTCATCTTTACATTTCTTCCCCTTGCTTTTTGATTTTTGGAAAATTGGATTTTATTAATCCAAGTTATTACTAGTTGGCCGATATAAATCCCAATTATGAAATTGGCCTATATTAATCCCAATTATCATGATGTTGGAATTCATTAGACCGCCGTTAGTTTTTGTTTAACTCCGTTAGTATTTTGCTGACGTGACAGTCTATTTTGCTGATGTGGCAGTCTATTTTGCTGACATGGCATCACCAAAATCTAACGTAGTTAACCAAAAACTAACGGAGGACCAGCGAATTCCAACACCATGATAATTGAGATTAATGTTGGCCAATTCCTTAATTGGGATTAATAGCGGCCAACTAGTAATAACTTGGATTAATAAAATCCAATTTTCCTTGATTTTTAATGTCACAACTTTTGTGAACATCATTCATATTTTTTTATATATAATTTTTTATATGTTTTAATAATAACACACACACACACACAAATAGAACAAATAAAGACACACACATCAGGCCAAGCTAACCTTCAAAGTATTGATTTGAACATTTTTAGAAAAATGGGTTTTATAGCATGCATACCTCATTTTTAATTTTTTTTAAATTGAACAACCAAGCACCAACTGAAAGTTTTAAGAAATTTGGTTTGACACAAACACCCTTTACCGCTTCATCAAACAAAAAATCAAGTTAAGAACAGTACCTTTCGTGCTGAATTTGACATTTTACCTCTCAAGGAAACATATCCTCCATAAAAATTGCTTGTCATGACATGAAGATACGTCTCCTAAACTGTGCCTAGAACAATCACTTATCAACAAACAAATTAATAATAAATATGTTAGTGATAATCCTTCTTGATTGTTCCTGCACATAGTGAGAGATTAGTTAGCCAATGGTACCCAGGCCATTGTTTTTCTGGGTACACCTGAGGAATCAATAAAAGATAACTTCTTGTAAGAACATCCCCTTTGAGAAATCAGAAAGTTGGGATGGAGCTGCCTTGATTTTTGGTTTCCAAGTTCCAGGTGATTTAACATTTGTTTTAGTCACTTTTGGAGTTGTGACTTTAGGTATTTCAACCTTCTTCGTTTTAGATTCATTTTTCAAAACAATTTTTGTTTTAGTCACCTTTGGAGGGGTAACTTTGGTTTTTTCAGACTTTGGTTGTTTTGAAAACGGTTTCTTCACCTATTTTTGGAAAATTTTGTAACTTGGAAAGCTGTTGTTTTGATTTATAGATTTTCTTTCAGCTTTGGCAGCACCCCAATGTTGATCAGAGGGTTTAACCTTAGGAGTAACAGTCTTCATTGCCTTAGCTTTCTGCACCATCATCGGCTTAGACTTCACAGACTCCTGAGATGAAACCCTTTGAGTTTTCGGATAATAGGGTTCATAGGGGCGATAAAGACAGTTTCTAGCAATATGACTAGCGATGCCACAATTAAAGCAAGTCTGCTTCTTTAGATAGAAGTCAGACGTGTACCCATTTGTCTTTGGTGGCTGATATGGAGCCGGTTTGCCTTGTGTCTGCTTCTTTGCTTTGTCTGCAGCCTCAGATTTGACTTTCTGCTGGTTCCTCGAAGCCTGTGTTGAACCTGTCTTTACTGTCTTCGTGCTTCCTTGATTCTTTGACGTTAAAGCACCATTTTTGCAATTACAACGGCAACTACATGATCCAACTGAAGAAATAGGAGACACAACTACTCCTTTGAGTTTTTCATTCTTCATTCCAGCTGTTGGTTTCATACTCGGATGCTTGATGGTGATCTTTAGGCTCTCAATTTCAGCTTTACTTATTACTCCATCAGTTATTCCCTTGAACTTGGAGGAGAAGGATGGCAAGTCATATCCAATATCTGGTTCTTGGTCAAACATTGATCCAGATGTCATAAAGATCTTCCCCTCAGGCCGTGTCGTCAAGATCACCTTTTCCCTTTTGACTTCGTCAATTACTTTGAAGTATGGGGTTTCAATTTTAGGGTATGGTTTCAACTCTATCCCAGCATCATCAGACTCAGAGTTATGACACCTGTCATATTTCTGGCACTCAGCATCATTGTTTGATATATCCTTTACTCTTCCTTCACCATAAGTCATGTTTGCCTCATTATCAATTTCTTCTTGAGTCAACGGTGTAGTTCCAACCAAGACACTATCCAAAGGAGGAGCAGCTTCTTTATAATTAGACTTGATTCGTTCAACTCGATCCTCACTAAGAAGTATTCCTATAATGTCTCTGGGAACTGGTGGATGAATGATGCTGTTCATTGCCAAAGATTTATCAGTTTTCTCTGACCCAAACCCAGATGTGTCTTTCCCAACTTGGCCGGTCACAACAGCACGTGACAATTCCTTCCCTGCATCGAGCATTCGCTGATTTCTTTCCTGATTGCAATCATACTTGACCTGTAGCTCATCATATTTTTGCTGCAGTTCAGGTAATTTCTGTGTCAGCTCAGATATCTCAATCCTAGCTCGATCATATAAAATAGTCTTCTCCGTTGCTAGCTTTTGATATTTCTCAATGTCTAGCTCAGATATTTCAATCAATTCACGTGGATTCTTCAGTCGAATGCTTCGGTAAACAGATTTGATGGCGTCAGTCACATAGATTTTAGTTCCAACATATTCCCCCTTGACTGATGCTTTCAAATCTGTTTAATTGCTGAAGAACCGCTTTGTCGTACATCTTTAATGAGTAACTGATAAACTGGAGACAATCTGTTGTAGAGATTCCCCCTCTGAATAAGCTTCTTCTGTTCTTGTTGCTCCAGTTGAGATCCAAGTGCTGCCCTCACTCGGTTCACATGCTGGGGTACAATACTGAGAAAATGTTGAACATCGGAGTCAAAACTGCAACGAACTGAATCAGATAAACCAATCAAACACTGAAAATGCTCTAACTCCGGATAATCAACCCGATATCCAAATCCATAATAATTTCCCCTATTTCTCTAAATCTCTCCAAAAACATCCAGTCGGAAGCGTAGAATCAGATGCGGAGAGTCGAACCGTCGCGATCGGTTGCTTAGAGAAACCAGATAAACAATCTTGAAATCGGACAATCTCGCGAAAAACCGGAAGTCGGATGCTGACAGTTGTGAATAATCCGCGTGACTGAGGTTGGATGCGAAAATATAATATAAGTATCAAATCTGTGAAAAATTTGAGATCCCGAGCGAAAATAATGATAACCGAAGTCTTCGTAATTTGGGGCGAAGATAAATGAGCTCGGAATAATATTCCACGAAGATTTCTGAGTAAACCGGTGCAATCTGGAATAAATCTAAGCAAAATCGTCAATTTTCATCAAGAAACGGTCATCCGAGAGATTTAACCGATAAATTCCAATAATTAACTGAGATTCCAGTTTAATCCGGTTAGCTGACATCCGCGTTGCATCAGCTAAAAATAAACCGTGAGATATAACGAGAAAGCTAAGTAGTTAACCGGATAATAAAGCTAACCCGTCAGTGATCGATAGCAAACGTGCGAGTGACGTCAATAAACGAGAACCCCAATAAAATGGAATAAATCCTCGACCAATAAAAATAATTTCGCAACTTCGTTCGGGCGTCATCTCGGTAGTCTCGTTGAAAAAACTGATAGAGAAACCCCCCCCCCCCTTAAAAAAATGCCAAAATATTCAATGGTTTAATTAAATCTCCATAAAAAGAACCTTAATCCTTGTCAACTTGACTGAACCAATCAGAATAGAGCAATCCCAAGCATCTAACGGCTAAAATCAAAGAACCCACGGTGAAGGAGGAGCTGATCCGTGTCATGTGTGGAGAGCCAATGAGGGCGCTGCACCTCATAGCCTTTCAACGGCTCTTAGTGGAGACTGGACACGCGCATCTTTTCTCTGCCCTATCACATGCGACAATAATAAAGAGAAGTTCTTTTATCCGGCTGGGTCCCACGTTGACTTGGTTCCTACCAATCGCCTAGCAAAAAAAAAAAGAAGACAACAACTTTTCTTGTGAGCAGGGGGTCCCACGCGGATTTCTCCACCGAGAATCTTTCAGCGCCCCTTTAATCAGCCGGGTCCCACTCTTTTTCTCCACCAATTGGAATTAGACAACAATAAGAGGAGAATTGTGCCAGCCGACAAAGTTGAAAAAGGACATTCTCATTTGTCCTATAGAGCGCTAACACGTCACAGCAGTCCCCACATGTCATCTTCCACCACCGTAAACCCTAATTGTCGTAAAAGGAAATCGCAGGTTGCCGGAAAAACGAGATACCCACCGGAAAAACGTGTTCTGCCCATATCTCGCATAATACTTGATGAAATTTGATGATTCTTGTACCCCTGAGCTCGTATGACCATCCTCTACAACCCTTAACGATCAGAATCCACCGAAATTGTCTCGAACGAAAACCCATTTGTCAAGTTCGCTAAGAAACAAGTTCGCTAAAGCTTCTAGAAGTCCGCTAAGGCACTTCTGAAGTCCGCTAAGGACTGAAGTTCGCTAAAGTAAACAAGTACGCTAAGGATTTGATGAAGTACACTAAGAAGAAATGAAGTTCGCTAAGAACTGGAACAAGTTCGCTAGGAACATCTTCATATCTTCAAGAACAGGTACAAGTTCGCTAAGAGCATCTTCAAATCTTCAAGAACACTTAGAAAAATCTGGAAAACATGATGAACATGAAGAACTTACTTGGTGAACTCGAATCTGCCCAAAAACGTAAGGAAAACCCGTAATGATGCACGAAATGAGAAGCTAAACCATTCACGAGACTATTGTGGCCACCAACAACCCATAAACAGTAGCTAATCAGATCATAAACAACCCTTAAATTCTAGAAATCTTCAAGAACACGAAGAACACCTTGAAACACACACTAGTGTGTGTTTTTCCAGATCTGCCCAAACGGTTGAGATTCAGACGAAACAGATGCTTCCAATGGATCCGGAACGCGTTTTCCACTAAGAATAATGCTTCGTTTCATCCGAATCCATGAAGAATCGCCCAGAAAACAGAGAATCAAGCTCAAAAATCTTCAAAAACCCAAAAAACGGGAAAACTCAACAGTTTTGTTTTTTCTGCTCGGATCTTCATTTTTCTCACAGATTTGAAGATGTAAAAGATAAACAATCATCAAGATGAAGTCAATGAACCCAGATCTAACATACAAAACATCAAATCTGTCCAGAATCATCCAAGATGAAGAAAAATAGAAAAAATCTCAAAAGTGGGTTTTCATCATCTTCACCCATTCAAGCTCAAAATCAGATTCGAGTGACCAGATTCACGGTGAGATGAATCTGATTGGTACCCGCTCTGATACCATTTTTCAGGACCGATTTTCACTACGAGAATCCCGATCTTGAGCAAGAACGAGGATCAGATTCGAAAACCCAAAAAGATGATGAAGATGAGAAGAATCATAGATAATCAAACAAGAAAGATGATGAACAAGTCGAATGATTTCATTAATCGAATGATTAGTTACAAGAAATCATGACAACACTCTCTCATGGAAATCCATGACTCACACTCTCTCTCTCTAGAATGGAAATCTCACACTCTACAAGAAGATCATCATCTCACATTTTGAGACTCTTTTTTTCTTGGAATGGGCACCCTCACTATATATATAGTGAGGGTGACTAACAAGTGAAAAACATAAAAACTGAACAAAATACAAATTAACTCAAATAACATAAATATTAATTAAATCAAAGTTGATTTAATTAATCTGAAGCTTGACTCGCTCGAACCGATCTTCTGTTGACTTTTACGTTGACCATTGACCCGAACGGTTGATTTTTCCAGAAAACGGTCTTCGGTCCAATCTGCAAGCCTCGAGCATCACAACCCAGTCTCTAAATCAATTCACGTGGATTCTTCAGTCGAATTCTTCGGTAAACAGATTTGATGGCGTCAGTCACATAGATTTTAGTTCCAACAGATAGGGTTCCGGTCACCGGAGTTAATGGGTGAAGAAGATGACTTCTGGCGGGTATGGGTTATAAGTATAAGATTCAGTTTCATAATCAGACGCCAAACTGGCTCAGTGGGTAAGTCGCTGGGTGGTTATGCGCGAGGTCGTGGGTTCGAGACCTGGCCAACGCGTTTTGTTTTTTTCCCCCTGTTTTCTTCCTTTGTAAACGCAAGGAGCGATGGATCGTTTGCTAATCACGTGATAACGAGATGAAGACGAGATCAAAAGTAAATACAAATGAGAATTTGTATTGATATAAGCTTGAGAGCATACACACATAAACACACACACAGAAATGTAGAATATGGCAAGAAGTTATCAGAAGTGTTAAACTCTCTACACATGCTACGTACGACTAAATGAGCTGCGGACCACATCCGGATCATCTGGTCCGACGGACCATTTGGTACGCTAGACCAACTGGTCCGCTGCCCTCATAGTCACACACACACAAGCTCTCATAAAGATACAATACACGAGACACAATGTAGCATAAGAATATGCTTCTACAAACTCCCCCTTAACGTGTAGTGTATCTTTTCTAACTAAATCTCCAGTCTTCAATCTTCAACAATGTTGCATCCGATCTTCAACTTGAAATCTTGTAAGAAACAGAGCTTGCATGGCTGGATCTCTACTTGAAACATCTTTGACCATCAAAATCCACTTGAGAATGATATAATAAACTCCCTTTTACACCATGCTCGAGTCTTAACACACAGAACCTGCCACTTTAGAAGATACAAGCGCAGTTTTTGTTTTCTGAACAAATTACCAAACTTAATTTAATCTTGGTGCAAAACTTCTCTTTGAGAATCCAAGATATTGATTTTGAAATTTTGATTTCGTATCAAGTGTTGATCAATCGAAAACAACTAAGAAATAAAATCTTTTTGGCTTTTAGAAATTTTAGATCAAAACACACCTAAAATCTTTTTGATTTTTCAAAGCTAGGCTAAAACACACCAAAAATCTTTTTGCATTTTACTAAAATGGAAATATAAATGCAATACAAAATTACACTCTATTTTTGGTATTTTGCGAGAAAGATCACGACGCGAGATCATATCAGACATAATGCATCTAGCACATTTCAATTTCGGTCTTAATCAGCATGCAAGCCAAGATAATCGCAAATACAACATTTATGTTTATTTCAGCATGCACCAATCATTTTTTATCGTTTTCAGATATGCTTAAGGTAATTTTATCATGCACTGATAACTCGGCCTCCACTCTATCAGAAATACTGGCAAATCATCATATTTATCATATAAAACCAACTTTCTTAGAGATTTAAACATCCTTGATGAGTCATGCAAAAATAAAGCAGAACCCTAAACAAACAACAATCAGGTCGGCCTTGTGAGCACGCAGAGAAAGTCCGATTGTTTAGGAAAATAAGAAATATAAAAATAAAGCAGAATTTGTATAATCCAACAACAATCAGGTCGGTACTCCCGTACACGCAGAGAAAGTCCGATGGATTATACGAAACACCAAAGAAAATAAAGCAGAACGTCAAACGAACACCAATCAGGTCGATCTTTTGATACGCAGAGAAAGGCCGATCGTTTGACAAAATAAAGAAAATCAAACAAGTTGAAATTTTTGCAAAATGAAAACATGCATTCATCAAGATATCTCTTTATTCTATTTTTGGAATCATCACACAGCATTCATCAAGAAGCAAATAACCAAAGATCATCAAGCAAGCTTTATGTTTATATCTTACTTGTAAATATCAGATTAGTCATGCACATTCACAGATTATGCAAGTACCTACAGCCTTTAGACTTAATCTATCCATGGCAGATAACATATATGCTGATGTACCATCATTTCTCGCTTTTGTCAGATCAATTTCTCAATTTTCCATTTTTTTATATTTTTCCCCCTAAAATTCAAACAAACACTATTTTTTGAATTTTCAATTTTCTCCCCCTAAAAATATGTACAACTACAAAAAGTAAACATATGAACAAGAAATAAAATTGATCGACCAACACTGACACTTTGCAGTGTTAGTTTTGAAAAATCGGTTGAAAAACATTTGAAAATGATATGTCGTTGAAACACTAAATTAGGCAAGTTCTTCACTATCAGCAACACACGCATGACAGGTCTTCTTGAAGAAACCTGCAGACACCAGAAAAAACATTAGTGGTTTTGGGATCGACCCGAGTCAACATCCTCGGGTCGCCCGGTGTCTTCAACATGGTCTGTGTTAGCCATGGAAACAACTCGTGGTTTCCATATCAGAGGCGATTGGAAACTTTTCAATGACCCCACAAAATTATCAACTTGCATCTTTGCCCAAGACGACTTACTAGTTGATTTGTACATCGATGGTTGTGGTTCATAAAAAATATGACCATTTAAATCCACATACTTAGCAGTTTTGTTCACATAAGCGTCAGTGCTCGCATTCGTAGGACATTGTGCAGCAAGATGCCCTGGTTTACGACATGCATAACACTTCCTTTGAAAAACATTAAGGGAACTGCTACCCAGATTTGATTCAAAAATTTGTTTTTTATCAACAAAATTCTTTAGATTTCTCTTGTCCTGTTTGAACACATCATGATAACCAAAAATATTTTCTGAACCAAAAGAATCAAAGAAATCGGCAGAAGTATCATACCTTGGATATGGACTTCGTTGAGAAGAACCAGAACTATAAGAAAACCCTCCAGAATAGTAATCAACATCCGTTGATTTGAACACCGTTTGTTTCTTCTGCTGTTTGAATTTGTTCTTTTGATTTGAACCAGCAACATTATTTGTTTGTTGTGTTCGAGGAACTGATTCTTCTCTAGCGTCATAACCAAGACCTTTATGCTTGTACCCCTGAACTTTTGAAGAATGTAAAGAAAACTCTGGAGCTTTTCTTCCTTTAGCTTCGCTAGTAAATTTAGCTTTAATAGCCTTCAATTTGTTATTCTTAATCAAAGCTTTTTCTTCTTCATGGGCTAAAGAAGAAACAAAATCAACTTTCTCACAAATCTTTTGCTCTTCCAAAACTTTGGAAGTTGAAACAAACTTTGGAGCTTCACCCAATTTCTCCTCCTTTTTCTTAGATTTGTTTTTCTTCTTCGTTGTTGGAGTTGCAAATTTAGAATAATCTTGCAGTTCAGCTCTTGGATCAAATGACACAGATGGAGGATTTAATATAACCACTGGAGCTGGAACCGAATGTAATTTCTCTTCTTGCACACTTTCGTCACTCTTTTCCTGATTGTAAATGTAATTCAGTAATGTAGGAGACATAGCTGAATTCTTTACTTGCTTTTGAAGAGCGAGAATCTCAACTTTTAACTCAGATATTTTGACTTGAGCAGCCAACAAATCTTTCTGAGTACCAATAAAGTCATCTGATAAGTCATTGTATTCAGCCTTCAGTTGCCTTTTGGTATCACATAACTCCATTAGCTCAGCATGAACCTTCTCCCACTTCTTAGTAAAATAAACAACATCTTTTGTTAAAATGTCATTCTTTTCACGTATCTGAACATTTTCATCTCGAAGCTTTGAAAGTTCTTCTTGAAGCTCTAAAACTTTATCTGCAGCTTTAACAGCAATCGCATTTGCTTTTTCATACCTTTGTTGAACAGGATAACTCTTTTCAAATAGATTCTCAAAATCTTGAACTGCATCAAGATGAGCAGCCTTTTCTTTCTCAAAGTCAGCAATCCATTTATCTTTTTCTGTTAACAACTCTGAATTGACTTTTTCTAAATCAGCACATCTTTGTTTTGAACATTCCAACGCAGCTATCACAACTTTGAGTTCTTCAGTTAGCAAACTGTTATCTTTTTGCAAAGATTCAAATTTATCATTGGCAACACCACAAGCTTCATATTTCTCTTGTAAATCTTGTGTAAGTTCAGCACCTCCATCTTCCAGTACTGTTTCACATGAACTTGTTTCTGAATTAGAATAACTTACCTCCTTCCTTACAACTTCGGCAAGAAATGCAGATTCATCAGGATACCACTCGACATACTTATTTAGAGATCTATCATAAACCAAAAAAGGTTTGGAAAGAGATGCTGAATTAGAATCAGACTTAAAAGTGGAACTTTCTAGATTGTGGAGAGCATTTAATGCCAACTGTTTCTGTCTCTCGTCCATTATTTCAATATCCTTATTCCAATCATAATCTTTATCCATTTGTGAAATCAAGGCTTGCGAGTTTGAATTGTTTGTTGAGGACGAAGATAAGGATGTTTTTGGATTTTTACATTCACGAGCATAATGTCCAACCTGTGAACATTTGAAACACCTCACTTTGGATTTATCCAATCCAAGTTTTCCTCCTGGAAGAAAAGATTGTTTACCATGCTTCTTCATGTATCTCTTACCTCTTTCAACAGTCATAGCAAATTGCCAATGTAAATCTAACTCTTTCAAATGATCATCATCCAACTCACTTAAGTCATTTGCAACCAAATCAACTTCTCCCAGTTTCCCAAAAATTGAACCACTAGATGATGAGATAAAAGCAGACAGCAATGAAGCTAAATCCTCAGATGCCTTGTCAGGAATTTTAGGCTTTGGTGATTGATTTGAACATGTAGGAGTACAACCTGGAGAATAACTATAAGTTTCAGATTTTCCAGCAATAAATGCAGTAGGAGGACCTTCACTGAAAATATTTGACTTTTTAGCATTTATTGTAGAATCATTTTCACCACGATATGCAGCTGGATTCTGTACTTGTGCAGGCATGGACTTGTTGACACTCAACTCCATATCTCTTGCTTGTATCTGCTCAATCAAATTGATGAATGTCACTCCTGAATACTCTTTATCATGAGTAATCATCATCACATAGTTTTTCCATTTTTCAGGTAATGCCTCTAATAACTTCTCTTTCAAATCAGCTTCTTCCTTTTTTATGCCAACTAAAGCCATTTCACTTAATAAATGTGAAAATATAGTGATAAGCTTTGAAATATTTTCATTTGGATAATGTTTAAAATTGCCGAACTCTTTCTTTAGAACCTTCTGTTTGCTTTTCTTGAATTGATCATTTCCTTCACAACGTTTTTGAATTGCATCCCACAATTCTTTTGCAGAAGTATATGCAGAAAATTGATGTAATAAATCTGAAGGTAATGCCATCGTTAAAGCACCATAAGCTTTTTGTTCTGCTTGATATGCCTTCTTTTGCTCACCAGTAAGACTTTGTTGCAAAACTGGCCTTCCATTTGTTCCTGTTGGATACTCGTATAGATTATTGTAAGATATCCAAAAATCAACATCATTAGCACCAACATATGCATTGAATCGTTTCACCCAACTATGATAATCTTCCAATCTGAGCAATTTCGGAACTTTCTGACTTGTTCCTATTTCATTATCATAGTTAATGATAGCTTGCATCGTGTTTTGAATCGCAGAAAACGCTTGAAAATCCGACATATTTTCCGAAATATGACACTGCAAAAACTTCAAACTCAAAAACGAAGGCTTTCCAAGTGGATTTAGGGGCTAAAAAATGGACTTACTGGCCGTAGGCCGGTACAAGTCCTAGATCTCGTCGATACGAACGTTTTGGCTGGTATTAGCTCCCGTAACTCTTTACGGTTCTCAAGTTATGTCAGTTTTAGTGATGACCACTTTTCTGCCAGCGGACCAAACCAAAATCAGCGGACCAGATTTGTATTTGCGCACCAAAAGTGGACCAGATCAATCTCAGCGGACCAGATTATACCTGCGGATCAGATTTATAACCAGCGGACCAAATTGTACTAGCGGACCAGATTGATCCGGCGGACCATAACTGGTACGGCGGACCAGATTTTTTCAGCGGATCACACTGATACGCTATAACCGCCACGGACCAGCTGATGAAGATTGCCTAGCGGACCAGTCGGTGGACCAGATTGTTCATCGGGCGGACCAGTCATTTTTCATGCAGATTTCGACTGATTTCGCAAATTTTGACAAATTGAACTTAAATTTGCTTCACACAGATGCGAAAACTTACCAGGAACACTCGAAAATCATTATTAACCTTGGAAACACCCGGAATTGGAAGAATTTGATGAAAAATGCTTCAAAACCCACTTTCTCTCTAAAAATCTCCAAAATCACAGAATATGATCAGCAAATGGAACCAGATAGCTCTGATACCACTTGTAAAGGCAAGGAGCGATGGATCGTTTGCTAATCACGTGATAACGAGATGAAGACGAGATCAAAAGTAAATACAAATGAGAATTTGTATTGATATAAGCTTGAGAGCATACACACAGAAACACACACACAGAAATGTAGAATATGGCAAGAAGTTATCAGAAGTGTTAAACTCTCTACACATGCTACCTATTTATAGGTACGACTAAATGAGATGCGGACCACATCCGGATCATCTGGTCCGGCGGACCATTTGGTACGCTAGACCAACTGGTCCGCTGCCCTCATAGTCACACACACATAAGCTCTCATAAAGATACAATACACGAGACACAATGTAGCATAAGAATATGCTTCTACAAACTCCCCCTTAACGTGTAGTGTATCTTTTCTAACTAAATCTCCAGTCTTCAATCTTCAACAATGTTGCATCCGATCTTCAACTTGAAATCTTGTAAGAAACAGAGCTTGCATGGCTGGATCTCTACTTGAAACATCTTTGACCATCAAAATCCACTTGAGAATGATATAATAAACTCCCTTTTACACCATGCTCGAGTCTTAACACACAGAACCTGCCACTTTAGAAGATACAAGCGCAGTTTTTGTTTTCTGAACAAATTACCAAACTTAATTTAATCTTGGTGCAAAACTTCTCTTTGAGAATCCAAGATATTGATTTTGAAATTTTGATTTCGTATCAAGTGTTGATCAATCGAAAACAACTAAGAAATAAAATCTTTTTGGCTTTTAGAAATTTTAGATCAAAACACACCTAAAATCTTTTTGATTTTTCAAAGCTAGGCTAAAACACACCAAAAATCTTTTTGCATTTTACTAAAATGGAAATATAAATGCAATACAAAATTACACTCTATTTTTGGTATTTTGCGAGAAAGATCACGACGCGAGATCATATCAGACATAATGCATCTAGCACATTTCAATTTCGGTCTTAATCAGCATGCAAGCCAAGATAATCGCAAATACAACATTTATGTTTATTTCAGCATGCACCAATCATTTTTTATCGTTTTCAGATATGCTTAAGGTAATTTTATCATGCACTGATAACTCGGCCTCCACTCTATCAGAAATACTGGCAAATCATCATATTTATCATATAAAACCAACTTTCTTAGAGATTTAAACATCCTTGATGAGTCATGCAAAAATAAAGCAGAACCCTAAACAAACAACAATCAGGTCGGCCTTGTGAGCACGCAGAGAAAGTCCGATTGTTTAGGAAAATAAGAAATATAAAAATAAAGCAGAATTTGTATAATCCAACAACAATCAGGTCGGTACTCCCGTACACGCAGAGAAAGTCCGATGGATTATACGAAACACCAAAGAAAATAAAGCAGAACGTCAAACGAACACCAATCAGGTCGATCTTTTGATACGCAGAGATAGGCCGATCGTTTGACAAAATAAAGAAAATCAAACAAGTTGAAATTTTTGCAAAATGAAAACATGCATTCATCAAGATATCTCTTTATTCTATTTTTGGAATCATCACACAGCATTCATCAAGAAGCAAATAACCAAAGATCATCAGGCAAGCTTTATGTTTATATCTTACTTGTAAATATCAGATTAGTCATGCACATTCACAGATTATGCAAGTACCTACAGCCTTTAGACTTAATCTATCCATGGCAGATAACATATATGCTGATGTACCATCATTTCTCGCTTTTGTCAGATCAATTTCTCAATTTTCCATTTTTTTATATTTTTCCCCCTAAAATTCAAACAAACACTATTTTTTGAATTTTCAATTTTCTCCCCCTAAAAATATGTACAACTACAAAAAGTAAACATATGAACAAGAAATAAAATTGATCGACCAACACTGACACTTTGCAGTGTTAGTTTTGAAAAATCGGTTGAAAAACATTTGAAAATGATATGTCGTTGAAACACTAAATTAGGCAAGTTCTTCACTATCAGCAACACACGCATGACAGGTCTTCTTGAAGAAACCTGCAGACACCAGAAAAAACATTAGTGGTTTTGGGATCGACCCGAGTCAACATCCTCGGGTCGCCCGGTGTCTTCAACATGGTCTGTGTTAGCCATGGAAACAACTCGTGGTTTCCATATCAGAGGCGATTGAAAACTTTTCAATGACCCCACAAAATTAGCAACTTGCGTCTTTGCCCAAGACGACTTACTAGTTGATTTGTACATCGATGGTTGTGGTTCATAAAAAATATGACCATTTAAATCCACATACTTAGCAGTTTTGTTCACATAAGCGTCAGTGCTCGCATTCGTAGGACATTGTGCAGCAAGATGCCCTGGTTTACGACATGCATAACACTTCCTTTGAAAAACATTAAGGGAACTGCTACCCAGATTTGATTCAAAAATTTGTTTTTTATCAACAAAATTCTTTAGATTTCTCTTGTCCTGTTTGAACACATCATGATAACCAAAAATATTTTCTGAACCAAAAGAATCAAAGAAATCGGCAGAAGTATCATACCTTGGATATGGACTTCGTTGAGAAGAACCAGAACTATAAGAAAACCCTCCAGAATAGTAATCAACATCCGTTGATTTGAACACCGTTTGTTTCTTCTGCTGTTTGAATTTGTTCTTTTGATTTGAACCAGCAACATTATTTGTTTGTTGTGTTCGAGGAACTGATTCTTCTCTAGCGTCATAACCAAGACCTTTATGCTTGTACCCCTGAACTTTTGAAGAATGTAAAGAAAACTCTGGAGCTTTTCTTCCTTTAGCTTCGCTAGTAAATTTAGCTTTAATAGCCTTCAATTTGTTATTCTTAATCAAAGCTTTTTCTTCTTCATGGGCTAAAGAAGAAACAAAATCAACTTTCTCACAAATCTTTTGCTCTTCCAAAACTTTGGAAGTTGAAACAAACTTTGGAGCTTCACCCAATTTCTCCTCCTTTTTCTTAGATTTGTTTTTCTTCTTCGTTGTTGGAGTTGCAAATTTAGAATGATCTTGCAGTTCAGCTCTTGGATCAAATGACACAGATGGAGGATTTAATATAACCACTGGAGCTGGAACCGAATGTAATTTCTCTTCTTGCACACTTTCGTCACTCTTTTCCTGATTGTAAATGTAATTCAGTAATGTAGGAGACATAGCTGAATTCTTTACTTGCTTTTGAAGAGCGAAAATCTCAACTTTTAACTCAGATATTTTGACTTGAGCAGCCAACAAATCTTTCTGAGTACCAATAAAGTCATCTGATAAGTCATTGTATTCAGCCTTCAGTTGCCTTTTGGTATCACATAACTCCATTAGCTCAGCATGAACCTTCTCCCACTTCTTAGTAAAATAAGCAACATCTTTTGTTAAAATGTCATTCTTTTCACGTATCTGAACATTTTCATCTCGAAGCTTTGAAAGTTCTTCTTGAAGCTCTAAAACTTTATCTGCAGCTTCAACAGCAATCGCATTTGCTTTTTCATACCTTTATTGAACAGGATAACTCTTTTCAAATAGATTCTCAAAATCTTGAACTGCATCAAGATGAGCAGCCTTTTCTTTCTCAAAGTCAGCAATCCATTTATCTTTTTCTGTTAACAACTCTGAATTGACTTTTTCTAAATCAGCACATCTTTGTTTTGAACATTCCAACGCAGCTATCACAACTTTGAGTTCTTCAGTTAGCAAACTGTTATCTTTTTGCAAAGATTCAAATTTATCATTGGCAACACCACAAGCTTCATATTTCTCTTGTAAATCTTGTGTAAGTTCAGCACCTCCATCTTCCAGTACTGTTTCACATGAACTTGTTTCTGAATTAGAATAACTTACCTCCTTCCTTACAACATCGGCAAGAAATGCAGATTCATCAGGATACCACTCGACATACTTATTTAGAGATCTATCATAAACCAAAAAAGGTTTGGAAAGAGATGCTGAATTAGAATCAGACTTAAAAGTGGAACTTTCTAGATTGTGGAGAGCATTTAATGCCAACTGTTTCTGTCTCTCGTCCATTATTTCAATATCCTTATTCCAATCATAATCTTTATCCATTTGTGAAATCAAGGCTTGCGAGTTTGAATTGTTTGTTGAGGACGAAGATAAGGATGTTTTTGGATTTTTACATTCACGAGCATATTGTCCAACCTGTGAACATTTGAAACACCTCACTTTGGATTTATCCAATCCAAGTTTTCCTCCTGGAAGAAAAGATTGTTTACCATGCTTCTTCATGTATCTCTTACCTCTTTCAACAGTCATAGCAAATTGCCAATGTAAATCTAACTCATTCAAATGATCATCATCCAACTCACTTAAGTCATTTGCAACCAAATCAACTTCTCCCAGTTTCCCAAAAATTGAACCACTAGATGATGAGATAAAAGCAGACAGCAATGAAGCTAAATCCTCAGATGCCTTGTCAGGAATTTTAGGCTTTGGTGATTGATTTGAACATGTAGGAGTACAACCTGGAGAATAACTATAAGTTTCATATTTTCCAGCAATAAATGCAGTAGCTGGATTCTGTACTTGTGCAGGCATGGACTTGTTGACACTCAACTCCATATCTCTTGCTTGTATCTGCTCAATTAAATTGATGAATGTCACTCCTGAATACTCTTTATCATGAGTAATCATCATCACATAGTTTTTCCATTTTTCAGGTAATGCCTCTAATAACTTCTCTTTCAAATCAGCTTCTTCCTTTTTTATGCCAACTAAAGCCATTTCACTTAATAAATGTGAAAATATAGTGATAAGCTTTGAAATATTTTCATTTGGATAATGTTTAAAATTGTCGAACTCTTTCTTTAGAACCTTCTGTTTGCTTTTCTTGAATTGATCATTTCCTTCACAACGTTTTTGAATTGCATCCCACAATTCTTTTGCAGAAGTATATGCAGAAAATTGATGTAATAAATCTGAAGGTAATGCCATCGTTAAAGCACCATAAGCTTTTTGTTCTGCTTGATATGCCTTCTTTTGCTCACCAGTAAGACTTTGTTGCAAAACTGGCCTTCCATTTGTTCCTGTTGGATACTCGTATAGATTATTGTAAGATATCCAAAAATCAACATCATTAGCACCAACATATGCATTGAATCGTTTCACCCAACTATGATAATCTTCCAATCTGAGCAATTTCGGAACTTTCTGACTTGTTCCTATTTCATTATCATAGTTAATGATAGCTTGCATCGTGTTTTGAATCGCAGAAAACGCTTGAAAATCCGACATATTTTCCGAAATATGACACTGCAAAAACTTCAAACTCAAAAACGAAGGCTTTCCAAGTGGATTTAGGGGCTCAAAAATCGACGTACTGGCCGTAGGCCAGTACAAGTCCTAGATCTCGTCGATACGAACGTTTTGGCTGGTATTAGCTCCCGTAACTCTTTACGGTTCTCAAGTTATGTCAGTTTTAGTGATGACCACTTTTCTGCCAGCGGACCAAACCAAAATCAGCGGACCAGATTTGTATTTGCGGACCAAAAGCGGACCAGATCAATCTCAGCGGACCAGATTATACCTGCGGATCAGATTTATAACCAGCGGACCAAATTGTACTAGCGGACCAGATTGATCCGGCGGACCATAACTGGTACGGCGGACCAGATTTTTTCAGCGGATCACACTGATACGCTATAACCGCCACGGACCAGCTGATGAAGATTGCCTAGCGGACCAGTCGGTGGACCAGATTGTTCATCGGGCGGACCAGTCATTTTTCATGCAGATTTCGACTGATTTCGCAAATTTTGACAAATTGAACTTAAATTTGCTTCACACAGATGCGAAAACTTACCAGGAACACTCGAAAATCATTATTAACCTTGGAAACACCCGGAATTGGAAGAATTTGATGAAAAATGCTTCAAACCCCACTTTCTCTCTAAAAATCTCCAAAATCACAGAATATGATCAGCAAATGGAACCAGATAGCTCTGATACCACTTGTAAAGGCAAGGAGCGATGGATCGTTTGCTAATCACGTGATAACGAGATGAAGACGAGATCAAAAGTAAATACAAATGAGAATTTGTATTGATATAAGCTTGAGAGCATACACACAGAAACACACACACAGAAATGTAGAATATGGCAAGAAGTTCTCAGAAGTGTTAAACTCTCTACACATGCTACCTATTTATAGGTACGACTAAATGAGCTGCGGACCACATCCGGATCATCTGGTCCGGCGGACCATTTGGTACGCTAGACCAACTGGTCCGCTGCCCTCATAGTCACACACACATAAGCTCTCATAAAGATACAATACACGAGACACAATGTAGCATAAGAATATGCTTCTACATCCTTTAACTTAGTTCTGGTCATTTTGTGTATATATGATGATTCCAGTCGCGATTTATGCACAGTTGGGCTACTGGCCGAGTGGTTAAAGCGCTCCTGTTTGGTCCGGGAGGTCACGGGTTCGAACCCGGTGACCTCCATAGTTTTTATTTTTATTGTTTTTGGGTTGTTTTGGGCATTTAGTCATTAGAGTTTGCACCAAAATCGTTCCTTCCCGTATCCTAACACCGTAAAACATGTGTGGAACCTTTAAAACCTCGTAAATCATATTTTGAGTTATAAAATATGTTTAACTTGTAATTCTAAATTAAATATATATACTTTGAACATCTATTTACATATATATGTTGATATGAAATTTTGGGTATATATGAAAAGGTAAAATATATATGTATATAAATATATATACATATTTAGAGATTTATATATATATTTATGCCGATGGATTTTATTGAAATAACCGAATATTTTATGATAACCTTTAATATATATAAATATGCATTGTCTTCGCAAATTTGTTATTAATGTCACTCGAACTTTTAGTAAATATATATATATATATATATATATATATATATATATATATATATATATATATATAGTGAAAAGTTCATTGTAGACACCCCCATAAGTGTAGACAGGTAGACACCCTTTTTCACCATTAGATCTCTTGATCTAATGGTTGTGATTAATTTTCTTTTTTCTTTTTTTCTTTTTTCTCGCTAATTAGAAACTTTCACATGTGAAAAAGAGCTATTTCACATGCGAAAGTGTCTACAATGAACCTCACCCTTATATATATATATATATATATATATATATATATATATATATATATATATATATATATATATATAACATATAATTATTCTTGAAACCCTTGAACTTAGACAATATATAATATTAATATATATTGTATTTTCTTGCGTTATTTCGATAATCGCTCGGATTTGGCACACGTACCATCCTCGAGTTGTTTTGAATTCCTAATCATTCGTTTTTATCGTTTACGTTAGACTTGATAGTTTAGAACACACACTTATACCCGTAAGCTCGTAGTGATTGATTGCTTGCACAAGACTCGTTCTTGCTACTTGAATTTACTATTGTCTGGAAACTTTGCTGAGCAACCTAAGGTGAGTTTCACGGCCCCATTTTACTGTTTTAAATCCTGTTGGGGGAGATTAACATGCATGAACTATACAACTGAGATAATTAGACTTTTATATATCACTTGAAGTACTTGAAGCACAGATACAACAAAGTCCTTCTTATGGTACCGTTAGTATTAATGACGATAGCGGGAAATATATTGTAGTACTACTGGGTCTGACAAACCCCACCCGGGTCAGTCGCTCTGGCACGATTGGATATTAAACGGGTGTTATATTCGTCCTAAACACAACAAGGCAAACTATAAACAACTGTTAGCTTCGGTGACCATCAACGTGCGAAGTTTCATGTATATAGCCTAGCTAGCTATTTGATATATATTAGTGATTATGCTCTTACAACTTGACGTTATTGAACAGTCAATTTAAACTGAACTTGAAATGTTACTGAACTGTAAAACCTGTGAACTCACCAACCTTTGTGTTGACACTTTAGCATGTTATTTCTCAGGTCGCTAAACTGGATTGTCTACCACGAGCTAGGATGCACCACTTAAGGATTATTATTGTCATGCATGCATCATAGACTTTAATACTTTTCAAACTCATTAACCTTTGGTTTGCGCATGTTTTGGCGCTTGAACATTTATTACAATTTTTTTCGTTTACGCTTCCGCATTTAAAAACGCATTTACTTTGGTTTTACTTTTACATTGCATATAGACTGTTTGTATGGCTAATGTGTCGATCCTGGTTTGTCACGCTCCCTGTGGCGCGTTTTCGCGTGTGGGATTTTTGGGGGTGTGACAGAAGGTGTAGACTCAGTAAAAATCCTGCCTGATTCATCAATAAATGTGGTAGATTTGTTTGAAAATGAACGTTTTACAGTTTCAGGACAATCCTGTGCCATATGTCCCTTTCGGCGACATTGATAGCAAAAATGGTAGGATCGTTGAGATTGTGATTTGTCTTGAACTGAAGGACATCTATCAATAAACTCAGAACCATAAGAAATATCATCAAAATTTTTGAATATGTTAGAATGTACCCATTTCGATGTAGGACTTCGAGATGTGGAATTTGATCCAGAGGATGAAAACTCCTTAACCTTTTGAGCATCCCGAGAAGAACTTTCAGACGAAGCCTTCTTCTGAATCTTACCTCCGAACCCTTTTTCCATTGTAGAAATAAACACCTGAGCCAAATGATAGATTTGTTCCAAGCTTGTGTCTTTCTTTTCTTTTGGAGCTTTCTTGGGCAAATTCTTCTTGACATTCTTTTCAAACTTCTTACCCTCACTCCCCAAACCTGAATATTTATAACCTGGTAGCTTTGATAAATCAATTTCAGAACCAGAAGGACCAGCTTTAGCAGCTTGATTGAATGCCGCTTTAATATCCTTCAACTTGTTAGCTTCTACCAAGTTAGCAGTAGTTTGTGCTTCACTCAATAAACCCTCACTTTTCTCAATCACCTTGTCAGCAGAAATGATTCCCTCATCAGATATAAACCCACCAGACACAAATTTAGAAGTAGATTTGTCAATCACACTTTCCTCCTTTTTTACTTTCTTGTTTGAAATCATTGAAGTCTTCTTCTCAGATTTCTTAGGAACAGATTCAGAATAGTTACCAATTGTTTTAGAAGATTTGACACCAGCCAGTGGATCAGTTTGAACCAATGGGGGTGGTAACTGATTGAATTTTTCTCCACCGAACACTCTTTTGAAATTCTCATCGTTGCACAAATAACTGGTGAAAGAGTGTAAATTCTTCAAGTTATTTAGTTGACGATTCAAATCCAGAACTTGAACATTTAAATCTGATATCTTTTTATGCGCTTCACCCAAAGCCTTTTCTGATTCTATCAGCTGTTCTGAAACTCTGTTAGAAAAAGACTTTTCTCTTCTCACTTTATCATGAGCATCAAACATTTCCTGTGTAACTTTTTCCACCTTTCCTTGACAAATCTCTACATTTCTTGTCAACAATTTGTTTTCTTTTGTCAGATCGATGACTTTATCTTGTAATTTTGACTGGAGGACTTGATAATCATTGTTCGAAACCATGACTTCATCATAAGCTTTCTGAAGTTCAAAATTGGTAATCAGAAGTGATTCCACTCTTGCTTTATATTTCTTATACAAGGCATCAACATCTCCAATAGCATCCTTTGCTTCGAACTCTCACTTTTCAACCTTTTTAACTAACTCAACATTTTCATATTGTAACTCCAAGGTTTGTTCTTTATTAACACTAACCATCTCATCCAATCTTGCTTTTAGCTCTAAAACCTCTTCTATCAACACCTTCTTTTCTTGTTCCAACATTGCATTAGCTTTGAAAATCTCATCAGAAACCTCACACTTTCTTTTGTAACATTCTATCTCTTCTTCTTTCTTCTCATGTTCAACAATCAACCCTTCCTCTTTAGAAATCAATTCTCGAATATTTCTTTCTTTTTTAGCACAAAATTCACATGTTGACTCATACCCACTAACTTCAGAATTATATGTTTCAGATGTACTTGTTTGAGATTAAGAATCACTTATTTCAACTTGGATAGTAGCCATCAATGCATAATTTTCTGTAGAATGAACTAAAGATACAGATTCATCTAGAAAATCTTAGCCGAATCATATCCTTCCTCGGCCATCATTGCTTTTGTATCTTTATTATGGTCATGATTATCTGAAGTACTTGATTTAGAAGAAAATTGCTTGCATTCTCGAGCAAAATGTCCTAATTTGGAACATTTGTAACATTTCAGTTTAGATTTATCTAAACCCAGTTTGCCTCCTTGAATAATAGAATTCTTGCCATGTTTGTCCATAAACCGTCTTCCTCTTTCAACAAGCATAGCAAACTGCCAATCCAAATCTAATTTATGCAGCTGATCATCATCATCCATCTGTTTTAGATCCTCCGAAACCAAACCAGAATTACCAATTTGACTAAATATGGATCCAGATGAAGATGATATGAAAGTAGATAACAACGCAGCTAGATCTTCGGTTGCTTGATTAGAAGTAGACTTGCTTGATGATCTATCAGGAATAGTAAAACTGCAACCCAAAGAATAACCAGTATTTTTCAGACTTTCCAACAAGAAAAGCTGTTGATGGTCGATTACTGCTTGAAATAGAATGTAATTTTGTTTTAGCATGCACAGTAGCAGAGTTTTCTCCAAAATATACTTCAGGATTCTGAACAGATGGAGTTGCTGACTTTTTCACAAGTAATTCCATTTCGCGAGCTTGTAATTTGCTTATCAGTTGATTGAATGTCCAACTTGAGTAGTTTGGATCATTAGACAACATCATCACAAAATTCTCCCACTTTTCAGGTAGAGCTTCCAGGAATTTCTCCTTTAATTCATCATTTTCTTTCTTAACACCTGCAATGTCAAGTTCATTGATCAAATGTGAAAACCTTGCAATCAAATTGTTGACACACGATATGGCAATGAGCTGGATCAGACGAAGACATGAAGATTTAGGGTTTTGAGTCTGGTGGCGGAACTCCGACCGAACCCTGGTCGAGCCTTGGCCGAACCTGAGGTTCGGATAAGCCAGGGAGTTCGGACACCCGTAGGCTATATATAAGTGTTTGTGTCTTTGTAATTGTGAAGTTTTTGAGAGCTGAGCGAACTTTTGTCTGAGAGTTTATGTGTGTACTCTGATTCTCTTGTAATCACTTATTAATGAGAGATTGAGTTTATTTACCTTGCTTGTGTTTGTTTTCTCACAAATTCTCATGTATACGATTGTAATCGACCAAACCGATCTAGCGCTCACGCCATTTCAAGTGGTATCAGAGCAATCTGGTGCTGTTTGGCTCGATTTGTTGCAATTCGTATATTCAAAGTTCGTTTTTCAAGTTGCTCTCTGGAAATTTACGTGAAAATCATCATGTTTTGTGTCAAAAATCCTTGTTTCTGTTTGCTTTTGGTCATCTGAGTGTTTTGTGTTCATTTGTGAGGGTATTCTGGTGAGATCTGAAAAATTCCGAGTTTTTTTACGTTCGGCCGAACCTAAAGTTCGGTGAAACCGTTCCGAGTGTCGAGTTCGGAGATAGTTCGGTCACATTTTCGATTCGGTGAGAGTTCGGTGAGCTATCGGAGAGAGTTCGGTGAGAATTTCTGTCTCGGAGATAGTTCGGACCAGGATCGGAGATAGTTCGGAGTTGTTGTGTTCAGTGATAAGTTCGTAGGGAGTTCGGACTTTGTTTTCAAGATCGGTGGAGGTTCGGAGTGAGTTCGAGGCTTATTTTACATTCGGAGCAAGTTCGGAGCTCATCTTAAGTTCGAACCAAGTTCGGTGAACAGAATCTTGAATCTTGAATTTTTCCAAAATGTCGGATTATTCTGCGTTTGCTGCTATTCAATCGCAGATGCAAACATTACTGAATTATGATAATGAAATCGGAACGACTCAGAAAAATCCCAAGCTTCTTAAGTTTGAGGACTATCCTAATTGGAAAAAGAGATTTGAAGCGTATATATGTACAACGGATCCAGACCTATGGATTGCTATGGATGCTCCATATGTGTATCCTGTCGGGTTGAACAATGTTCCTATTATGCAAAGGAATATGGATCTTACACAAAAGGATGATTTTGTTCGAGAACAAAAAGCTTATGGTTTAATCACTCAAGCTTTACCTAAAGAGTTACTTCACCAATTTAAAACCTGTGAACATTCTCATGAATTATGGTCAACTCTGAAAGAAAGATGTGAAGGCAATGAACAGTATAAGAAATGTAAGAAGAAAGTGTTAAACAAGGAATTTGATAACTTCAAGTGTTTTGATGGAGAGGGTGTTCCAGAATTAATTTCAAGATATTGTCACTTATTGTCTGAAATGGACAAAGTCCAAATCAAGAAAGATGATGAAGAGCTAAAGGAAAAATTTCTAGAAGGTCTACCATTAAAATGGGAGTCTTATGTGCTGTTGATCATGAATGACAAGGATTATTCTGCATTGACGTTTGTAAAACTGTTGGGAAAGTTACAAGCTAGAGATCTGGAAATGAAGAATGTGAATACTACTCCAGCAGCGGTTCAGAATCCGTATGTTTACTACGGAGCTAATGCAGCAACTATTTCAGGTAAGTCGGCAAAAATAACACGTTCTGCACTGGCTACTGCGTTTGTAGCTGGAGGTCTACCTGGACATGGTTCTAATTCGGGAACCGGAATGGGCTCACATCATGCTGATTACAATTACAACTCTGGAGGAAGTAGCACATCAGTTCCAGCAAGTAATTTGGTGAACACGGGAAAAATGGCTATGTCTGTGTCTACAACTGAAGATTATATGGCCCTTGTTTCTACTTTAGTGTCATCTTATTATGGCTTGATAACTGGGAATGTTAGTAATGCTGAATTGACGGAAGAAGATTATGATCAGGTGGATCCTGATGATTTGGAGTTAATGGATATCAATTGGAAATTTGCCATGCTGGCTAGAAGAGTGAAACGATTCTTAAAGAAGACCGGTAGAAAAGATTTGAACTCTGGTGGCAGAATTGGCTTTGATAAATCAAAAGTGCGATGCTACAATTGTTCTAATTTTGTTCATTTATATCGTGAATGTTCTCAGCCGAAAAAGCAAGAATATCAGAAATTCACTCCCAAATAAAATGTTTCTGGATCCAACAATCCTTCAAGCTCAGGTAGTACTTCTAACTCAAAATCTAATCCTGATTTAACAAAAGCTCTTGTATCTTAAGCTGATAAGACTTATAATTGGGGCACTAATTCGCTGATTCATCTGCTTTGATGGTTTCACATGTGCAGGATGAAGACACTATGACTGAATCCACTGAAGATGAAGGTGAAGTTCATGTTGATGCGAACGGTGAATCTATTGTTGGAATTAGTGTTGAAGAAGAAGTCTCGGATTCAAGGATTGATCATACTCCTGTGTCTGAAGAAAAATTTGCTTTTATGGTTAATTTTTCTGATGAGAAGGTCGAGTCTGATGCTATTCTCTTGTTAGAGAAACAAATTAAACTTCTAATTGAGGAGAAAGAAGCGTTGATTCGAGATTGTGAAGCAGCAAAAGCTGAAGCGCTTGATACAGCAAATGATTTCGAAATCTTATATCAGAAAAGTCTTCCACTGAAGGAACGATATGAAAAAGCTCAACAGAATGCTGTAGAAATTGCTGATAAAATGCTGGCACTTCATAAGGACATGCAGAAAATATCTGATGAAAACTCAAGTCTGAAACAAGAGATCGGTGCACTGAAAAGGAGCAATCTTACAGAATCAGTTGCTTTTATGGCCGATTCGTCTAAGGTAGTTTCATATCCTTTAATGTGTAAGTCTTGTGATGATTTTGCTACTGCTAAGAGTACGCTCTTAGATGAGAAGACAAAGCTTAATGATCTTCTGTCAGTAGCAAAAGCAGATAAGAACATATATAAGTAAAGATGGGAGGGAACAACCAAGGAGTTATTGTCAGTAAACGAGTAGTTGCGTTTGTAAAAGTTTGATTTTTCAACACAGTCTGAATTGCTTGTGTCTGTACAAAAGGATTTGGCTATCAGTCAGAACTTGTTGCAGATTTGAAAATCGAAGTTTTTGAATTAAAACAAAAATTGGATTCTATTCAAGTTTCCTCTTCTTTTACTAATTTTCTTTATAAAACTAAAAAGGAAGATGTTTCTGGTAAGCTGAATCAAGTCCCACCTCTGGTGAATATTACACTTGATCCTTCGTCTGAAATGAAGGTAGATGTTCCTTCTCATGCTGAACAGAACAAATCTGTCAAAACTTCAACTGAAAAATCTATTTTGGATTCAACAGTTGATGAACTTTTCTATGATGTTTCAGATTTTGATAAGGTTGATGACTTAGTGTCTGAAATCGATTTTGAATGTTCGTCAACCACTCAGCCCAAAGTTTCTAAGCCAAATCACAAAGAATTAATCTCAAAACATGATTTTCCCACAATTAAATCTGAGCTTAAAAAACTGAGTGTGTTCAAACAAAAACAGATTGCTCGGAGCAAATCGGTTGAATGTAAGAAAGTCAAGTATGGTGGAGTTAGATTTGAGCCTTCGGCAAAATTAAAATCTGTTGAAAAAGGTTCTTCTTCAAAAATTTCAAAACCTGCACAAGTCAAGGCTAGAAATCCTACTTTGGACACCAACTATGACAATTATGAACCATAAGTGACATATCGATTAAAAGGATCAAATCGGATTTATAGTGACAAGGAGTTTCCTTTAGATATGGTTAATCCGAATTTAATCGATCAATTTTTTTCATGCAAATATGATCCTGCTTATGATCCCAAAATAAGAAATGTGTACATTAAAGGGGGAAATAGCAATGTTGTTAAGGTAATGGACACATTTCATTCTGAATCTGATTCAGGGTTGGTTAACAGAGTGAAATCTTCTGCTCAAAAATATTTAAATAAGAAATCATCAAAACCAACTGTTCAAACACCACCAAGAGATTTTTATGATCAAAGACAACCAAATTTCAGAAATTCAAGTCAGTTTTTCAAAAAGTCTCAATTTTACAATGACGAAGGATTTTATGATGAATTTGGGTGTGGACCAAATCAACCCGTGTTTGGGAGGGGTCCAAAATGGGTAGATTATGGAGATCAAAATGAATTTGTTCCAAGGTTTGGTGGGAGAAGAAATAGATTTCAGAATTACAGGGATCATCGTTTTTTTGGAAATTCATATGCTAGAGGTCATGTTGATGATTTTTCAGGAAATGTGTCAGGGTATGAATCAGGACATAATGATGAGTTTGAAAATCGTTATGTGCCTAATAGAAAGGGTTTGAAACCTAAGACCCAAAAACGGGTTGTTGAGTCCGAAGTGGATGATGACACGAGCGAAAAGGTTGTAATTGATAAAACAAAATGTTTTAAGTGCAAAGCTCGTGGTCATACATATCGGACGTGCCCGTTGAAGAAACCAAAATCTGTCAAATATGACACAGAAAAGTCTGATGATATGTCGGAAGGCTATCAGACTGATACAAAGAAAAAGTCAGATTTGTGATGAGCAAGGCAGAGTTCACTCTAATCTTAAATCAGAATTTCATAAAAATGACAAGAAATCAGAAAGTGAATTTTCAAAGATTAAATCAATTTTGAAAAACTCTACAACTAGCTCCACAGGTTCTTCAACAAATGGACAGAAACCTAAGGGTTTGTCCATGGCTGGTAACGACTTTGTTGAAGATGATGGTCGACCCAGAGCTTCAAGCTTGGGTTCGTCCCGAAACTAATCTTCTGTTGTAATTTATGCAGGGATCTTCGCGACAACTGATGAATAACATTTGGGTTGTTGATAGCGGAGCATCTCGGCACATGACCGGAGACATTTCTTTGTTGCATGATGTGAAATACTTTGACGGAGGTAAAGTAACATTTGCTGGAAACAAAGGAGGTCAAGTCATCGGCATCGGTAAACTTTCAAATGGTGCTGTCACATTCGACAAGGTTGAATTTGTTCAAGAATTGGAGTACAATCTTCTGAGTGTCTCCCAGATTTGTGATAAGCAATTCACGACTGCTTTGACAGGGAGTGAATGTTTAATACTGAAACCTGAATTCAAGATTCCAGATGAGTATGTGGTAATGCGAGCACCGAGATTCTCAAATTTGTATATGCTCGACATGAATTCAGCAAAAGCAACGGTCGCAGGTCAATGTTTCTTGTCAAAGGCATCCGAAAGAGATTCCGTTCTATGGCATCGTCGCATGGGACACATCCACTACAGGAAAATGAACGAACTGGTGCGGAGGGGTCTTGTCGAAGGGGTTCCAAAGCAATAATTTGTTTTTAATGATGTGTGTGTGAGCTGCAAGAAGGGAAAACAGAAAAGAAAATCCCATCCACTGAAGAAATATCACTCAATTGAGATCCAGTTAGAGCTACTTCATATGGATTTGTTTGGTCCAGTGAATCGAGAAAGTATTTCGGGAAATTGGTATTGTCTGGTGGTCACTGATGAATTTTCAAGATTTTTGTGGGTTGATTTTCTGGTCTCTAAGGATGAAACTTCAAGAATTCTCATCAATTTGATTACAACACTTGAATCTTTGTATAAACTGAAAGTACGAAGAATTCGTAGTGATAATGGCACGGAGTTTAAGAATTCAGCCGTGAGGACATTTTGTCTGGAAAAAGGGATTGTGCATGAATTTAGCACTCCATACACACCTCAGCAAAACGGCGTGGCAGAAAGAAAGAACCGCACAATTATTGAAACAGCACGAACAATGTTGGCAGATGCTCAATTACCTGTTCCTTTTTGGACGGAAGCTGTCAACACTGCGTGTTATGTGCTTAATCGAGTGCTTACTGTGAAGCGTCTTGGAAAGACATGCTATGAATGATTGAAGAAGCGTAAGCCGAATCTCGATTATCTAGAGCCTTTTGGGTGTCCTTGTACCGTATTAGCTTCTGCAGGAAAATTTGATGACAAGGCCTTTGAGGGGCTGTTTGTCGGATACTCAAATCAAAAGAAGCGAGTATTTAATAAGCAGAATGGTACAGTGGGTGAATATTTGCATGTGGATTTCCAATCCTATACTTTACCACCCAGAGGTGTTGGACTGGACTGGTTGTTCGATTATAAAGCTCTTTTTGAAAATTGTGAATCGAAGCCAGAGATGTCTGATGAACAACTTACTCGAGTTGTCATTGAGTTACTAGATGATACTCCGGTTCTAAACATACAAACTCTGCCAACTCCGATAGTGTCTATTGCTGATGAGTATATGACCGAGACTTCAAATGATTCGACAATTGCTGCTGATGATATGTCTTCAGATGATGATAGTGAATTTCATGAAGCCGTGACACATCAGGTGGAAATTCCTACTCAACAACTTGATTCACTTGTTGATGCTACTTCAAATGAAGTAGAGGCTGATTCAACTGATAATGTGATCGATCCACAAGTTGATACGATTTCAAATGATGCTGATGTCAATACAACTGAAACTGTGGTGGTTGAGGAAGATCTTGTTCCTGATATGGGTGAGACGGTGGTTGTTCCTATTCATCAAACACTCCGGATAAACACCATACATCCGCAAGACAATATTATTGGTGATTTAAATGAAGGAGTTCGTACAAGACATCAAATTGAGAGTAGTGCTTTAGTATCTGTTCTGGAATCTGGTGTTCAGGAAGAAGTATTTCATTCATGCTTTATATCCCAGATCGAACCGACAAATGTTAACGAAGCTTTATTAGATGGTTCGTGGGTTGAAGCAATGCAAGAAGAATTACTGCAATTTCAAAAGTTGGGTGTGTGGCATTTGGAAGATTTACCAGCGGGAAGTAAAGAGCCGTGTGGTACACGGTGGGTTTACAAGTGCAAACGGGATGATCGTGGAATCATTGTCCGAAACAAAGCCCGTTTGGTTGTTCAAGGTTTTTCTCAAGAAGAAGGGATAGACTTTAATGAAGTGTATGCTCCTGTTGCCAGAATTGAAGCAATCAGAATTTTCTTGGCATTTGCTGCACATCGTGGGTTCAAAGTCTTTCAGATGGATGTAAAGAGTGTGTTTCTTTACGGTAAGGTTAAGGAAGAAGTGTATGTCAAACAACCTCCGGGATTCTTCGATCCTGATTATCCGGAGAAGGTTTATAAGTTAGACAAAGCTATATATGGTCTCCATCAGGCTCCTCGAGCGTGGTATGAAACGTTGTCTACTTATTTACTCGACAACGGGTTTAAGCGTGGGTTGGTTGATCCTACTCTTTTCTGCCATAAAACGGGGGAGGATTTGCTTCTGGTACAGATTTATGTCGACGATATTATTTTTGGCTGTTCAAACGAGAAGTTATCGAAGGATTTCGAGACTTTAATGCAAACAAGGTTCGAGATGAGTTCGATGGGAGAGATGTCTTTCTTCTTAGGATTGCAAGTTCAACAATCTGATAAGGGTATCTTCATACATCAGACGAAGTATGTGAGAGATGTCCTGAATCGATTCAAGGTGGAAGACGCTCGAATTCCTGGAACTCCCATTCAGCTGTCACATGGCCTATGTCCTGATGAAGACGGTGAAAAAGTGGAAGTCACTCGTTATAGGGCTATAATAGGTTCACTGATGTATTTAATAGCTAGTCGACCTGATATAATGTTTGCTGTTTGTTTGTGTGCCAGGTACCAGGCAGCTCCTCGTGTTTCTCATATGAATGCGGTTTTGAGAATTCTAGCTTATCGGAAGGGTAATTCAGATCTCGGGATCTGGTATCCTCATGATGATAAGTTCGACTTGTCGGCGTATACGGATTCGGACTACGGCGGTTGCAAGATTAATTTCAAGTCAACCACGGCCGGATGTCAGTTTCTCGACGATAGGTTGGTATCTTGGCAGTGTAAGAAGCAGACTTCTGTTGCCACATCCACGGCTGAAGCTGAATACATAGCGGCTGCTAGTTGCTGCTCACAGGTTTTATGGATTCAACAGCAGATGCGGGATTACGGTTTGAAGTTTCTTACTACTCCAATTTACATAGATAATTCGGCCGCTATTTGCATAACAAAAAACCTCGTTCACCACTCTAAAACGAAACACATTGATATTCGTTATCATTTCATCCGGGATTGTTTT
Source organism: Deinandra increscens subsp. villosa (assembly GCA_039602395.1). Taxonomy (NCBI): domain Eukaryota; kingdom Viridiplantae; phylum Streptophyta; class Magnoliopsida; order Asterales; family Asteraceae; genus Deinandra; species Deinandra increscens. The sequence goes on along the minus strand of JBCNJP010000003.1, from coordinate 50,160,271 downwards.
GAGAAACACCTGATTGATCTGCAAAAGATCCATACTGATTTTCAAAAAGCGGATCTTTTTACGAAAGCTTTTGACAAAACCCGCTTTCGTTATCTTTTGCAGATCAACGACATACAAAAGTTACCGGTCGAGTAACTTTCGGTTGATCATTTTTGCTTATTGTTTTTCTTTTGTTCGTTTGACGTTCTGCTTTATTTTCTTTGGTGTTTCGTATAATCCATCGGACTTTCTCTGCGTGTACGTGAGTACCGACCTGATGTTTGTTTGATTATACAACTTCTGCTTTATTTTACATTTCTTATTTTCCTAAACAATCGGACTTTCTCTGCGTGCCTACCAGCCGACCTGATTGTTGTTTGTTTAGGGTTCTGCGTTGTTTTTTCATGAAACACCATGAACGATAAATCTCTGTGAAAATCAAAATTCTGTGAAAAATACAAAAATAATGAGAATAAGCCAGATTACCGGTATTTCTGATTGTGTGGGTTTTCATATTATCAATGCTTGCTAAATATATCTTAACATATCAGAAAACTATAAAAATTGATCTACCCAAGCTGAAATAAATTGAAAAATTGTATTTGCTGCCAACTTGACTTGCATGCTGATTAAAAATGAAATTGAAGTGTGTCTGATACATATTGACCGATATGATCTCGCGTCTGGATCTTTCTCACAAAAATACTTAAGTTATATCAATTCTTAGTAATTTTGTTTCAATTCTGTTTGGTTTGTTATTTGAATATCTGAAAAATTTCAAAAAGATTTTAGGTATGTTTTAGCATAATTTTGAAAATTTCCAAAAATATTTTAGGTGTGTTTGAAAATTTACAAAAATCAAAAAGATTTTATTCTGCATTATTTTCGATCAACCGTTAGTGAAAGATTTCAAATTATGCCGGGAACAACCAAATGGACTTGATTTCAGAAATTTCATCAGTAAAATTGAACGAAGTTTGAGGAAATTGATAAATTTTAAACTTTGGAAGTCTCAATTTGAAAAATTCATTAAAATCAGGGGTTATTTTTTGAAAAATTTCAAATCTTCAAACCTGGAGTTCGGAGGGCCGAACGTGGAGTTCAGAGGTCCGAAGATGGAAGTTCGGAGGACCGAACTTCAGAATCGGACAGGGTTTGGAGGTGGCCGAATTGGGAGTTCGGTGCTACAGTTCGTCCGAACTTAGAGTTCGGAGGTCCGAACTTGGTTAGCTATATATACGCCAAACCTGAAGTTCGGAGATCATTGTTAACTGTTTACACTCCGAACTTGCACCGAACTGCTGCCCGATTTTCAAATTTTCGATTAACCGTGTTTTTGTCGATTTAAAGACTGATTCTAGGTAGATATCTTGATTCCAAACACACTGGTGGACTTAGATTAAGTTTTCATTCAGTTTTGGTTGGTGTTTGGTTCTTAAAACTCATTCGGACTTATCTCAGTTTCTAGATCTAAAATTGCTCCATCAAAAACCTGGTTTCAACAATTAAAACTGGTTTCTATGTGTTGCTTATCAAAATCCGACCAAGGGTGTTGGTTGTTTGAGTCTAATTTGGTCGTTTTCATCGATTTTGAGATTCAAACTTGTCGGAGTTCTTCAGGCTCCGAACCTGGGGTTCGGAGACTCCGAACTTGGGGTTCGGAGACTCCGAACTTGGGGTTCGGAGGAAGCTCGGACGGAGTTCGGAGGTCTTCAAAATTTTGATCAAATGTTGTTCGTTTACGCAAACGACATTGATTTGACGAAATCGGTGATTATATCTGTTAATAACATTGAATTTAATGAATGTTTTCTTTTATGTGTTTTCAGATATGGCAAACGACTTAAAGATTGGAGATAAACATAATATTTGTGCACATATCAGGGTTGCGCGAGGCAAACTCGAAAAGTTTGGAGGACCTAGGATATTCGAGTTTCTGAGGCGTTCGAGGATTCATTATGCCATTACTCAGCAGTGTGACGTGTAGATGGATATTATTCTGGAGTTTTGGAACACAGCTCATACGATTACTGATCTTCCAATTAGAATCGTTGCAACTGTTCAAGGACGACCTGTTGAAGTAACTGAGGCAGATATTCGCAGAGTTCTACACTTAGAATCTGATACAACAAATGCACGGATTGAATTCCTGCATGAAGATAATGTGGCGTTCTTAAAGCGGATTTGGTATACTGACGATCCGAGTAAGGAATGGGTGTACAAATCGTCGTTGAGCGTCCCATACAAGTATCTTGCACATGTGCTGTTGGTCTGCTTGGGACACAGAATTTCAGGTCATTATGAAGTCCAGCAGATTATTCTGTCTTTGATGAACGCATTGGTGATGAATCGATCTTACAATGTCTCTGGAATGATCTTTCATTACATGAGAGACAATCTGACTCAACGTCAAAAGAAAGTAGCAATTTACCCCAGATTTCTCCAAATGGTGCTGAATGACAAACATCCAGATTTGATAAAGAATGCTGCACAAAGAATGGAGTTGAAGCACATGACTGAGGCTAGTGTTGGTGCTTTAGCATCTTATCAGAAGAAAGCACTAGAGTTTCAAGCTAAACTGAAACGATTGATTGGCCATCTTGCCAATGTCAATTATGTGCCACCAGTAACGGGTGCGCCTCGTCATGATGATGGCAGTGATTCGGAGGAATTGGATTACAGTTGGATCAAAGAAAAGAACCAAATACCAATACAAGGTCGGGTGAAGAGGCCTAAGAGATAAGTCCCAGTGGTTCAGGAACCGGTAAGAACTGGAACCAGTATCTCAGCCGCCAATGACTGAATCGGTGGTCTCAGCATCTGTTACTGTGACTGAGACACCGGCGGTGAATGTCCTTGATGATGAATCTGAATCTGATGATGACTTTCTGAATGCGGAAGCTGATTCTGAAGACTTCTCTGATACAAACGATCCGTTTGTGAGAGTCTTAATCAACTCGAAGTATGTTAAGCTAAGGAAAGGTAGTGCTGAGCATTTTGCCTACCGATTCAGCAAGAACAAAAGCAACGATCGTTACAAGGATCATGTGTATGATGCAGTGGCCTCATATGACCTTGACAAAGATTATAATCCAGATGCTGATGTGGTTTCTGGCAAAGATAAAAAGACTGTTAGTGGTTCATCGTCAGTTCTTTCAGGCAAAAAGAGGCAGAAATCAGTGGCTGGAGGTAGGATGAAGAAGAAGAAGAAAGGTGTACAACAGTTCATATTACAGCCTCGTTCTGGTATTTCTACATCAGCTACTCCTGCTGTGTCTGTATCTGAAGCAACAACAACAGTTCAGACTTCAGTGTCTGACGTTCAGGCTGATTTCCTGCAAAACCTGATGAATGCCAATCGGTCGACAAGTGTTAGCACAGCACCTTCAGCAAGTGCTGGTGCGCAGTTTGTTAATCAGCCAATGGGATCTACAACTCCGGTGTTCTCAACTGCTACTACAACTGCTTCTACTCATTCTACACCGGATGTGAATTTCAACTTTGAAGAAGGCTCAGTTTCTTTTTCTCAGGCCAGTATCTTGCAAAGCGCCTTATCTGATCAACAATCGCAGATTGATGCCTTAAAGGCTAAAACTGAAGCCCAAGAGAAGATGATTACAGTGCTGCGGTTTGATAATGAAGATTTGAATCAGCGGGTTGTAACTCTGCAAAGTCGGGATGAAGTTAAAGATCAGGAGATTGTGAAATTTAACGGGTTAGTCAGAACCAATCCAAGCTGCTTCTGGGTGAGCAGTTAAAATTATTGATTGAGAAGTTTAATGCTCAGGGGGAGATTGGAGATGGCTCGGGCTGTAATGAAGATCCGTTGCGATTTCTGAATGATGATCCCGATCAGGATGATCCTGAAGGGAATGTTGGTGGTGGACCAGGCCCATCTGAAACCGCGGGTTCGGGTGCTGGAACATCATCTTCCCAGATGGAGAAAGACGCTAGAGAAGCGGTGCCGATTACTTCAATTCCTTCCGATCAAGCTGCAAAGTCAATGAGTGAATTTGCTGATATGTTACAAACGCTTGAAGAAGGGGAATTTGTTGGAGATTTAACGGCTGAAGAGTTACAACGGGTTTTTGATTTGAATGATGAGGAAATGAAGAAAGCATCTGAGAAAGCTCCTGAGAAATTCAAAGATCCAGAACTAGAATCTGATGAAGATTTGGAGGGTATTTTTGATGAAGAGATTGAAATAGAGGATATTACAGAAGAAGAATATTCGGATTTCTACTCCAACTTCAATCAATCTGGTGGTGATGAGTTTGAGGTGTTTCCGAAAGAGAAAGATGCTGAGGTTAAAGAAATATTGAGAAAGAAAGAGTCAGAGAAACCTGAAGACCCAATGGTTAAGGAGGCGAAGATTCAGAAATATAATCAGACTTTTGAAGAGTTCATGAAAGCATTTCATGCTAATTATGTACCGTCTCCAAAGCCTGTCAAGCAAAGATCGTCTTTCAAATTCAAGGGTCAGGTGTCAGGGGAGATTATAAGTTGGATGTATGCTTCTAGCTTGAAGTGCTATGGGATTAAACGTGAACATGGAATCCAGTACTTCAAGTGTGCCAAAGATTTCAGCAGTTTGCCGATTTGGGATATTCGTGAGCTGACAAGAAAGCCATTTTGATGTTATGGTAATGATTGGTTGGGTATGCATTTCAAGAAGACTCTTTAGAGGGAATGTCAGGGATTTCAGTTTTTGGATCCTCAAAAGCCAAAAAGACGGTGATCCCGAACAAGAGTTCACGAAAGAACTGGCAAGAGGCTGATAATCTTGGTGTTTCCTAAGAAGCCAGAGGTGATGAAGAAAATACCATTGATGAAGATGCAACAAGATTTTATCAAAGATCTGAGATGGTGGTATTATAATAAAAAGACAGAAGAAGCAGTGATTGTGTTGAGAGAAGATAACCGGGTTGTGAAGATCTATGATCCGATGTGGCTGATTAACTTGTCAAAGGCTGATATTGACGAGTTGTATCACAATCCAATCCTGTATCACCCGGATTACATGGATCAAGCGCTGAAGTTCCAAAGGGTGATAAGGGTTTGCTTTGCGTTCAACATCTTTGCTGGAAATAATCATGAGTTGGTTTGGAAGGATGATGGGACTACTACAAATGTTCAAAGATGATGAAGAACGGTCCAGCTATTGCCAAGGGGGAGTTTGTTGATACACGATATGACAATGAGTTGGATCAAACGAAGACATGAAGATTTAGGGTTTTGAGTCTGGTGGCCGAACTCCGGCCGAACCCTAGCCGAGCCTTGGCCGAACCTGAGGTTCGAACAAGCCAGGGAGTTCGGACACCCGTAGGCTATATATAAGTGTTTGTGTCTTTGTAATTGTGAAGTTTTTGAGAGCTGAGCGAACTTTTGTCTGAGAGTTTATGTGTGTACTCTGATTCTCTTGTAATCACGTATTAATGAGAGATTGAGTTTATTTACCTTGCTTGTGTTTCTTTTCTCACTTATTCTCACGTATACGATTGTAATCGAACAAACCGATCCAGCGCTCACGCACTTTCACAAATCTATGATCTTCTCAATCTCACAAAGCCCAAAATTATCAAACTCTTTCTTCAAAACTTTCTTTCGAGTATTCTTGTACTAATCATTACCCTCACATCTTTCCTTAATAGCATCCTATAATTGTTTCGAAGTTGGAAAATTCTTAAACTGATGCATCAAATCTTTGGGTAATGCCATCGTGAGAAAACTATAAGTTTTCTTTTCTCTTACAAATACCTTCTTTTCTTCAGGCTCAAAATCACTTATCAATTTTGGTAAAGTATTAGCAATCAACGGATACTCATATTGTTTTTCAATCGGAATCCAACAATCAACATCTTGTGAGTATATGTAAGATTCAAATCTTTTCTTCCAGGTATGATAATCTTCCAATCGAAGTAATTTAGAAACTTTCCGAGTTGTTCCGATTTCATTATCATAGTTCATCATGGCTTACATCAAGGTTTGCATAGCTGAAACGCTTGAAAAATCGAATGTCAAAACTTCGAACTCAAAAATGGAGGTCTTCCAAGCGGATATCGGGGGTCAACCCGAAGGGTACTGGCCGTTAGGCGAGTAAAAGTATAGATATCATCGATACAAACGTTTTGGCTGGTATTAGCTCCCGTAACTCTTAACGGTTCTCAAGTTACGTCAGTTTAAGTGAAGACCACTTTTCTGCCAACGTACCAAACCTAGTCTCAACGTACCAAACTATTTCAGCGTAACAACTCCGGACCAAAGCAACGAGCGGACCAAATCTCAGACCATAATTACCAATGTACTAGACTGACTAGCGTACCAGCAGCAGACCAGATAATCTCAGCGTACCAAATAATAACCACAGACCAAACTGCTACGGAGTAACCGTTGACGTACCACGGATGAAGATTGCCTTGCGTACAAAAAACTAGCGTACCAGAATCCTTGAAGATTGCCTTGTGTACCACAAAGCGTACCAGCTGTTCTTTGAGCGTACCAACGGCGTACCACGCTAAATTCGACTGAATTGTGAGAAAATGGACGATTTGAACTATAATTCGCAGCAGTAGACTCCGAAAACACTCTAGGAATGTTTAGAAATCAGTTTTAAGCTCAAAATCACTTGGAATTGGATAGAAATGATGAAAATGAAGAAAAAACCCAATGTTTCTCACTCTAGAATCCCAAAATTTACTAAATCGCAGCAGTAGAGCAACCAAATGCTCTGATACCACTTGTAAAACCACGAAACGGATCTTACTACTGCATGATTCGGTTAATCGATGAACACGGATGTAAATAAAGCTTGGCTTTATTGATTCACAAAGAGTTACAATGCTAGAGAGAGAAACACACTTAATACACACAGTTAAGAAATAGAGAAATGACAGAACTACTAAGCCTTCTCTAACATGAACTATTTATAGTAGTCATTAAAAGCAGCATACCACATTACATACCAGTTGGTACGTCATCTAATAGATGTTGGCTACTTTAACTCACACAGATGCTCTAGACTAGATACAATACACGAGACACAACGTAGCATAGGAATATGCTCAAATAGGAAATATCTTCACTCTGATCCTATTTATATAAGAAATTCAGCAATGTCGGCGATAAATTACAATTATTCACTTGCCTTTTTAACTCCAAAATTTTCCAGTTTTAGTTCAAAAATTCTCTGTTGAGCATCAAACACTTCTTTTTGTGACTTGATGAATTTTCATTGAGATCATCATAATCATATGTTTGCAACTTCCGGATCTCACATTCAACAAAAAATTCTTTGGTAACATGTTCCTACTTCTTTAAGTATATGTCCACATCCTTTGTTAAGACTTATTCTTATCTCGAAGAAGAACATTAGAATCTTGAAGTGTAGACACTTTCTCTTGAAGCTTGTCAAATGTAGTAGCTTTTTCATACTTTTGTTGAACCGGATAACTCTTCTCAAATAAATTTTCAAAATCTTGTGCTGCATCTAATGCTTCAGCTTTGGCTTTTTCACACTCTTCAGCCAATTTACTTTTTTCTTGCAGCACATCTTTATGAACATGAACTAAAGCATAATACTTTTTTTTTAAATCTTCCAACTCTTGCTTGATCACCACAATCTCTTCAGTTGATAATTCAGAACCTCTTTCTAGACATTTAGATTCTTCGACCTTTAAACTATCAGGTACTTTTGACGAAACTTCTTGGACCAATGATATGCTTGAATTAAAATCAGAATCAGAGAGAACACTAGCATCATCCTGACGAGCTATCAAAGCAACAGTAATAGGAGTATGTTTCATTTTTGCTACAGAATCCGCATTCCAGGCAAGTTCATCTGGATGCCAAAATATGTCTGTCAGTTTTTCTTCAACAGAATCAGATTCTTTTTTATCTTTGTGAGCTTGATTTAGTGAATGAACAATCAAATGAGCATGTTGACCAGACTTCAAATTATTTTCAGTAGATGTTGGACATTCTCGAGCAAAGTGACCATACACTGAACACTTAAAACACTTAACCTTCGATTTGTCCAATCCGATCTTACCATCTTGATTCAATCTCTTCTTCCCAGTTCTGCTAAAAATTATCTTCGTTCTTCGAACTAACATAGCATACTGCCAATTCAGATCCATTTCTTCCAAATGATCATAATCTATCTGATCGTAATCTTCATCTGTCAATTCAGCATTACTCACAGAACCAGTGATAACACCAAAATATGAAGATACCAATGCAGATATTAAAGCATTATAATCATCGGCAGTTTAAGCAGACAAAACATTCTGAGTCGAAGAACTAGGAATTGAAACAGTACAACCAGAAAAATAACTAGAAGTTTCAGATTTACCTGCAATGAATGCTGTAGGAGGTACGGAACTAAGAATATTAGACTTCACAACATTAATTGTTGAATCATTTTCTCCATGATATACCGCAGGATTTTAAATTTGTGGCGGAAGTGATTTATTTACCATTAACTCTATATCCCTTGCTTGTAATCTTTGAACCAGATCATTAAATGGCAATCCTGGATATTCTTTATCATGAGTGATCATCATCACATAATTCTCCCATTTCTCAGGTAAAGCCTCCAAAATCTTTTCTTTCATTTCGGCTTCTTCTTTTGTAAGACTCACTAAACACATCTCACTCATTAAATGTGCAAATCTTGCAATCAGATTTGGAATGGTTTCATTCTGATAATGCTTGAAACTATCGAATTCATTTTTCAAAACCTTTTGGCGACTTTTCTTATACCGATCATTACCCTCACATATCCTTTTCAAAGCATCCCATAAACTTTTCGATGTATAGTTCCAGAAAATTGATGTAACAATTCTTTAGGCAATGCCATTGTCAAAGTACCATATGCCTTTTTCTCAGCTTGATATGCTTTCTTTTGTTCAGAAGTAAGTTTTCTTTGAATAATCGGCTCCCCAGCTTTATCTTTAGGATAAACATATTGATCAGTGAATGACAACCACATATCAATATCATTCGTGTCCACGTACGCTTCAAATCGTTTAACCCAACTATGATAATCTTCCAATTTGAGCAATTTGGGAACTTTCTGACTTGTTCTGAATTCATTATCACAATTCATCATAGTTTGCATCGTAGCTTGCATCGAGTTCTGAATTGCTGCAAACGCTTGAAAATCACTCACCTTGTCCGAAAACTTATATACCAAAACTTCAAACCCAAAAACGAAAGTCTTAGAAGTGGATTTTGGGTATTGAAACGGAGGGTACTGGCCGTTAGGCGAGTAAAAGAATATATCTCTCCGAGACGGTCGTTTTGGCTGGTATTAGCTCCCGTAACTCTTTACGGTTCTCAAGTTACGTCAGTTTTCGTGAAACCTTCTAAAAATCTTGAGTACTGTAAATCCGAACTTGAATTGCTATCCGAACTTCAGCCGAACTTGACTTCGGATGATCTTAGCCGAACGATATCCGAATCGAACTTCATTTGAGAAAGTAGCCGAACTAGATCCGAACTCAAAACGAACCAGATGTAACCCAGCCGAACCTTATCCGAACTATACCCGAACAGTATCCGAACCCTGCATTTGGAGCGGTTATTTTAGCCGAACCTTAATCCTCACCCGAACTGAAAACGAAATAAACCATTTAGACTCAATTTTCGCGTTTTTCAGAGATTTCGAACGAGATTTTTCACAGGAACTCAGATAAACTCAGTAGAAATGTTTTAGGAGAAGATTTTTCATGGAAAGGATACTTGAAATGATCAAACGAACTCAAAGGTGTTTAGATTTTTCTAAAACTTGGGGTTTTTGACTCAAATCTTCGAAAAACACAAATCTCAGACCAGTAGAGCAAACCGAATGCTCTGGTACCACTTGAAATTGCGTGAGCGGTGGATCGTCTACTCGGTCGTATCAAAATCAATGTAAAACGAGAATGAACACAAGATATAAATACAAAAGATTTGTATTAGACCACTGAGAAACACCACAGAGTACACATATAAGATCTGACTAAGAAGTTTTTAATTCTATACAATACAATGCTATTTATAATTGAACTACACAAGCCAAAACCCGATCAGTCGAACCTCAGGTTCGGACCATGTTTGTATGTGTCCGAACTCTGAGTTCGCCTATAGTTCGGATCAAAGCACTCTTGCAACATTGTCTTGTATTTGTATAGTGTTTCCATACTATGGTCGACTTATTCTTATTCTTATTATTTTTGTTTGCTTTTCTCGAACCTCACCTTTCTAAATAAGTTAAGGTTGAGAGAGAGTTAGCTATCTCCAGAGATAGTATATCAGATACCGTAAGGTGGATTCCACATGCACCAAATAGGAACGTAGTGAAATATGAAGTGCATGGCATCAATGGATTTACATTTCGTACAAAAGCCCTTGAAGGTAAAGTTCATTAGAATAGTGGGGTTAGTGTAATAGAGACCGACATGCACATGTCAAAAGAGGTTGTATCCTATGACCAAACTTGTTATTACAGGGTTTTATAAGAAATATGGGTACTTGATTTTTATTTTCAAAGAATTCCTCTTTTCAAGTGTGACCAGGTTGACAATAAGAATAGGGTAGAGAAAGATAGTCTTAGCTACACATTGGTTGATCTTAGTAGATTAGGCCACTAGCATGATCCTTTCATATTGGCCTCACAAGCCCAACAAGTATTTTACTTCACAGACCAACTTGATAAAAGGTTGTCATTTGTCTTCAAGAATCCTCTGAAAAATTATAGAGATGCATATGAAGATGAGGAATTTAGTACTGTGGTTCTTCCTGAAAATGAGAATGTACTTCCATTTGTTTTATTTCGAACCTAAACATGTCCTCATTTAAATTTGTACAACCTAGTATTCTCTTTGCCAAAGTAATTCATTATATAATGCTAACATTTTTTTTTGTATCAGGCACACGAGAGAAATTAATCACGACGTCATTTTAAGATGCTCAACTCCAGCAAGAGGATGCCTATTGGCTCCCCTACGTTACTGATCATCTTAATCATTTTTTTTGTGTTCATTGCTATGTGTTCATTAATTTTATTGTTTGTCATTGACAAATTTAATCACGAAATATATATGCTTTATCCTCTTAAACGTTTTCTAGTTTCATTAGAAAGTCATCATGTCATTCTCGATATTGTTTGTAGATTGGTCTTCAAAGTATAAACAACTGTTAATTAACAACTAAAAATTAACATACAAATATACATTACGTAGTATACATTAGAAATCATCTGAGATTCCAAATCAAAACCTGTAATGCAAATCACCACCTAATTGAACCTTTTCGTTTATCCATTAAAATTTTTACATCATCAATCCATCAAACTAAAAATCATCACAAAAAACTTCAAACCCTAATCAAACAAACCTGATCAAACAATGATCACCCATCCCCAAAAAGCTTCACATAAAAAGCTTTACAAAATATGTAAATACTACCTAAAACACCAAAAAAACCACAAACAACATCTTCTTCTCAATCATCCTTCATATCAACAACCGCAACCTCCTTCAAAAACTTCTTCCTATCCTTGTTCAGACCTTCAATGATGGCTAACATCTGTTCCATCTCCACTTTGAGGGCATATCATATTCACCTTCCTTTTCCAAATAAAGGAAGTTTGGTTTTGCAAATGAGAGAGCAACTGTATGCTAGAAGTGCTGAACCCTTGATTCTGTCACTTTTTTGTTCTCGGTGGCTACATCCAGAAGCTTGATGTTGTTCTTTAACACCTTGATAATCTCCTCCCTATGAAGGAGATGTTCTTGAAGCATCGCTTCAAGCTTATCAAGGATTTTGTAATTGTCGTCATTGAACTTCATGTCAGTAGTATTCATTCTTTAACACCTAGATAAGCTGCTTTGGCCGTATAAAAAGATCGAAAATAATGAAAGAGATTTCTTCTTTATATGCCGGCTTCTTATAGGCATATTATTTCACACACCTGCACCTCGATTTTCATCACAGATTTACGTCATTTCAAAACCCTGATCGATCAGGCTATACGTTATCCCTCTCAAACAAACTGCGTGTCATTATTAGCTCTTATATTTATTAATTAAATAAACAATAAAATATGATTATCTTTTAATTTTTTAGTTCAAATCAGGGACTATTTAGTTGCCCTATAACTGTATGGTTTCCCCCCAATTTCTTCTCATTTTTGTGTATCCAGGTCCTATAAATATGACCCCCAAATCTCATGAAAAACAAAAACACAATTTCAATTCAAATAGCCTCTAGCTCTTTTACTTCCCTCCCAAACTAGTCCATCACCGAAAGTGCTGCCGAAACTAGCAAAGAGTATCGTGCAGCTAAGTTTGTAGATGATAGATTTATTGCGGCAGATATGGGCGCAATAACCTATACCCAGAAGAAACTTATAAAGGAGATGGAAATCGTCCTCAAACAAATTAAGTTGAGTGATACCCTAAACTGTCATAATCCGTCTGTTCTTGTCCAGCTTACCAACGTCCAAGAACAAAACAAACTTCTTCACGTCAGGCTTAAGGAAATTGGTCCAACGATGTTGAGGCACCGTGAGATGAAGAAAAAATACACACAGCGAGAGCGGATGCTGTTTGATGGTGGTGGTGGTAACGTAGGTATTTGTTTATTATTTTTTTGTATGGATCGGATCAATTGTATGGATCAATTATTTGTATGAACTTTCACTAGCTAATTATTAATCATAATTTATGAAAATATGTCTTTGGTCTTTTAAGTATTTTTTTGTTTTGTAAATATCTTTGTTATTTTAAGTTTTTAATTTATTGCATTACTACTTTAAGAATATAGACTTTTAACATGATCTTTATAGCTTACCTTGATGACTCATTTTTGTGACAAGTACATATGACATTCCTAATTATTTCACTTTTCATAGGTTGACTTAAAGTTTATTTGTAAAGATCAATGTTTTTTTAAACCAATAGCCATTCCACATACTAACTAGATATGGTACTTAATTTGTTAGTTTTTAAACAGATGTCGTGTTAGCTCAACTAGTTTGGTTGTTCGTTTAGTCTGATATCTTAGAGGTCTCGTGTTGGAGTCCTACATGCCTTTTTGCATAAGTATGATATGGCCAGAATGGGTTAAATATTTGGCTATTGAAATAATATCCATTCTCCGAGGCTAGCCCAACAGGTTAGTCTTGTGATTTTCTTTGATAGGACGCTAGTCCGAACCTTGGCAACCCTATATATACTTTTGTAACATGTCCATGTTTTTCAATTTATATGTTTAGTCACACATCCAATTGTATAAAATGAAAATTAACCATATTATACTTATAGTCACAAGTTTTTTTTTCATTTAACATGATTAGAATTCATCTTTAGTCACACATCAAATTGTCATTAAATGAAAGATGACTAAATTATACTTATAGTCACATATTTTGCCATTTCTCATGACCATGAATTATCTTTAGTTCCACATCAAATTGTAATAAATTGAAGATGACCATATTATACTTATAGTCACTTATTTTCCCATTTATCATGACCATCAATTATCTTTAGTCACACAACCAAATTGGAACTGTGACCACAAAATATTTAACTAACATAAATTTTTCTTAGTATTAGTTTTTAGTCACACCTAAGAAAATGAAATATGACCATATTATACTTATAGTCACTTATTTTCCCATTTAGTATGACCATGGATTATCTTTAGTCACACATCCAAATTAGAACTGTGACCAAAAAATATTTAGACTAACATAATTTTCTTAGTACTAGTTTTTAGTCACACCTAATAAAATGAAAGATGACCATATTATAATTATAGTCACATGTTTGCCTATTTATCATGAAGATGATTTATCTTTAGTCACACATCCAGATTGGAAATATGACCATAAACAATAACTTACAAACACACCATGCCAACAATTATTTTGACCAAAATATCTTAACTTACTGTCACACTCAAACTTAATGTGTCAATATATATTACATTTAGCCACATTTAGTTACATAAACAATTGCTCCATGTGACCATATACGTATATATAGTCTCTCATTCGAAATGTGACTCATAATTGTCACACATGTATTCTAAAAAATGACCTACGGTAACACTTTAAGCCAAAAGTGTCGCAGGGCCGTTTCGAAGAAAGTGTGACCGAAGCTCATATTTGTACTAGTGTATTAAGAGTATCACAAACTTATCGAGATAACGCTTACACACTCGATTCATTAAATCCATAAAGATTGCAAGTGCATTCGTCAAGCCAAACGGCATCACGGTGAAACCGTAGTACCATTTCTTGTCCTAAAAGCATTCCTCGGAACATCTTCCTCTCTAACTTTGACCTGATGATACCCTGATCTTAGGTTAATATTTGAAAAGTAACTTTCTCCCTGAAGTTGGTCAAATAAATCATCTATTCGAGGAAGTGGGTATCTAATCCTGATAGTTACCTTGTTAAGGTCACGGTAGTCAATGCACATACGCAAAGACCCGTCGTTCTACCTTACAAACAATACGGGTGTCCCCACGGGGTCGAACTAGGACGGATAAATCCCTTATCCAGAAGATCTTGCAGTTGACTCTTAAGTGCTTGCATCTCCGATAATGCAAGACGATAAGGCGCTTTAGCTATCGGCGTCTTCCCTAGTGCAAGCTCAATTTGGAATTCCACCTGCTTTTCTGGTCGCAATCCCGGAAATTCATCAGGAAATACATCGGCAAACTCCGAGACTACAGAATGTCTTAAACCTTGCCTTCTTGAGGGAATTCCACGAGATGAAAAAGCATGAACGGATCGATTCTATGGTTGAGACGGAAGTTTTATATCATTAACGTGTGTCGAATGATTACAACCGAAGTAGTATACATCGTTGAAAGCTCCTTGGGGAGGTTGGACATGACCTTACCTCACATACACACAGATCTAGACAAACCTAGACCAAAACTTAACAGAAACACTAAGTGACACGCTATTATACTTCATAATTCTGCCCGAACTGGAGTTTTACCCGAACTAATCCGAACCTACACGAACTGACCCGAACTGTTAGTTCGTGTCACTTCGTCTACAGTTCGGACAAACCCAAACTGTGACTTCGGATCACTTTGGACTCCACTTTGCGTGTCATTTAGTTCAGTTTGATTTGACAATTCGAACAGTAACGGCCACACAAGGTTCATGTACTAACACCATGAAGTTTGCCAAGGAAGCTTTGCATCCCTTCGTCATGCACTTTTCCGCCTTATGCATATAGATTACCTTCAAAGGTCGCGCTTGGCTATCTCCCACAATAGTGTGTACTTTGCCATCGACAACTCCACTTCCACAATTTCTCATCACAATGATCTTGGCCCGTTATCGGGTCAACCAATCCATACCCAGTACAATGTCAAATTCACTTAAAGCCATAGGTAGCAATTCAAGATCGAATAGGGCGTCATATATTCTTAGTTGTCAATCTCTATCAATTTCAGGAATGCTAATCTCCTGTCCACTACCAGTTTCTAGAACATAGGGCCTATCTAATGCATGTAAATCACATTTCAGCTAGGTATACATGAAGTGGAAACAAAACTCCTATTAGCTCCAGAGTTAAATACTATACTAACAAACACATTGTTCACAGAGAACATACCAGATATAACATCATCACTATTACGAGCTTCTTTAGTAGTCATGATAAATAGGTGAGGTTTACCTTTTGGACCTCCACCGTCTCTACCCCTATTTCTGTTTTTGGCTGCATCTTTGGTTTTCGGGTAGTCATCGATCCTGTGCCTTGTCTCACCGTAGTTTTAAAAGGTAGCCGGCTCCATTCACTGGTTTGCAAAGTGACCAACGGTATTGCACTTGTAACATGTAGTCTTTTCACCCTTAAAGTCTCTACCCTTGTCATCTCTTCCTTTCTTTCTATCACCCCGATCACGATCGCGCTTCTTCCCTTCTGACCTTCTCTGATGCCCAGAAAATTCATTCCTTCTCCCAGATTGACGGTTCCACTCATCATATAAAGTGTCAGTCAAATTCATAGCGGATTTCAAAGTGCGAGGTCGAGAAGCTCTCACATCTGCCCTTATCACATGGCTCAGACCATACAGAAATCGACGGATTTGAGTCTCCTCTTCCTTAGCCATATGGGGAACAAGGTTCAGCAGCTCATTGAACCTGTTGATGTAGACATGTAATCTGACCCCCTCATTTCCAGATGAATAAACTCATTCTCTAGCTTTTTAGATTCATTTTCTGGTAAAAACTTTTCCAACACCAACCTGCGAAACTTATTCCAACCCATCGTATAAGTTCTGGTCTTCCTCTTTTTTTAAATTCTGTTATCCACCAGTTCAGGACTGGTCTTTTAAATGATTGAAAAGCAAACTTGATATTATCCTTCTTTGCACACTCGCTGATATCCAGTGCGCCTTTAACCTTATCCAACCAATTCAATGCATCAATGGTACTTTTATCACCCTTAAAGATTCCAAGCGTACATTCCATGTATGTCTTGTAGCTGGAACCGCTCTGGTATGCCCTTTTATTCTCCCTTTGCTCTCTCTTTGCTCATGCTCTTCAGAGCTGCGTATATATGTGATGTACTTGCAACGCCTCTTAGGCTCGCTTCTTGAGCTTGTAGGGAACTCTTCCTTAACTCTCTTACGCTTCTCATGCTTAGGCTTTTGATAACTCGAAGAGGATTCTTCTGTCACTGGCTTGTGTTTTTCAAACTTAGACTTCCTATGATGGATCAACTTAGAGTTTTCTTCAGTCATTGACTTCTGCCCTTCAGGTTCAACATGTTTCTTACCCAATCTTTTCTCCTGGGAACCAAGTTTGGAAATGCAGTCGCAATCCCATCAACAATCAATTTCTGAATCTTTCTTCCTGTTCTTTTGCTCGCTTCTGCTCGAATGTCAAAGGAGCATCGTTCATAATACGCATGAGTTATCATCTTCATCGTCACTCTGCTCATCAGTGTTCCTAGGAGCATTAGCATCATTCTTTAGGTCGTCAACGGTTTGACGTGTTCTTCTCGTAGTCTGGCTAGTAGTAGCCTTCGCCATTGACTGAATTTAGACGGAACGCACAATTAGAATCATCACAAAGGTTCACATAGACTTACACAAACACAACTGTGATACGGGGATAACTCCATATGAGTTTTTCAAACGGGGGAACACATGCTTGGTTTGGTTTTGCCCCTAACAAATGTGGACCTTAGGAAAGCATAGCTTCGGTCAAATTCATCGTGTATGCGCAGAGGAAACCTATCGGCTACACCAGGAAGGGGGGGGGTGTCATGACTATCAAGGGGAACAAAGAAAGGCAATTCTAAGAAGTTCCTACACATTAGGCAGTCACTTACTCGTAGCTTCAACAACTATACAATCCCTAGTGCAATCCAATCCACAATAAACAAAACCACAACAACACTAGGATTTATTAGACCATCACATCACAAGTCTTACATAAGTCTTCACTTAACATACCAGAATATAGTTAACAACTACCACAAGTTCCAACACTCATACAAGTCTTGGAACCAAAACAAAGTACAAACAACTGACAATCACTATACAACTGAAACACAACCTCAAGGTAAAATCACAAGAACCACAAATATCCACATCGATCATCAACAACCAGCTCCCTGTAGAATCAGATCATCAATCAGCAATCATCCTCAATGTCTCTTCGACTTTCCCATGCCGAACCCCATCTTTGTCGCTTCCCCAATAGCAGTAGAAGCTTTCGATAACATTTGTGGCATGCACTTCTCCCTCTTTTTAGCTTCTGCGTTCTCCTATGCTAGAGGGTGATTCTGCTCCACGAGAGCAGCAACATCGGTTAAACTAGGACCAGCGACCTCACGGTATGGAGAATAAGGAAATGGGTAACCAAGGCCGGGAAACGAAGATCAGTGAGGCTCAATATAGTGAACATATGGGGCATAAGGATATGACAACATCATGTACGATGTAGGACCGATTGGAACCCCAAACCCGGATCGTGTTCAACAAATTGCTCGAAAGATGGTGAGACTGGATGAATGAGAATCTAGGAAATCAAACAACAAAATATGATAAAGCAAAACGATTCATTGATAGTCGAATGATTACAACAAATCGAATGCTTACAAACTCGTCATAGGAAATCCATGGTCATATTGGGTTAAGCTCAAACCCAGTGTGAGACTCTTTCTCTTTCTAGAATGGTAGCTCTCACACTCTCAAAGCTTCATCTCCTAAAGAATCATCATTCTTACAAATGAGGGCTTCACACTCTATTTATAGTAAGAGCCTATGTGCCTCACTAACCCGCTAACTAGCAAGACACACATTACAACGAGCAAATACAAATAAAAACAAATAACATAAATATTAGTTGAATCAAAGTTGATTTAATTAATATGAAGCTTGACTCGCTCGAACTGGTCTTCAGTTGACTTTTACGTTGATCGTTGACCTGAACAGTTGACTTTTCCAGAAAACGGTCTTCAGTACAATCTTGCAAGCCTCGATCATCACAACCCGCGTCTTTGAATCATTTCACGATGGATTCTTCAATCGAATGCTTCGGTATACAGATTTCATGGCGTAAGTCACAATGTTTTAGTTCCAACAATATTATGTTGCTGGTCAAATGAAGACCAAAGTGTTGAAGATTTCTCTTGTTGGTCCTTAATTCTCTTACTTGCTAACTCGGTTGATCTCATGAAGTCTTATTACACTCCATTCTTCTACTGATTGCATCATTATTGTGTTAACCTTGCTGAACAGTTCCATATGCATAAATTGTCAAGATTCTCAAAATTTAACACAAAGAGCTTCATTGTGTCATTCTCAAGTCATGAGTGAAGGAGGATACTTTGATAAGGTAATTTGGACGATTAGTGTGGAAGATCTCAAAACAAAATACAAAATTTGAAAAATTGCAAAATTCACAAAAACTGTTTTTCAGTCTTGTTTTAATTTTCTTCAAATCTGAAAAGTCTTGTTTGAAATTGCATGAGCGATGGATCGTCTACTCGGCCGTATAGAAGTCTATGTAAATCGTGAACACGAGAAGTAAATACAATGAGTTGTATTAGAAACCACTAAGAAATTACACACTGGAACACACACAGTAGATTTGATAAGTCATCCAATCTCTACACAAGACAAGCTATTTATAGTTGAGCATTATTATACAAATACACGATCATCCGAATGGCTAGTTCGGACAAGTTCGTGTATGTCCGAACTGGGAGTTCGTCTTCAGTTTGGACCAGCACAATTATGTAGCTCTTTGTCTTGTTCTTGATACTTCACATGACGACCAAGAACCATGCATCTACAAACTCCCCCTCGACAAGTGCAGTATTAACTTGTATATAAACTTGTATCTTCAATTAAACTCTCCCTCAACTTGACAATGAGTCAGATCTTGAATACTTGACATTGCAGCGCGTGTCATCAACAACTTCAGAAGGCTTGAAGTTGCGATGATCTCCTTCCACTTAGAAACCTGCCAACATAAATATTCTTGGCGCAAAACGTCTCTTCGAGACTCTAAGATGTATTGAATTTTGAGATTTGATTTCGTATTCCATAATGATCAATTAAAAAGAAATAAGAAGTAAAACGTTTTTGATTTTCCAAACTTTATATCAAAACACACTTAAAATCTTTCTGGTATTTTCGAATATGAAAAATAAATGCAGTACATAATCAGTCACTATTTCTGTCTTTTGCAAGAACAATCACGACTTAGGATCATATTGGTCATAACATGCTGAACTACCCTTCAATTTCGATTAATATAGCACATAAGCCATGTCGATTGCAGATTAATTTCTCCAACTTTAAACTCTGGCATAATCATACTCGTAATATCTAGATATGTTTAGGTATTGATTAGATTTGTTTTGACCAGTGTACCTCACACTATCAGACATACTCAGATATGCTTTGCTTATCACATTTTGTGATTTCACTTTTGATTTAACACATAGTGATTGTATTCATGATATAGTCAACTGTGATTCATGCAAAAAGAAATAAGAATGTTAAATCGTCTACCTTAAGGTCGATCTTTTGATACGCAGATAAGGCCTCAGGTTTAACAAAATAAGAAAGAAAAACAAGTTGAAATTGTATAACTCAACAACAATCAGATCGGTACTTCTGTACACGCAGAGAAAGTCCGATGAGTTATACGAAACACCAAAGAAAATAAAGCAGAACCTTATATGAACAACTATCAGGTCGGTCTTGTGGACATGCAAAGATATTCCGATCATTTAAGAAAATAAAGAAAATCAAACAAGTTTAAATCTTTGCAAAATGAACAAATGTATACACAGTGACTTCTCATTTTCTTTTCACATATCTTTTATTGATATATCATAAGATACGCATCAAGATGTTGTCCACTAGGTCAAGCATCAGATTTAGTGTATATCGCATTTGAATACTTTCTGATTTTCCGAGCCTACCTAGAACAACTAAAAACGGTCTTATGCCTTTTTCATCTAGTTTATCCATGAGTCAGACAAAGTCAGGCAATGTACCATCATTTCCCAATCATGTCGAATACAATTTTTCATTTTTCAATAGTTTTTGATTTTTGCATTTTTCAATGTTTTTGTGTTTTCAAATTTTCTCCCCCTAATAATGACAAACTCTATTTTTAGATTTTCATTTTTACGAATTTAAAAACAACACACTATTTTTGCATTTTAAAAAAACAAACTCCCCCTCAAAATGAGACAGAGTGAAAAAGAAACAGAAATTGATCAACCAACACGAATACTTACAATTTAGATTTTGAAAACAAAATTTTGATTTAGAAATTCATATTAAGTTATCATAGATATTTCACCACCAGCAACCTTTCAATTACCGATAGGTCTTTCTGAAATACCTGCTGACACCAAATAAAACATTAGATGCTCTTGGATCGACCCGATTTAATAGCGTCGGTCCGCCCATTGTCTTCCACATAGTTTGTGTTGGCTTTGGAAACAACTTTCGGTTTCCATTTTATTGAAAATTTTAATTTTTATCAGAAACTGAAAATATTTCAACCGGCGTCTTTGATGAAGACGACTTATTAGTTGTTTTAAATTTCGGGAACCATGGTTCATCAAAATTTTTACCATTGTTATCCATATATTTTGCAATTTTATGAACGTATGCAGTCGTCAGACAATTTGCAGCCATATTTCTAGGTCAACGGCATGCATAAAAAAATCTTTCATGAAACTTTGGTGAGAATTTGAAAAAATTCTTTGCTTTCCAACTATGATTCGCAGCAGGAGAATCGTAGTAACCAGAAGAATGATCAGAAGCAAATAAATCAAAGAAATTATCAGAAGAATCATACCTAGGAGATGATCTTTGAGGTAAGTAGTAAGAACCACTCGACGAACCTCCAGAATGATAACAACCATTTCGATGTAGAAACATTTGACTTCTTCTGATGAGCTTGTTGTTGCTAAGTCTGAACATGTTTAACAAATTGTTTCTTCGGTTGTTGTTGAAATTGATGAACAGGCTTAACAACAACTGTCTTTTGTTTCTGTGTTGTCTGTTGCACTAAGACATCCTTGACTTTATAACCCAAATCTTTATGCTTAATCCCTTTAATTTTTAATGACTTAACTTTAGAATCAGCACCATTCCTTTCTTTAGCTTTTCTTGTAAATTTAGCTTTAATGTCCTTCAGCTTGTTCTCATGAATCAGAGGTTTATCAAGTTCAGCTTCAGCTGAAACACTAACAACTTCTTACTCTTATCAAAGATCTTCTCATCCTCCAAAAATGATGAACCAGAATCAAACTTTAGAGCTTGTCCATTGATAGATTTCTTCTTCCCGGACTTTGACCTTTTCTTTTTCTTTGCTGAAATCGGTGTTGCAAACTTTGAATAATCATGCATTTCATCACTTGGATCAATAAAAGCAGATGGAGTACTTGATACATCAACCGGTGATGGAACTTTATGTAAATTATCCTTAATGCTTTCTTCATTCTTCTCCAGTTTATAAATGTAGTTCAGAAATGTCGGTGACAAATTGCAATTCTCCACTTGTCTTTGCAAATCAAGAATCTCAATTTTCATTTCTGAAATCTTCACTTAAGCATCCAACAAATTTTTTTGAGAAGCAATGCATTGTTCCAACAACTCATTATATTCATACTTATGTCTTATTCTCAAATCACACTATTCCAAGCTTCTTCGATAACCTTTTCCCATTTCTTCTTGAAATAAACAACATCTTTTGTTAAAATTTAACTCTATTCTCGCAAAAGAACATTTTCATCTCAAAGTTTCGAAAGTTCTTCTTGAAGACTAATTACTTTCTCAGCAACTTCAACAGTAATCTGATTAGCTTTTTTCATATTTTTGTTGAATAGGATAAGCCTTTTCGAATAAAGCTTTAAAATCTCTAGCAACTTCTTTAGCTTCAACTTTAGCTTTTTTGCATTCGTCAAACAAATCATCTTTTTCTTTCTTCAAGTTCTCGTTGAACTTAGTGAGTTCAGCACACTTTGGCCACATTAAAGAAAGTTCATTCTGAATTTCTTCTATGTCACTATCATCCCCTTTATGATATATCACACAAGAACTTGTTTCAGAGTCAGAATCAGTTACACAACCATCAATTTGTTCATACTTGAAAAATAGTATTACAATCCTTTTCGTCTGACAACTCCTTACTTTCTGATTCTAAACCACTAGATGCTGAATCATATGATTTTGAATCAGTAGATTCTTAGCCAACTTTCATGATTTGAATGTGTGCACATGTCTCACCTTTTTCTTTCGATGCATTCCATTTATCTTTAGTAGTGTGTAATACATTGTGATTTCAAGAAATAACTCTCTTGAAAGAGCAATTTTGATAATGTCTCTTGCTTTTTCTTCATTATCTGTATAAGCCCTTTCTTCTTGTGAAAGATTTCGATGTAGTTTTACATCTCCACTTGCATAAACAGGCGATTTGAATTGCTTATCAATTATCTTCCAAAAATCTTTAAAATGTTTGTTGATGTAAATCTCAAAATCAAGTTTCCATTCATGATATTCTTTCCATTTCAGCAGTGTAGATATCACAGGACTAGCTTGTGATCTACTCATTTTCGAACAATTTATGAAGAATCAGTTCAATGTGCTAAAGTAATTCTTTACCAAAACCGAAAACTGATACTCCAAAAACTTCAAACTCAACGAAGGTCTTAGAAAAGGATTTTAGGTATCTAAATGGAATGTACTGGCCGTAAGGCCAGTAAAAGTGTAGATCTCTCCGAGACGGTCGTTTTGGCTGGTATTAGCTCCCGTAACTCTTAACGGTTCTCAAGTTACGTCAATTTTAGTGAAACAACCCAAAAATCTTGATTACAATTCACTGGAACTCAAGCCGAACTGAGCTCAAACGAACTGAGCCGAACTAAGACTTCGTGTAAACATATGAGATCCGAACCAGAATGAAGATGAACCGGTTCCGAACTAAACCAAGATAACCGAACTCGATCCGAACTTAAACTTCGGATAAACGAATAAAGATGAACTTAGCCGAACCTAACCGAACCCGCACTTCGGATGAACGAACAAAGACGAACTTAGCCGAACCTAACCGAACCCGCACTTCGGATGAACGAACCCAAGCGAACCTACAGTCTTGAGCAGTTATTTTGACGAACCCTCAGACCTCACCCGAACTCAATACAAACTGAACCATTCTTGACTCAAATTTTTCAATTTTTAGTGTTTTCAAACGAGATTTTTCAGCAGTGATATAGATAAAATCAATAAGAATAATTTAGGAGAATATTTTTTCATAGAACGCACACTCGAGATGATCAAACGAACACAAAAACGAGAAGATTTTTCAAAAACCCTAACTTTTTGACTCAAAAATCCGAAAAACTCAGATTTCCGACCAGTAGAAAGAACCAATAGCTCTGATACCAATTGAAATTGCGTGAGCGATGGATCGTCTACTCGGTCGTATAGAAATCTATGTAAAACGTGAACACGAGGAATAAATACAATGACTTGTATTAGAAATCACTGAGAAATTACACACTGGAACACACACAGTAGATTTGACAAGTCGTCCAATCTCTAAACAAGACAAGCTATTTATAGTTGAACATTATTATGCAAATAAACGATCATCTGAACTTCCAGTTCGGACAAGTTCGTGTACGTCCGAACTGGCAGTTCGTCTTCAGTTCGGACCAGCATAATTATGTAGCTCTTTGTCTTGTTCTTGATACTTCACATGATGACCAAGAACCATGCATCTACATTGTTTGCTCTATGGGAGCTGTTAGTACATCTACATGTACATGTCTGGCCATGAATTTGCCTAGATTAGGTTATATAGTACTATTATATGATGTATCCGTAGGCATAGCTATCAATGGAGTAAGCTATTTCTTGTGATACACCTAAACTAAAAATTTCTGAATTAATGGTCCAATAAGTTCAAAATACAGCTTTGGACATCTTCTTGTAAATTATCATGTTACTTGACTGTATTCTGTGAGTTTTAAATCTACGCACACACCATGTGTTTCTTCAGTTTTAAGTCTCTGATTTCAAAATTCGCACACCATTTCTTTTGCGTTGGCAAAGACCTTGGTGGTGCTTCATCCATTAAATGGTACTCATTTGCTTTGCTTACGCAATGACCTTGAGTCTCATCCGTCAATTCATATCCATCAATAATTTAGTGATCACATCAGTTTTGCGTCGGCAATGACCTTGTGATCACTCGAATCCATCTTATCCATTTCCATGAAATTAGGGACTTAACACTCAATAAAAGGATGGTACAATGTGTAATAGTAACTCCAGGTGTGTCTTGACAAATAGGTAAGAACTGCTGTGAACTTAGGTGCATATGGCTCTCATTACATTCAATTATTGCACCTAAAAGATAATCAAATTCACAGACATAAGTTGAAAGTAAAGATGCATGAGCTTAGGTGGATAAACAATACTGATGATATGTTAGGCTATTCTGTACCTGTCTCGTGGCTTGTGTTACAGGTAGATATGATCTCATATCAAGTACTTTTCGCAAAAATCTATTAAAACTCAGAAAAAATCCAAAATTTACAAAATAATAGAGTCATTTCAGGGTTATAGTTGGACTCTTTTATTTTATTTTATTTTTAGCATATTTTATTTCATTTCATTTTATTTTATTTTATTTCATTTTATTTTATTTTCTTTTTCCAAAATTATATCTTCCACACATATATCGTTCGAATTTAAATCTTAAGGATCCCAGATCCGGTATCTCTTCTGATCATTGTAAATGTTTCAAGATGGCGATTATGTTTGTGAAGACTCTCATTGAATATCATTATCTTAGGGGGAATTGTTGGAACATCTAAGATTTCCAGTTTAGTCTATTAACTAAGTTAAGATGACAATATTCAATGATTTACTTTAAACGGGTCAAAACGGGTCAAGAGTCTGAAACATGATGCTTCTGTGGATTTAACTTATTCTCTGAGGTTGGAGTTATGTTCTTGAATTACCTAGACGATATGCTTGGTCACCATATGATCAGCTATTATTCTAAACGATCAACACATGATCAAGTGTTCCTAGTAACCAGCTGTTTGTTCCTTGTGACCAGCGTTTGTTCCTAACGACCAGCATTTGTTCCTAACGACCAGCTGTTTGTTTCTAACGACCAACATTTGTTCCTAACGACCAGCTGTAGTTCCTCACGACTAGCATTTGTTCCTAACGACCAGCATTTGTGCTGAACGACCATCATTTGTGCTGAACGACCAGCATTTGTGCTGAATGACATGGTCCAAGTTTCGGTGTTCAAGTAGAAGTCAAGTCAACTTCAACAACGATCAAGACGACATGCGAGTCGAGATTTAGCCGAGCCGACTCAGCAGATTGTTTACCTTAAACACATCTTATTTTGTTTATCTTTGTTTCACTCTTTGTTATTGCTATAAATAGAACACTTAGATTATTTTGAGAGATGTTGGTTAGGTAGCCTAAGTGTGTGTTTTTCAAGGTGTAATTTCCATTTCCTTTCAACACTTGTAATCTTTGAGTTCTTGAATATAGCAATAAACATTGAGAATTTTATATTTGTTCTTCGTGTTCTTCGTTGATTGTGTTATTGACCTTCTTGATCAAACTTGTATTCCGCCTCGTTTGATCTCGTACTTGTGAGATTCTCGGATCTAAGAGGACCTAACACATGGTATCAGAGCCAATCTTCAAGTTTTTGAGGTTTTTCTAAAAGATAACGAAATTCTCATCTGAGTTATCAACCGTGGATGTTTTGCTTGATCTTTGAGTTGATTCTTGGTAGAAATCACTCAAGGAACTCATTCAATGCTCGGATTTCTGTAAAAACTCAAATATATGGGTCAATTTTGAGATTTGATGATGAACAGGGTAACGTTTTACATTACCTGCTCTTGAGCAAAATTTTTCAATTTGTTTTTATGTTGAATCTTCACTCAGATTTATATATGTCGAGGATTATTCATCTAAAACCGAATTCTAAGCTTCTGATTTCACTCAAAAACATCAAGTTTTCAAGAATTTAAAGGCTAAAAACGTGATTTTTGGGGTTCTTGGTAAAAATTTACTATTTCATCAAATTAGGTCATCTAGAGTGATTTTTGATGTTTGTGTTAGTTGTATCTTTTGATCCTACATGAATTTCGAAACCAATGATGCCTACTAACATTGATTTTGTTAACTTTGAATTTTCTATGTTTGAATTGCTCAAGAACAGAATTGTTCAAATTTTGGCTAAGTCTGGAAAATTGATTTCTCAAAATTCTGCTCAAATCTCAATTGTTTGTGACTAATTATGTTTGTTATTGTTTATGACTGTAGTATTTGTGTGAATTCAAGCAATCTGCAAGCATTCAAGCATCTTGAACCAAGTGTTCAACCTGTTTGACCCATTAGCAAGTTTTTCTAAGAACTTGTGTTTTTCTCATTCAAAATGGCTGAAGGCAGTCATTTTGCACCTGTCATGCAAGGTTTCAACCGTCCTCCAAGACTCATGGGCGCAAGTGACTTTGATGACTGGAAGGGGAAGTTTCTGACATTCATGGAATTTGTTGACTATGACCTGTTGACATCTATTGTTGACGGTCCTGCTGTGCTTGATAATGAAATCTAGAAGAACATATACAACCAAATAAGTTATCAAATCACAAAGAATATCGACTAAGAAGAAAACGGAAGGGAAGAAGCTCAAGACACTAACCTTCTTAAAGACAGTTCAAAGTCGTCGACCATTCACAACAGAAACGATCGTGTTCGGTGGAGATGAGGGAAACGTTGGTCGCCTGCGATGAGAGAAACGTTGGTCGCCAACATAAGACAAAGACGGACATCTTTTTATGGTTGTGTGAGAGAGCAGAGATATTGTTTTGTATAGAGAGAAAGAAGAACACGTTTTAACAAAGAAACATACGTGGAAGGCAAAGGGTAAAAAGCAATAAAATAATATACTTCTTATTATTATATTTTAAACATCAATATAATATTCAAATTTAGTTGAAGAAGCTACTACAACTACGACTACTGTTACTGTAGCTAACTCACATGTACCTAAACAGAAGATCCCTAAACCAATGGACAAGTTGACACCTGCTGAACGTATCCAACTGAAGACTGATAAACGTGTGTTGGGTTGCATCAAAATGGCAATCAATGATGACTTGTTGCACCATTTCCGTGAGGCCACTTCGGCTCATGAGATATGGGTTGGTCTTGAGAAGAAGTATGAAGGCAATCCTGCTACCAAAGAGAGAAGACTCTAGAAACTCAAGCTGGCATTCAACACTTTCTGTCATAAGGATGGAGAATCATTTGAAACACATGTCAGTCGGTTCTGTAGAATTATCACTGAAATGACAACGAAGAAGATCCGACCTGATTCTGGAGACATCATAAGGAAAATTTTGTATTCTTTTCCTCGAGTGTTTGCTTCCTATGTCACTTATCTAATTGAGAGCATTGATCTAACCACTTTTGATTACTTGGATATGATTGACAAAGTTCGCGACTATGAAGTATGGCAGTCGAACATAATGGAAAGTCAATTATGGGCAATGTGAATACGAGGAGTTCATCTTCCTCAGCTCTAAATGTTGCATTTGTTGCTCATACTTCTGAGGACAATTATCAGTTTTCCTACTCTTCCGGTTCAAGTATGCCTGTTGTTACTCCATATCCTGCTCCAACTCCTACACCAACTGAAGTCTTCGTTTCTCATGCAACACATCAGCCTTCTAATGTGACGTATGTTCAACAACCGCCAATTGGGTACTTTGCTCAAATGTCATCACCTGCTTCACCAACCAACACCATCATGGATTAAGACTTATGCAATGCTTTTCTGGCTTGCATGAACTCTCAAATGTCCGGGAACAAAGAGACGATGATCGTATGTCAATCTTGACCAGATATCTGCTAATGATCTCAAGGAGACTGACATAAAGTGGCAAATGGGCATGATTGCTGCTAGAACAAAGAAGCTTTTCAGGAAGACCGGGATGAAGCTGTTTCAACATCCGTCAAATGCCAACACTAGATTTGACAAGTCTAAAGCCCAATGTTACAACTGCTAGGAGCTTGGACACTTTGCACGGGAATATTGTCTCAAACCTAGAACTTGGAATGTTCCTTTCAACTCTGGTAGAAGTAATCAGACCCATCAGAAACAAGGTGGCAATGGTAACCAGTCCTACCAAAAACAGAGAAAATCGTCATATCAGAAGCCACATAATGCAAATGCTAATGTCTCTCTTCGTGGAACATCTAACTCTCAACCTGCTCAAAGAGTTGATAACAACGCCAAAGCATTAGTCTCACTCGAAGGTCGTAATTACAACTGGACATCTTTCTTCGTCAAACTGGACGAAATTTCCTTTCAACTTGAGGATGATGTGACAACCGAAAATTTTCTTATTCTTATTCTCCTTCATCCCATTCATTTGGCCTGAATACCTTGAGCACCACGTTAATTTTCAGGACGAAAATTCTTTCAACTTGGGGATGCTGTGACAATTGCCAAATTCCCAAGTTAACACTGTTAACTTTTTCCGTTAGTTCCGTTAGCAAATCCGCAGCCCGTTACCTAAATGTTTATATATTTATTTATTTTTAAGTTACTAATTAATTTTGGTAATTTATTTCGTGACTTTTTGTGTTGCTTGAAAATTTATATTTTTATGTGAAACCGGATTTCGTGCGCAAATTGGATTTTATATGTGTAAATGATATTTATACTTGTCCCGACCAAACATTTCATGCTAAATGAGTTAAAAACATTTAGAAACATTTCTAGTAATTTTATTTTACAAGTTTTGGTGTTAAAACCCATTTACTTGAGTTTTGGACATTATGTGCTTAAAATGGAACTTTGAGGGGCCAATTATGTAAAAATTTTTTAAGAAATCTGCGCAAACCTTTCCCCATCTTCATTTTCACGCATCATCTTCTCCCTCTTCTTTCTTGTTCACGGCTCACACACACACACTTGAAGACTTGCGATTTTGGGCAAATCTAGCATCAAGGAGGTGAAATTCAAGGTTTTCAGGCTTCCATAAGCTTCAAGAAAACTAAAGGAAGCTTCTCTCCACTTCATCTTCTCCATCTCGCCATCTCCTTCCCAACTTGTAAGCCCTAGAATTTCAAAATCCGAAATTAGCTAAATGCATTTGTTAATCTAGTATTTGTGTGCTAAATGGTGTGTTAAGATGCTCTTGAAACATGTTTTAGGTTAAGTCAAGATAATCTATGTGATGACGAGCTTGGGCCTAGACATTCGGCCCACACTAGGCTCTGGCCTATCAGGCCCAATACAACCTACTCTAACATTGCTTATAAAAGGGTGTTACTCCCTCCTTTGGAAGACACACAGATCACGGGTCTTCCACCCATGTGCTCTCATCCTCAACATTAGTGTCTTTCTAGACACCCACTCCCTCTCTACATATATACTTACATTCTCATATATACATGTCATACGAACTATCTATGCAGTCTTACTGACTTGACCGTCGGAGGGTGGTCCAGAGACCCCGGTCTCTGTCCCCCTTCTAACGGGTTCTTTCTATGTTACAGGTTTAGGAGAAGACTCGGGAGAGCTAGACCCGGCTTGCTCGGTTTGATGGCTCAACCCGACTTCTTCCTCATGTAGATCGGATCTATACCTTGATGACCCGTCCTTGGTCTTACCACTTCGGCCACCCCGAGGTACACCATTTCTACATTGGCGCCATCCGTGGGACCACGAAGAAAAATACACTTTGTGGTCTCTACTCGCTCCACAGCAGCAAGATTCGGTTTTGAACTTCAGATCGGTATCAGTACATGCACAATCTTGACAATATGTTAAAATATATAATCTAATACACATCCTAGCTTCTACACAATGGCTGGACGTACCCGAGATTCTTGTGTCTCATGAAGCATCTCGATCTTGATGAGCGACTTGGCTACACAGGTTCTATATCTTCCTACTTGCTTAATGATAATATATTAGGCCTTTGCTATCGAACATCATGTGTTTATGGTTCAGAACAATCACTATGTTCTTCCAAAAATCACACATGGTTCGGACAGATTTACTTGATATTTATCATAATTACATTCATGGTTAGGACCGTTTCATGATTCTATATAACCTTGTTTCTAAATTTGTTTGATCTAGACCTGTTTCAACTTCATATATTCTGGCATGTTCAAAATAAAGCCAAATAACCACACCGAGGAAAAGAAGATTACTAATGTCCATGCATAATGTACAACTACATGATGCACATGTTAATTAGTGCCAATATTACATATAGAAGTTTACAATGTTAAAGGTTACATTTACTTTCTTGCCTATGAACACATGGTTTCGTCAAAAGAACAGGTCTTAGAATTCAATGTATACGTGGATGTAGCAAAAATGTCATTTTACTTTTTGCTATTACACATTTTTGCTATTACACATTTTTGCTATCACATGTGAATCTTCACAACTAAAAGAAAGCATAAGTTACAAACTTATTGCTTTAAGTTTAGTCTCCTTTTGTTGATAAGTCATGAACACTTTCAGTTAATCTGACACGAGCATTGCTCATTGCTTAAGTAAAACTATGTCAGATATATATCTATATCTACAAGACTTGTGTGATAACTTTGTTGGAACCTGGAGGTTGGTGATAACACGAACACACGAACCAAAGAACAAGATCACAGATGAAGCTGCAGAAGCAACATGTATTTTGCTACTTATGTACTTGAACATTTCGGTTTGTAATAACTTAGTTAATGTTGAACTTTGAATATTTACTTTGAATGTTATCTAATGTTGGTTCAGCTTGATTTACTATTGTATTGATCCTTTGTTTATGTGTTTGGTTCATTGGTTATCACTTAGAATAATTTTGCTCTTGAGTTGTGCTTAACGATCAGGCTAACCTAACCCTTAACGATTTGACCATAAATGCACTTAATGATCTGGTTGCATTTTAGTCTTAACGACTTGAGTTGAATTTGCCTTAACGATCTGCATGCTCATTCTAAGGTTAACGATCTGCCTCAGTCTCCTTAACGATCTGCATCTTCTAAAGACCCGCCTCACACGACTTAACAAATTGACCTGGTCGTTTAACCCTAACGACCTGACTAGTCTGCTGCTACTAACGATCTGCCTACTTGGTTAACGATCTGGCATAGCTGGCTAACGATCTGCCTACTTGGTTAACGATCTGGCTAAGATGGCTAACGATCTAACCATTTGGTTAACGATCTGACTTGTTCCTAACGATCTGACCTGGACAAGTTAACGATCTGACATTCTGACTTAGACGAATATAATGATTCCTTGATGTGATGTGTGATTCTCCTTGTATTCTGTGCATAGATACTTGTGCTCCTCATTGGGTATAAATAGGAATTCTTAGGAAACCCTAATTAAGCCTTGAGAGAACCTCCTGAGGAGCACTGTGTGTTTGTGTGTGTGTTCTTGGTGTTTTTCTTGAGTTTCAGAGGCGAATGGTGAGGCAATGTTGCTGATCCAACCAAGAGTGATCATCTACACGTGATTTCTGCACTCGTGTGATGAATCAAATGATGATCTTTGGCTTGGGAATCGGTCCTGACAAATGGTATCAGAGCCAAATCTTCAAGTTTGAGTTCTTGACTCAAAATGAAGAAATCTATCATTTGAGTTATCAATCTTAGTTGTTTTGCTAGAACTTTGAGTTGATTCTTGGTAGAAATCACTCAATGATTCCATTGCCATGCTTGAATCTCTGAAATAACTCCATTTTAGGGTCAAATTTCTGATTTTAGTCAAAACAGGTTACGCTTTACGTAACCACTGTTGTATTCTTTGAAAATCAAAGTTGTTTTTGGGGTGTTTCTTCCATCAAATTGATTCTATAATTGTGTTAGACTAGTAAAAATAAAGCTGTTGCAACTGATTTCACTTAAAAACATCATGTTTTGAGGATTTTAGAGGCAAATTTCTAAATCTTTAGTGTTCTTGTCATATTCACGAAAATTCTTGAATTTGAGCTACTTAGAGTGATTTTTGGAGCCTGATCCAGTTATGGTATTAGTTTCTCTACTAATTTCTAAACTTGTTGCTTAATCAATTTTGATTTTTACAAACTTTGATTTTTTCTTGATAATGAATCCCCAAGAACATCCTGATGAAATTTTTGACTAAGTGTTGAAAATTGACTTTTTCAAATATGTGACTAATTATCAGTTGTATGTGACTAATTGTGTTCCTTATTGATTGCTTTGTAGGATATAGGTGATTTCAAGCATTCTACAACTTTTCAAGCAAGAGAACCAATTTCAACCCGTTTGACCCGCTATCTCACATTGTCTCGAAATTGACTAGTGTTGATCGTTTCAACATGTCGGATCACTTCACTTTTGCCATAAAA
>JBCNJP010000003.1:50041853-50126853 GCA_039602395.1 Deinandra increscens subsp. villosa | reverse complement strand
GGAAGACGTTATGTACCCCACTTAACTCTTCTGGCAAGTTTAGTTCATAAGCTGATAGACCAATTCTCTTAACAATCTCGAATGGCCCAATGTATCTCAGGTTTAACTTACCACGTTTACCAAAACGTACTACACCCTTCCAGGGTGAGACCTTTAACAAGACCTTGTCTCCTTCCTCAAATTCCAAAGGTCTTCGCCGTTTATCGGCATAACTTTTCTGTCTATCTCGTGCGGCTGCCATACGATTACGAATCTGCACTATTTTCTCTGTTGTCTCGAGTACTAACTCAGGACCTGTGAGTTGACTGTCACCAACTTCCGCCCAACAAAGAGGTGATCTACACTTTCTCCCGTAAAGTGCTTCAAACGGAGCTACACCAATACTGGTGTGATAACTGTTGTTATAGAAGAATTCCACTAAGGGTAAATGTTTATCCCAACTTTCCCCAAAATCAATCGCACATGCACGCAGCATCTCCTTAAGAGTTTGAATGGTCCGTTCACTTTGACCATCGGTCTGAGGGTGATATGCAGTACTCATGTCCAGACGCGATCCCAATGCTTCATGTAGAGATTCCCAACATTTGGATGTAAATCGAGCGTCTCGATCTGATATAATAGAAACTGGTACTCCATGTCGCGAGCCGATCTCCTTAAGATAAATTTTGCCTAATGTCTCGGAGGTATCAGCTTCCTTGATTGGTAGAAAATGTGCCGACTTGGTTAAGCGATCAATAATTACCCAAATTGTATCACATCTACTTGCTGTACGGGGTAACTTTGTGATAAAGTCCATAGTTATTCCCTCCCATTTCCACTCGGGAATTTTTGGTTGTTGAAGTAACCCTGCCGGTTTCTGGTATTCCGCCTTAACCTTGGAACAAGTCAAGCACTTGCTTACGTAAGTGGCAATGTCTGCTTTCATCTTAGGCCACCAGTAAATCAGTTTCAAATCTTGGTACATTTTATCCGAGCCTGGATGAATAGAGTAACAAGACTTATGGGCTTCATCCATAATCAATTCCCTCAAATTTCCATACACGGGAATCCATATTCGGTTTGCACAATACCGGATACCATCGGATCTAACTTCCAGTTATTTTTCCGTACCCCACAAGGATTCTAATTCAATGTTCTCATCTTTGAGTGCTTCGAGTTGTGCATTCCGGATCTCATCAGGTAATCCTGTATGAATAGTAAGTTGTAACGCACGAACTCTTCTAGGCTTGGGGTTATCCTTCCGGCTTAAGGCATCAGCTACTACATTAGCTTTGCCTGGATGGTATCTAATTGCGCAATCGTAGTCATTAAGAAGTTCCACCCAACGACGTTTTCTCATGTTCAACTCCTTTTGAGCAAAGATATGCTCGAGACTTTTGTCATCAGTGTAGATAGTACACTTTGTACCATAAAGATAATGTCTCCAAATTTTCAACGCGAAAATGACTGCCCCCAACTCCAAATCATGAGTTGTATAATTCTGCTCGTGAATCTTTAATTGATGAGAGGCATAAGCTATGACTTTCTCCCTTTGCATCAGCACGCAACCTAATCCTTGCTTCGATGCATCACAATACACCACGAAATCATCACTACCCTCTAGTAGGGATAATATTAGTGCGCTGCAAAGTTTCTGCTTTAGTAGCTGAAAAGCGGTGTCATGCTTTTCATTCCAGTTATACGCCGTTCCTTTATACGTTAGCGCCGTAAGAGGTTGGGCTATCTTTGAAAATCCCTCAATAAATCGTCTATAATAACCTGCTAACCCTAGAAATTGGCGAATTTCCGTGGGTGTTTTAGGCGCAGGCCAATTCTTAATTGCCTCAACTTTGATTGGATCAACGTGAATTCCCTGATCATTAACGACATGACCAAGAAATTGCACCTCACGTAACCAGAAATCAGACTTCGAAAACTTTGCATACAATTTCTCCTTCTTAAGTAACTCTAAAATCAAACGAAGATGTTGTTCGTGCTCCTCCTTAGACTTAGAATATATCAGAATATCATCAATGAAGACGATGACGAATTTATCGAGATATGGCTTGCAAACACGATTCATCAAGTCCATGAAAATCGTTGGTGTGTTGGTTAACCCAAATGGCATAACCATGAACTCATAATGACCATAACGAGTTCTAAACGCTGTTTTTGAGACATCCTCCTCGCGGACTCTCAGTTGGTGATAACCTGATCATAAATCGATTTTGGAATAATAGCTAGATCCTTGTAGTTGATCAAACAAATCATCGATTCGGGGCAAGGGATAACGATTCTTGACAGTCACTTTGTTGAGCTCTCTGTAATCGATGCACATTCGAAAGGTTCCATCTTTCTTTTTAACAAACAACACTAGAGCTCCCCAGGGCGATGAGCGGGGCCTAATAAATCCCTTTTCAAGTAGTTCTTGAAGTTGAGTATATAGTTCTTGTAACTCATTTGATGCTAAACGATAAGGTGCACGAGCAATTGGTGCTGCTCCAGGAGCAAGATCAATCTGAAATTCGACTTCTCGATGAGGCGGTAGACCTGGTAGATCTTCCGAAAAGACTTCAGGAAAGTCCCTCACGATCGGGATATCTTCAATTTTCTTCTCTTCATTTGTTTTCTCTGAAATGTTCGCGAGAACAGCAAAATGTCCTTTATGCAAACACTTCTGTGCTTTGAGAAAAGATATCACACCCATGACAGTTCCACACTTTTCTCCTTGAACTGAGACTAACTCTCCACTAGGCAACGGTATTCGAACGATTTTCTCACGACAAATGATTTCAGCACGATTCTTGGATAGCCAATCCATTCCCACAATGACATCAAAACTTCCCAAGGTGATAGTAAAAGATCTATTTCTAACTTATGGCCAGCCAATTCCAATTTATAGTCTTTAACTATATGGGTAGACTCAACAAGTTTACCATTAGCAAGTTCAACTACGTATTTAGCATCTAAAGGAGTCATGTTGGCATTTATCATATTGCTAAATTTAGTAGATATGAAGCTTCTATCGGCACCAGTGTCAAACAAGACTAGAGCATAGTATCCATTAAGAGAAAACTTACTAGTAACGACATTTGGATCTGCTCTGGCATCTCCCGAGCCTATGACAAAAGCTCTACCTCTGGCACCATTTCCTCCATTGTTCCCATTGTTGTTGTTATTATTGCCATTGCGATTACCAGTGTTATTGTTATTGTTGTTGTAGTTGTTGTTGTTGTTTCCACCGTTCAGCTGAGGACAATTCCTCTTTATGTGGCCTTCTTTCCCACAATTAAAACAACCTATAGGGGCTTCAGCATCCTGGACTTGTTTCCCATTATTCTTAACCCTGCAGGTTTTGGATTGATGACCCTTCTTTCCACAATTTGCACACACATAAGAGTCACACGCACCATAGTGATGGAAACCACACTTGTTACAACGTGGGGAATTGCCCATGTATGATGATCCTCCTTGGCCGCCTAGGCCTTGATTGTTCTGCTTCTTGTTGTTCGAGGAGAAATTCCTAGAATTATCAAACTTGCGATTCTAGTTTTGATGGTTCTGTTGATTGGAAGACTTGTTTCCAGACTGATTCCCAGAATTATCCCACTTTCTTTTGTTGTCAGAGGCTCCAGAAGTTCCTTTTCTAGGAGGTAAGACTCCTTGGTCAACTGCTTGATTCGTGAGCCTATTGGCAATCCTTAAAGCATCATGAATGGTCACAGGGTTTGAGGCAGTCACCATTCCCTGGATTTGGGGCACTAAACCCTTGATATACAGCTCGATTCTTCGGTAAGCAGGTGTGGCGATTCTAGGACACAAATTCGCAAGAGAATTTGAACGAGTAGTGTAAGCTTCAATTTCAGACCCCTCCATCTTGAGATTGTACAACTCAGTTTCCAATTTCTGGATCTCGTCCCGTGGACAATACTCTTCTTGTAGCAACTCTTTATACTTGGCCCAAGGCACGACA
Source organism: Deinandra increscens subsp. villosa (assembly GCA_039602395.1). NCBI lineage: Eukaryota > Viridiplantae > Streptophyta > Magnoliopsida > Asterales > Asteraceae > Deinandra > Deinandra increscens. Next base: position 50,122,901 of record JBCNJP010000003.1, on the reverse strand, counting down.
TTAGCTTCTTCAATCCCCAGCATCTGCCCCTCAGTCTTCCACCAGGTGAGAGCCGGTCCTTCCAAAGTACCCGTGGCAAATTTCACTTTGCTAGCCTCAGGGTAGTTGCACATTTCAAAAGCAGATTCCACTTTTTCGATCCACTGGAGTAGGCTAACAGCTCCTTCAGTTCCTTTGAACTGATTAGGCTTACAGTCCATGAAAGTTTTGAATGTAGCATTACCTGTACATACATTCATACAACCATTCAATCACAGATTACCAATACGTGTGATCACATCAAACAACAAAACACGAATTTTGTGTTACCTTAAGGTGGCCCTGAATTGCCTGCACCTTGGACATGTGCCGCTAAGGCATCAGCCACATGTTGGTTGAGTGCAGCCAATTCAGCCGGTGTCATGTTTGGTACATTTCCGTCTGCCATTATCTTCAATTCACAATTATCCAAAATGAGAATAAGATATAACATGAATCACAACAACCATCACATAAGTAATAAATTACTTCACAAGAGACAATCACATATTAAATAGTAAATCCCATTTCAAATAAAATGCAACTCGTTCACAAATTATCCAACAGAAATTAAAATTCAAAATGCATAGTCTTGGGAACATCCTCCCGATAAAACAAACAACCAAACAAAACAAAAGTGAAAACAAATAACTCAAGTGCTATCATGATCACTGGATGCATCAGGCATTTCCTCCTCCGGTTCCTCCTCGGGATCCTCTTCAGGTTCTTCCTCGGGATCCTCTTCAGGTTCTTCCTCGGGATCCTCCTCCAGTTCTTCCTTAGGATCCTCCACAATGGGTTCTACAGCAGGTTCTGCCGGAGCCGGAGGCGCAGCCTCCCTGGCCAACTCAAGCTCAGCAACTCGAGCCGTGAGCGCCTCAACCAGCTCTGTGAGATAATTCACCTGATAATACGTGTCACTAGTGTCACTTGATGCTCGGCCTGGCGTGCATTAGTCCCTTCCAAGTCTTTCTTAAGGATAGAAACTCTCTGATTGGTGTTGGCCCCATTATCCTGCAGTTCTGTGACCATATCAAATAGCCCCCTAATGTCCCTGAGCGCTCGGTCAAACATAGAGATCATTGCCATAACGACTCGTTCAATGGCATATGGCAGTTCGGGTAGAAAGAACCGAGTTGACGACGGCTCCGTTGAAGTAGGTGGAACTTGTTCCTGATGAACCCAACTAGCCACAAGTGACTCATACCAGTTCCAGTTGTCGTTGTCCCTTCCACGAATGACAATTGGTTCTCCATATACGTGACCCTCGGAAGTTATCCTCCGGTTTCCATGAGTCAGGGTAGTAGGACTCGAAGTAACCCGCCTACTGGTAATGGATGTGGATGATGGCGATGAAGATGATAGGGAAGCGGATATCCATCCAGCCATGTCTGCATATATACCATATATATACATATATAAGTACAAGTAACACATAGTCAAATAGTCACATACTAGTGTGTGTGTTCAAGTGTATGACTAAGGTGTAACTAAGGCTATAGTCGGTCGACTAATGCAAACCTATTTCACTATAACCAATGGCTCTGATACCAATCTGTCACACCCCCGAAAATCCCACGCGCGACAACGCGCTACAGGGAGCGTGACAAACCAGGATCGAACACATTAGCCATATGAACAGTCTATATGCAATGTAAAAGTAAAACCAAAATAAATGCGTTTTTAAATGCGGAAGCATAAACGACAAAAATTGTAATAAATGTTCAAGCGCCAAAACATGCGCAAACCAAAGGTTAATGAGTTTGAAAAGTATTAAGGTCTATGATGCATGCATGACAATAATAATCCTTAAGTGGTGCATCCTAGCTCGTGGCAGACAATCCAGTTTAGCGACCTGAGAAATAACATGCTAAAGTGTCAACACAAAGGTTGGTGAGTTCACAGGTTTAACAGTTCAGTAACATTTCAAGTTCAGTTTAAATTTACCGTTCAATAACGTCAAGTTGTAAGAGCATAATCACTAATATCTATCAAATAGCTAGCTAGGCTATATACATGAAACTTCGCACGTTGATGGTCACCGAAGCTAACATTTGTTTATAGTTTGCCTTGTTGTGTTTAGGGCGAATATAACACCCGTACGATATCCAATCGTGCCAGAGCGACTGACCTGGGTGAGGTTTGTCAGACCCAGTAGTACTACAATATATTTCCCTCTATCGTCATTAATACTAACGGTACCATAAGAAGGACTTTGTTGTATATGTGCTTCAAGTACTTCAAGTGATATATAAAAGTCTAATTATCTCAGTTGTATAGTTCATGCATGTTAATCTCCCCCAACAGGATTTAAAACAGTAAAATGAGGCCGTGAAACTCACCTTAGGTTGCTCAGCAAAGTTTCTAGACAACAGTTAATTCAAGTAGCAAGAACGAGTCTTGTGCAAGCAATCAATCACCCTACAAGCATACGGGTATAAGTGTGTGTTCTAAACTATCAAGTCTAACGTAAATGATAAAAACGAATGATTGAGGAATTCAAAACAAGTCGAGGATGGCACGTGTGCCAAATCCGAGCGTATGATTTACGAGGTTTTAATGGTTCCACACATGTTTTACGGTGTTAGGATACGGGAAGGAACGATTTTGGTGCAAACTCTAATGACTAAATGCCCAAAACAACCCAAAAACAATAAAAATAAAAACTATGGAGGTCACCGGGTTCGAACCCGTAACCTCCCGGACCAAACAGGAGCGCTTTAACCACTCAGCCAGTAGCCTAATTGTGCATAGATCGCGACTGGAATCATCATATATACACACAGTGACCAGAACTGAGTTAAAGGAAGAAAACAGGGAAAAAACACAAAACGCGTTGGCCAGGTCTCGAACCCACGACCTCGCGTATAACCACCCAGCGACTTACCCATTGAGCCAGTTTGGCGTCTGATAATGAAACCGAATCTTATACTTATAACCCATACCCACCAGAAGTCATCTTCTTCACCCATTAACTCCGGTGACCGGAACCCTAGCTCCGGTCGTCGGAAAATCGCGAAACTCAAATAAAACGTATAAAAAGGTGCGACTAACATTGAGGGATTATCACCTCGAGTCGGTGATAAGAAACAACGAGTTTTTTAAGCCGAAACGAGTCCCGAACCTTGAATGCGAACACCGTACACCGTCATTATACACGACTCCGGTTCCTCCTGGTTGCTCAGTGATGAATGACGATTGTAAGGGGTCTTGAATGGTAGTGAAACAGTGGCGGATGGTGGTGGTTTCGGTGGGTTTTGTTTCACCGGAAAAACTGAGAACGAGAAAGAGGGATACGGGAATGGGCATGTGAGTGAATGAGGATGGATGGTTATCATTTGATGCAATTGAATTGCTCATTTGATTGCGGACTATTGTAACCGACGGAACGATGATGATGATCGGTTTAAAACCGACCGTCGACTCTTCTTCAATTCACGTAATTATCATTTAAAATTAACTAAAGGATAATGACAACTATAGTCCCTCCCATACTTACAATAATGACACAGAGTTTGGGTAATTACAGAATGGCCCCTCCATGTTTAGTAAAAGAGAATCGTGTTTGGGAAATGACAACATAACCCCTCAAAGTTTTACAAAACCTAACGGCTCTAAAGGAGGTTAACGAAGAGTAACGGAAAAATGATTTTAATGCCGAGTATACGAGACTTGTCGAAATATACTAATTGTATGACGTTTATAAGGGAATACAAATCTCGTTGTCACATAAATCATAGATTATAAATCTATAAATATGCATTTAAATTACATAAAATCATACTTATAACTCTTTGAGTTACATAATCAAGTTCACATAAAATTATATACTATTAATGTATATAAACGTCACATAAAATATATAGGTTTAACCGTCACATTAAATGACACAACGTTCATATAAAATCATAACGTATGATTTACATAAAATCATAAAACAAGAATATCAAACGTCAAACTTAAGTGCATGCTCATTTAGTGATTACTACACAAAACCCTAATTGCTAAAGTCAACGCAGATAAGCACATAAATGTTCACACAACATTTAATACGTTTTACGTTCAGCTAATGTCGGGAAAATGACCTGAAAAGTCGGATTGTCACACCTTCCCAGCCAAAATCTATATCAAAACAATTTTTCCAATTCGATTCAAGTGTTGGTGATCCATCACGTGATGATGACTCAGTTAAAAATGAAAGACCAAAAATGCCGTGGCGACCTAAGGTGGTCAGCAAGGCTGCTAATGATTTTGTGGAAGACAGGTCGACCCGAAGATGTGTGCTTCGGGTCATTTGAGTACTAATCATTTAAAACCAGTGTGAAGGTTTCTTCAAGAAGACTATGTCGGTGATTGCGAAGTTCAAGCTTCAAGCAGTTACTGATAGTGGAGTCTCCTGCTTAACTTAAATTGAATGATCCATATTTCAAAATTGAATGTGTTTTCTGAAAGCTTAAACTGCAAGGTATCAGTATCGATTGGTCAATTTTCTTTCTTTTACATTCCATATGTAGTTTATGGGGAGAAATTTGAAAAACCAAAAATAGTGTCTTTGTGTTTTTGTTAAAATGAAAATCCAAAAATATAGTTTTCATTTTAAGGGGAAGAAAATGGAAAAATTCAAAAACATTGAAAAAACAGAAAATTCAAAAACATTGAAAAATGAGAAATTGTATACGACAAAATTAGGAAATGATGGTACATTGGCTTACGTGGCTGGCTAATGGATAAAATAGATGAAAAAGCCATAAAATCATTGCTCGATGTGCTTGGTAGACTCTGCATTAAATCAGAAAGTATTCAGATGTGATAAACACATTAAAATTCTAATGCTCGACCAAGTGGACAACATCTTGATTCATATCTCATGATATATCAAGAAAAAGATATGTGAAAAAGAAAATGAGAAGTCACTGTGTATACATGTGTTCATTTTGCAAAGATTTAAACATGTTTGATTTTCTTTATTTTGTCAAACGATCGGACTTTCTCTGAGTGTCCACAAGACCGACCTGATTGTTGTTCCTTTGACGTTCTGCTTTATTTTCTTTGGTGTTTCGTATAGCTCATTGGACTTTCTCTGCGTGTACGGGAGTACCGACCTGATTGTTGTTGGGTTATATAATTTCAATTTGTTTTATTTTCTTATTTTGTTAAATCCGAGGCCTTATCTGCGTATCGAAAGATCGACCTTAAGGTAGATGATTTAACGTTCTTATTTCTTTTTGCATGGAAGACAATTGACTGAATCATGAATACAATAATTATGTGTTAAATCACAAATGAAATCACAAAATATGATAAGCAAATACATGTCTGGGTATGTCTGATAGTCTGGGGTACACTGGTCAAAGCAAATCTAATCAATACAATAACATATCTAGATGTTATGAGTATGATTGTGCCTGAGTTTAAGATGGACAATTATACCAGCAATCGACATGACTTGTGTGTTGAAGTAATTGAAATTGAAGTGTAGTTCAGCATGTCATGATCAATATGATCCCAAGTTGCGATCTTTTCTCGCAAAAGACAAAAATAGTGTCTGATTCAGTATTGCATTTATATTTCATATCTTAGCAAAATCAAAAAGATTTTTGGTGTGTTTTGATGTAAAGATTCAAAAAGCCAAAAAGATTTTGTTTCTTATTTGTTTTCGACCGATCGATACAAGATACAAAATTTCTGATTTCAAAACTATATCTTGGATTCTCGAAGAGAAGTTTTGCGCCAAGATTAATTTAATTTTCAAAAGAAAAACAAAGTCGCGTTTCTGTCTTCTGAAATTGCAGGTTTCTGTGTGACAAGACTCGATGTAAAGTCGTGGAGCGATGGATCGTTTGCTAATCAAGTGATAACGACATAGAAACAAGATCAAACGTAAATACAAATGAGATTTGTATTGATAAAGCTTGAGAGCATAGACACAGTAACACACACAGAATATAAGATGAATGACCAGAAGTTCTAATGCTCTCTACACAAGCTACCTATTTATAGGTGACTTAATCTGGCTAGCGTACCACTTAGCATACCATCTGGTACGCTGGTCTGTACCAACTGGTATGGAGCCTGGTACGCTGCCAGCAAGACTCACTCACATGCTCATTACATAGATACAATACACGAGACATACCGTAGCATAGGAATATGCTCTAACAAACTCCCCCTTAACGTGTAGTGTATATATTCTAACGAAATCTCTAGTCTTCAATCTTCAACATCGCTGTATCCGATCTTCAACTTGAAATCTCATCAGAAATAGAGCTTGCATGGCTGGATCAGACCTTGAACAATCTTTGACCTTTAAGATCCACTTATAAAGATATAATAAACTCCCTTTTTCGCCATGCTTGAGTATTGACACACAGAACCTGCAACTTTAGAAGACAAAAGTGCAGTTTATTCCTTTTGAATTATCAAAATTAATATAATCTTGGTGCAAAACTTCTCTTTTGAGAATCCAAGATATTGATTTTGAAAATTTTGTTTTTGTATCAAGTGTTGATCGATCAAAACAATTAAGAAATAAAATCTTTTTGACTTTTAAAAACTTTAGATCAAAACACCCCTAAAATCTTTTTTGATTTTTCCTAAAAGGAAACATAAATGCAATACTGAATCACACTCTATTTCTGATTTGAGAAAGATCACTATCTGGGATCATATTGGTCACAACGTGCTGAAGTACAATTTAATTTCAATTATTGTAGCTCATAAGCCATGTCAATTGCAGATATAATTTGTCCAACTTTAAACTCTGTCAGAATCATACTCATAACATCTGGATATGTTATTGTATTGATTAGATTGCTTTGACCAGTGTACCCCACACTATCAGACATACTCAGATATGCATTTGCTTATCACACTTTGTGATTTCATTTGTGATTTAACCACATATTGATTGTTTTCATGATATCGTCAACTGTGTTCCATGCAAAAAGAAATAAGAACGTTAAATCGTCTACCTTAAGGTTGATATTTCGATACGCAGATAAGGCCTCAGTTTTAACAAAATAAGAAAATAAAAACAAGTTGAAATTGTATAACCCAACAACAATCAGGTCGGTACTCCCGTACACGCAGAGAAAGTCCGATGAGTTATACGAAACACCAAAGAAAATAAAGCAGAAAGTCAAATGATCAACGATCAGGTCGGTCTTGTGGACACGCAAAGAAAGTCCGATCGTTTGACAAAATAAAGAAAATCAAACAAGTTTAAATTTTTGCAAAAGAAACACATGCTTACACAGTGACTTCTCAATTTTCTTTTTCACATATCTTTTTCTTGATATCTTGAGATATGCATCAAGATGTTGTGCACTTGGTCAAGCATCAGAGTTAAGTGTATATCACATATGTATATTTTCTGATTTGCCGAGCCTATCTAGCACATCTAACAATGGTCTTATGGCTTTTTCATTTACTCTATCCGCTAGTCAGAAACATCAGCCAATGTACCATCATTTCCCAATGATCAATTCCTCAATTTTGATCTTTTTTCATTTTTTTTATTGCCATTTTCTCCCCCTAAAATGAAAAACTCTATTTTTAGATTTTTCATTTAAACAAAAACAAGACACTATTTTTGGCTTTTGTCAATTGTCTCCCCCTAAACATATGTACAACTATCACTTTAAAAAAGGCGAAAACGAAAGAAAATTGATCGACCAAACACTGACACTTTTCAGTTTTAGATTGGAAAGCACATTTTCTTAAACAAAAAATTTCTTTTGAAAGACTGTTTGAGAATGATAAAACGTTGAAATACTAAATTATGCAAGTTTTTCACTACCAGCAACACATGCATGATAGGTCTTCTTGAAGAAACCTTCAGACACCAGATAAAACATTAGTGGTTTTGGGATCGGCCCGAGTCAACAGCCTCGGGTCGCCCGGTGTCTTCAACATGGTCTTTGTTTGCCATGGAAACAACTCGTGGTTTCCTAACATGGGCGAGGGAAAACTTTTCAATGAACCCACAAAATTATCAACTTGCTTCTTTACCCAAGACGGCTTACTGGTTGCTTTGTGCATCGACGATTGTGGTTCATCAAAAATCTGACCATATAAATCCACATATTTAGCAGTTTTGTTCACATAAAAGTGAGTGCTCGTATTCGTATGACATTGAGCAGCAAGATGTCCTGATTTATGACATGCATAACACTTTCTGTGAAAAACATTAAGAGAACTGCTACCCAGATTTGTTTCAAAAATTTGATTGTTATCAAAGAAATTCTTTGAACTTCTCTTGTCCTGCCTGAACACATCATGATAACCAAAAATATCTTCTGAACCAAACAAATCAAAGAAATCATCAGAAGAATCATACCATGGAGGTGGACTTCGTGGAGAATAACTAGAACTATAAGAAGACCATCCAGAATAATAATCATCATTCTTTGATTTGAGCACCGTTTGTTTCTTCTGCTGTGATTGATTCTTGTGAACTAAAACCTTCTCCTCCAGCTGCTTCTGTTGTAGTTGCGTAACTGGTTCATCTTTAACAATGTAACCCAAGCCTTTTTGTTTTTAACCTGGAACTTTTGAAGAATTTGAAGAAGACTCGGGAACTTTTCTTCCTTTAGTGTCGCTAGTGAATTTAGCTTTAATAGCTTTTAATTTGTTACCCTGAATCAAAACTTTTTCTTCTTCATTAGCAGATGAAGTACCAGAAGCAACTTTCTCACAAATCTTTTCATTTTCTAGAACTTTCGAAGTTGATATAAACATCGGAGCTTCACCCAACTTCTTCTCCTTTTTCTCAGACTTGTTTTTCTTCTTCTTTGCCGGAGTTACAAATTTAGAATAATCTTGCAATTCAGCTCTTGGATCAAGCCACACAGATGGAGGATTTAATATAACCACCGGAGCTGGAACAGAATGTAATTCCTCTTCTTTCACACTTTCGTCACTCTTCTCTTAATTGTAAATGTAATTCAGTAAAGTAGGAGACATAACTGAATTCTTCACTTTCTTTTGAAGATCAAGAATCTCAATTTTCAACTCAGATATCTTGACTTAAGCATCCAACAATTCTTTCTGAGTACCAATAAATTGATCTGATAGATCATTGTATTCAGACTTTAGTTGTCTTTTTGTATCACATATCTCCATTAACTTAGCATGAACCTTCTCCCACTTCTTAGTGAAATAAGCAACATCTTTTGTTAAAATTTCATTCTTCATCACGAATATGAACATTTGTCATATCGAAGCTTTAAAAGTTCTTCTTGAAGCTCTAAAATCCTATCTGCAGCTTCAATAGCAATTGCATTTGCTTTTTCAATACTTTTGTTGGACAGGATAGCTCTTTTCAAATAGGTCCTCAAAATCTTGAACCGCATCAAGATGAGCAGCCTTTTCTTTCTCTTATTCAGCAACCCATTTATCTTTTTCCTTCACCAACTCTGGATTGACTTTTTCTAAATCAACACATCTTTGTTGTGAACATTCTAAAGCAACTTTCACAACTTTGAGTTCTTCAGTTATCAAACCATTATCCTTTAACAAAGATTCAAATTTATCAGTTGCACCAGCACAAGCTTCACATTTCTCTTTTAGCTCTTTTGTAACTTCTGCAGTAACATCTTCCACTACTGTTTCACATGAACTTGTTTCTGAATCTGAATCAGTTACATCCTTACGTACAACTTTGGCTAGAAATGCAGATTCATCAGGATACAATGGAACATATTGTTTTAGATCAGCATTATAAACCATAGCTTTGTAAACAGAATCTATAGCAGGATCAGATCTAGAAGTGGAACTATCTGAATTGCGAATTGCAGTTAATGTCATCTGATTATTTCTCTCGTCCATAATTGCAAAATCCTTTTCCCAGTCATATCCTTCAACCTTTTGTGAAATCAAAGTTTGTGAATTTGAATTGTTTGTTGATGACGAGGATGCAGATGCTTTTGGATTTTGACATTCACGAGCAAAATGACCAATCTTGGAACATTTGAAACATTTAACTTTGGATTTATCCAATCCAAGTTTTCCTCCTAGAAGAAAAGATTGTTTACCATGCTTCTTTACGAATCTCTTACCTCTTTCAAAAGTCTTAGCAAATTGCCAATGTAAATCTAACTCATTCAGATGATCATCATCCAACTGACCTAAGTCATTTGTAAATATATCAGCTTCTCCAATATTCCCAAAAATTGAACCACTAGATGATGAAATAAACGCAGATAGTAATGAAGCTAAAGCATCAGATGCATTATTAAACAATGTAGGCTTTGATGATTGATTTGGACTTGTAAATGTACAGCCCGGAGAATAACCATAATTCTCAGATTTTCCAGCAAGAAAAGCAGTAGTAGGACCTTCACTGAAAATATTTGACTTTTTAGTATTCATGGTCGACTCATTTTCACCATGATATGCGGCTGGACTTTGTACTTGTGCAGGCATGGATTTGTTCACATTCAACTCCATATCTCTTGCTTGTATCTGCTCAATCAAATTATTGAATGACAATCCTGCATATTCTTTATCATGAGTAATCATCATTACATAGTTTTCCCATCTTTCAGGTAATGCCTCTAGTAACTTCTCTTTCAAATCAGCTTCTTCCTTTTTGATGCCAACTAAAGACATTTCACTCAGTAAATTGTCAATATCGATTTTCACTAAAAGAATCATGACTTTGAGCGAGAACGAGGGTTCAGATTCGAAAACCCGAGAGACGATGATGATCGAAGAAGATGAAGAATCAAGGATAATCATAAACATAAGAAACATGATGAATAAAGTCGAATGAGTTCATTAGTCGAATGATTACAACAACGAAATCATGACAACATTCTCTCTCTAGAAATCCATGACTCACTCTACAAGAAAAATCATCTCCACATTTAGAGACTCCCTTTACTTGTAATGGGCACCCTCACTATATATATAGTGAGGGTGACTAACTACAGAAACAATAACAAAATGAACAAAAATACAAGTAAAGTCAAATAAACATAAATATTAATTAAATCAAAGTTGATTTTATTAATCCGAAGCTTGACACACTCGAACCGATCTTCTGTTGACTTTTACATTGACCGTTGAACCGAACGGTTGACTTTTCCAGAAAACGGTCTTCGGTCCAATCTGCAAGCCTCGATCATCACAACCCAGTCTCTAAATCAATTCACATGGATTCTTCAGTCGAATGCTTCGATAAACAGATTTTATGGCGTCAGTCACCTAGATTTTTGTTCCAACATATTCCCCTTGACTGATGCTTTCAAATTTGTTCAACTGCTGAAGAACCACTCTACCATACATCTTCAATGAGTAACTGATAAACCCAAAGAAATTTGTCGTATAAATTCCCCCTTTGAATAAGCTTCTTCTTTTCTTGTTTATCCAGTTGAGAGCCAAGTGCTGCAGTTCACTCGGTTCATACGGGCGGGTACAATACTAAGAATGTCGAACATCGGAGTCAAAACCGCAACAAACCGAATTAGATAAACTAATCAAACACTAAATATGCTCCAACTTCTGATAATCGACCCGATAATCCATTTCCATAATAATTTCCCTTTTTCTCTAGATCCCTCTAAAAAACATCCAATACGGAAGCGAAAAATCAGATGCAGAGAGTCGAACCGTCGCGATCGATTGCCTAGAGAAGCCGGTGCAAAAATCCTGAAATCGGACAATCTCATGAAAAACCTAAAGCCGGATGCAGACAGTTTGTGAATGATCCGCGTGACTTAGGTTGGATGTGAAAATAAAATGCCAAATCGGAGAAAAATTGAGATCCCGAGGGAAAAAAATCATAACCGGAGTCTTCATAATTTGGGCGAAGAAAAATGAGCTCGGAAAAATATTCAGTGAAGATTTCTGAGAAATATCGGTGAAGACGACGCGATCTGAAAAATTCCGTCAATTTTCGTCAAGTAACGGCTTCTTGAGAGATTTAACGGATAAATTCCAATAATTAACTGAGATTCCAGTTAATCCGGTTAGTTGACATCCGCGATGCATCAACTAAAAATAAATCGTGAGACATAACGAAAAAGCTGCATAATTAACCGGATAATAAAGCTAATCCGTCAGTGGTCGATAGCTAACGTGCGCGTGACGTCAATAAACGAGAACCCCAATATAATAAATTGGAATAAATCCATGACTAATAAATAATTTCCGCAATTTCGTTGAGGCGTTATCTCCGTTAATCTCGAAAAAACTGATAGAAAAAGCCACGCCTTAAAAAAATGCTGAAAAATTAAATTAGTATTATTAAACCATCAAGAAAACCACAATCCATGTCAAGGATTTTCAGCCAATCAGAAAGGAGGTACAAAGCTGATCCAACGGTTTTCAAAAACATGGATCCAACGGTTGTAGGTGGCAATCTGCGTGAGAGTTGTGTGCGCCAATCAAAGGGAGACAACACATATAGTCACAACGGCTTTCTTTGTCGCAGGTGGCCCCCACGCGCCTTCTTTCAACCAATAGGAGATCAACAACAATAAATTCCAACGGATCATATTATAGTCTCTTTTCCAGGCGGGTCCACGAGAATGCTGTAGACCAATAACATGCTATCATCGAAAAGGGTACACCGATTCTCAAAGAGAAATGGGTCCCATGAGAATGTCCTCTAAACCAATAAGAAATCGACAACGAATAAGGTTTTTGACTCATAATTCTTATCAGCCGATACAGGTGAGAGAAAGACATTCTCTGTCGACGACTCACTCGCTGCCACGTCAGCATGTCGTCCTCAACCAGTCTCCTACCTGCGAAAACCCTAATTTTGTCAGAATTCACTACCAGAAAAACGAGGTCCACCGGAAAAACGTAAAACCTTCATATCTCTCTCAAAACTTAACGAAACTTGATGACCTTAACGATCAGAATTCACCGAAATGATCTCGAGCGAAAACCCAGAAAACAAGTTCGCTAAGCAAACAAGTCCGCTAAAGCCATTTCAAGTTCACTAAAGGGTCTGGGAAGTTCGCTAAGGAACAAGTCCGCTAAGCAGAAAACAAGTCCGCTAAACACAGAAACAAGTCCGCTAAAGCAAACAAGTTCGTTAAAAAATAGTGGAAATTCGCTAAGGAGAGGAGAAGTTCGCTAAGAACTCAACAAGTTCGCTAAGAACATCTTCAAAGCTTCAAACAGTGATGAACAAATTTGGAAAATGAAGAACACAAGTGAAGAACACATACCCTTCGATTCTCAAATAGTCCCGAAAATGAATGGAAACAAGTGATTCATGACACATATCTGTTGTAGAACATGTTATGGCCACTTACACATCCCAAACAGCAGCAAAAACCATTCGAATCAGCCCCAAATTCTGGAAATTCTCAAGAACACGAAGAACACCATGAAACACGCACTAGTGTGTGTTTTTCCAGATCTGCCCAAATGGTTGAGATTCAGACGAAACGGATGCTTCCAATGGATCCGGAACGCGATTTCCACTAAGAATCATATCTCACTTCATTTACATCCGTGTTCATCGATTAACCGAATCATGCAGTAGTAAGATCCGTTCCGTGGTTTTACACTTCCAAAAAGAATGATATTCACATGGTTCCTCAACCGGTGGATTTATCTGAATTAACATCTGCTCCTCTTGATTCAAAAGATGAATTGCATGATTATTCAAAGTTTGCCACTTCATCCAAGAAGAATAAATCGAAGTCTGGGAAAAAGCAAAAACCATTGGGTGAAGCTCCGAAGTTTAATTCAAAGTCTATTCTTTTGGGAAATGAACAGCTTTTTTATAAGGTTGCCTCAAGTACTTCATCTGCAACTGAAGAAGAAAAATCTTTGATTGAAAAGAACAAACTGAAAGACATCAAAGCTAAATTCACTAAAGAAGCTAAAAGGAGAGAAGCTTCTAGTTCTTCTTCGATTTCATCAAAGTCTTCAGGTTATAAGAACAAAGGTTTGGGTTTTGAGATCAAGGAAGTACCTGTTCAAGCTAAGAAGCCCGTGAAAGCTGAAAAGATTTCAAAAGTTAAGGTTCCAAAGAAATCACCTCCTCCGACGGAAAAATCTTATCATTCCGGAGGGTCATCATCTTCAAGGAGTCCATCTCCTAGGTATGATTCATATGATGATTTCTTTGATAACTTTGATTCTAGACATTCTTCTGGTTTTCAAAATTCAAAGAAATTTTCAATGTTTTTCAATTTCGAGAAAGACTTTGTTATGCATGTCGTCAACCTGGACATCTTGCTGCTGATTGTCCGACGACTGCATATATCAACAACCATGCTAAATATGTGGATAACAAAGGTCAGATTTTTTATTTACCCTGGCAGCTGCGTATTCAGAAATACGAATTTAGCAAGCAATCAGAATTGCTTGTGTCAGCACAAAAGGACTTGGTTAATAATCAAAAGATTGTATCTGATTTGAAAATTGAAATTTTTAATTAACCAGCATAATTGAAACTTTTAAAATCCAATTGTCATTTACCAATTTTCTTTATCATAATGATAAGGGTAATGAAAGTCTTAACCAAGTTCGTGCTCCCGCGGTCGTAACAAATAGCCCATCTTCTGATCAAACAATTGAGAAATGTGATTACAGTTCTTATTACAAGAATGTGTCTGATCAATCACATTTGAAAATTTCTGATAAGAAAACAACCGAGAAATCTGCTCTGGACTCAAGTGTTGATGAGTTGTTTTACAATGTCTCTGATTTTGACAAAATCGATGACTTGATTTCTGATCCAGAACCTGAGGTGTCCCAAAATGTTTCAAACAACACTCAGGAGGAACTAATTTCAAAATATAAATTTGGAGAAATTAAGTTTGAACTTATGAAATTGAGTGAGTATGAGCAGAAAACAATTGCTAGATCCATATTGGTTGTTTGAAAGACACTTAAGAATGTTGGTCTTCGTTTTGAATCCAAAGCTTTGTCTCAATCAGCTAAATCTTTTGAAAAAGGTTCCACTTCAAAATACCAAAGTTTCAAATTGAAAATTCAAAGGTTAAAAAACAATTTTGAAGTTTTTAATAAGAATGTGAAATGGACCACTTATCGCTTGAAAGGTTCAGATAAGATGTATAGCGATGAGGAACTCCCATTGAAGATGGTTAATCCCGATTTAATTGATAAAGTCTTCACGGGAGGTTTTAGTCCTCGATATGATCTAAATGCTCCGAGTGTGCCAATTAGGAGGGGAAATGGAAAATTCATAATTCAAGTGGCTCACTAGATTCGGATCAATCAGAAATGCCTGATCATAATTCTGATCAAGAGTTGGTTAATAGAGTTCAAAAATTTGTGAAGAAATCACCAACTGCTTTCCAATCACCCCAAAGGTTCAGAAACCAATTTTTCATGAGCATGTCAAATTAAATTTCAAAAGGCCAAATCAGTTTTTCAAGAAAAATCAATTCCATGATTATGGATTCTATGATGATTTTGTCTACTGGTCGAATCTCCAGTATATGGGAGGGGTCCAAGATGGTTTGATGGTGGTCCATTGGACTATGGTGGTAGGAGGGATAGATATCAGAATTTTGATGATAGATACTATGCTGGAAATCCACATTTTCATGATGGATATTTCATGATGACTTTTATCCAGATAGTTCAAATGGTTATGAATCAGGTTTTTATGATGATTTCAGTGATCATCATGTTTCTCACACTCAAAAGAAGCTGAAAAACCTGAAGACCCGATAATCAAAGAAGCTAAAGAACAGAAGCAAAGAAAGGTCTATGATGAGTACATGAAGATCTTTCATGCCAACTACGTTGCTCCACCGAAACCTATCAAACAACGTAGGCATGTCAAATTTAAGGATCAAGCTTCAGAAGAAATAAAAGCTGGATGTATGCTGGAGATCTAAAGTGTTATGGAATAAAACGCCAGTTTGGTATCCAATACTTCAAGTGTGCATTGGATTTCAGTTCTCTACCAGTTTGGGATGTTCGGGAGCTTACCAAAAAACCATTATGTAATTATGGAAATGATTAGATGGGTTTACACTTCAAACAGATGGTGGAGAAAGAATGTGATAAGAGATTTCAGTTCTTGAAGCCTCAAAGACCAAAAAGACGTGAACATCCGAGAAAGGTACATTAGAGAACTGGTAAGAAGCTGATATTGCTAACATTCAAGAAGAAACCAGATATAAAGAAGAAGATTCCATTGATGAAGATGGAATTGGATTTTATAAAGAAGTAAAGAACTTAAAGTGGTGGTACTACAATGAGAAGACCGGAGAAGCGGTGATTGTGTTGAGAATGATAACAGAGTTGTGAAGATTTATGATCCCATGTGGCTGATCAATTTATCAAAGGCTGACATAGATGAGTTGTACAATAATCAGATCTTGTTCCATCCTGATTTTATGGAACAGGCTCTGCAATTTCAAAGGGTTATCCGGATCTGCTTTGCGTTCAATATCTATGTCGGGCATAACCATCAAAAGACATGGACTGGGATGGAGGCTAGAGCTTAAGAATGAAAGAAACTAACCAGCATTTGTCAAGGGGGAGTTTGTTGATACATGCATATGGCAAGATGCTGGATCAGATAAAAGACTTTAGAAACAAAGTTCAAGTGCAAAACCCTAACAACCAAACTGCACCCGAACTGTAGACGAACTGGCACCGGAACTGCCAGTTCTGACATAGGCCAGTTCGGATGATCGGGTACTTATATATAGTAGATTATGTTTAGAATTTTGTAACGATTATCTTTAAGTGTGTGTAATCTGAAGTGTTTTCCAGTTCTGTACTTTGAGTCTTTTGTAACCTGCTCTTGGTTATTGAATGAAAGATTGAGTCTTTATTTACCTCGTTATTGTTTGTTTTTGTTGATAAAATGACTTAAAGTTGCGCACGATTCGCCTCCCGCTCACATTCACAACCTGTCACACCCCTCCCCGTCGTGCCCCTGCCAGGTGCGGAGGTGAGGACGTGGGACCGGCTGCCCGTATCAAAGCACGCAGAAGCAAACAGATAGATGTAAATAATACAAGGTCAACACATACAAACGGACGATCCTTCCAGTGCAAAATCAAATATAGCGCAAAATGGACTTAGATACATTAATTCTGAAGTGTTCAACATAAGTCTATGCCCAGGCAGAACCTAAGGCTACCAGCACAGTCAAGGAACAGACAAACAAAAAAATTATAGTCATGAAGAGGAACAAATCCAAAAGTCAACAAAATAACCCCCCCCCCCCCCAACAAATATAAAATCAACTCGTCCATTATCCAAATGTGACATCCACCCATAGCTTCACTTACATGCACATGAACCAAAAATACGTCAACAACAAAACTTGTTGGTGAGTCATAGCGCGTATAACTCAAATACAAGTTTCCATAAATCAAGTAACAACATTCTGCCTGTTATAAAATCCTATGGTTAAATCAGCACTTCGGGGGTACGATCCTATGGCCAAACGCCTCCATTTGTGGACTAGGCATATATGTCATCACCCGACCCCTAATGGGTCCAACAAATGGGTACGAGTCATCTTGATCTACCTCTACGGCTGTATTGGTGCAATATATGTCTTTGTGCCAAATACTCAGGCCCAAATTAACCATACTAATCAACATGAACGTCTCGTAACATGCGAGTTTAAATTTATAACACGGTAACAAATACCTAAGCACAGTATCAAACAAACAAGTAACAGTTTGACATGGTTCATGTACACCCCAAGACGTTAAAAAGTTAAAGTAGGGGAAAAGCTATCAACTCACAGGTTATCAGGGGTGGATCAACAAGCTTCACAGGATACGAGAATCCAAACGTCCGGGTTTATCACAGTTGCAAGTATATTATAATAATATGTATATCAGAATCTATCCACAAGTATATATGCACAAATAATCGGTAGCTACAATCCACAAACAAACAGGTAGTTTAACATCATTCCCGGGAACGTATCAAGTGGACAACAAACACCCGACGAGATCGCCGGGCCCAACCGAGTAGTACTGGAAACCAATATGCCCATACTCGTAAAAATAACCAAACCGGATCGCTCGATATTTCCCGAAACATCAAGAAAAAAATAACAAAACTCCCCAAGGTAGCATGTTGATGTGTTGCAAACACATCTCTTATTTCTAAGTCTTTTGTTATGTTTTTGAGTCAGAGTGAGTCGTTTTGTGTCTGTTTTATATTGTTTTGTTTATGTTTGAGTTCTTATGTGTTTGTCCAGTGTTTTGAGTCATTTTGCAGTTTGGTGAAGTTCCGAGGCCACGTTTGAAGATGACATGATTAAAGGAGAAAATTACAAGAAGTACGGAATGTCAAGTACCAGGCGTATCGCCTGCGGTAGAGGATTCTGCAAGCGATACGCTTGCATGAGGAAAGTCAACAGAGAATTAAGTCGGTTTGACCCGACTATTTTGGCGTATTCAAGGTCCAGGCGTATCGCCTGGGGAGAAAAGGCAGCAAGCGATACGCTTGCTGCCCAAAAATCCGTAAACTTAGCCCGGTTGATATAAAAACGATTTTAGGTTTTCAATTCGGAATTCTCGACTTGCAGACGGCAGAGGACGATCCAGAGCCGATTTCAAGAGCAGAGGGAGCTAGGAATCAAGGGGAATTCAACGGTGGATCACTTCTTCATCCCCAAATCATTAACGGGTTCATTTATTCTCATACGATTCATAGATTTGATCATTTTAGGATTTAAAGTTCTGATTTTTATGATGATTTCTGTATTAGACATGATGATTGGCTAAACTCTTAGAGCCACCTAGACTCGTTTTGATGAATTTGATCTTGTGATTACTTTGTTCGGTTTTGACTAATTGATTGATGTGCACTTTTATTAAATTCCAATAATTGCTATGGTTGATGTATGTGTGTGTTATGAGCAGATTAGTAATTGAATATTGATGCTTAATTTACCCGCGAATGTCTTTTGGTTTAGGTAGATTAACTAATGTAGTTAACTTTAGGGTTAATTGCTAAAGTATAGTTAGGATTTCCTCGACTATTGCATTGATAATTGGTTGGTAATTTACTTATGATGTGCTGCCTGTTCTGAGACTTAAAAGTTAAAGAATTGTCAGTTAGTTGGGTTGGTTAAGGTTCTAGGGTTGCATTGTCTCAAAAGGAAATGTCCTAGGGTTTTGATTAGCTTGGTATTCCGTGTCGATCATGGTAGTTATTGGTAGCCCCTGCTAGGTCTAAGGTGCCCGAGATTAGGTTCAGAGGTGGTTAGGTCTAGTTGAGGTAGGAAGTACTTAAAAGGTGAACTCATGTTCGAGCGTTAGAAGTGTAGCTAGGAAGGACTTAAAAGGTGAACTAGCCGCCATCAGATTAGTCATAACCGATCGAAGTGGTCATTAGTGATTAGGATTCTGAGTCTAGGTGGTATCTCTCTCTGTTTCTGAAGGTTGACCTTAAGTTGCCTGTTGCTCGTTTGTTGGTTGCGATGGTAGTTAATTTCAGTTAAATCAATCCTCAAATCAAAAACCCAAATTTCTCAGTATTTCCATTTTCTAGGTCTAGGTTAAGTCTTGTCTTTAGAGTTTCCTAGGATTCGATATTCCGGTCTTGCCTTAGCTTTACTATAATCCGACAGGTTCACTGCCTTAGGGTTCGGTTCGGTTTAGGTTATTTCGGTAAAATTAGGTGTGTCTTAGGTCTAGGTTTTAGGTCTAGTTTATTAGCATTTTTAGTGTCGTTCCGAGCACTTCAAGTTTTTGGCGCCGTTGTCGGGGACACTTGGCAATAGCAAGATTAACTTTGGTCGTCGTTAGGAAATTTTAAGTCTTTTAGGGTTTTTCCGTGTCTAGAGTCTTAGGATTTCCGTTTTGAGTCTAGATTTTTAGGTTTAATTTTTCTTTTAGTTTTTTTTGAGT
Organism: Deinandra increscens subsp. villosa; assembly: GCA_039602395.1. Lineage (NCBI taxonomy): Eukaryota > Viridiplantae > Streptophyta > Magnoliopsida > Asterales > Asteraceae > Deinandra > Deinandra increscens. The sequence goes on along the minus strand of JBCNJP010000003.1, from coordinate 50,103,048 downwards.
CGTTTTCCCCGTTTTATGCCACACACCCCTTCACGAGGTCCTCCTGAGCTTTCACCATTTTCTGATCCCGACGCGGATATTCGTGAACGGTTCCGCCTTCTTCGCACGGAGCTTGAGGCGTTAATCATTTCCACCACTCATTCCAAACCATCCACTTCCACACAGATCGCACGCGACACCAAACCCATTCCATTCCCTGATCTTTCATCCATGGCGGCCCGTCGCACCGTCCACGAGCAGGCCAGCGCCGGAGTCACCGACGCTCGGTTTGCTATCGCTTAACCCGACATTGCCAACACCGCGAATTGGCAAGTTCCGTCTCACGTCATCAATGCTTTGACACATTCGATTCAATTTCATGGACGTGAGGACGAAGATGCACCGACACATATCTCGCGCTTTACCCGAATCTGCAATACGTTCGGACTCACGTGAGTCGCGAACAATACCATCTATCTGCACTTGTTCCCATTCTCCCTTACGTCTCGAGCCGCCGAGTGGCTTGAGACGCTTCCGCCAAATTCGATCGCCACCTGGGCCGATCTGACCGCGAAATTCCTGAAGAAGTATCATCCTCCAGCAAAGGCGGCACGTACTCGGGAGGAAATCCACTCCTTTCGGATGGACCCCGATGAGCCTTATTTGGTTGCTTATGAACGATTCAACACTCTTCTGAGCAAATGTCCGCAACACGGGTTGACAGAATGGGCTATCATCAAAAAGTTCTACAATGGACTTCCTTATTCTGTTCAAAAAGAGTTCAACATATCGGCTGGAGGTCACATGATGGAGAAACTCACAGTGGATGAATGTAAATCCCTTTTCGAGAGCTTTGCACTTGCAGAACAGCAGACACCCGGAGATCGGAGAGCCACCTTGGCTCCGACTAGATCACTCGCACCTTCTACATCTACCCGGGGTGTCCATCACATTGGCTCAGAGACCATGAAGCCTAGGGAGTTAGAAAATATTTATAAAGCCTTAGAAGAAATCAAACTCCATATCAAAGCCAAATGTGAGCTGTGTAGAGGCACTCACGACACCCGAGACTGCCCGCTTGCTTCCGCTGAGCAGGTAGACTACATTGGAAACCGAAACCAGTTCGGTAATTCTTTCCAGTCCGGGTGGAGGAGTGGCCAGAATTCAGGATGGCGAGAGGGAGGAAACCCACCTGGTTTTCCACCGAGGAATAACTATGGTGGAGGAGATGACGGGCCTGGTTTAAAGGAGATTAGGGAGCTTATAGCTAACCAGACCCAGATCCTGCAGCAGATTGTGGCAAGAGATGAGGGAACACAGAAGAAGCTGGTTGAGCATGACACGTTACTGAGAAATCGACAAGCCTCGTTCCTGGATTTACAGCGTTCGGTTGGTGATATTACGAAGCAGCTGAATGAGCTCAATTCCCGTGGGGGTCAGTTTTCCGGTAGTACTTACAAGAACCCCAATGCCAATGTCAATGCCATCACCACTAGAAGCGGGAGAGTTGTTCAGAGTCCATCATCGGCAGTAATTGATGAGGAACCGGTCGATGAGGAGATAGTGTTAGAGACGCCTGACGGGAGGGTGCATGAGAGCGTAACGCCAGCAAGTACCGCACCGAATGTCGAGGCTGAGGGAGTGAAAGAGAAGCCACTGGTTGGAGAGACACCACTGAAGTGGGAGGTGGTGAGAGAGAAAAAAAGAGTTCGATTTGCGCCTCAACCGATTACAGTAGATGACTTGAAACATGTGCCTTATCCGGAACGTCTAATTCAACGGAAGAATGCGCGTGAGTACAGTCAGTTTCTTGATATTCTTAGGCAACTTAGGATCACTTTACCTTTCACTGAAGTTTTGAGTCAAATGCCTAAGTATGTTAGATTTTTGAAAGATATGTTGAGTAGTAAGAAGAAACTTGAAGCCTTATCTGACGTTACACTTGATGCCCAATGCTCCGCAATAGTACAGAATAAATTGCCCGAGAAACTTAATGATCCAGGGACCTTTACAATTCCTTGCTCTTTTGGTGATTCTTCTGTTACACGTGCTTTAGCTGATCTAGGTGCTTCTATCAATGTCATGCCTTTTTCTGTTTTTCAGCACCTAGGATTAGGCGAGTTAGAGCCGACTAGGATGACAATTTCTTTAGCAGATAGGTCGGTGGTTAGGCCCAAAGGAATAGTGGAAAACGTGCTTGTGCAAGTTGATAAATTTTTGTTCCCTATAGACTTTGTGGTAGTTGACAGTGCATATGATGCTAGTTGCCCTTTGATTTTAGGTAGGCCTTTCCTTAGGACCGCCCGGGCGTTAGTTGATGTTTTTGCGGGCACCATCACTTTGAGGGTAGATAATGAGTCGGTTGTGTTTAAGGTTGGTAGGTCGAGTGACAAGAACAACGAGTCCGTATATTTTCTAGGTTCTTTCATATCTATGGTGTACAGTTGTGTTAGTTATGTCACAGGTGAAGATTTGGTAGTTGGGAATAGGTTGGAGAGTGATACAATAGTTGAGGATAAGTGTGGGGAGGATCCCGGGGGGTTAGATGAGCTAATTGATGAAAATGAGCATTTTGACCCGTTAGTAGAACCCAGTGATGAACTAGTGGTTGGAGCGATGTTGGTAGTTGAGAATGGTTTTAGGAGAGCCACACTTGGTGACATTGGTGAGTTTGATGATAGGATTATGCTTAGATCAAGTGTGGGGAGGTTAGTTGTGCTTGTTGGTGAAAATGACTCAAAGTTGAGTTTTCTAGAGAAGGTTAGATTTCTCCCGGGTCGGTTCAAGCATTGGAAGGTTAAACAACTGTTTCGTTTGCTAAAGTTCAGTGCTTTATGGTTGAAGAGGTGAATTGGTAGTTGTGCTGATAGAGACCGGGTGAAAACCGGTAGTTTTGTAGTCAAGGATGTGAAATCAAAGCCTCCGGATGGTTCGGGAGGTTGCGTTGCTGTTTTGAGCTAAATGATAAGTGCCCGGGTTGTATATTATTGTAGTTGTGTTTTAATTTCTGCATTTGTTTTAGTTTTCGTGCATTTTGCGTCTTTTCAGTTTCGTGTTTTTAGTGTTTGCAGGTTGTTTCGGAGATTCAAGAATTGGCATAAGGTGAGTTTGCAGGCCAAAAATGCAGGTTCTGACTGGGATTTTCGACCCAAGGAGCTGGAGAGGTAAAAAGGAGATAGAAATTTTTTGGGGTCTTAATTTCAAGGATCCCTGGAAATCACGCTCAAGGCGTATCGCATGGAAGGAGGGCATTGGTAAGCGATACGCGTGCATCTTGAGGCGGGGCCGGTTGTTGGTAGCTCCAGGCGTATCACCTGGGAGGTTCATGGCTGTAAGCGATACGCTTGGAGGAGGTAAGTCAGAAAAAAAAATTCAATTTTCAATTTTTTTTTATTATTTCTGTTTACCGAGTTTGTGGTGGTTCGTTTGCGGCTGATGTGCTGAGTATCTGGAGTTTCAGGTGAACACGTTTCAACTTGTTTTATTTTATTTTATTTTATTTTTCGTGTGTTTATTTTTATTCTGCTTTATTTTTGTTCCATTCCACATCGAGGGCAATGTGTAATTCAAGTGTGGGGATGGGACACTTTCGTATTGAGTCTTTTATTTTTAGTGTGCTAATTGAGTCTTAAAAAATAATGAAAAATTGTTCAAAAATGTCCGAGATTCTGGCTGCAATTTAAATGGAAAATGATAGGAAACTGGGAATTGATTGTCTAGTTTGTGCTTGAATGCTAAATGTTAAATGAATAATTTGGGAAATGTGATAAGTATGGTTGATTGGAAAACATTATTAGTCTATGATGTGTCGGTAGGCCCAGCTGACCTAGGAGTAGCTTAAATAGCCTGTGTGTTTATTGTTGTATAAATATGCCAATCAGTCTGCTAGTGGGTTCCCATTTTAGGAGTGATAGGAATACTGAACCTGATGATTAGGAGGAAAGAGACCGTTTTAGGCTAGATACTATTATGTCCTTAGAATATCCTATGAGCATAATAGTTAATAATCTGGTTAATGAATTAGAGTGAAGGAACAAAATACTCATGTACGAACTGAGGATAGTATCCTGCAGCAGAGTGCCTCTGATGATGTTCTGGAGCTCGCGGGCAAAATACTCACGTATGATTTTAGGGATAATATCTCGAAAAGAATGCCTCTGATGATGTCCATTGGTAATTTTAGGTAAAAGTGACCAATTAAAAAAAATGAAAAAAAAATGAAAATATAGAAAAAGAAAAAAATTATGTTATAGTAGTGAATAAATGCTCAGAAATTTGCATTCTATCAATTCTTTATTCTTTGGACATCCTAGTATCTGGTTTAAAGGGGGTTGGAGAAAATATAAAATTTAAATCATTATACCCTTTGTTTTGACTGAACATGATTCGGTAGTAGGTTGAACTTGACCTTTCTTTAGTGGGATCCATAGGTAGACTGAACTTTTATCTGGTAATTTCATAAACACATGGGGGCGAAAGAAAAGGTTGGTGGTTGGGTCTAGTCGGATAGAAATATCGGCAATTGTAGTTAGTGTGTTAGTACGTTTTGGAAGGTGGAATTGTTTGGTGGATGTTAAATGTTTAGAAGTTAATTTCCTGGTTGTGATTCCATTGCAGTATTTTTCGAGGACGGAAAAAGAGTCAGTGTGGGGATGTTTGATGTGTTGCAAACACATCTCTTATTTCTAAGTCTTTTGTTATGTTCTTGAATCAGAGTGAGTCGTTTTGTGTCTGTTTTATATTGTTTTGTTTATGTTTGAGTTCTTATGTGTTTGTCCAGTGTTTTGAGTCATTTTGCAGTTTGGTGAAGTTCCGAGGCTACGTTTGAAGATGACATGATTAAAGGAGAAAATTACAAGAAGTGCGGAAAGTCGAGTACCAGGCGTATCGCCTGCGGTAGAGGATTATGCAAGCGATACGCTTGCATGAGGAAAGTCAACAGAGGATTAAGTCGGTTCGACCCGACTATTTTGGCGTATTCAAGGTCCAGGCGTATCGCCTGGGGAGAAAAAGGCAGCAAGCGATACGATTGCTGCCCAAAAATCCGCAAACTTAGCCCGGTTGATATAAAAACGATTTTAGGTTTTCAAGTCGGCATTCTCGACTTGCAGACGGCAGAGGACGATCCAGAGGCGATTTCAAGAGCAGAGGGAGCTAGGAATCAAGGGGAATTCAACGGTGGATCGCTTCTTCATCCCCAAATCATTAACGGGTTCATTTATTCTCATTCGATGCAAAGAACTCCCGGGGTTTAAATATCGACACGATTTGGTTAGGGATGTTCTATTCGACATATTCAAGCGCGCAGGGATCTCAGCGAAGAAGGAAGCTCCGGTCAACTTCCTGACGGACCCGTCTGATGGGCGATCGACTCTTAGACCGGCAGACATCTTGGTCTTTGGGTGGTTAGGGGGGAATCATGCATGCCTGGATCTTACTGGGGTCTCCCCTCTGGTGGGCCTGGGGGGCGGGGAGTTCAAAGTGGGGCAGGCGGCTTCTAAGGCTGCGATTGGAAAAGTGAACAAGCATGAGACAGCGTGCATTGAAAATCAACACGTGTTTGTTCCTTTTGCCTTTGACACTTTTGGGTCCCTCGCCTCTGAGGCCGTGGAAACCTTAAATAGAGTTCAACGAGTCATGCATGGTAATGTGGTGACCTCTGGTGCTAGGGATGTTGTTTTCACAAGGCTTAGTTTTGCTATCCAGAAAGGCTTGGCGGCGCAGCTTGTTGCCCGCATCCCTTGCCCGTCAGGGTGATTGTCCACTTGTATTTGTCTCACTATTTGGTTTAATGATAATAAAACTTATGGTTATACAAAAAAAATGTTAGGATTTAAAGTTCTGATTTTTATGATGATTTATGTATTAGACATGATGATTGGCTAAACTCTTAGAGCCACCTAGACTCGTTTTGATGAATTTGATCTTGTGATTACTTTGTTCGGTTTTGACTAATTGATTGATGTGTACTTTTGTTAAATTCCAATAATTGCTATGGTTGATGTATGTGTGTGTTATGAGCAGATTAGTAATTGAATATTAATGCTTAATTTACCCGCGAATGTCTTTCGGTTTAGGTAGATTAACTAAAGTAGTTAACTTTAGGGTTAATTGCTAAAGTATAGTTAGGATTTCCTCGGCTATTGCATTGATAATTGGTTGGTAATTTACTTATGATGTGCTGCCTATTCTGAGACTTAAAAGGTAAAGAATTGTCGGGTAGTTGGGTTGGTTAAGGTTCTAGGGTTGCATTGTCTCAAAAGGAAATGTCCTAGGGTTTTGATTAGCTTGGTATTCCGTGTCGATCATGGTAGTTATTGGTAGCTCCTGCTAGGTCTAAGGTGCCCGAGATTAGGTTCAGGGGTGGTTAGGTCTAGTTGAGGTAGGAAGTACTTAAAAGGTGAACTCATGTTCGAGCGTTAGAAGTGTAGCTAGGAAGGACTTAAAAGGTGAACTAGCCGCCATCAGATTAGTCATAACCGATCGAAGTGGTCATTAGTGATTAGGATTCTGAGTCTAGGTGGTATCTCTCTCTGTTTCTGAAGGTTGACCTTAAGTTGCATGTTGCTCGTTTGTTGGTTGCGATGGTAGTTAATTTCAGTTAAATCAATCCTCAAATCAAAAACCCAAATTTCTCAATATTTCCATTTTCTAGGTCTAGGTTAAGTCTTGTCTTTAGAGTGTCCTAGGATTCGATATTCCGGTCTTGCCTTAGCTTTACTATAATCCGACAGGTTCACTGCCTTAGGGTTCGGTTCGGTTTAGGTTATTTCGGTAAAATTAGGTGTGTCTTAGGTCTAGGTTTTAGGTCTAGTTTATTAGCATTTTTAGTGTCGTTCCGAGCACATCACATGTGGACCGCATAAGGAACCAGAGACCAGCCATGCGGTCCGCATGGTAGGTCATTTACCGCTGCTGACTTTTCTCAGATGCGGACCGCATAAAACACCACAGAATACCCATGCGATCTGCACCGACTATTTTTTCTTTTAGTGCTTTTTTTGTCAGATCTCATTTTGCTCGTTTCGACAATGGGGTTTTGTTCCAAACGTTTCCAGTAGGCATATATCACAAATTTAGGCTCTGAGGCCATTTCAATACAAAGTTATAAGTCCTGATTATTCCCGAATTTATCCTAAATCAAACCACAATGGTTTTTAACCAAATCCAACATGTCCAAATCATTGGTTTCCACCTTAGAACTGATTCTAACTCAGTTATTAAGGACATTAGCCACTGAGGTGTCCGGTTGTGTCATCATTCGTTTACAAAAGATCTTAAATACCCGATTTTCAGGTTTTAACAATGAATACATTAACAATGGTCTGCACCCAAATGATCATATCCTCATTTTGGTGACTTTGTCACTGAGGTGTTAGCTTTGCTAGACTCCAATTTCTAGATTCAAAGATCTAACCCAAAAAAACACAACATCATGCATCAAGAACTTGTACCTTATGCACAAAATCTTGTATTAAGCTTCTCCTAGCGGGTTTTCACTTTCTCCAGCCTCGTAGCACTCTCCAGAGACGAATTCTACCCTTGCATGCATCATTACAACTCAGTTTTGAGGTGGGTTTCCTCAAAAACATGATCTAAAGCAAAACCGAGAAAGTACTAACCTTGATTCACCTTAAGAATGCTCCCAAACACCTTGTATCGCACTTGAGTGTCCATGAAAGCACTTCTAGAGCACGTATAACTTATGGTCAGAAGTGGTTCAAGGGAAACATAACCTGAAATGGAGAAACAAGGTAATTAGAAGCTTACCGAGCTTCGTGTTTCCTTAATATGCTTGAATTTTTTATGGTTGAAGCTCAAATGGCCAGAACCAGGTATCTCAGGGGTTGAGGATTCGAGAGCAGAGAAAACTTCAAGTTGTAGAAGTGCAAATGAGCAGATTTGTGAGAAATCATGTTTTTATAATTCTGATGGAGATTCAGTCCGCATAAGGTGCACAAAAGGGTCCATGTGGTCCGCATGGACCGTAGGCGACACGCGGGTCCTGAACCCAGTGATCCACGACCCGATCCATTGACCCAATGGACATGCGGTCCGCATGAGTATACCAGAAGACACATGCAGTCCGCATGTGTCCAAATTTTTTTTTCTTGAAATTCTCTATTCCGCTCACGAAGGGTGTTACCAGAGGTGTTACAATAGTGGTTATGGATTCTATAATTCGTGGCCATCTGGAGTGTGGAGACCATATATGAAAGAACATGACCCAGAACCATCACCATTTGAGCAAGCACAAACCAACCCAATAAATGCTCAAAGAGTGATGCGTTCTAAGAGAAAGAAGTGCAAACAAATTTGGGTTCCCAAAACACCATCGGTTGAGCTCAAAGTTGTTTCAAATGAATCGACACTCAACGCAAAGGATCCAACTCCATGAGTTGTGTCCACATATTAATTAAAATAATTATTTTACGAGAGACACCAAAATGGGAGACTTAGGTCAAACTGAGGAAGTTATTCATTTTTTATAAAAACAAAAACACACAAAAAAAAAATGAAAACCCCAAATTCTCGAAACTAAACTTTTATCAAATTAAAGCATTGTTTGAGGGGGGCGGGGGTCATTGAATTCTGGTCACTCGATTTGATATATTCAGTGAAGTTTATTGTGTTTGTCTTGATATAGGGCAGGAATAGTTCCAGTTTACATTGAATTTTTGTATAGCATCAAACGAGGGGGAATGATAACTTTTTCTCCATGACTGTGTCGTTTTAAGCCTTACAAAATTATGTTGTTGATCAAGTGAAGGCCAAAGTGTTGAAGATTTTCTAGCTGATCCTGAATTAACTTGGTTACTGATTCGGTTGCATCTCATGAAGTCTTATTACACTCCACCTCTTCTACTGATTGCAATATCATAGTGTCAACCTTGCTGAACAGATCCATATGCACAAGTTGTCAAGATTCTAAGAATTAACACAAGAGCTTCACGGTGGCATTCTCAAGTCATAAGTGAAGGAGGATACTTTGATAGGTAATTTGAACGATTAATGTGGAAGATTTCAAAACAAAATACAAAATTTGAAAAATTGCAAAAATCACAAAAATATGTGTTTTTCAGTCTTGTCTTAATTTTCTTAAATTTTGAGAAGTCTTGTGTGCACAATGGAAAATGATAGTACGTCTACATGTACATGTATGACCATGAATTTGCATAGACTAGGTCAGATAGTACTATTATATGATATGTCAGTAGGCTCAAGTACCAATGGAGTAAGTTATGTCTTGTGATTCATTTAAACTAAATTTGTTGAATTAATGACCCATTAAGTTCAAAACCACAGCCTTGGACATGTTCTTGTAAATCATCCTGTTACTTGATTGCATTTTGTTAGTCTTAAATCTATGCACACATCATTTGTTTCTTCAGTTTGAAGCCTTTAATTTCAATATCAGCACACCACTTGTTTTGCTTACGCGAAGACCCTTATGCTGCTTCATCCATTAAATGGGACTCATATGCTTTGCTTACGAAATGACCTTGATTCTCATTCCATTCATTACGTTTTAACACAGTAATCACATATGTTTTGCTTACGCAGAGACCTTGTGATTACTTCATCCATCTTATCCATTTCCACGAAATCAGAAAATTAGAACTTAAGAAAAGGACAGTAAATCAGGTTGTGTAATAGTAACTACAGATGTGTCTTGACAAATAGGTACGAACTGTTGTGAGCTTAGTTGCACATGGCACTCATTATATTCAGTTAATGTCTTTAAAGACAATGAAAATTATAGACATAAGTTGAAAGAAAATATGCATGAGCTTAGGTAGATAAACAATACTGATGATCATGTTAGGCTATGTTTTATCTATCTAAAATATGAAGTGTGTCTTGTGTTATACGTAGATATGATCTCATATCAAGTACCTTACATAAAAAATATATAAAAATCAGAAAACTTCCAAAATTTACAAAATAGGGTCATTTATGTGTTGTAGTCAGCTTCTTTTATTTTATTTTGCAAAACCATATCTTCCGCACACATATCGTTGGAGTTCAAATATTAAGGATCGCGTATCCGGTATCTGTCCTGATCTTTACAACTTTCAAGACGGTGATCAAGTTTGTGAAGACCCACATTGAATATCATCATCTTACGGGAAATTGTTGGAGCATCCAAGATACTCCAGACTGGTTCGTTGAGTGAAGATGAAGACATTCAATGAGTTTATTCTAAACGGATCAAGTCTACAAAACGCGAAGATACCGAGGATTTACGGGTTCTCTAAGGTTGAAGTTAAAGTCCTGACATCCTGAAGATTGGAAGCTTACTGAAGAAAATAAGATTTTGGCCAAGTATGGTAACAAAATCGTTAACAACAGTCTTGCTTATTTTGTCTTTACGGTCTTGTTTTCTTCTTTACGGTCGTGTTTTCTTCTTTACGATCTTGTTTAGCCCTTTACGGTATTGTTTCATATTTGCCCTTTACGGTCTTATTACAGATTTGCTCTTTACGGTCTTGTTGCAGATTTTCCCATCACGGTCTTGCTGCAGATATGCTCTTTACAGTCTTGTTGCAGATTTTCCCTTAAAGGTCTTGTTTGTAGAATTGCCCTTAAAGGTCTTGTTTACAGAATTACCCTTAAAGGTCTTGTTTACAGAATTATCCCGAAAGGTCTTGTTTGCAGAATTGCCCTTAATGGTCTTGTTTGCATAATTGCCCTTAACGGTCTTGTTGAAAGTTCAGTGTTCGGGCCAATTTATTCATGTCAACCTCAAGTCAACCTCAACAATGCTCAAGACGACACGCGAGTCGGTTTTAGCCGAGACGACTCAGGCGGGTCGTTTACGTCAAACGTCGCCTATGCGATTTAAGTTTGTTTTACTCTTTGGTGTTGCTATAAATAGAACATTTAGGTTATTTGAGATTTTTAGACAAGAGTGATGAGGTGCTAAGTGTGTGTTTTTCATGGTGTAATCTCTTGTTTCTCTCTAAACACTTGTAACCTCATTTTGAGTGATCCCGGTATATCAATAAACATTAAGAATTTATATTTGTTCTTCATGTTCTTCATTGATTTGTGCTTGAGCTTCTTGATCAAACTTGAATTCTGCCTTGTTTGATCTCATATTTGTGAAATTCTTGGATGTAAGAGGACCTAACAATGATGATTTAGATATATGTTAGATATAACATTTTAAAAGTAATGACACAGCCTTAGTATTACAAATTTTATTTTATTTTTTGCAAGAGTTGAGAAGATTGAAAAGACGATTATAAAGTCTAATGAGTATAATTGGTTGGTGTGTTATTCGGATTCTAAAAATTGAGTCTCATGTTCTTTGGGCTTTTTGTTGTAAATTTTTAACCAAAATCAAACCCTTAGTTTATTCGATGGTGGATGTAGTTTTGATTGATTTGGCATAGATGATGTTATATACCTAACAACCTCATATTCACTTTTCCTATATATTAATACATATATATATATATATATATATATATATATATATATATCACACATTATATATATATATATATAGGGTGAGGTTCATTGTAGACACTTTCGCATGTGAAATAGCTCTTTTTCACATGTGAAAGTTTCTAATTAATGAGAAAAAAGAAAAAAAAAATTTAATCAAACCATTAGATCAAAAGATCTAATGGTGAAAAAGGGTATCTACCTGTCTACACTTATGGGGGTGTCTACAATGAACTTTTCAATATATATATATATATATATATATATATATATATATATATATATATATATATCACATTATATATATATATATAGGGGCAAGTTTTGGTGCGGATAGTCAAGTTGCCTAAGAACAATGCGAAAATGCCTAAAAATCCGTTTTTTTTTCCTGTGATATAGTTTTAGTGCTAGTATATTATCAGAATTGGTGCTAGGTAGATGTATACATCTACCAGTGCAGTTTCTTGATCCATGTTTGATGTTTTTAAATTTATACATATACCAACACAGAAAAATATACCAGCACAGTATATAATTATACCAGCACAAAACTTTTTGTGCATGAGCCATCACCACTTTTGATCATACACCAGCACCATTTCTGATCGTATATATGTACCACCACACATTCCTGATCATATACCAGCATTTAACTACATCGTATGACCGAGGAAATGTATTTTTAGGCGTGTTCGCACTGATCTTAGGCAAAACACATGTTTGTATTTGAACCTCCATCTATATATATATATATATATATATATATATATATATAGGTTATTAAATGAGAACTATTTAAACTTTTAGATACACATAATTAGGGGGGGGGGTTTCATATATATAGAGTATGGTTCAAGGTAGTTTCAAAGTAGAAGAGAGAGAGAGAGAGAGGAGGATAAATTGAAAACTTCTCCGAGTTTGGAAAACCGTGAAAACCAAGCTAAAAAATTCGATTTTTATTCCGATTTTTTTATGGCGATTCTCTAAGTTAAAAAAACCCATTTATGCAAAAAATTAAAAAAAACGCCTAGTAAATTTTTTTAAAAAAAATATTTTATAACCGATGTTACATATGTAACAGTACCCTGTTACATATGTAACATCAGTTATAAAATTTTTTTTTAAAAATAATTTACTAGGCGTTTTTTTAACTTTTTTGTATAAAAGGGGTTTTTTTAACTTAGAGAATCACCATAAAAAAATCGAAACAAAAAATGAATTTTTTAGCTTGGTTTTCACGGTTTTCCAAACTCGGAGAGGTTTTCATTATATCTCTCCCCTATATATATATATATATAGGGTAAGGTTCATGTGAAAACAACTTTTATTGCGAAAACACGAAAACAAATATTAAAACCTCTATAAATTTTTCATACGGGTTAATATTTTTTTAAATAAATTTGCACCAAAATTCTTAAAATTATGTTACCTTTAGTTCTGGAAAAAATTAAAAAAAAATCAAGTTTTTTTTAAAATTATTATTGCACGGGTGCAATATTTTTTATTATTATTATTATTATTGCACATATGCAATAATATTAAAACATTTATAACTTTTTCATATATTAAAAGTTTTTGTAAAAAATTGCACCATAAATCTTATAATTCTGGAGAAAACTAACAAAAATCCAATGTTTTTTTTTGTTTTTTTATTATTGCACATGTGTAATAAAAATTATAATTTCACGATATTTAATAAAATTACACCTCTAAAACTTTTTCATACGTTAATATTTTTAATAAATCACATGTGTAATATAATTAATATGTATTATTGCTCATGTGCAATAATAAAAAAATCACGAAATTTTAAATGTTTAATTTTTTTTTCCAGAATTAAAGGTGACATAATTTTAAGAATTTTGGTGCAAATTTTTTAAAAAAATATTAACATGTGAGGAAATTATAGAGGTTTTAATATTTGTTTTCGTGTTTTCGCAATAACATCTTGTTTTTATTTGATCCTTCCCCTATATATATAGGATATATATATATATATATATATATATATATATATATATATATATAGGGGAAGGATCCTGCGAAAACTCTTTATATTGCGAAAACGCGAAAACCAATATTAAAACCTACATAACTTCTTCATACGTTAATGTTTTTTTCATAAAATTGGCGCCAAATGTCTTAGAATTACGTTATCTTCAATTCTGGAAACAAATATTAAAAAAATTAACGGTATTTTTTTCCGTGTGATACACATGTGTATCATCATCATTACTACTGCACAAAAACGAATTATCATGTGTAAAAACACTCCTTATGTTAAAAACATATTAAAAACACTAAAACATTTATGGTACTAATGATAATGAAACATAGTGCACATATGCAACATATAATAAAAAAGGAAAATTGGATTTTAATAATACGAATTATCACTCATTGGCCGATAATAATACGAATTATCACCTTGGCACACAATAATACCAATTAACCATTCTGGTCTCTAGAATGATACACCGTTAGTTTTTCACTAACGGTGTTAATCTTTTGCTGACGTGGAACCTGACGTGGCCTAGTAGTTTGCTGACGTGGCTTGATTTGGAGGGTTCCACGTCAGCAAGAGACTAACGATGTTAATGAAAAACTAACGGTGTATCATTCTAGAGACCGGAATGGTTAATTGGTATTATTGTGTGCCAAGGTGATAATTCGTATTATTATCGACCAATGAGTGATAATTCGTATTATTAAAATCCAATTTTCCAATAAAAAAAAGTTATAAAGTGTTATTTTTTTCATTAGATATAAAGATAACATAACTATAAGACTTATGGTACAATTTCCTTTTAAAACTAGTAATGTATACCACATATATGAGGGTTTTTTTGTGTGGTACACATGTGTATCATTCATAAAAACACAAAAAAATGACAGAAATATAACACATATGGTGCGTCTTAGAGAAAACAAATATTAACTCATACTAAAGTATGAGTTTTTTTTTGTGGTACACATGTGTATCACAGAAAAAAATAAAAAATTAAAAAACGTTAACTTTTTATTTTTTTTGGGAAAATTGGAATTTAATAATACAAGTTATACATAGTTGGCGGATAATAATATGAGTTTTAACCCTTCCTCACAATAATACCAATTAAACAGGTAGGTGATTCTAATGATATGTCGTTAGTTTTTTACTAACAGTGTTAGTGGGTTGCTGACGTGGCATATAATGAAGGACTATTTTGTAATTTTTTAAAATAAAGGGTCTGTTTTGTAATTAAATATAAAAATCTTGTATTTGAAAGGCTTAATAAAAGAACAAAAGAGAGAACAGAGAAAGAGGGACGCCGGTCACCCCTCCTAACGCCGGTCACCCCTCGTTTTTCCGGCAACATCCCTCGTTTTTTCCGGCGACATCTGACGGCCGAGCTAAGGAGAACCTCCCCACCGCCACCCTTGTTTGCTGCCACATCCCTCGGTCGAGCTAAGGAGAACCTCCCCACCGCCATCCGACGGTGGAACCGGAAGTAATGGCGACTCTCCTCCGCATAACCCCGCTTCTCCATTGATTCAGTCTCGGAGGAGGAGGAACACCGGAAGTAACCCCCGCTTCTCCATTGTTTCTTCAATCTCTTGCTGGACAACTATCAAACACCATAAAAACCCTAATCCCCTTTTGCCTGCTTATGTTAATTCCACCACTGTGTCATTTTCTTTGCCAATTCCCCTTCAATTTCAACATCGCTGCATTTGAACAAGATAAGGTCTTATGTAGCTGAAGAAGAAACCGTGATTCCCGAACAAGAAGAACAGATCGGAGACGGAAAACGGGGCAGCTCCCGTCGGCCGGAAATGACTTGTATCCGGTGGTGGTTGTGGTGTATCCCGTCGGCCGGTGGTGGTTGTGGTGTATCCCGTCGGCTGGTTACGTCGCCGGAAAACGGGGCAGCTCCTGTCGGCCGGAAATGACTTGAATCCGGTGGTGGTTGTGGTGTATCCCGTTTTTGTATTTTTTAAAGAAATTACAAAAACCCTCCATTTTAATAAAGAACAGTTTTTAAAAAAATTACAAATAAACCCTCCATTTTCAGAAATGACAAAAACAGACCCTCAAAATATGCCACGTCAACAAGCCTCTAACACCGTTAGTAAAAACTAACGACATATCATTAGAATCACCTACCTGTTTAATTGGTATTATTGTGAGGAAGGGTTAAAACTCATATTATTATCCGCCAATAAGGTATAACTTGTATTTTTAAATTCCAATTTTCCTTTTTTTTGTTTTTATATAATTAAAGATAACATAATTATAAGACTTTTGGTGAAAATTTTTAAAAAATATATTAACGTATGAAAAAGTTATGATGGTTTTAAGATGGTTTTCGCATTTTCACAAAATATATGCGTTTTCGCATGATCCTTTCCCTATATATATATATATATATATATATATAAAGTGAATTTTAGTAATCCTAATTATTGCATATTGACCAATAATAATTCATTTTTCATTTTTTTTCCTTACAATGAACTTATTTTTATTCATGCTGGAGATAAGCAGACCGTTGTTAGAATGACACTAACTATATTAAGAAAATTTTACTTTTTGATGATCGAGTATCACGATGTTGTCTTATGTGACATGTTTTTTTATGACTGGGCTTAAACCACAGTTTTCTTAGGATTTTTGTATGTTTTGATGATATGAAAACATATTTTTTTTCCGGTTGTATATAATTGTGTTT
Source organism: Deinandra increscens subsp. villosa (assembly GCA_039602395.1). Classification (NCBI taxonomy): domain Eukaryota; kingdom Viridiplantae; phylum Streptophyta; class Magnoliopsida; order Asterales; family Asteraceae; genus Deinandra; species Deinandra increscens. Next base: position 50,086,903 of record JBCNJP010000003.1, on the reverse strand, counting down.
GTATGGTTATTTTCTAAAGAAAAAATCTTCACATGCATCAAAAACATGTCATATAAAATGCCACATTGATGCCTAATCATCAAAAAGTAAAATTATCTTAACGATGTTAGTGTCATTTTAACGGTGGTTTGCACGAATTTCACCTTTCAACCTTGGGTTCCTTTTTTTATAGTTCAAAGGTTTGCACATTTGTAACACTTTTTCTCTGTAATGCTAGCTGTTGTTAGAATTTTTTTTTTTTTTGTTAAGTCGGTGTAAATTAATCATTATACCCCTACCATTCTATTTTAAAAAATTAAAAATCGTATTCCACCGCTCTGTCACTGCTAGGGGTGTGCAAAAATCCAAAAAAACCGACTCGAAACCAAAATAACCGAAAAAACCAAACCGAAAAAACCGAATTCAAATAGAAACCGACGGTTTGGATTGAACTTTTCTAAAATCCGAAATTTCGGATCGGTTTCGGTTTTAGTTAGAAAGAAAATAAAAAAAAAACCGAACCGATCCATTTAATTATTGAAGAGTTACAAATTTTAATTTTAAACTTTTAGTTATAGTCATTAGGATCTTTTGAGTCTTTGAGATTAGACCATTATGTATTGTTTGAATGTCGTTTGAATGTTTGAGATCAGTTCGTTAAGGATTTGTTTGATTTGGATCGTTATGGAACGATCGTTATGGAACATTATGGATCCTTGATTCTTTGAGATTAGATCGTTAAGGATTTGTTTTACTGTATTTGTTTGACTGTATTTGTTTGAGATTGGGTCATTTTGCAACGTTATGGATTTTAAAGTTTTATTTTTGAATGCTATTAGTAGTCAATTAATCTGTATTTGAAAAATAAATACACCCAAATTTAATATTATTAATTTTTTTCAGCCCAAAAACTCATGGATTTGAATCCAAAAAAAAACCGAATCCAAACCGTAAAAGACCAAAAACCAAAATCCATGAAACCAAAAAAACCGAATCCGAATGGATTTGAAAATTGTAGAAACCAAAGTTCAGTTTTGGATTCGTTTTTAGCTAAAATCCGATTCAAACCGATCCATGCACACCCCTAGTCACCACCATCGCTACCACCACCTTCGACACAGTCATTGCCATTTGTAGCCTCTAAAAAAATCTTTACAATTAGAGGGTAGGGGTATAATTGTCGTTTAACACTGACATAATGAAAAATCAAATGACGTTTAGCATTGGGAGGTAAAGGTGTTACAAATGTACAAACCTTTCAACCATAGCCTTAATTAAAACCAGAAACAAATGGTGAAATTCATACAAACCACAAAAACGAATTGCCATAATTTACTCTAACTAACAATACATTAATTGAACTCACAACTTATTTTGATGTACACAAAACATGCATTATTATAATTCAAAATTTTAGATGTATCCAATTCTGAAAATACAAGATTAAACATTTAAAACTAAGATGAGAAATGAAGAAAATAAACAAGGGAATGGAGGTCTAATTGAGTGACAATCTGGGTTAAGTATGATTTGTATGTTCTGATGGAACCGGACAACAAAACCATGTATGTAGTCAGGATTAGAAATCTTTTATACCAAAAATAATGATTGGCATTTATATAAGGCATGGTCCAAAACTAAACTAAAGAAACATAAAAGTTGAACAAAATATCCTTAAAATTGAAGGCTTGTGTTGAAACAAAGCAAAAACTTAATTCTCCTCTTCTATTTTCCCCTTGTCACTCACGTAGATCCCATCAAGAAACTTACGAATATCCTTGTTCTTCACATGACATTTCTGCATGATGCATACACATAACTTATAAATCATCTCGTGCTATAAAATGATCCACGTAGCTAGCTAAAGCTTTGTAAAGAAAACGGTACCTGGTTTATTAAAGCACAAGATCGAGAAACAAGCTCAATATCATTCCCATCTAGCACAAGTTCATCCTTCACTTTCTCAGATCTGACTACAGTAACCCCGTTAAGCAGATCAACTTTTCGCACCTGTTCATCATGGGGTTTAGCACAAAAGATGGAATAAAACCCAATCAAAAGGCAAGAGGGGTATCAAGAAAAATCATTCAAATGTGTATAGCTTAAAACCCTAAGACCACATTATTATAGCTGTCTGTCACTATTCGCCATCTTTGACATTTTTACCAGAGTGAGGTGGGCAAAAGAAGGGCCGCTGCTCCCACACTTACACCACATAGCGTTAGAGTCCAACCGAACCCTATACATACCACCACCCCGACAATCATTCAGTATGTTTATTATGCATTAAGATAAGAGTCACATACGCAGTTGACATTTCTTTGTACGCACGATCCTAAATTCAATTTTGTTTACATATTTAAGCTCTTGTAATTGTTTCAAAAGATACTAAGCAGAAAAATTGCCACATCCACATGGCGTTTTATCTATAAGGGAATCCTAACTTGTTGACAAGATTGCAGGTTCCGGCAATAACACATATCACTGCTCTATCATAACATAAAGCCATAAAGCCCAACAAATACATGAAAAGCAATAGCATATTAAACAAGATCTACTTCCATTCCACAATCACAATCAAACACCAGACAAAATAACATATCACCATCAATTATTTAACACAAACCACAGACATTAGTTACTTTTCTCAAAAATGTTATATAAACTAACATGAATGATTAGATGTATTTCCTTATCAAAATCGTATAGCTGATACAAATGCATGAAGAAAAACATGGATACGGACGAATGTATTTAGTATTCAGATAAAGCATAGCAATAAATTAAGATGATAATGTGTTTACTACCTTCTTCTCGCCGAGAAAGTTACGGATCTCAATGGCGGTGCTTTCGTTAGTGATGCTAGCATTGATGGGGAAATGAGCATAAACGAAGCGCATCTTATAGCGAAAGCCTTGAGTCACGCCGATGATAAGATTACTAACATGACTGAGTGCAGTACGGATGGCAGCGGTGGTCTTCCGAGATCCGAACCAAGCGTCAACCTTCAGCTTCTGTTTGCCGGTCTCCTCGTCGGTGATTAGCTGGAAATCGAGATTGAGATGCTTGAAATTGCGAATGAGAGTTCCTCGCGGTCCTTTCACCTCGATAACCTTCGCCTTGACTGTTATCTCAACACCCTCCGGGATGTCCATGGTCTCCGATGACAAGATCGTCTTCATCTTCGAATCTTTGGAATTGGAGGCGAGGGAACCCTAGAAATGGAGAACGAACGATATATACCAATCGACAGTCGATACGTGTTTTAGGGTTGTTTAAACTAAACGGGCCGATTATCAGCAGCAGACGGGCCCAAAAATCTTACGAGTAACATGAATGACGGAGTGTTTATGAATGACGGAGTGTTGATAGGTAGGTAACATCAGTCTACCCCTAAAATTAGGGCATGGTAGCTTTAAACTTAAATTGAATGATGATGGTCATGATGATGAGAGATTGGTAACCACCTTTCGTTTAGTTTTTGGTATTTTATATGCATACTGGATTAAAGTATTGTTATTTGTTATTTTTTTATATTGTCAAATTATGACTCACTAGCATTATTGTTGACATAAGCGTGTATATTAGAAAATTAGTTGGAAGAATGGTCCGAAAGTTTGTAGTAGAACTTTTTTTATTATTATTTCTATTTAGATAATTCTAAGAAGTATGTGCGTACACTTGGCTTTTAAATAATTTGCTTTTGTTATTCTCACATCTGGATTGGGTGAAAGACATTTATCCTTATTCTTCACTATATAAGTGGTGTAAGTTTGTGTATTATGTTTATTCTGGTTTTAATTTGTTGTGTATTCCAATCATAAGAGTTTACAACACCTCATCAATAAAAAAGAGCGAAATACCTGTCAAAGACTCTTGATGGAGGTATTAGATGGTTATGACTGTAAGATTAAATATCATCTGGGAAGAAGCCAATGTAGTGGGCGACGTTTCAAGCAGAAAAGAGAGATGGAAACCGTTTCGCGTAAGAGCAAAGATGATTAATATGAAAATAATCCTAGTTGAATGAAATAAAAGAAGTCCTTAGGAAAACATTGGATGTGATGAGATTCACAGGCATATGGTTATTCCTCGTCCAATTAGGTGAGGTGAATTTCGGGATGAAATTCATTTAAGGAGGGGAGAATGTAACAACTATGAAAAATCTAGTAAATCAAGGGGAAGTTTTTCGTTTACGAACTGGACCCGGTAAGCCCAGTTGGGCCCGTTAGGCCCAGCAAAAGCCCAATTCGTATAATCGATGTCCGGATAAATTGTTAGAAGTGTTCTAACTGATAATTATATAATTTAAAGTATTGCGGAAGGATAAAAGATGAACTCGTGTGGAACCGGCAAAGTACGTTGTTTAATCAATTAATGTATCGAATAACCGGACATTATCATAAATATGATGATTCAGTGAGTTATGATAATAGACATATTAAACGAATGTTAATGTTTGCAAGAAAGACTATTCGGGTGATTAAATGCGATGTGCGTGAGCGGAAATGATAACTGGCACTTAACGTGTGTATGTCACTCACAGTGACGGAGAGGTCACAGAGACGAGATTAGTGTATCTGGTATTGCAAAATACTTGATCATTGATGTTCTGATCGCTAGAAAGAATAACTGTGGGAATTAGTGCGAGAAACGGTGAAATCGATAAATCATTCGACTACGCAATATTAATTGATATTGATCGTTTAACCCTTTGAGATGATTTCAATGAGTCTCTAGAGTTATAAACACATTGCTCAGTTTTTACTGAGAATTATAGTCGTATTAATATATTCGGTTCGCAAAATGATAGTAAACGAGACTCGCGTTGGATGCGTGCTTTCTACCGTGTGTGTAACATAATAATCATCATATTATATATAAGAGTAAATTACACCAAGGTCCCTGAGGTTTACACAAGTAATGAAAGAGGTCCCTAGAATTTTAAAATTATGGAAAAGGTCCTTAATGTTTATATTAGTGTAACGAAGAGCTCCCTCTGCTAGTTAACCCCGTTTGTATTTAACGCGGTTAACTAACGGAGGTACCTATTTCGTTACACTAATACAAACGTTAGGGACATTTTCCATAATTTTAAACTCTAGGGACCTCTTTCGTTACTTGTGTAAACCTCAGGTACCTTTTCCATAATTTTAAACTCTAGGGACCTATTATAGGGAATAAACGTAATTGGGATTATTATTGACCAAAAGGGCATAACTTTGATTATTAAAATCTAATAAACCTAAATTTTTTAGTCAATGTTATTTTTAATCTTCATGTCTTGTTTTATAAACAAAAATTCATATTTTAAGATCTTTAGTCAATGATTATTTTTATTTTTCTTGTTTTATTTTTTAAAACAAGAATCAATATTTTAAATTCTTTAGTCGATGTTATTTTAAATATTCTTGTTTTATTTTGTTTTATTTTTAAACAATAAAAAATCTTTTTAGAAAATATTTTCAAACTACATTTAAAACTTTACTAGTAAATTACACTAGAGGTCCCTGATGTTCACATAAGTAACGAAGAAGTCCCTAGAGTTTTAAAATTATGGAAAAGGTCCATAACGTTTGTATTAGTGTAACGAAAGAGGTCTCTCCGTTAGTTAATCTCTTAAATACAAACGGGCTTAACTAACGGAGGACCTCTTTTGTTACACTAATACAAATGTTAGGGACCTTTTTCATAATTTTAAAACTCTAGGGACCTCTTTCATTACTTGTGTAAACCTCAGGGACCTTTGGTGTAATATACTCTAATTTAATATGTTTTGAAGCAAATCATATATACCTACTTGTTGTTGATGGGCAAAAATATGCGAAAGGCAACCATAATGGAATCTTGAAGACTTGCTTGAGCTGCATATAAGCGATAATAATTGGCGCTCAAATCAACTGCAAAAGGGAACGACTCCAAAATGAGCACCACTTGTTAATGGTAAAAATAAGGAGTAAAAAACACAACCCTTCCATAAGGCCACACAAACCTTGCTGCTGCTAGAGTTGTTGCATTGCCACCTCTTTCCTGACCATATTTTGTTCCTAAAGCCGACATCAACTTTTCCACTTTTAATTAAATTAAGCTAAACATACAAATTTCACCCAGATCAAAGAACTTTATTAGGAACCAAAATTTATATTATAACAAAGATCAAAACCAAAACTCCATTAGCGCCCAAAATGAAATCAAAACTCAACTAGAGACCAAGATGATGTCATTTTCCAACTAAAATTGATTAATTAATATAAACAAAAAAAAACATTTCATCAACACATAAGAGCAGTACCAATCTGTTGGAGGTAACATCCCAAGGTTGGACATCGAAGTTGTCTAGGCCGACAGAAATGCAGCAGCCATCAGGTGCCAATTTCACACTTATTACCGGACCAATTGCTTCTTCGACGGTAACCAGCTTTGAGGTGCTCCTAATTGCAGCATCCCACACATACAACGATTATAAAGAGGAAATATTTAATATGTTATCTTACCATAAAGAAAAACTAATGACACAAAAAGAATAAAATCAAATACGAATCATCTACCATATTTTGATCTTTATCATAGACTACATACAAGACTTCAAACAAATCTTCACTAGATTTGCACCTTGTGATGCAAATCATGGTTTAGTGTTTAGATTGTATATCATAACTAAAAAAGACAGCAGAGCCAGAAGGAGAAAGTTTGAACTACCATCTGCAAAATCCTATAGCCTTGTAACTCCTCCATGATATGTATAATCAGAACGGAGAGGACTTTTTAACATAAAGAAGCATAAAACAGAATTCTGATAACAAATAGAATAGTTAGAAAGTTAACCCTTAAAATATATAATAACAAATGGAATTCTGATAAACATAAAATATGCTTTAAAATCTATGATCAAAAAGTTGCAGTCTCATAAACATACCAGGTAGAAGAAGCAGTGATCACTCCTTTAACAAACCTGCACCTGTGATGCGAAGGCTAATTAGAACATACCAGGTAGAAGAAGCGGTGATCATTCCTCTAACAACTTGAACTAAAAATCATCAATTCTCATGTGTATAACAAACATCCTCAATCATATTCTAAAATCCTCAAATTCTATATTCTAAAATCCTCAACACCATTAACTTTAACAAATCAGATTTCACATAAGCTTTCAACAAAACCATTAACCGTAACAAATGTTATATAAACATCTAACAAAATTTAGAAGCAACAAAAAGCAGGTTTTCATATAAAATTTCTAAACTATTAGTTGCACAAAATCAAAGCAGTTTTCTTACCAATGGTTACACAAAATTAAAACCCATGTTTTGAAACATAAAAAAGATTTTGATGTTACAGATGTGCAAGATTTATTAATCCCGTAGTAAAAAAATCTGACTATTGTTAATGTTACAGAACACAAACTAATTTCTGAACATAATGGTAGAAAAAGTGACCCAAGGGATTTAAGCAGTTTCCAGATCCGTTAGCCAGATCTTTAAAACCAATGATTTAATCAGATTTAAACCAATGATTTAATCAGATTTAAACCAAAGATATAAAGTTTCAAATAAAAAAATAGATAAATATAAAAATCAAATCAAGTATTACCAGAATAAGATTGGCAATGAAAGCCGATGGATGTGGCAAATAAGATGAATATGCTGACTTTATACACTTCAACCGAGGCTCCATCCTCGTCAAAAGAATCCAAATCAAAGAGCAATTCGCGTGAAACGATGAGAGAAACTGTTAGATTAGGGTTCCAAACAAGAGGAACCGTTGGATTTGTGTTTCTTCACACATGGTATGGATTATGCATCTACGTTCAAGAAAAGGGAGAAAGAACACTGTACTCTTACCGGAAAAGGGAGAAAGAACGCATCAGAAAGGAGGATCGCTTCTTTCTTCACCACAAACGGCGTCTGACTGTAGTATGATTCACAGGAGAAGGGCGCGCATGTTTACCAAAAAGAAGAGGAGCGTGGTTTAGGTATTTTGAACAGGTTTTCACAAGGAAGGTATTTAGAACCGGTTTATGATCGTTTAATAAAGTAAAGCTCAACACACTTGTACAATATGCTTCATGATTTGTACAATTCTTAATTTTTCAACTTTCAACACTCTCTCTCTTATCTCTATATTAAAGTATTATAGATAAATTTTTTGTAGAATTATACATAACATTTCGTGATAAGCAAACATACTAAAAACCATTTCTTGAAACTAAAATGAATAATTAATCAAAGCCAATCCAAACCCCTTTGGGCCTACGGCCCAACCCATAAGTACGCCCACCTCTAATGGGTTAAAGGCCAAGACCATATTTTAACCACAACCCAATGCCATAATGAGTAACTTAAACATGCTTGGAAAACATATAAACTTGAATCACCTACCTTTAAGCTAACCAAACCGAACCCTAGAACGCGTCTAAAACTATCTAGAATCTCAACCTAACATGAAAACGCAAACTATAGGTTATACACCCAAACCATAACTTAATTGGTCAAATAATTATGTTAGGTGCAACGCAATGAAAGAAACTCAAATCATTTTGGACATGCAAATGCTTAGTGAGTTTTCACATCTTTTCCCATTTTTATCTTTTTAATTATTTTGAGGTGATACATGCTCGTGAGTCTCACTTACTTCCCCCCCCCCTTTTTTTACTATTTTACTTATTTTGGGGGTGATACATATTCTTGTTTCAACATGTAATTATACCATTTATCGTACTCTCTTTTATTTACATTATCGTACTTGATTGTATAGTGGATGCTCGATACACGATAACGCATATGTTTGGACTAGTGATACTTACCCCGGCAAGTCGCACACGTACACAATCTTAGTTCTTGGTATAGGTCCGCGGGTAAAATGGGTAGCGCTATTTAGAGATCATGCCCCCAAGTCCTTGTACCCATGTATTTCGGGACGCCCTCACAAGGGACGATATTTTTGGCCTTTCACACATTGCGACCCCATGGTTGGGTCCACTCTTTATATTTTACGAGAAGACTCTATTGGCGAGTGATCGCACACAAAACAATTGGGTATGGACCACGAAGGATATAGGATGGTTGATTGTGGAACTATATTCATTTTAACACCATAGTATCCCATGGTCGATGAAACATCTACTTGATTACTATTGTGACGATATACGATAAAGACTTACTATTGACACATGTACGATAAACTTATGATTTTGGCTAAACGCAACGATAACTATGTTCTACTTAATACAAAGACACACTTTTGGCATACACAACGGTAACTACATTTTTCTAAATATAAAGGCTCATTTTGGATAAACATAACTACAAAACATACTTTTGGCAACCTGAAGAGAAACTCATTTTCGTACGATGATTACTTTTAACTAACCTTGTGAACTCACTCAACTTTTTATTTGACACAAATTCTTTTTGAGTATGTATCAGGTACCTAGCTTTTGAAGGCTTGGATTAGAAGGCCCAACGTAGACTCGCTCGCACGTGCATGAAGACAACCCTAGAAGACTATTAGCTTTCACCTTAGACAAGACTTATAAATACAAATGTGGTATTTCATTTTTCTTAGTTGTAACCTTGAACTTTTAAAATTTTAAAAGAATGTATTCATTTGGGCTTTTCAAACGGATATGATCTTGGCCATCTCGGCCTCCCAAGGGCTGGGGTGTGACATCACAACTTCTTCTTCATCGGTTGCCTCGTCACGAGGATTAATAAACACTATATAATCAAGTTCATCCTCTAAACTACCTTGATCATGCCTCCGAGCACCATTTTCTGGAGCAAAATAATTTGGATTAGCCAAATGACCAATCAACCTTTTTACTCGAGGCTTCTCTTGCTTCTTTTGATATGTGGCCAGATGACTCACAGTCGATTCAGTCATATGATTTAACTCCATGGCAAAAGCAACATTCGTTTGAAGATTTGGAAACAAATCATTTAAAATAATTTGAAGAAATCTTAGATACATGAGAACCTTCTTCTGCTTTGTTGTAAGATGATCATGCATGTAGAAGAAAATCAGTCCGGAAAAGTTGTAACTCCTGTCCAGAATAAGAGCCGACATTGCTAAAAGCATCGGATTGTTGGTCTGATCATGCCTAGCCATGCGGTTTCCCAGACAATGCAGAAGAACGTGCATCAGGAACTTGTATGACACGAAAAAATTGACTTTAAAAACCATTCCTGGTAGGATTTCCAGAATACTCAGCTCTCTTAAACAATGCCACAACATCAACAGCAGAAATTCAATTAGATCAGCGTCTTCAACATTAAACTGCAAGACTCTCCTAATTACAGCCTCAGTCATCACCACATTGTTCTCTTGAACTCTAGAACGAATACATGGTGAGTGGCAGAACAATCATATTGAGCAGAATTCCAGAACTCCTTCATAATATCAGAATACTTGAGTACGCCTTGTTGTAATAACGTAATAAATCCTAGATCTTGGTAGAAAATCAAATATGCCACCAAAATGTTTAGCTTGTTTCCATGATGCACCCAGATAGGCACAAATGTTAGGCTCTGGTGTAGAATCTAAAACAGTTGCCATGACTGAAACAAAAAACAAAAATTCAATAAATTTCAATTAAGATATGAGAATGCAATCCACAATATTCAGTTTATTCTCAATCGTCTCAACGTACAACTTTTGACAAAAAGTTGTCCATGGAATAGTCCCAACGAACTAGAAACTGAATGAATTGACAGAAATTCAAACTCAACGAACTAGACTTGATAAAGTTACCAAATGAACTAAAAGGTTAAGCGAACGAACTAGCAGTTCGTTGAACCAACAATTCACAAACCATCAGTTTCTAAAAATTTGAACTCTAGACCAAATGGTTTGAAATTAAACCTCACATTCGATTGTAAAAGTCATCCGGTTTGTTCGTAGTTTGTGGGTCCAAGAACCAAACTGATAAGAAATCGCAAATTCCCCGGTCAAAATTCAAATTAAAACCATCATTGTAATTAACATGAATCCTCACCTGTTGAAACAAACAAACTTTGATAAAAACGGTTGAAAATGATGAAATAAGGATGAACAAACGAGACAGATATAGGGCTCAATGAACTGGAATATTTAGTAAACGAATGAACAAACAAAAGTATATATAGGTATCTAGTTCATTGAGAACGAACCGGGCAGTTCGTTGGTCAACAAACCGGGCAGTTCGTCGGTCAACGAACCGGGCAGTTCCTTGATGAGTTCGTTGAAATAATATTTTACAAAAATACCCATGCACTTTGCACTTTGTCAAGTTTCATAAAAAATGTGAAATTTTTCCTTCAAATTTAAATTTAATTGCTGATGACACAAATTGGTATAGTTCACATGGCAAAAAATTTAATGTGAATGTGTTAGAGCATGTTTCGAGTGTGGTAATTACTGTGCGAATTATGTAATTCTCTAGATTGTTGAAATAGCTAGGTTGCCAACGTACCATGAAGGGTACCAGATGGTACGCTGCAGCGTACCAAATGATACGCTGGGTAGTCTGGTACGTTGGGCAGTTTACCTATAAATAGGTGAAGCTTAGCTTGTCAGTTTAGACTTTTGGTCATTTGTCTTTCTGTTGAGAGGAGAGGTCTGTCCAACCTCTCCCGAGCTTCATTGTTGTAAACTCCTTCGGTGTAACCATTTGACACAATAAATGACTAGAGTTCTCCGTCTCTATCCTTCTATGATCTGGAAACGATCCTTATATGGTTATACAGAATGCGCATTCAGTTGATCGAAAAGAAATCAGACATAAATCTTTTTGTTTTTTCTCAACTTTATGCTAAAACACACCTAAAATCTTTTTGGTATTTTGCATATGAATCAACTAACAAGAAATGTAAATTCAATAATTTATCTTTTTGTGAGAAAGATCGCAACGTGAGATCCTATTAGCCATAATGTCCCGTACACACTTCAATTTCGATGTAATCAGCATGCAAGCCCTACTTAATAGTAGATACAACATTTGCATGTTTATTTTAGCTTAGACATAATCAATTTCTACAACTTTCAGATATGATAAGGTAATCTTAGCAAGCATGAATGATATGGTCCCCAAACTATCAGATATCAGCAAGTAATATTTCTAATTTTTTCTATTTTCCCTTATTTTTCTTTTTGAGATATATAGGCTAGTGTGAATGCAAAAAGAATTCAAAATGTCAAGTCGTCTACCCTAACCTCGATCTTTCGATACGCAGATAGGGCCTTGGATTTAACAAAATATGAAAGTAAAACAAGTTGAATTTGTTCAATCAACATTATCTTAGATCGATACTCCCGTTTACGCAGAGATAATCCGAAGATTGAACGAAACGCCAAAGAAGATAACACATAACCTCAAATACCTAGCAATCAGGTCGATACTCACGTATACACAGAGAAAGCCCAAGTATTTAAAAGAATAAAGAAAATCAAACAAGTATAAATATTTCAAAATGAACACAAGCATACACACGGACAATCTATTATTCTATTTTTTTTATTACAAGCAACAATCATCAAGATGTTAACCACCATCATTCAACAAGAATTTAGTTTATATCTTACTAGCATGTATTAGATTCTTTAAGTACATCAAGCATCTTAAACAAGGATCTTACAACTTTTATTCCTACTTTATCCATGGTCGGACAACGTATGCTAATGTACCATCATTTCTCACAAATGTTGGATCAATTTCTCTTTCTTATATTTTCCATTTTTCAAACAAAAAATAGGCTATTTTTGGATTTTCTATTTTCAGAACAGAAAACACAATCTTTTTGGCTTTTTACATAATTTCCCCCTATGAACATAAAGAAAATAACAACTAACTAAAATTTAAAATGATCAACTGAGTGGTTCATTTAGCACTCAATCTTGCGATGCCATTGATTTGCAACAAAAAACTTGATACGGGTTTTGTCAAAAGCTTTTGTAAAAAGACCAGCTCTTTGAAAATCAGTATGTATCTTTTCCAAATCAATCATGTTATAGCATAATGTGACAACCCGTCTTTTTAGGTCTTTTCCTGATTTAAATAAAATTAAAACGATACAAATATCATGAGAACATTTACTTTAACTGATATAAATGTTGTGTGAAAATTTATGTGATTGACTTATGTTGACCATAGCAATTAGGGTTTGTGTAACCATCACTATACGAGCATGCACTTAAAGTCTAGACGTTCTATATTTTTTGATTATATGTATATCGCATGTTATGATCTCATATGAACGTTTTATCATTTTATGTGACAGTTACACTTATGATTTTATGTGATATATATGTATATATATATATGCACATTATTTTCTATGATTTTATGTGAGGTTTACACACGTTCGTTATGATTTCATGTTTATCAATTTATGTGAACTCGAGTATATATTCACGAATTTATATACATGATTCTATGTGACACAATGTGTGAATGCAATATGTATTCATATCTTATACAGATAGTATTCTAGAATATATATATATATATATATATGTATATATATATATATTATTTTTATAAATGTTGGGAAACCCTAACTGTAGTTTTATAAGTATGATATTTTATGAATATACGTTATTATATCTTATTAATACGGGATTCTATAGTAATAAATAAGGACTAAATACTATGTCACAAAGCTTGTTTACTAAACATTTAGATTAAGTCTAGCAATAGGTTGAATTAAAAACTTCAAGGGGGTAAGATGTGCATTATTAAAATGGAAGGTGTATTCTGTCATTTAGCAAAATTCAATTTAATTTGCATTAATGATAGCAGGACTGTTCGGACCTCGGCATTTAATTCCGAGCATCAATTCGCCGGTTACAACGATTGAGCCCATCACTCGATTACTACACCATAACCCGATCAACCGATCATTTTCGTATACCTCTACAATCATTTGAATGCAATAATCCACATCTTGATGACCCACGTTGAACATAAATCATAACCCATGTTCAATAGCTCTCATCTTGAACTCGAAGGATCTCAAAAACCGATACGACCTCGAACCTATAGCTGTATGAAGCTTTCCCGTCCCTGTATCTTGTTAGCAGGCGGCCACCACCGAGCAATCACCGCTCAACCTATATGGTAACACCGCCGCTGCTACCCTTTGAACCGTCGTGTCGTACGTGGAATTCCATCGCCATCATTTGCGTTCTGATCTGGTTATGATACTAGGTACAAACTGAAACTCGTTTTCGATTATGTTTCCGTAAGTTTTTGTTCGTGTTTATAAGGTCGTGTTGAACGTTAATGGTGGATCTGTCATGATTAGGGTTCTGATGTAGAAGATGAAATATGAACCACCGTTAATCGCTGATCTAATACATACAAAACAGAATAGATTACTAAACTTGAAGTTGTCTAAATGGTTTGGACTCTCTGTTATAACCAACAGGTCGCCGGTTCGAATCCAGCGATCAAATTTCTTTTTCTTCTAATTTTTGGAGACCCTAATACATACCCATTTCACATATACTTGGTCTAAATTGGATATAGAACGCGTTAAACGTTAAATATTATTATCCCTTGCGTTGTATGTCATGCATATCTATCAGTATTCGTTTCCCTCTAAACTAGTAACTTTTAAACTATTTAAAGATCCCTTTTCATCGAACGTTTGAATCCGGTTTTTCCTTTTTTATTTTTATTACTTAATTTACGGATTTGTCTGACTCAAAGCCATTCACCGATAGCTCCCTATGATATTTCGGTAGAGCTCTCGTAGAAATAATTATTTTGATCGTTACCCCGTTTTATACATATTAATTGGTAATTCGATATTAAATAATTTTAAAAAAATGTATAAGTTGGGCATAAAAGTATATATATGTGTGTATATATATATATATATATATATATATATATATATATATATATATAAAACCAACATTTTGGAAAATTTCTATATTTGTGTATAAATGTGCGTACACGAATAAAATACTTGTCATATTTTCCACTATAAACATTATAAGATATATATATTTCTATAAATATTTATAAATATGCGGGTATGTTTTGAGAACTCGTTATTTGCGTAATAGTATATTTTGTTGATATATATATGTATACATATTTTCTTATTCGATTACATGGATGTATATTGTTTTTCTAGATAATATACTTCTCGTCGAATTTTGTAATGTTATGATTTTGGCAATGTGTCAACCTTCAACTCGTTTTGGATTTAATGAACCTTCGTTCTGTCATGGTTTGACATTATTTAATTTCACTGTTGGTGTAGACTTAATCGTTTTCGATTGAACACGCACTTATATGTACATGCTCGTTAGGTGTTTGGTAGAGTACACAAGACTTGCTAGTTGCTACTTGCTGTTGTCATTTATCTGGAATTGTTGTGCACCCAAAGGTGAGTTTCACGGCCCCTTTTTACGTATTTTAATTTTGTTGGGGGTGATTAACATGCAAACACTTGAACTGTTAGATAATTATATCATCTGAATGATAGTGGCACACTTATGATAAAGTCCTCACTTTAGAGTTACTGTCAATATGACATCAGCGATAATTTATTTAGTAGATCTACTGGGTTTGACAGCCTCACCCGGGTCAGTCGCGCTGACACGATTGGATATCGAACGGG
The DNA here is from genome assembly GCA_039602395.1 of Deinandra increscens subsp. villosa. Lineage (NCBI taxonomy): Eukaryota > Viridiplantae > Streptophyta > Magnoliopsida > Asterales > Asteraceae > Deinandra > Deinandra increscens. The sequence continues at coordinate 50,071,316 of JBCNJP010000003.1, read as the reverse complement.
TGCTATAAACTTCTTAGTCTTAACGAGGCACAATTGAACTTGTCGAGCTTCAGTAACTGGATAGCTAGTTTATCTAGTCAAACGTGCACTGATTTCTTGAAAATAGCCTAGCTAGCTATTGATATATTATCTGGATTTTAAACTGAACTTGAACATGAACTTGGACTGTTATGGAACAATCAACATTGAACTTAAACTTGAACTGTCGATGTACAGTTGTTTTACACTGAACCGGGACTGTTGTTGAACAATCGATTTACATTACACTGAAACTAATTTTGAACTGATAAACATGTGAACTCACCAACCTTTGTGTTGACACTTTTTAGCATTTATTTCTCAGGTTGCGGATGTTCGAGTATCACGAGTACGCATGCATGAGTCTTTGAAACACTTTTAGTGTCTTTGGATAAGTCACGTCACTTTGGGTGACACTGTTTTTACTTAAACACTTTTATTGTATTTCCGCTTCCGTATTTGTAAAACTCTGAATTTATATTTTAATGGAATATGAAACGTTTTTATTAAATATTAGTCGTTTGGTGTAACTAATGGACGGCGATCCTGGTTTGTCATGCTCCCTGCGGAGGTATTTTGCGCGTGGATTTTTGGGGGTGTGACAGATTGGTATCAGAGCCATTGGTTACAGTGAACTAAGTTTCGTCTTAGACTGTAACTACTTTGCATTAGTCGCACTTAAAATTTTTTCTCATGCATCGTGATACTTACTCCTTCACATACCTAGTTTACAATAAGTCGTTTACATCATCCAATCCCCTTATACTCACGGAGAGGAGCCGGTTAGTCCTGAGTCATTTCCCCTAACCTCTCCGAGTTAGGTACCTCTTGGTTAACCTCCACGGTTGACAAGACGTTAAATCAGATCAGAGGATCACATCTTCACTCCAGACGAGTCGTTTGCTGCTCGGGATTATTCGAGACTGAAGGACTGGGCGTAGTACCCAGACGTTGGACGAGTGCTTACTTAGGAAGGTTGTGTGATACATCTTCCTGTTCTTATACCTTTCCCATAACGTAGGAGGTTCTTGTTATACTTGCCTTGCATATACTGCTCAATTCTCATGCTCTAAGAACATAAACATGGCGCGCAAATAGTGTGATCATTCAACTTCAGTAGTACCAACATTGTGTTGATTCAAGTGGTTTCTTATGGGGACATTTGTGTCTACCTTCGTTATCCTGAACATTTGAGATTTGCTTTGATCTTCCCAGTTCTTTCCCTTCTTATTTTTTTTATCGCATGGTTGCGTTAGAATCAAGCAACTTGAATGAGACTCTTATAAACTAACAATACCTGATGTGTATTCATTGATTTTTTTCTCATATATATCTAATTGGTGATCTAGTCGGTATGCGTGATTAAACCTTATTCATATCCTATTGAGCTAAATTTCTGGCTTACTCGCTTCGGGTGGGCCATTCCAACTAAAGCGGACATTTTGTTCTCCAAACTTGTCTTCCCAACGGATTCTGATCAATACAACTCTAGGTTAGTGACCCCATTCTTGATACCCACTTTGAGGATATCTCATCTGTACTCCGCCATACCTGGTAGCTGAAGTAAGAGGAACTAGGGTGACAATATAGAGTAATTTACAGTTACGGGTGCACACATAAATGTAATTTGCAGTATATGGGAATCCTGGAGAATCCTACTAGGCAAGCAAATGGTCGTGTTGGGACCAAATTGTTGTAAAAAAAGTTTTTTCTTCATTTTCTCTCATGGCATTGAAGTGAACATGTAGAACACAACCGGATGATCGAAGTCATCTATATTTGTAAACGTTATCGCACATGATCTCATCTTTCATGTATACAGATTCTGATCCATTCGAAAACTCTTGACGAAATCTTTGACTGGTTTGAACCCATCTTGAATCATAATTCTATGTTTACGACTTCACTTACCGTATCAATCCCTGGAACTTTACGATTGGATATACATTCACCAGACGAATACCCAAACAACATTGGATAAAAAATATGTGAAGCATATATCATGGGCACTGAAACATATTTCTTGGTTGAGAGCTCTTGTGATCTTTCCCTCTATATATTCTATTTCCTGATTTTCTTGTGCGAACCAAAACTTGTTTCCAGCAACAACGTCACTATTGTACAAACTAACTATTTCATTGCAAGCATATTTCTCTCTAATGGAGGTACTGATATTGAAGAGTCTTCCTAGATTCAAACTGATGACTTCCAACTTTAACGTAATGACTATTCCGATTGACCTTTTGAACCTGTATGATTGGTTTTTGACTTCATGATTCGAATCTTTTACGATTTAACAACCAACGATTCCTATTCCTCACGCTTTTGTAAGCCTTTATGTCATGGATGAGCTTTCAAGCCTTGAACCAGAAAGTGTTACACTTTTGGTTAGTTTTTCAATTAGTCAACACCATTGATGATGAGACTAACTTGTGCCTCAATCACGGTAACAATGCAAAGCTTTTAATGGAAATCCTGTTTACACCCATCAAGCATGAACTTCTTTTTATTTATAGCTAAGCGTACCATCGAACTTGTATTTTCCCTTCTTACACATCGAGTACACCAAGTTATCCACACATTTGTATATTTATTAACGCTTTTGTCGTAGCAAGTATCGGTAAATTTCTGGTACACGAATCCTTATCGTCCTTTTCAGAAAACTTCCATTGATGAGCCCCGGGCTTGAACTTAAACCTTATGGCCTATTTAAAATTTTGATCATCTTGAAATCTGAAGCATTATGATACTCACACTACGCATGCCAACCTCTTGACGATCCTCGCCAGAATAGCAAATCTTGCGCATCTTACTGGTCTTGTGAATGGAAGCATCTGCTCCTTTTATTTGCGTGACGTATTGAGGTTTTTTTCCTCTTATGAATGAAAAACCGCATGATCGAATGATCAACTCCAACTTTTAGAAGTATGTGTTACGAAGTAGATCAACTTTCGTTGAAATGAAACTACTTTTGAGTCGACGGACTTTTTGATAAACTTTCTAGCATTCATGGAAGTGATACTTCCCCCGGTCCATCTATATTCAGCACCCAATATGACATTTCGATCTGCAGTACATCTACTCTGAACCCATATGTACGACCATAGAAAGCCAAAACCACTTTTGAACATCCTGATGTTTTGTGTTTCACGGACATCCTCTTATAACACCTTCATGCGTTATCCTACTTTTGAAGACCTTTTGAATCGATGTTTTGATAGGAAATGAATCATGATTCATGAAGCGCAAGGACATTAAGGAGATTGAGCGTGCCGGTGAGCTTAAACAACGAACATTTCCCTAACGAGAAGTTTACTCTATTGGATTGTATAACCATTACACGTTCATTTCGACATCCATTTATGTGAATTCGTTGCCAAATCCTGTCTAGCACACCATATATTTTTCTCTGAATTTTATACTATCCATTACGTTATTTGCATCCTTCCTGTCGGTATCTTCACCAGTGCCAGTTTATACTCACAAGTTATTCTTGGAATGTGTAGTAGTGACTATCATAAGCTTGCTATCCCATCGCCTAATCGAATTCAGGAACCAAGTCATTCGTGTTTTTCCTCTATTTGCTATTCTCATGCTTGATGCCCTGCGTATTCCTGCAAAGCATTTTTCGGTATTCGGTACCTCATAGTTTACACCTTTATTTTGTTGGATGATGATATGTTGTATTTTTTTATGCTTTAGCAAGGTAATGTGCAAAATGATATGCTGTATGATATTGAACTTCAACTTGAATTTGAACCTAATTGTCTATGTGATTTCTTGAATAATTCTTAACATAATTGAGTAATTCCTTTCTAAAACAAAGTACTACGTGTTACCTTTTAAATGGCAATGAGATCTTGGTCGAATTTTTTTCGTTAGGCCTCAGTCCTTTTCTCACAAAATCAGTGTGTTACCAGTTATATTTTAGTATGTGAGCAACTGTTGAACAATTTTAACCATGATAAATAATTTATTTGCTTCTGATCTTCTCATATACGTGTTTATGCATGCTAAAATTTGAGAATCTAATCCTATGTTTAGAGTATATAAATTGATTAATCATTGAAGTGCTGGTCTAAACATAAGTTGAGTAGAATTGTATGATTAGCTATGTGTATGAAACGTGTTAGGAGCTAGGAAATGACATGCTATGAATGTATTAATTTTATTGAGTGTGAAAACCATACACCATACAAGGTCCTAAGTCTCCTACCTTGGTGGGAATGACAAGACTGTGTGAAGTTGCCCCGTCAAATTTGCACCGTATGGGTTGTGTTGGTTTATGAACTTATATGTTAGAGATATTCCATGTTAGGGTTGTATGCTAGTATATAAGGTGTTGGGACAATTGTATGCGTTGTATGGTAAAACCTTCATGATAGATTGCATGCTAGTACGCTTTAATCGCATCAATCTTTAAAATAATTCGTTGTAGAAACTCGTATGCTATCTGAACCGTTATAGCATTAAACGTGAATTTGAATGTTATTATGAATCATGTGAACTTAATTGGTCATAACTCCATAAAGTACTAAGTCAATCAATGGGTCCTTGTGCTAACTTGATCAGTCTTGTGAAATTCTATGCTATCTGTTAGTTATTGGGCAAATTCAAACATTTACATTTTCATTAGATGATGGGTCAATTAACCAAACATTGACTGACCAGATGCACACAAATTTTCTCGTACTCAAATTTCTTTCTCTTCGATTCACTTGGGTTATTGGTGAATGCGAATGCCTTAAGCGAGAACGAGACATGGAATGGAACTCTCACTCCTGCCAATGGTACAATAGCTGGAGGCTACGTGGACATATTATGGTCATTCTTTGCGTTGAAATTTTGATTTCAGATACTTACGTTATCATGTTACCTTGTTCGCCTTATAACTCGACATGGTTCACGTAATGTGATTGTTCGATTTGTTCATGAAGGAACGTGCGATATGAAAATCACCTTCTATACATTCGATTCGGATTTCTTTTGGAAATTCTATAAACATTTGCCATCTCATCAACACATTCTTGGTCTTAACATCCATCACTCATTTTGGAGTAGGCAACCTGATTTTTTTTCCGATACGTTACTGTCAATTCATCTCTTTAAACAATTGTCACTGATTTAAATTTCGCGACGAAATTCTTTCAACAAGGGGATGATGTGACGACTTAAAAAAAATCTTTCTTTTGTGACCTGCTGGTTAGCCACATTATTCAATTTTCGGGACGAAAATTCTTCAACAAGGGGATACTGTGACAACCCATCTTTTTAGGTCTTTTCCTGATTTAAATAAAATTAAACCGATACAAATATCATGAGAACATTTTCTTTAACTGATATAAATGTTGTGTGAACATTTATGTGATTGACTTATGTTGACCATAGCAATTAGGGTTTGTGTAATCATCACTATACGAGCATGCACTTAAAGACTAGACGTTCTATATTTTATGATTATATGTATAACGCATGTTATGATCTCATATGAACGTTTTATCATTTTATGTGACAGTTACACTTATGATTTTATGTGATATATATATATATATATATATGCACATTATTTTCTATGATTTTATGTGAGGTTTACACACGTTCGTTATGATTTCATGTTTATCAGTTTATGTGAACTCGAGTATATATTCACGAATTTATATACATGATTCTATGTGACACCATGTGTGAATGCAATATGTATTCATATCTTATACATATAGTATTCTAGAATATATATATATATATATATATAGATAACCACATGCATGTTAGTGAAGCATCTTGAAAGACAAAGGGAAACCATGAACAAAACTTTCGGTTCGTGGTATAAGGAACCAAAACCAAGAGTTTTGTGGAGCTAACCAACTAGCTCTTTGAAGCATGCATCCATATAAGCGGCTCTGATACCATTGATGGGTTTTAAGAACATTATCAAAGCCATTTTAACTCCTTAAAATGTAAAACGCAGCGGAAGAACAAAACTTTAGTTGTTCAAGTTGATATCAAAACCGATTTTGACATGCAAGATTAAAACCCAAACCGAGGATCCTTATATGGAGTTGCATGCTATCAAAACTTGAACACATCCATAGGTTGTTTATAAAGTATACCTTCTTCCTTAAGATGGAGAGAAAAGAAGAAGATGATGAGCTTGAATGGCCTAGATCCGAACACCGGATCCTCAAGCTTGTATACCCACGAGCTCAAGCAACAATCACACCTTGTTGCTAGGATTTCTTGAAGATCTTTCACACTCTTTCTTTCACCTTGAATCCGTATTCAAGCTTGAGAGAACACTTAGAAATCTGATTTCTTTTTCCAAAAGTGTCTTTTTGAGAGAGAGAGAGATGCACTTTAATGACCAAGTGTGTTAAAGAAGGGGGGATGAACCTAGACACTTTTATGCATGTCTTGGGAGAAGACAAAGCTTCTCCAATCACACCAAAGCTTTATGTCCGGTTTTTAATCATTTAGGAGGGAGATTTAAACCATTTTAAACCTCCTTTCTTACTTATATTAATACCCCTTTTTATTACATGTTTATTCCTTATCCTTATAAGGTGTCATGTAACACTTTGCATGACATGTAACATGTCTAATATCATATAATCCATTTATATGTTATGTAACAATATATTTAACCAATTAAATGATATTGTTATTTACTTCTTTAATATAAATCATCCATATGATTTAATCATAAGTGCAACCACTTAGAAACCCATTTCTAAAAGCCTTCACGTTGTAATATTTATTCATTTGATCATATCTAGAACAAATATTGTTGGTGCGTTGTCTAACTCGTTATTGGGTATGACCCGACTTGGATCATGAAGTACTAGCCACATCAATCTAATATGTGTCTTGGGCATATAGAGTCCAACAATCTCCCACTTGCACAAGATTCATAAAAGATTGATGCAAGCAGCAAATACCGCCTAACAACGGTTTGCTACCCCTAATATTCATGACGTAGTGCCATTCAATAACATCATCTCCTTCAAGTCGCCACTTGAAATGTTATAGGTGAAATTATCAATTATCCCTTTGTCACAGATGTCATGTTAAATCTAGAGACACAGAATGATCATTCTCTATTGATTTAACTTTGTAACAGGCCTTAGACATCTAACTCTCAACACATAAGAGGGACAAATTCCATCTCGACTACATACGTCTCTCACAATCACCCAGTATCATACCTGACTTTAGCCTTATGTACTGTCATGTTTCAGAGCAGCGAAGAACTAGGTCAAGGCATAACATAGATGAATATCAAGACCCAATATGTATCTCAGGTCGAAGGATACAAATGATATTCTCCTTTACTCAAGCTTACTTATGATCAATCAATTAAGATTCCATGGGGTAAGTCTTGAGAGCGGGTCGTCCAATATTTGTCTCCCACAAATATCTATGAACTCTGGTAGCAACCCATTGCTCCATATTCATACCTTATGAATATCCACCAATCCAAGTTCATAATAGTCTTACCTTCATATTTGTTCCCACAAATATGATCGACTACGGACATTTAGAATAAGTAACTTATTCACGGATTTAAACATGCAAAAAATGGAACACTACACAATTTAAATGAAATCCCACATTCATATAAAAGTGTCAAAATAAACATTGTTCCGATATCCAAATACAAAATATAAATCATATCCAATCACTAGAATGTCGAAGTCCCATAGCACAAACATGACCCTCATGCTTTGGGCGTTCTAGGAGCTTCGTGAGTGGATCGGCGACGTTGTCATCGGTGTGAACTTTGCGAATACATATCTTTCCTTTTGCAACTTCATCCCTTATGTAGTTGAATCTCCGCTCGATGTGCCTCACCTTTTGATGATCACGAGGTTCTTTGATTTGAGCAATCGCTCCCTCGTTATCACAAAGGATCTCTAGGGGTCCTTGAATGGTAGGAACAACCCCTAGTTCGGCAATAAATTTCTTCAACCATGCGGCTTCTTGCGCGGCCAAAGATGCGGCGATGTATTCTGATTCCGTAGTGGACAATGCAACCACATCTTGCTTTGAGCTCTTCCAAGAGACCGCCCCTCCATTTAAAATGAAGATATACCCCGATTGTGATCGAGAATCATCTCGATCCGTTTGGAAGCTCGCATCCGTGTAACCCCTTACAACGAGTTCCTTCTCATCGGATCCATATATTAAGAACATATCCTTAGACCTTCTAAGATATTTCAATATACTTTTGACAGCCATCCAATGGCTATTTCCTGGATTTTGTTGGTATCTACTTGTCATGCTTAAGGCGCATGACACGTCCGGTCTAGTGCATATCATAGCATACATAATTGATCCAATAGCAGACGCATATGGGATTCCTTTCATTTTGTCTTGCTCAACCTTTGAGCTTGGACATTGAGTCCTACTCAATATAGTCCCTCTTTGAATAGGTACCAAACCTTTCTTAGAGTTCTCCATCTTGAACCTTTTCAAGACTTTGTCAATGTATGCACTTTGATTCAAGCCTATCAGGCGCCTTGATCTATCCCTATAGATCTTTATTCCCAAAATATAGGTGGCTTCACCAAGATCCTTGATGGAAAAGCAACTTCCAAGCCAGGTTTTTACACCTTCCAAGGTTGGAATGTCATTCCCAAATAGTAGTATGTCATCTACATACAATACTAGAAAAGTTATTATACTCCCACTAGCCTTCTTATACACACAAGCCTCATCCTCGTTCTTGATGAAGCCAAATTTCTTTATCTCTTCATCAAAACGCTGATTCCAACTCCTTGATGCTTGTTTCAATCCATAGATTGATTTCTTTAACTTACACACTTTATTAGGATGTTTTGGATCGACAAAACCCTCGGGCTGAGCCATATAGACATCTTCCTCAAGATATCCATTTAGGAAAGCTGTTTTGACATCCAATTGCCATATCTCATAATCATAATGGGCGGCTATGGCAAATAATATCCTAATCGACTTTAGCATTGCCACAGGGGAGAAAGTTTCATCATAATCAACCCCTTGAGTTTGAGTGAAACCTTTTGCTACAAGTCGAGCTTTAAATGTGTCTAAGTTCCCATGCATGTCGGTTTTCTTCTTGAAAACCCACTTACTTCCAACTACCTTGGAGTTAGGAGGTCGCACTACCAAGTCCCATACTTGGTTGGCATGCATGGATTGCATCTCAACGTTCATGGCTTCCAGCCATTTGTCCGATTCGGAATCGGTCATTGCATCATGGTAAGTGGTTGGTTCATCTGAATCTACCACATAGCATCCCTCCATGAAAAATCCATATCTTTCAGGTGGACTACTAGTTCTACCAGATCTACGAACGTTGTGTGTGTCTTGATCAACCATTTGATCATCTCCAACAATTTCTTGTAGAGGGCTAGTTTCAACCAAACGTGTATCGGCTTGTGGTTCTTGATCCTCCTCAAGTTCCACCGCTCTTGCACTAGTTCCTTCCATAAGGAACTTAGTTTCCAAGAACTCGGCCTTTCTAGCAATAAATACCTTTTGCTCTGTTGGATTGTAGAAGTAATATCCTATACAATCTTTAGGATATCCTACAAATATACACTTAGTGGACCGGGGATCTAGCTTGTTTGAAGCATCATGCTTTACATAAGCTTCACAACCCCACACCTTTAAATAAGATAAGGATGGAACCCTTCCATGCCATAACTCAAAAGGTGTCCTTTCCACTTTCTTGGTTGGGGCCATATTCAAAATACGGGCCGCTGAGAGTAGGGCATAACCCCAAAATGATAGAGGTAATGAACTTCTACACATCATAGATCGAACCATATCCAATAGGGTTCGATTCCTCCTCTCCGATACTCCATTATGTTGTGGCGTCCGAGGTGGACTAAGTTGTGAGACAATCCCACAACTCCTAAGATAGTCTTGAAATTCATTGCTAAGGTATTCACCTCCTCTATCCGAACGAAGGATCTTTATTGTTTTGTTGAGTTGATTTTCTACTTCATTCTTGAAGATTTTGAACATTTTAAAAGCTTCATCCTTGTGTGCTAACAAGTACACATACCCATAGCGACTATAGTCATCGGTAAAGGTGATGAAGTATCTTTCACCATTCCTAGAGGTTGGCTTAAAAGGTCCACATACATCCGAATGTATGATCCCTAGAAAATCTTTTGCCCTTTCGGTAGTTCCACTAAAAGGTGCCTTAGTCATTTTCCCTTGAAGACAAGATTCGCATACGTCATACGAATCACATTCGTTTGTTTTCAAAAGACCACTCTTTTGTAATGCTTGTATGCGGTTCTTATTAATGTGTCCAAGGCGGCAATGCCAAATGTAGGTGTCACTCAAATCTCTTTTGAGTTTCTTGGTGGTGGTTTGGTATATTGAGCTATTACATGAAGTGTTTTCATGAACCAATTCATAAATACCATTTAAAGGGCTAGCTTTAAAATAAAACACTTCATTCATTGAAACATGGATATCATCGTTAACAAACATAAAATCATATCCAAAATGTCTTAAACGGGAAACGGAAATTATGTTCCTAGTCAAACTAGGAGCATACAATACATTATTCATAATTACTTCCAAACCACTTGGAAGTTCCAAAATATAGTCTCCTTGGGCTTCAACTTGAACTTTCGCTCCATTGCCCATAAAGAGACTAACTTCTCCCGTCTTCAATTGCCTATTTCTTTTGAACCCCTGCAACATATTACATATATGAGTTCCACATCCGGTATCCAATACCCATGTGTTTGAAGAAATAGCATTAAGCTCAATATAGATCATAAAGGTCTTACCCGAGGTTTGACCTTCATCTTTCTTTGCTTTCAACCCTTTGAGATAGGTTGGACAATTCCTCTTCCAATGTCCTACCTCACCACACTCAAAGCATGGATCATTTGAAGCAACCTTTTGCTTCTTCTCCTTCGGTTTGGGGGCTTCTTTCTTTCCCTTCCCCTTGACGAAACCCTTTCCTTTGGCAACCTTTGCCTTTGAGGAGCTATAGGTAGAGCGAGACCTCTTCTTGCTACTACCTTCATTGATCGTTAGAACGGGCACAACACTTTTGCCCATCCCTTGCTCGGCCGTTTTGAGCATCCCATGAAGCTCGGGAATGGTCTTCTCCCAACCATTCATATTGTAATTCAATACAAAAGTGTCAAACTTCTTTGACAAAGAGTTGAGGATCAAATCCGTAGCCAACTCTTTTGAAACGGGACAATTGAGCCTTTCAAGACGATCAATGAGGCTCTTCATCTTAAGAACATAGGATGAAACCGTTTGTGACTCGTCCATACGACATGCATGGAGTGCCCGAACCGTTTCGAAGCGCTCGGTCCTTGCCTTTTGTTGGAACATTTCCTTCAATTGGCATATCATGTCGTATGCCCCATGATTCTCTAAATCCTTTTGAAGCTCGGGGATCATACTTGCTAGCATGAGGCATGAAACTTGGACTGAGTCCTCGGTGTACTTTACCCAATCGGCATAAGCCTCAACGTCTTCGACATCGGGTTCGTCGGGGATAGGATCGTCCAACACATAAGACTTCTTTTCTTGTTTGAGAACAATTCTCAAGTTGCGGTACCAATCCACGAAGTTGTCTTGGTTGAGACGATTCTTGTCTAAGATGGATCTTAGTGATAGGTTATGGACGTTTGCGGCGGGGATGATTTCATTATTATTGGCCATCTACAAAATTTAACAAAGTTCTATTAAGTATTTTCGATATCAATATGAAATCTTTTAATTTAATTAATACCCTTTTATGTCTCATAGACAATTAATAAATTAAAACCTAGAATCCAACGTTACATTTAAGTTGTGGTTAGGTGACCTTTATCCCATGACTTAAATTAACAAGGTAGTCAACGTTTGACAATTGCAACTCTTTGCAACTTCTAGTAGTATGGGATCGATTAAACATCTTATGTTTAGTTGGCATGTTTAATCCCATCAACGCCTTTGGTTCCCCATGCTTCGGTGACCCTATTCACATGGTCTCCAAATCAAGTTGTCCTACTTATACACACGTGTAAATTTACACATGTAAGTGGTTAGGTGACCTTTATCCCACATACATGGTAAACCTACCTCAAATATACAAGTTCCCTCAAATACGGTTAGGTGACCTTTATCCCATAAAGAGTTTACAAGCAAATTGAGTGTTGTACAAAAGGATGGCGTTTAAACTTGTTTTCAAAAGGGTCGTTTTTAGTTTTCATAATTCTAGTGTAAAAAACTCTATGTACCATACAATTCACATGCATTCAAATATATGGTACCCTAGTGTTGTTTGAAATCCATATTTCATGGTTCTTTTAATAAAACCCATTTTATTAATAAATCATCATCAACTTAATAAAACCCATTTTATGAGTCTTTGTTAATGATATTTTAAGAACCGGTTTTAGCTTGTTAATATTTATTAGTTTGTTTTAGCATGCATATCCAAATATCATCCAAACATGAAAATAAACAACCACACAAGCATAATAAAATAGGTGCATAGCCATAGCCAACTATTGACAACACTTGTTAGCCGAAACAAGTGTGTGTCAAGGTCTCTCCTAAGGGACAAGATCACACAAGTGATGTATAGGTGAACTCCCACTTGACCCCGCATCCAAATGCTTCAAGTGACCTCCTTTGGTTGTGTTTTGCTTGACTCCTTTGGGCATCCAAGATCCTCCATCTTGTGCATTCTTCCTTTTTACAAAATATGGATCCTAATACATTTTTCTAGTAAAACAAAATGCACCTAATCTATTACATTACATACCAAATGAAATAAATAGATTACATGCCCAAAATGAGGAACTTGAAATTATTACAACTTTTGAATAATTACAACAAGCACAAACATTCACCACAAACAATCACAAGGTCTTTTGGCTAGGCTTTATGCACCAAACATATATCTAAAAATACATCCATATGTATAAATGGTTCCCTTTTAACCCATTTCCTTTTTCGGTCCAACACAAAACCGAAAACTTGGGTTTGTTGTCCAAACAACAAAAACAACAAAATGATAAAATGTTTTAATCTTTCAAGATAACCACATGCATGTTAGTGAAGCATCTTGAAAGACAAAGGGAAACCATGAACAAAACTTTCGGTTTGTGGTATAAGGAACCAAAACCAAGAGTTTTGTGGAGCTAACCAACTAGCTCTTTGAAGCATGCATCCATATAACCTGGCTCTGATACCATTGATGGGTTTTAAGAACATTATCAAAGCCATTTTAACTCCTTAAAATGTAAAACGCAGCGGAAGAACAAAACTTTAGTTGTTCAAGTTGATATCAAAACCGATTTTGACATGCAAGATTAAAACCCAAACCGAGGATCCTTATATGGAGTTGCATGCTATCAAAACTTGAACACATCCATAGGTTGTTTATAAAGTATACCTTCTTCCTTAAGATGGAGAGAAAAGAAGAAGATGATGAGCTTGAATGGCCTAGATCCGAACACCGGAGCCTCAAGCTTGTATACCCACGAGCTCAAGCAACAATCACACCTTGTTGCTAGGATTTCTTGAAGATCTTTCACACTCTTTCTTTCACCTTGAATCCGTATTCAAGCTTGAGAGAACACTTAGAAATCTGATTTCTTTTTCCAAAAGTGTCTTTTTGAGAGAGAGAGAGATGCACTTTAATGACCAAGTGTGTTAAAGAAGGGGGGATGAACCTAGACACTTTTATGCATGTCTTGGGAGAAGACAAAGCTTCTCCAATCACACCAAAGCTTTATGTCCGGTTTTTAATCATTTAGGAGGGAGATTTAAACCATTTTAAACCTCCTTTCTTACTTATATTAATACCCCTTTTTATTACATGTTTATTCCTTATCCTTATAAGGTGTCATGTAACACTTTGCATGACATGTAACATGTCTAATATCATATAATCCATTTATATGTTATGTAACAATATATTTAACCAATTAAATGATATTGTTATTTACTTCTTTAATATAAATCATCCATATGATTTAATCATAAGTGCAACCACTTAGAAACCCATTTCTAAAAGCCTTCACGTTGTAATATTTATTCATTTGATCATATCTAGAACAAATATTGTTGGTGCGTTGTCTAACTCGTTATTGGGTATGACCCGACTTGGATCATGAAGTACTAGCCACATCAATCTAATATGTGTCTTGGGCATATAGAGTCCAACATATATATATATATATATATATATATATATATATATATATATATTATTTTTATAAATGTTGGGAAACCCTAACTGTAGTTTTATAAGTATGATATTTTATGAATATACGTTATTATATCTTATTAATACGGGATTCTATAGTAATAAATAAGGACTAAATACTATGTCACAAAGCTTGTTTACTAAACATTTAGATTAAGTCTAGCAATAGGTTGAATTAAAAACTTCAAGGGGGTAAGATGTGCATTATTAAAATGGAAGGTGTATTCTGTCATTTAGCAAAATTCAATTTAATTTGCATTAACGATAGCAGGACTGTTCGGACCTCGGCATTTAATTCCGAGCATCAATTCGCCGGTTACAACGATTGAGCCCATCACTCGATTACTACACCATAACCCGATCAACCGATCATTTTCGTATACCTCTACAATCATTTGAATGCAATAATCCACATCTTGATGACCCACGTTGAACATAAATCATAACCCATGTTCAATAGCTCTCATCTTGAACTCGAAGGATCTCAAAAACCGATACGACCTCGAACCTATAGCTGTATGAAGCTTTCCCGTCCCTGTATCTTGTTAGCAGGCGGCCACCACCGAGCAATCACCGCTCAACCTGTATGGTAACACCGCCGCTGCTACCCTTCGAACCGTCATGTCGTACGTGGAATTCCATCGCCATCATTTGCGTTCTGATCTGGTTATGATACTAGGTACAAACTGAAACTCGTTTTTGATTATGTTTCCGTAAGTTTTTGTTCGTGTTAATAAGGTCGTGTTGAACGTTAATGGTGGATCTGTCATGATTAGGGTTCTGATGTAGAAGATGAAATATGAACCACCGTTAATCGCTGATCTAATACATTCAAAACAGAATAGATTACTAAACTTGAAGTTGTCTAAATGATTTGGACTCTCGGTTATAACCAACAGGTCGCTGGTTCGAATCCAGCGATCAGATTTCTTTTTCTTCTAATTTTTGGAGACCCTAATACATACCCATTTCACATATACTTGGTCTAAATCGGATATAGAACGCGTTAAACGTTAAATATTATTATCCCTTGCGTTGTATGTCATGCATATCTATCAGTATTCGTTTCCCTCTAAACCGGTAACTTTTAAACTATTTAAAGATCCCTTTTCATCGAACGTTTGAATCCGGTTTTTCCTGTTTTATTTTTATTACTTAATTTACAGATTTGTCTGACTCAAAGCCATTCACCGATTGCTCCATATGATATTTCGGACCCGTGGAGCTCTCGTAGGAATAATTATTTTGATCGTTACCCCGTTATATACATATTAATTGGTAATTCGATATTAAATAATTTAAAAAATGTATAAATTGGGCATAAAAGTATATATATATGTATATATATGTTGATGCATGAACCTTGTGTGGCCGTTACTGTTCGAATTGTCAAACAGACTGATTTGTCAGAAATATGAACTGAGGTCCGAACCTCAGCCGAACTCCAGATTCGGAGTTGTCCGATGGTGGTCCGAACTCCAAGTTCGGAGGAAGTTCGGAGCAGGTTCGGAGGTTACCCAGTTCGGACAGAATGAAGAAGTATAAATAGTTTCGTCTTTGTATTTCTTTGTAAGTTTCTGTCTGGTGTCTGTGTGTTCAGAGGGGAGGTTCTGTCCGACCTCCCCCAGAGCTTAAACGTTTGTATACTCCTTCGTTATGTAATCATTCGACAAGATTCAATGACAAAACTTCCATCTCATCCATAAAATAGATCCATATACGGTTTTTCAGTTTCTCGAAGTTTTTAAGTTCAAATTCACGTTTTTGCGAAAATGTCAATCATTTTTGAGTTCGTTTGATTGTTTCGAGTGTGCTTTTGTCACACCCTGAACTTTCAGATACGGAGGCGTGTGACGTCATGGATCATAGTCGTGGATACACAGAACGACCTCTATCAGATTAATATACGTTTGAAAAACCGAGTATGTCATCAAAGTTGCAGCGGAAAAATATGTTAAGACGACATTGTTTTACAATACTGAAATAGAAATTGTTTCAGAGATGTTAAGATAGGAAACATGATAAATAGTTAAGTCTTGAAATTGCTTCGACCAAGGATTTAAAAGGGCAAGTGTTTCATGAGTTATTTCATGATGATGAATGAGACTATGACTCCATAATGCAGGCCCTAAGGTTTGATGTCCCATTTGCATACGGTCTGACTTGGTTACCTGAGAAATACATGAGTTTGGAAAGGTCAACATAATGTTGGTGAGTTCACAGGTTTTGGATTCTACAAAATTTGTAAAACAGTTGATGATATACATGATATTATAAAGGTTACTCGTTGTTGCATTGATCTACTTGTTCCTTGATTTCAAACACTAACAGATTTACCCATCAATGGTAACTTCCCCTAAGAAATACCAATGGCAAAGAATAACTGACATGTACCCCCAGACTGGTTACCGGTGAGTCAGAACTGGAGCGACCAGCTAAGGCAGGGTTGTCAACCCAAATAGATCTATTCACTAGTCATCGTTTCGTTATGGAACTAATTGAAATCAATTGATGATGGGATTTGTAGCAATATGTTATTAGCAAAATTACTATGAAGTGGTATGAAAGAACAGATAACCAATAACGTAACAGTAATACCATAATATCAAGTAAAAAGATTTGTTTGATCATGATTTCTCCCCCAAAAATATAAAACAGTTTATAAAGGAAAGGGGGCCGTGAAACTCACTTGATTCAAGATAATGATGAAAGATGTATCGCGCTGGATGTAGCAAGCAAACCGTGTCCTAATAATAATTAATAAGACGGTTTTAAGGTATTGTTTCAGTTGGATAATGTTCAGTTACCCAATGATCTTGGTCGAGTCTTGACATAACATTCCCGTTTGTATTGTTTGGAAAACTCGTTTGGAATATTTATCGTTCAAATAAATATTTAGGTTATAGTTAAGTAAATATATAACTTGTAGAAATAATTATAAATCATATAATTATTTTAGGTTTATGCGAATATATATTTAGATCAAGTTTTGAACATCGAGACAAATAATAAAGCATTTTATTATTTGAAGTTCATGTTATATATGTTAAGCTTGAGATTACAATTATAGACAAATAGTTATATATATAAGTCATAGAAACATTTATGAAAATAAATATATATAACTTATAGAAATGGTATATGTTTTAATATTCTCAAGATTCTAGAAAATATAAGTCGTTATATTTTCAGAAATTTAGTCATTAGCTTTGCCGCTATACGATACAAGTATCTGATAAATGATTGTTATGAAAATTAATATTTAACTCCGTAAATATTATTATGTTTGTGTTATCTCAAATAGTTTTTCTAAATTATATTTAGAAAATAATAAAATATTAGAATGAGATACCTGATGTGTTTTTAACACTTTTAGGAAAATATATTTGTAACAATATATAAGTCTCATCTCGTGAAAGTCTAAAATATAACTCCGTATATTTTTAGGTCCAACGTCCGGAATTAATATATTATATATATAGGTATTCCGTTAAGTAATACGATATGAAAAACTAATATTTAAGTCCTTAAATATTACCGAGTTGTAATAACTTAAATAAATATTTCAAGTTATTATAAATAATGAGATCTAAAAATTTGAGCACTCAGTTATTAATTATGAGTCCAAACGCTCGGTATTTAGAAATATATATGTTTTATAAAAAAATAAACACGTTTTTATAATTAATATGCTCAATAATATACTCTTTATATTTTATGTCCAAATATATATTCGTTTATATATTTTTAGTCCAATGTGTCACTTTGACGGTCCCCGAGTCAGTTTTTATACCGCTTGGTCTATAATATTTTTAGTCCTCAAAACGATTGTCAAAAATATACTATGACACAAGTGCTTAAATATTAACGTTAGTTTAATATTTAAGATGGTTTGTTCATTTATATATATTTAGTGGGTGGAGTGTCAAGACTCGTTTTGGGGTGATTATAAATATCAAAAATGAACAACGAAAATTATTAAATTGAGAAGTTTAGATTTTTACCTCTAGCACTAGGCTAGGTGATGAACCGAAAGAGGCGAGAATATCTCCGTAAGGCCGATCGAAAAATATCGAGTTTTTAAAGTTTGTCTCGAAAGGTAAAGTGGCCTTTTGCGGCCTAGTTTTCGGTGGTTTACGGTGATCGGTAGGGGCAAACGTTGAGGCCGTTTAGAAGGTGGCCGGGTGGACTAGCCGTTGGTGGTGAAAGGGTGGTACTGCGGTGGTCCGACGGTGGAGAAACGGTGGCCTACAGATGGCTGTTGGGGTTGTCTTGCTTCAAAAAAAAAAAGAAAGTTTAGGTTCTGAGCATGGAAGTCGCGACTGGGACTGATTTGCTTTATTTCTTTTTTTTTTTTTTTTTTGTTCTTTCATTTTATATATTTCTCAATATATATATATATACACATATATACTATATATATATATATATGTGTGTGTGTGTGATGATGATGGTGACGAAGGTGGTGGTGATGGCATCGGATGATGATGATGAAGGTGGTGGTGAAGGCTTGGTGGTGATGGCGTTGGATGGTGGTGGTTGACGATGATGATCACGATGGTGGTGGTTGACGATGATGATCACGATGGTGGTGGTTGACGATGATGATCACGATGGTGGTGCTTAACGATGATGATCACGATGGTGGTGGGGGATGGAGGTTACGGTGGTGGTGGCTTGTGAGCCGATGGCTCAGTGGAGGCGGGCAGGTGTGGGGTGGCGTCGGATAAGCTGCAGTAGCAGGGGAGGAGAGGTGGACGCATGCCGTCGGGTGGTGACGGTAGGCTGTGGTCACCGGCTTCGGCTGGGGTGGTGGTGGTGTGTGGTCGGTCGCCGCCCGAGAGGGAGAAGGGAGAAAGAGGATGGTGGTGTGAGTGAGTTGTGCTATGAGTTGGGGTTTTAAAGAGGTGATTGAGTGTGGAAGTGAGAATGAGGGAGTGGGTGGGTTTGCTTGTTGCAGGAGGGTGGCGTGTGAATGTATTTTGACATGTGCAAATTCTCTAACTCTAGTTAAGTTAGGGGCTAACCATAGTTTAGGTGGTGTGGTTAGGAGGTTTAGGTGTTGTTAATTTTTATAAAAGTTAACAGTTTTCTTAACTATTTTATAAAATCTACCAATATAAATGTAGTGTCATCATAAAATAATTAATTCAAAGTCGATGGAGACTTTAAATGGGCCGAAATGTAGAGAACGGGTGTCGGGCCGGTACAGTTCGTGTTAGGCCGGTATACGAGGCTTTCTCCGATTTTCACGTGGTTCATCTCATTATTCACTAAAATTAGTCGGGAATATTATCTTTGAGCTTAAAAGTGTCGGGTGACCCGTTGGGATTTATTTTTGGGCTCGGTTAGTTTATTTCGCGGTGTTTGGCCGGACTGGGCCCAATTCGCCATACGGATGAATCACACTGAATCGTTCTGGCGTTTTGATTGGGAAGAGTTTCTAAATAATTTACAAGACTCATATATTGATAAACAATTTTGTTTTCGTCGTAACTTAATTATTTAGAAGTTTTGTTTTTTTTTATTTATTTTATTTGCTCGCGTACCGCGTCCAGAAAATAAATAATTTATTTAAATTGTTTTAAGCTCAAATATTTTTCGTAGTCAAAACTAACTAAAGTTTTAAATAAAATATTCGCTTAAAGTGTTCGTCGGGTGTCGGTATGATGTCCTACGACACCGTTTTAAGAAAAATATAAAAGTCATTTATATTTTATTTTTCTTATTATTAAAATTCCACCAAATCACATGGTTGAATTTCCTTTTTGTTACGGGTATGTTTATCCATTACAAACGTGGGAATTGTCAAGGTTGGACGTTTACGTGCATAGTGTTTACTAACAATACTATTAAATTAAGTTATGCACATGTATAGACGTATATATATATATACGGTCAAAGTATATGTTTGACCTTAGATTTTTGACGGGTTGTCACATTCTCCCCCCGTTGGAAGAATTTCGTCCCGAAATTTAGCTAATGCCGATTGATGGCTCTGCATCGGTGGACAACTTAAGCTAATTTGTCTGGTTTGATTCTCGCTTACCCAGATGATAGTTTTGTCATTGACAGGGATGTCAACGATCCATGTCGTTGGGAGTGCGATTCTGAGTCCATCTTTGGATCTCGTGATCCTTGATTGTTACGACTCTCTAACGAAGTGGAGTCGATAGAACATCCACAATAGTTCGTTAACAAGATGAGTGTTAGACACATAGATGAAAGAAGTTTTGAGTTTGAAAGTTTTGGACAAGTCATGATTACTCACGGATGGGCTCTACCAGGATTTTCATGTAGTTCAGATTACAATTATGTGTGCACCCACAATTGTGATTTGCCTTACATGACAAGCCTAGGCTTTGCTCATACTTGAGTTTTCAGTTTTTGTTGGAATATGCAATGTATCGAGGACAAGATGGCTTATGGAAAAGTGTAGATTGATTCGCTAACCAACAGGATCTTTCTCGATTCCCGAGAGTTCTATTGATAGTAATGATGGAAATGCGGTTTGGCTCCAGTTTAATGGTTTAAGATCTTGATAGGTTCTGAACAGGATGGGTTCGTGGGCCACTGGTCCAATCCGATCTAGGATTCCTAGGGACCAATGTAACGAGGATTAAGCATTTCTTGCTTTCCAGGCCTACCAACCTCTGTCTGAGAAAGAATTCATTATAAGGTTTTGAACCCTCTTATAGATTCTAGGGGCTCGCGTCGAGCGTTAACATAGGTTCTCTTGGTGATTACCTATGGCTTTCGAAAGGTTTGGAAATTAGGAAGGCCGTTTTAGTGTTTCATGAACTATCTCTGGACCAGTCAGTTTGCTGTTACCGGCTTCGGTCCAGCAAAGGGGCGGATGACACTTTCTTCCATATGAGGCTTCGAAAGGGTGTAGCTTGAATACTCGAGCTCTAACTATTGTTATATGAAAGCTTGGCGAGTGGGAAAAGGGTTGTCTCAACCATTACCTAGGTTTGAATTTTCCATTCGCTTTGATCATGAGCATAACTCCTTTATACTTTCATACATCTTGTTGGATCCCTGGTAACTAGAATATCTAGTCTTGTGCGCTTTATTTAAGATCAAACATTCCCAGGTCCAACACTCTATGTCTATCCACAAGGATTAGGTTTCATTTGGTTTCCTTACCAATTGCCTTTTGATTCCATGAAATCATTCTTCTTGTTTGAGTTCTTCCGCTAGAGCTTCAAGTTGAGCATCACGATCTTACGATGTGAGACTAGTATGAATGGTCATGCCTAGTGCTCGAACTCGAAGAGGCTAAACGCACTCCATCTACTCAATGCATCCACCACAATGTTAGCTTTGCTAAGATATAACGATTCTCGCGATCGTAGTCGTTGAGTAGCTTAATCCATTGGCGTTGTCTTAAAATCAGATCCTTCTGATTGAAGTTATGCTGGAGACTTTATGGTTAGTGAATATGATACACTCCATCCCATACAAGTGTTGTCTCCAAATCTTCAGAGCGAACACCACAGTTCTAAGCTCTAGATCGTGGGTTGTATAATCCTTCTCATGATTCTTCAGTTGTCGAGAAGCATAGGCAATTACTTTCTCTCGTTGCATTAGCACGCATCCCAAACTTTGATGCGAAGCATCACTACAAAATCTTCGATTTCGTTAGGTAAGGATAGGATCGGCGCGTTGCAAAGTTTTTGCTTCAACGACTGGAAGGCTCCTTCAGTCTTGGCATCCCAAATAAACTTTTTATCTTTCTATGTTAAAGTGGTCAGAGGCTAAGCTATTTTTGAGAAGTTCTCAATGAATCGGGGATAATAGCCAGTGTGACCTAAGAATTGTCGAATCCCTGATGGAGTCGTGGGAATACTCCGATTCTTGACAGGTTCAACTTTAGATAGGTCAACATGAATACCTCTATCGTTGATCACATGACCCAAGAAATGAACCTGGCGAATCGTTTGGAAAACTTCGCGTACAATTCTTCTTTCTTTAGCAACTCCAGGATAAGTCTCAAATGTTATTTGTGTTCCTTCTTACTACGTGAGTAGATTAGAATGAAATTGATGAACACGATAACAAATTTATCCAAATAAGGTTTCCACACACGGTTCATTAGATCCATGAACACTGTTGGTGCATCCGTTAAACCGAATGGCATAATGAGGAACTCGTAGTGGCCATAGCGTGTTCTGAACGCTCTCTTGAAACGTCTTCATCTCTAACTTGGAACTTATGGTAGCCTGATCTTAGATCGGTCTTGGAGCAGTAAGCTTGTACCTTGAAGTTGATCGAGTAAATCGTCGATCCTCGGGAGTGGATAGCAATTCTTCTCCGTTAGCTTGTTCCATTCTCTGTAATTGATACACATCTGAATGTTCCATCTTTCTTCTTTACGAACAACACTGGAGTACCCCAAGAAGAGTGACTTGGCGGGATTAAACCCTTATCTAAAAACTCTTGCAATTGATGAGATAACTCTTGTACCTCGGATGGTGCAAGAAGGTAAGGGGATCTGGCAACGAGGGCGGTTCCACATGTTAATTCGATGCGAAATTTTACTTGCCGAGGCGGTGGTAAGCCAGGTAAGTCTTTAGGAAAGACTTATGTGATTTCACAGACCGTTGTAATGTCTTCAATACGCTCCTCCTTCGACTTCTCCTCCGTGACATGAGCCAGAATGGCATGACATCCTTTGCGAAGAAGTTTTCGGGTCTTCATGCAAGATATGACTTTGAGCTGGGCTTTACTCCTTTCGCGTTACACATTAAGTGTGTTGTCGTTTGTGAGTGGCATTCTGACTATCTTCTCGTGGAAAATGATCTCCGCATGGTTTTTCGATAACCAATACATCCTAACAGCAACACCAACACTTCCTAACTCGACAGACATTGGATCAATGTTGAACGTATGCTCCAAAAGTTCAACTGATGCGTAGCATCAAACGCATAAAATAAATAAATAAAAATCTCGCATTTAAATAAGTTTTTAAATTAAAATTATTAAAATTGGTGCTTAATTGTTTAATAATTGAATTTTTGATTTTTGATGGGGTTTTTAATTAATAGTTGAGAAATATATAATTATCACATTTGAATTGGATTTTTAATTGAGATTATTAGAATGTGATATTTATTGGTGTGTTTATTTGTTGAAGTTTAGGTGGTTGGATGGTTCGCGGTGGATTTAGAAGAAAAACGCAATTTACGGAAGTTGATTCGGAGCCCGAATGAGAAAGTTATGAAAGATTTAAAAAAAATAATAATAAATAAATAATACAATCAGCAGCCCAGTAGCCCAGCAGTGAACAGCCCAGTCCAGGCCCAATCAGGTGCAGCCCAAGTCTTCAGCAGCCCAGGGGAGCAGGCCCAACAGCCAGCGCAATTTATATAAAAAAGTGAGAAATTCGCTGAAATCAAGGGTCGAACCCCTGACCTCTACTGCGCAAACAAGGTTACAAACCACCAAGACAGCAGCTGCTGATGGTTTATTTCTGGTTTATCAGTCTTTTAACAACTTCTGCGCCAAGCCCAGTTTCTCGGCCCAGCGACCTGGCCTGTATCAGCTCGCATTTTCAGCATATATAAACATTTCCAGCCGCGTTTTTTGCAGACTGAACCCCCGAAAAACCCTAGAAAACCCCCAAAATAAATATGCAAACATGAAGGAAGATTAAGGGAGCAAGATCAAGGCTTTTTTGGATAAAAATTGAAGATTTTTGAAGCTTTCGGTTTGGATCTTCAATAGGTTTTTAATTTTTACTCCTTTAAACCTTGTTGTTGATTATGTTTGATGTCAAGATTATATTTTTATTAGTTTTCACCATGTATCTTGGCTGATTTCATATTGCTTCACCTAGATTAGACGAATTTGGACCCGTTTGACCCGTTTCGGGTGACTTTTTACCATGACTTTGTGTTAAATTGCTTTTGATGATGGTTTTGAATGTTTATGATGATAAATTTTGCTGATTTGGTTTTGGTAATGATGGATCATGTGGATTAATTGCCATATTTAGTAGAACTACTAGTATGTGTTGATTTATTTATTGTTAAATGGTTGACTTTTATTGGTCAAACGTTTGATGCTTGATAGGAGAACTCCTACTTGATGGTTTATCATTGATTTGGGGCTGATTTAGTTAATATCCTTATGAGATAGGTTTGACCGAATCGTTTCATAGGCTAGAAGCTTGCTTTACATCGTTTAATAGGATAGATTGCTTATGAACATAAGATTCAACGTTATTTATTCATGTTTAGCGGTTTCTAGGTCATATGTGTTTGGAATCATCATCGTTGCATGGTATAGGTACTATATTGAGAGACCTCTCGCGCAGTTTCCTATTTCATGTAGGATTAGTTTACTTTGACCGAAGTAGATAGTCCGTTAGGCAGTTTTCACAGTTTTACTATCCGTGCTTCATTTAGGATTTCCGGATTATTCGGGATGTGTCTATAGTCCTAGGTAGTCCAGTTTTCCGCATAAGAAGATAGTGTTCATGGTATTAGTCATCTGAGGGTCCGAGCGTGTCTAGAGGAGTCGAGTCTAGGTGATGCATTCCTTAATCTGATTTCCCATCTTGTTATCCGGTTTTTAGTTGTTTTTGTCGGTTTTAGTCACTTAGCTTAGTTTTCATTATTAGTTCACCAAATCATTTTCATCGGTTAAATATTAGCGACGATTCAGTATCGGGAGATTGTCATCGCGTCCACGGATTGATATCCGGTTCTTACCAATACTGTACTGCACACGACGGGTACACTGCCCTGGTGTGTAGTTTGGTCACTTGGTGATTAACCATTTAAAACTTGACCACATTTTCATAGTATACAAAACATACACATCATCAACCAAACATCCTTTATAAATTCCTCTAGTTTCTATTACCATTAATTCTATGGTAAACTTAGTGTCTAAGGCAACAGAGGTGATTTCAAGTAATTGACTAAAACCGGTAGACACGAAGCTTCTATCGGCACCAGTATAGAAGTATAATGGTTATTAAGTAGAAACTTACCTGTCACTGTGTTAGGGTCACAGCGGTAGTACCAGCATTGATGACAAATGCTCTTCCTTTTGCCTGGTTGGGAGTCTGGTTCTTTAGGTTGGGGCAATCTCGTGCGATGTGTCGCTTGGCTTTGCAATGCCCACAATAGATGTTTCTGTAATCCTTGGAGTGGTGAAGGTTGTACACATTAAATAAGGGTAGGCTACTAGAGTAACCAGTCTTTCTTTACTCGCGAACAGGTGCAGTGGTAGCATAGACCTTCATTGGCTCCGAATTCTTCTCGGGAAACTTCTACGATTTTTTTTTTTTGAGCTTGTTCTCACAACATCCATGCTTTCTCTTGTTATACGGCTCCTTGCTTGATAAGGGGCAGTGCTGACATCTGCAGGTTTAGGTTTAGGATTCCTTTTGGCAAAAGTCACACCTTGACGTGTGGCTTGATATGACGTGTGGCTTGATAAACCTGATTATGTGCCGGGGGCACATCACTTTGAAATAATGGTCGGATTTGATGCCAAAATATTTCCTTAAATATGGGGTGTAAGACCCCTAGATGTACCTCCTTGTACAGGGGAGTGACCATGGTTAAACAAAGCTAATTAAGTTCACAAAATCGCTTGGTGTAGCTAGCGGCATCGGCACCATTCATAGCCAAACTCCAGAACTCAGCTTCCAACTCCGAAGCTCTTCCCTTGGGCAATATTCGTCACGTGAAAGTTGCTTGAGTTCATCATAAGTCACTGCGTAGGCTAAGTCGGTTCCTATGGAGTCGGTGTGGGGGTTCTACCATGCGAGCGCACATTTGGTAAATGTGTAGGCAGAGTACTTAACCATGTAGCCTTTGGGGCAGTTGCTTATGGGAAGTACTGAATCCATCTGTTTAGTCCAATGGCACCTTTCGTGCCTTTGAAGCTCATAATGTCAGGATCTATTTGACAATGGATCTCACCCAATACACGAATGCTAGTGCGGAACTACAAGTATACATGATCACTCAGCAAGTAATATTCTAAGTGTTGCACAAGTCTGATAAGAACAACATAAGTTTGCTAAGAATAATCTATCAGTCTGCTAGGGATAACTTATGAAGTCTGCTAATATCCAAGTTCGCTAAGAATTGTTGAAGTTTACTAAGAAGTAATCTTGAAGTACGCTAGGCAGAAGTCCGCTAAGGATGAGTTCAAGTTTGCTAAGAGGAAATCAAGTTCGCTAAGATTTTAAGTTTGCTAAGAGCTTTCTGAAGTCCGTTAGGATGAAAAATAAGTTTGCTAAGAGTGAAGTACAAGTTTGCTAACTTTTGCTCTTTGAGGATTTCAGACCAAAATCTTCGAAATCATTAAGTCTTCCTATCCTAAGGGGGTTCTTCAAGGGGATCTTCATCAGAATGCTCAATGGTGAAGAGTTTGAGTTGGCATAACTAAAAGGATAGATTTTACAGATAGGCTTGCATCTCATGAAGTCCTTGTAGGAGCAGTAACGCGCACTACACGGTGATCTACCTTGATGCCTATCGTTGGTACGATGTGTCTTGCTAGCAGCTACGGCTCCGACGACTCTCTGGGCGATCCTTGCCTCGATTTTGGAGGCACTCATTATGAGAGGGTCGAGGGGTTTCGGGTTTGGCGTTTCGGAGACATGTTTTCTTTAAAGGTTCTCAAATGGCGGTGTAACGAGAATTGGACTATATATATATACTGAAGTCATGGTAATACTAATAGCATTTATATAAATATTAGAAGTCTAATAAGTATATATGTAACATGAGACATCATGTTAGTATGACAAGTAAATATATATTGAACGTGTGACGGTATGTTATTACGATAAATAAATGTATACCTAACATGAGACAACATGTTAGCATGAATAGTGAATGTTTACCTAACATGAGACAACATGTTAGTATGATAGGTAGATGTGTGTCTAACATGAGACAACATGTTAGTATGATGGCCTTGTATGCAAATGGCACTCGTAGAGCGGGCTATAGTCCAGGTTTTCCTACATGATGCAACCTAGTTCACTATAACCACGGCTCTGATACCAATCTGTCACACCCTGAACTTTCAGATACGGAGGCGTGTGACGTCATGGATCATAGTCGTGGATACACAGAACGACCTCTATCAGATTAATATACGTTTGAAAAACCGAGTATGTCATCAAAGTTGCAGCGGAAAAATATGTTAAGACGACATTGTTTTACAATACTGAAATAGAAATTGTTTCAGAGATGTTAAGATAGGAAACATGATAAATAGTTAAGTCTTGAAATTGCTTCGACCAAGGATTTAAAAGGGCAAGTGTTTCATGAGTTATTTCATGATGATGAATGAGACTATGACTCCATAATGCAGGCCCTAAGGTTTGATGTCCCATTTGCATACGGTCTGACTTGGTTACCTGAGAAATACATGAGTTTGGAAAGGTCAACATAATGTTGGTGAGTTCACAGGTTTTGGATTCTACAAAATGCATTTGTAAAACAGTTGATGATATACATGATATTATAAAGGTTACTCGTTGTTGCATTGATCTACTTGTTCCTTGATTTCAAACACTAACAGATTTACCCATCAATGGTAACTTCCCCTAAGAAATACCAATGGCAAAGAATAACTGACATGTACCCCCAGACTGGTTACCGGTGAGTCAGAACTGGAGCGACCAGCTAGGGCAGGGTTGTCAACCCAAATAGATCTATTCACTAGTCATCGTTTCGTTATGGAACTAATTGAAATCAATTGATGATGGGATTTGTAGCAATATGTTATTAGCAAAATTACTATGAAGGGGTATGAAAGAACAGATAACCAATAGCGTAACAGTAATACCATAATATCAAGTAAAAAGATTTGTTTGATCATGATTTCTCCCCCAAAAATATAAAACAGTTTATAAAGGAAAGGGGGCCGTGAAACTCACTTGATTCAAGATAATGATGAAAGATGTATCGCGCTGGATGTAGCAAGCAAACCGTGTCCTAATAATAAATAATAAGACGGTTTTAAGGTATTGTTTCAGTTGGATAATGTTCAGTTACCCAATGATCTTGGTCGAGTCTTGACATAACATTCCCGTTTGTATTGTTTGGAAAACTCGTTTGGAATATTATCGTTCAAATAAATATTTAGGTTATAGTTAAGTAAATGTATAACTTGTAGAAATAATTATAAATCATATAATTATTTTAGGTTTATGCGAATATATATTTAGATCAAGTTTTGAACATCGAGACAAATAATAAAGCATTTTATTATTTGAAGTTCATGTTATATATGTTAAGCTTGAGATTACAATTATAGACAAATAGTTATATATATAAGTCATAGAAACATTTATGAAAATAAATATATATAACTTATAGAAATGGTATATGTTTTAATATTCTCAAGATTCTAGAAAATATAAGTCGTTATATTTTCAGAAATTTAGTCATTAGCTTTGCCGCTATACGATACAAGTATCTGATAAATGATTGTTATGAAAATTAATATTTAACTCCGTAAATATTATTATGTTTGTGTTATCTCAAATAGTTTTTCTAAATTATATTTAGAAAATAATAAAATATTAGAATGAGATACCTGATGTGTTTTTAACACTTTTAGGAAAATATATTTGTAACAATATATAAGTTTCATCTCGTGAAAGTCTAAAATATAACTCCGTATATTTTTAGGTCCAACGTCCGGAATTAATATATTATATATATAGGTATTCCGTTAAGTAATACGATATGAAAAACTAATATTTAAGTCCTTAAATATTACCGAGTTGTAATAACTTAAATAAATATTTCAAGTTATTATAAATAATGAGATCTAAAAATTTGAGCACTCAGTTATTAATTATGAGTCCAAACGCTCGGTATTTAGAAATATATATGTTTTATAAAAAAATAAACACATTTTTATAATTAATATGCTCAATAATATACTCTTTATATTTTATGTCCAAATATATATTCGTTTATATATTTTTAGTCCAATGTGTCACTTTGACGGTCCCCGAGTCAGTTTTTATACCGCTTGGTCTATAATATTTTTAGTCCTCAAAACGATTGTCAAAAATATACTATGACACAAGTGCTTAAATATTAACGTTAGTTTAATATTTAAGATGGTTTGTTCATTTATATATATTTAGTGGGTGGAGTGTCAAGACTCGTTTTGGGGTGATTATAAATATCAAAAATGAACAACGAAAATTATTAAATTGAGAAGTTTAG
>JBCNJP010000003.1:49991955-50041353 GCA_039602395.1 Deinandra increscens subsp. villosa | reverse complement strand
TCAACTACTTCCACTATTTCTTCTACTGATTTAAAGCTTGCATTGTTTCAAGCCAGATTTGAAAGAGTAGAACATGCAAACAAGTTGCAAGCTGAAGAGATTGCTGGGCTGAAAAATTTGTGTAAAGAGTTAGTTGGCAGAGATCAATCTCATACAAAAGAACTTGCAAGATTAAAAGCCCAGGATGAAGCTAAAGATCGGGAAATTGCTGAATTGAAGCAATTATCTTTGACTATGGGTGAGCAGCTTAAGCAGATGCTTACTGCTTTATCTGCTCAGGGGGAGAAAAGGCCGAATCCTGAGGAAACTTGTAAAGAAGATGATGATGTTATGAAATTTTTAAACGATGATCCTGATAATCCTGAAGGTGGTGCTGGTGGTTCTGGTACTGGTACTGATGCGGCAGGAACATCATCTGCTGTTGCTGGTACAGCTACGACATCTCAGGGGGAGTCTACAGACAAAGAGATATATGACGTGACTCCGATATCAAGGGTTGAGATGAAAGAGGGTGAGTTGGTTAATCCTTTCTCTAAAGAGCAGCTGGCAGCCATATTTGCTTTAAATGTGGATGATGTTGATAAGGTGCCAGTTGCTGAGCCATATCAGGAAGATGATTCAGAAGAAGAAGTGGTGTTTGAAAATGAACATGTAGAAGTGGAAGATATGACGGCTGAAGAATATCCCAATGATCCAACGATGTATGGGAATTTTTCTGATAATGACTATACTGAAGGTTTTAATTTCTTTGGAAAAGATAGTGAAGAGAAGACTGAAACAGAGAAACCTTCAGAACAACCTGAAACAGCTGAGTCTGTTAATATGTCTGAAGAAGAAGAAAAGAAGCTGTTGTTTGAAGCTTGGTTAAAAGAACAAAGAGCAAAGAAGCTTCCAGTTCCAGTTCAAGTTGAAAAATCTACAAAAATTGTTGATCAGAAAAGGTTTTTTGACAGAAAAGGAAGACAAGCTTCTGGAAAGATTATATGCTGGATGTTTGATTCTGAACTCAAATGCTATGCCATAAAAAAGGAGTTTGGGATTATATATCTGAAGAATGCTTCAAGGTTCAACACATTACCTGTTTGTGATGTGAGGGACTTGTCTAGAAGTCCATTTTTGAATCCTGGAGGAAATCTTTTGGCTACTGTGTTCAAAGAGAAGTTAATTGAAGAATGTCAAGGAAGATTCAGGTTTTTGACTCCTCAAAGACCAATTTACTCTGAGCATTCAACAAACATTCATCCTGTCACAGGCAGACCAGTAGTAATTGTGAAATATAAGAAGCCTGTTCAGCTCAAGAAGATACCTTTGAAAAGGCTTGAACAAGATTTCATCAAGACTTTGAGGTGGTGGTATTATGATGAGGTTTCTGGTGAAGCTGTAATTGTGATCAAAGAAGACAACAAGGTTGTGAGAATCTATGACCCGATGTCATTGATAAATCTGTCAAAGAATGATATTGAAAAGTTGCATTCTAACAAGATTCTCTACAAGCCTGAATGTTGTGATCAAGCAATGCAATTTCAGAAGGTGATAAATGTGTGTTTTGGTGGTGGGATTCATGCTGGAAATAACAGAAGACGGGATTTGAAGAAGACAGAGTCAAAAGCTTCTGAAGACTAGCACAAGACAAGGGGGAGTTTGTTAGAGCATTTTGTGTTGTCTAGTGCTAGGTCTTGATAGTTTGAATATGTAAACTTATATGTTTGTGTTTAGATCCAGCGGATCAGTGGCGGATCAGGTGGTACGCCGGACCACCTGATACGCTGGTAAGTTGGTCCGCTGGTCAGTCTCTATATATAGGTTTCAGTTTGATTCAGAGAGTGTGAGTGAGGTCTGAGCTTTCTTAAGTGTGTGTTTTACATGGTGTAACCTGAATACTCAGTGTTCTCTCTGTTTACAAGCTGTGATCAATATAAAGAAGATTATTTACCTTGTGTGTCCGAATCCGAATGTAATAATGCACTAGCAAGATCGATTACGCGTTTTACATCATGTCTTGTTTTATAAACAAAAATTAATATTTTAAGATCTTTAGTCAATGATTATTTTTATTTTTCTTGTTTTATTTTTTAAACAAGAATCAATATTTTAAATTCTTTAGTCGAGGTTATTTTAAATATTCTTGTTTTATTTTTAAACAATAAAAAATATTTTTAGAAAATATTTTCAAACTACATTTAAAACTTTACTAGTAAATTACACTAGAGGTCCCTGATGTTTACATAAGTGAAAAACCGTATACGGATCGTTTCTATGGATGAGACGGAAGTTTTGTCATTGAATCATGTTGAATGATTACATAACGAAGGAGTATACAACGATTAAGCTCTGGGGGAGGTCGGACAGAACCTCCCCTTTCAACACACAGAAACAAGACAAAAACTTACAAAGAAATACAAAGACGAATCTATTTATACTTCTTCATAAGGTCCGAACTCGGCACCTCCGAACTCTGTCCGAACTCCTTCCGAACTTGGAGTTCGGCCATCAAAGTTCGGCCAACTCCGAACCTAGAGTTCGGCTCAAGTTCGGACCTCAGTTCATGTCTTCGACAAATCAGTCTGTTTGACAATTCGAACAGTAACGGCCACACAAGGTTCATGCATCAACAATAAGTAACGAAGAGGTCCCTAGAGTTTTAAAATTATGGAAAAGGTCCATAACGTTTGTATTAGTGTAACGAAAGAGGTCCCTCCGTTAGTTAATCCCGTTAAATACAAATGGGCTTAACTAACGGAGGACCTCTTTTGTTACACTAATACAAATGTTAGGGACCTTTTTCATAATTTTAAAACTCTAGGGACCTCTTTCATTACTTGTGTAAACCTCAGGGACCTCTGGTGTAATATACTCTAATTTAATATGTTTTGAAGCAAATCATATATACCTACTTGTTGTTGATGGGCAAAAATATGTGAAAGGCAACCATAATGGAATCTTGAAGACTTGCTTGAGCTGCATATAAGCGATAGTAATTGGCGCGTCAAATCAACTGCAAAAGGGAATGACTCCAAAATGAGCACCACTTGTTAATGGTAAAAATAAGGAGTAAAAAACACAACCCTTCCATAAGGCCACACAAACCTTGCTGCTGCTAGAGTTGTTGCATTGCCACCTCTTTCCTGACCATATTTTGTTCCTAAAGCCGACATCAACTTTTCCACTTTTAATTAAATTAAGCTAAACATACAAATTTCACCCAGATCAAAGAACTTTCTTAGGAACCAAAATTTATATTACAACAAAGATCAAAACCAAAACTCCATTAGAGCCCAAAATGAAATCAAAACTCAATTAGAGACCAAGATGATGTCATTTTCCAACTAAAATTGATTAATTAATATAAACAAAAAAACATTTCATCAACACATAAGAGCAGTACCAATCTGTTGGAGGTAACATCCCAAGGTTGGACATCGAAGTTGTCTAGGCCGACAGAAATGCAGCAGCCATCAGGTGCCAATTTCACACTTATTACCGGACCAATTGCTTCTTCGACGGTAACCAGCTTTGAGGTGCTCCTAATTGCAGCATCCCACACATACAACGATTATAAAGAGGAAATATTTAATATGTTATCTTACCATAAAAAAAACTAATGACACAAAAAGAATAAAATCAAATACGAATCATCTACCATATTTTGATCTTTAGACTACATACAAGACTTCAAACAAATCTTCACTGGATTTGCACCTTGTGATGCAAATCATGGTTTAGTGTTCAGATTGTATATCATAACTAAAAAAGACAGCAGAGCCAGAAGGAAAAAGTTTGAACTACCATCTGCAAAATCCTATAGCCTTGTAACTCCTCCATGATATGTATGATCAGAACAGAGAGGACTTTTTAACATAAAGAAGCATAAAACAGAATTCTGATAACAAATAGAATAGTTAGAAAGTTAACCCTTAAAATATATAATAACAAATGGAATTCTGATAAACATAAAATATGCTTTAAAATCTATGATCAAAAAGTTGCAGTCTCATAAATATACCAGGTAGAAGAAGCAGTGATCACTCCTTTGAGAAACCTGCACCTGTGATGCGAAGGCTAATTAGAACATACCAGGTAGAAGAAGCGGTGATCATTCCTCTAACAACTTGAACTAAAAATCATAAATTCTCATGTGTTTAACAAACATCCTCAATCATATTCTAAAATCCTCAAATTCTATATTCTATAATCCTCAACACCATTAACTTTAACAAATCAGATTTCACATAAGCTTTCAACAAAACCATTAACCGTAACAAATGTTATATAAACATCTAACAAAATTTAGAAGCAACAAAAAGCAGGTTTTCATATAAAATTTCTAAACTATTAGTTGCACAAAATCAAAGCAATTTTCTTACCAATGGTTACACAAAATTAAAACCCATGTTTTGAAACATAAAAAAGATTTCGATGTTACAGATGTGCAAGATTTATTGATCCCGTAGTAAAAAAAATCTGACTATTGTTAATGTTACAGAACACAAACTAATTTCTGAACATAATGGTAGAAAAAGTGACCCAAGGGATTTAAGCAGTTTCCAGATCCGTTAGCCAGATCTTTAAAACCAATGATTTAATCAGATTTAAACCAATGATTTAATCAGATTTAAACCAAAGATATAAAGTTTCAAATAAAAAAATAGATAAATATAAAAATCAAATCAAGTATTACCAGAATAAGATTGGCAATGAAAGCCGATGGATGTGGCAAATAAGATGAATATGCTGACTTTATACACTTCAACCGAGGCTCCATCCTCGTTAAAAGAATCCAAATCAAAGAGCAATTCGCGTGAAACGATGAGAGAAACTGTTAGATTAGGGTTCCAAACAAGAGGAACCGTTGGATTTGTGTTTCTTCACACATGGTATGGATTAGGCATCTACGTTCAAGAAAAGGGAGAAAGAACACTGTACTCTTACCGGAAAAGGGAGAAAGAACGCATCAGAAAGGAGGATCGCTTCTTTCTTCACCACAAACGGCGTTTGACTGTAGTATGATTCACGGGAGAAGGGCGCGCATGTTTACCAAAAAGGAGAGGAGCGTGCTTTAGGTATTTTGAACAGGTTTTCACAAGGAAGGTATTTAGAACCGGTTTATGATGGTTTAATAAAGTAAAGATCAACACACTTGTACAATATGCTTCATGATTTGTACAATTCTTAATTTTTCAACTTTCAACACTCTCTCTCTTATCTCTATATTAAAGTATTATAGATAAATTTTTTGTAGAATTATACATAACATTTCGTGATAAGCAAACATACTAAAAACCATTTCTTGAAACTAAAATGAATAATTAATCAAAGCCAATCCAAACCCCTTTGGGCCTACGGCCCAACCCATAAGTACGCCCACCTCTAATAGGTTAAAGGCCAAGACCATATTTTAACCACAACCCAATGCCATAATGAGTAACTTAAACATGCTTCGAAAACATATAAACTTGAATCACCTACCTTTAAGCTAACCAAACCGAACCCTAGAACGCGTCTAAAACTATCTAGAATCTCAACCTAACATGAAAACGCAAACTATAGGTTATACACCCAAACCATAACTTAATTGGTCAAATAATTATGTTAGGTGCAACGCAATGAAAGAAACTCAAATCATTTTGGACATGCAAATGCTTAGTGAGTTTTCACATCTTTTCCCATTTTTATCTTTTTAATTATTTTGAGGTGATACATGCTCGTGAGTCTCACTTACTTCCCCCCCCCCCTTTTTTTTTTTACTATTTTACTTATTTTGGGGGTGATACATATTCTTGTTTCAACATGTAATTATACCATTTATCGTACTCTCTTTTATTTACATTATCGTACTTGATTGTATAGTGGATGCTCGATACACGATAACGCATATGTTCAGACTAGTGATACTTACCCCGACAAGTCACACACGTACACAATCTTAGTTCTTGGTATAGGTCCGTGGGTAAAATGGGTAGCGCTATTTAGAGATCATGCCCCCAAGTCCTTGTACCCATGTATTTCGGGACGCCCTCACAAGGGACGATATTTTTGGCCTTTCACACATTGCGACCCCATGGTTGGGTCCACTCTTTATATTTTACGAGAAGACTCTATTGGCGAGTGATCGCACACAAAACAATTGGGTATGGACCACGAAGGATATAGGATGGTTGATTGTGGAACTATATTCATTTTAACACCATAGTATCCCATGGTCGATGAAACATCTACTTGATTACTATTGTGACGATATACGATAAAGACTTACTATTGACACATGTACGATAAACTTATGATTTTGGCTAAACGCAACGATAACTATGTTCTACTTAATACAAAGACACACTTTTGGCATACACAACGGTAACTACATTTTTCTAAATATAAAGGCTCATTTTGGATAAACATAACTACAAAACATACTTTTGGCAACCTGAAGAGAAACTCATTTTCGTACGATGATTACTTTTAACTAACCTTGTGAACTCACTCAACTTTTTATTTGACACAAATTCTTTTTGAGTATGTATCAGGTACCTAGCTTTTGAAGACTTGGATTAGAAGGCCCAACGTAGACTCGCTCGCACGTGCATGAAGACAACCCTAGAAGACTATTAGCTTTCACCTTAGACTAGACTTATAAATACAAATGTGGTATTTCATTTTTCTTAGTTGTAACCTTGAACTTTTAAAATTTTAAAAGAATTTATTCATTTGGGTTTTCAAACGGATATGATCTTGGCCATCTCGGCCTCCCAAGGGCTGGGGTGTGACATCACATCTTCTTCTTCATCGGTTGCCTCGTCACGAGGATTAATAAACACTATATAATCAAGTTCATCCTCTAAACTACCTTGATCATGCCTCTGAGCACCATTTTCCGGAGCAAAATAATTTGGATTAGCCAAATGACCAATCAACCTTTTTACTCAAGGCTTCTCTTGCTTCTTTTGATATGTGGCCAGATGACTCACAGTCGATTCAGTCATATGATTTAACTCCATGGCAAAAGAAACATTCGTTTGAAGATTTGGAAACAAATCATTTAAAATAATTTGAAGAAATCTTAGATACATGAGAACCTTCTTCTGCTTTGTTGTAAGATGATCATGCATGTAGAAGAAAATCAGTCCAGAAAAGTTGTAACTCCTGTCCAGAATAAGAGCCGTCATTGCTAAAAGCATCGGATTGTTGGTCTGATCATGCCTAGCCATGCGGTTTCCCAGACAATGCAGAAGAACGTGCATCAGGAACTTGTATGACACGAAAAAATTGACTTTAAAAACCATTCTTGGTAGGATTTCCAGAATACTTATCTCTCTTAAACAATGCCACAACATCAACAACATAAATTCAATTAGATCAGCGTCTTCAACATTAAACTGCAAGACTCTCCTAATTACAGCCTCAGTCATCACCACATTGTTCTCTTGAACTCTAGAACGAATACATGGTGAGTGGCAGAACAATCATATTGAGCAGAATTCCAGAACTCCTTCATAATATCAGAATACTTAAGTACTCCTTGTTGTAATAACGTAATAAATCCTAGATCTTGGTAGAAAATCAAATATGCCACCAAAATGTTCAGCTTGTTTCCATGATGCACCCAGATAGGCACAAATGTTAGGCTCCGGTATAGAATCTAAAACAGTTGCCATGACTGAAACATTCAAAAACAAAAATTCAATAAATTTCAATTAAGATATGAGAATGCAATCCACAATATTCAGTTTGTTCTCAATCGTCTCAACGTACAACTTTTGACAAAAAGTTGTCCATGGAATAGTCCCAACGAACTAGAAACTGAATGAATTGACAGAAATTCAAACTCAACGAACTAGACTTGATAAAGTTACCAAATGAACTAAAAGGTTAAGCGAACGAACTAGCAGTTCGTTGAACCAACAATTCACAAACCATCAGTTGCTAAAAGTTTGAACTCTAGACCAAATGGTTTGAAATTAAACCTCACATTCGATTGTAAAAGTCATCCGGTTTGTTCATAGTTTGTGGGTCCAAGAAGCAAACTGATAAGAAATCGCAAATTTCCCGGTCAAAATTCAAATTAAAACCATCATTGTAATTAACATGAATCCTCACCTGTTGAAACAAACAAACTTTGATAAAAACGGTTGAAAATGATGAAATAAGGATGAACGAACGAGACAGATATAGGGCTCAATGAACTGGAATATTTAGTAAACGAATGAACAAACAAAAGTATATACAGGTATCTAGTTCATTGAGAACGAACCGGGCAGTTCGTCGGTCAACGAACCAGGCAGTTCCTTGATGAGTTCGTTAAAATAATATTTTACAAAAATACCCTTGCACTTTGCACTTTGTCAAGTTTCATAAAAAATGTGAAATTTTTCCTTCAAATTTAAATTTAATTGCTGATGACACAAATTGGTATAGTTCACAGGGCAAAAAATTTAATGTGAATGTGTTAGAGCATGTTTCGAGTGTGGTAATTACTGTGCGAATTATGTAATTGTCTAGATTGTTGAAATAGCTAGGTTGTCAACGTACCATGAAGCGTACCAGATGGTACGCTGCAGCGTACCAAATGATACGCTGGGTAGTCTGGTACGTTGGGCAGTTTACCTATAAATAGGTGAAGCTTAGCTTGTCAGTTTAGACTTTTGGTCATTTGTCTTTCTGTTGAGAGGAGAGGTCTGTCCAACCTCTCCCGAGCTTCATTGTTGTAAACTCCTTCGGTGTAACCATTTGACACAATAAATGACTAGAGTTCTCCGTCTCTATCCTTCTATGATCTAGAAACGATCCTTATATGGTTATACAGAATGCGCATTCAGTTGATCGAAAAGAAATCAGACATAAATCTTTTTGTTTTTTCTCAACTTTATGCTAAAACACACCTAAAATCTTTTTGGTATTTTGCATATGAATCAACTAACAAGAAATGTAAATTCAATAATTTATCTTTTTGTGAGAAAGATCGCAACGTGAGATCCTATTAGCCATAATGTCCCGTACACACTTCAATTTCGATGTAATCAACATGCAAGCCCTACTTAATAGTAGATACAACATTTGCATGTTTATTTTAGCTTAGACATAATCAATTTCTACAACTTTCAGATATGATAAGGTAATCTTAGCAAGCATGAATGATATGGTCCCCAAACTATCAGATATCAGCAAGTAATATTTCTAATTTTTTCTATTTTCCCTTATTTTTCTTTTTGAGATATATAGGCTAGTGTGAATGCAAAAAGAATTCAAAATGTCAAGTCGCCTACCCTAACCTCGATCTTTCGATACGCAGATAGGGCCTTGGATTTAACAAAATAAGAAAGTAAAACAAGTTGAATTTGTTCAATCAACATTATCTTAGATCGATACTCCCATTTACGCAGAGATAATCTGAAGATTGAACGAAACGCCAAAGAAGATAACACAAGCATACACACGGACAATCTAGCAATCAGGTCGATACTCACGTATACACATAGAAAGCCCAAGTATTTAAGAGAATACGTCCACGACCTTTGGTTGATCATCGAACCCGTCCATACGTGTTATGTGTTTACTTAATTATTGTCGTTATGTGCAATATGATTTAAATACATGATTATTATTAAAAAGTATGACTATTTGTGTACTTGTTAAATTATGTGACAAATTGCTTAATTATGTATTTATATGTTTAAACGGGTAATTAGAATGTATGCTTACATGATCAATAATGGGCTAGTAATTAGACTAATCATGGGCTAATGATTGTTAATCATTGGGGCCCAAATCCCAATGGAAGCCCATGATAAACCCTTAGTATTTAAACCCACTTAAAAACCCTAATCTCCATTTCCTTCCATTTACATCACCATACAACACACACACACACTCCCTCTCTCTTTCACGAAATCTGGATCAGCTGAGAAACACCACAAGACCAGCCCATCATCTCTGTTGGTGAAGATCATCCATCGAGCTTGATCAAACCGTGAGTCCCCATGACCATTCTTCTTGCATTTTCTATGAGTTTTACTATAAAGCATGCTTAGATCTTCATAGAATCACTTGATCTTCTGATTTGATGCTTAGGAATGCTAGATCTATCATAAAGACTACAACTTTACGTGTGAAACTGATCCATAATGAAGATTCATGCTAGATTAGGTCATTTTGTGTAAAAAGTGTTCTTGATGATTTGATGATGATAAACCATGTTTAAGGTGTTAAAAATGCTTCTGTGATGTTGGTAAATGTTTATGTATGCTAGATAATGAATTACATGAAGTATGGAAGCTGTTAGAAAGATTTTTAGTCAAATTTACGGGTTTTTAGCGACTAGCGAAACTGTGCATTCAATAGGCGAAACTATTCAGCGAAATTATGTATATCTTCATCCAGCGACACTATTAAGCGAAACTATAGTGTCGCCTGTAACCGAAACTACTGAGCGAAACAACCATAGACCTTGTCCCTGAACGAAAGTTCAAACCAGTTTCGAGCGAAGCTATGCTAGCGAAACTGTGTCAACAGTTTCGAGCGAAACTAGCTAGCGAAACTGTGTCATCGGGTACCGCCTAGCGAAAGTGCTGCCCGTGCACACAACGAAACTGTGCAGCGAAACTGCATAGCGAAACTGTAGCGAAACTGCTGGCGAAACTGTGACCAGACCAAAACCCAAACTTGTGCAACTTATTTAAATGTTATGCCATGACTTGCATGATTATCTTATGATAAAACCTGCTTTGATTTCTGAGTTATGTGAACCCTTGTTTATGATCAACCATCGGTGTCGTGTGTCGGTATGTCGAGTCGTAGTTCCAACGTGCTATGTTATGGGCCATAGTGACGTAGTTAAATTTTAGACACAACCTAACACCTAAGACCTTAATGTGATTATTAGGTCTTCGTTAGCAACCATAATTGGATTAATTGAAGTGTAAGCTGAGCAACCTAAGGTGAGTTTCACTAACCCTTAATTGTGAGCCCGTTTGGGTCGCAACGAATTTACTAAATGGAAAACAACGCTGACATTTTGAGGTATTGCCAAATGGGATATCTGTTATGGAAGTTGGAGTGTTTTATGGGAACACTTGCAACTGTCCATCCTTGGGGTTTCAAATGAAATCCGCAACCAACTATTTAATACTTAAAATCAATTTGGATTTCAAAAGGAAATCCAGGATAAACGATCTTAATATGACTAGTGTAGGTTAAAGTCTAAACCAAATGATATCACATGATTTCTAAGGATGCCTTGAAACTTAAAAGTCCTCAACAATTTAGTACCATTAATTTGTGAAGCGAGGGGATGTTGGGTAGATCTACTGAGGGTTGACAACCCTGCTCCGCGGTACACAAATGTGTAGCCAACCGGTTGGAGGCCGAACGGAGTTCAATATCAGCCTATTTTAGTTGTGGGTCCCATGAGGAACACAACTGGAGGCACAAACCATCGGCAAATGCCGAACACTGTTACGTCAGCTTTGGTACGAACTTCCTTAGTGCATGGAAACCGGATTAGCTACCCGCGATATCGGTTGACCGCTTTAATCTTTACTTAACTAGTGCATATTCGATAATTCAACACTTGGCAATTGTTTTGCAAAACTATTACTTATTTATATGTTGATACATACGCTTATGAGACCGGGCCGCTGCATGACATGCCCACTGTGAACTCACCAACCGTTAGGTTCACTTGTATGGTTTTCACTTTTGCAGATCGCTGAGGAGTATCCGGAGTGGGTTGGCATGGCACACGAAGACATTTTTCTTTTATTTAAATTAAGTTGGGAATTTTAAAACAATGATTTGTAAAGCACGTGGTTAGTGCTAAGACATTATTTCCGCTGCGTAATTTGAGACTTATTTATGACATATGTTTGGACTAACTCTGATTCGCTTAGTATTTGTAACTAATGGTTGTGGTCCTGGTTTGCTCGCACCCCTTAACGGTATAAACTCCGTTAGTGGTTACTTGGGGGTGTGACAGATTGGTATCAGAGCCATAAGTTGCAGAGAACTGGAATCATTTTTGAAAAACGATTTAGAAACTGCAACTTGAAGCCTTAGTTACAAACGAACAAACAAATTCTCAAAACAAAATTTTCACGTGCCAACCTGGGATACTCGCTCTGCTGTGTAAGTAAATACTTCATATGTATATATATATATAAATATCTATATAGACCGTGTCTAAGTAGTCTAACGGAAAACCTTAGGGAAAATTTTCACACACGAATACGAAATGCGAACGCTAATACGCACACTGTTCCGGGGGAAAGCGACGACGAAACGATGCTACACGCTACGTCCTGATTTCTACTACGCTGACTACGCCGACGGTGACTTTTATGGGGAAGCCGACTTTCGACGATAGACACTCACGACTTACGACGTTCTTCGACGACGCCTCAATTTTGCACGAAAATTTTTGGACAAATAGTGGGATAACGGGAAATGGTTAATATACATATTATGGGATATGTATAGAATATAACTGTGACTGAACACTGGCTACTTTAACTGTCCAGCAAAATGTCTGGAAGAGGACACGGAAGGAGCAACATTAGCATGACGCCTGCACAACTGCAAGCTATGATTAACGAACACGTGCAAGCCGCAGTGGCAGCCGTCCAAGCTGCATACGCCGCGCAGGGTAATTATTATGCCAGTTAAGGCACGAAGCGAATTATATTTTGACATGTTTAAACTTAAAACCCGAACTATTATTGCATCAGGAAACCACCATCACTGCACGTTTAAGTCCTTCATGGACTGCAAGCCGATAACGTTTTCCGGCGAAGAAGGAGCGGTAGGACTCCTCAGGTGGATCGAGAAGTCTAAGAAAGTCTTCTCTATGTGCAACTGCCCTGCTGAGAACAAAGTGAAATTTGCGACTGGTACTTTCGAGGGAGCTGCTCTCTCCTGGTGGAACGCCGAAATCCAGATGATTGGGGTAAATGCGGCTAATGACATGGAATGGGAAGCGTTTAAAGAGCTGATTATGGAGGAGTATTGCCCTCGGGACCAAGTCAAGAAGCTGGAGGGAGAATTTTTGAACTCCAAGATGTCTGGATCTGAGGTTGAAGAGTACACTGCGCGTTACCACGAGTACGCGGTGCTATGCCCATCAATGGTTGATGCTGAATTTAAGCGCGTCGAGCGTTATCTGGAGGGTCTCGCACCCCAAATCAAGAGCTTGGTAACCGCTAGCAACCCGACAACCGTGCAGCAAGCCATCCGTTTGGCTCACAAGTTAACCGATCAGGAAATCGAGAGGGGTACTCTACCCGCGAAGAACACTGTGAAGACTGCCTTAAGTGGTAAGCGTAAGACTGAAGAAGAAGCTCCAGCAACATCTGTGAACAATCAATCTGTTGGAAATCAATCTGGGAGATCCTCTAACTCCCAATATCAGAACAAGCGACCTGACAACACAAGATCCAATTTCAACAGTGGCAGCAACAGTGGGAGTAACAATCGCCAAGGCGGGAATGGAAACTACAAGGGTAAAGCTCCGTTTTGTAACAAGTGCGGAAAACACCACAATGGTATGTGTAGCAAAGGCCTGGAGTGTGGAAGATGTGCGAAACTGGGGCATGAAGCCAACAACTGCTGGACCAACTTGCAAAAGTTAAACAACAACGGTCAGAACCAAGGAGGGAATGACAACAACAGGGGAAACGGAAACAACCGCAACGGGCAAGGAAACAATCAGAACAACAGCAATGGTGGAGCCCGTGGCTGTTATGAATGTGGTGCTCAAGGCCACATGAGGAAAGATTGCCCGCAATTGCGCAGGCAAGGTAATGGAAACAATGGCAATGGTGGGAACCCGGGCAACGAAAATGGTAATGGTGGGAACGGTAATGGTGGGAATGGTAGAGGACGTGCCTTCGTTATGGGTCAAGGAGAAGCTCGCAACGACGCCAACGTGATTAACGGTAAATTTATGCTTAATGGTTTCTTCGCCACTGTATTATTTGATTCTGGTGCTGAAAGAAGTTTTATTTCCACTAAGTTTGCTAGATTAATTAATGCTAAACCGATTGATTTAGATGCTACATATGTGGTAGAGTTAGCGAATGGTAAACTTCATGATACTACTCAGATAGTTAAGGACTGTAAGATAGAACTAGCTGGCCATACGTTAGGAATCGATCTTATGCCTTTCCCGATTGGTAGTTTTGATGTCATAGTAGGAATGGACTGGTTATCTGAAAACCGAGCTGAAATTCTATGTCAAGAAAAAGTGGTTCGTATGCCACTCAAAGACGGTGAAGTGCTAACAGTTCAAGGTGAAAAGGGTGGAACAGTCACCGGTATTATCTTGTTTCTTAAAGCTCAAAATTGCCTTCGTAAAGGTCACTTCGCGGTACTTGCAAACGTCACAGACACGACACTTCCCGAGCGTAAAATCGACGATTACCCGATAGTCCGCGACTTCCAAGACGTATTTCCTGAAGATCTGCCTGGTTTACCTCCATTTCGACAAGTCGAGTTTGGAATCGATTTAGCTCCTGGAGCCGCTCCGATTGCACGCGCACCTTACCGTTTGGCGGTAAGCAACTCAACAAACTTTCCGCACAACTTCAAGAGTTACTCGACAAAGGGTTTATTCGTCCAAGTTCGTCTCCATGGGGAGCACCGGTATTGTTTGTTAAGAAGAAAAATGGAACGTTCCGAATGTGTATCGACTACCGAGAGCTTAACAAGGTTACGATCAAGAATCGGTATCTACTTCCTCGAATCGACGATCTTTTCGACCAACTGCAAGGTTCGAGCTACTTTTCAA
Organism: Deinandra increscens subsp. villosa; assembly: GCA_039602395.1. Classification (NCBI taxonomy): domain Eukaryota; kingdom Viridiplantae; phylum Streptophyta; class Magnoliopsida; order Asterales; family Asteraceae; genus Deinandra; species Deinandra increscens. The sequence continues at coordinate 50,026,586 of JBCNJP010000003.1, read as the reverse complement.
AGATTGATCTACGGTCTGGATATCACCAACTTCGTGTTCGCGATGAAGATATTTCTAAGACTGCCTTCAGAACTCGGTATGGTCACTATGAGTTCCTGGTTATGCCGTTTGGGCTAACCAATGCACCTGTTGTATTTATGGATCTGATGAATCGAGTGTGCAATCCGTACCTCGATCAGTTTGTAATAGTTTTCATTGACGATATCTTGATCTACTCCAAGACAAAGGAGGAGCACGAGAGACACCTACGACTTATCTTGGAATTACTCCGCAAGGAACAGATTTACGCCAAGTTTTCAAAGTGCGACTTTTGGATTCGCGAAGTCCAGTTTCTTGGACACATTGTTAATCAGGAAGGAATTCATGTTGACCCAGCTAAAGTAGAAGCTATCAAGAGTTGGTCTACTCCGAGAGCGCCAACCGAAATCCGACAATTTTTGGGACTTGCCGGATATTACCGAAGATTCATCAAGGGTTTCTCACAATTGGCTCAACCCTTAACGGCCTTAACACATAAAGGAGTGCAATATAGATGGGGTGAAAAAGAAGAACCGCATTTCAAACTCTTAAGGACATGTTATGTTCAGCTCCGATTCTCGCGTTACCCGAAGGGGTTGACGACTTCGTGGTCTATTGCGATGCATCCATTCAAGGACTCGGTTGCGTGTTGATGCAACGAGACAAAGTGATTGCCTATGGGTCCAGGAAACTGAAGGATATGGAGAAGAATTACACAACACATGATTTGGAATTAGGAGCCGTCGTATTTGCACTAAAGATTTGGAGACATTACCTCTATGGAACAAAGTGCACGATATTTACCGACCACAAAAGCTTGCAACATATCTTTGAACAAAAGGACCTCAACATGCGTCAACGAAGGTGGGTCGAGCTACTAAATGATTACGACTTAGCGATTAAGTATCACCCGGGAAAAGCCAATGTTGTGGCTGATGCCTTAAGCCGAAAAGAGTACGAAAAGCCTCGACGAGTACGAGCACTGCAGCTTACCATTCACACGGGACTGCCGGATCGGATCCGCGATGCCCAACGAGAAGCTTTGAAAGAAGAAAATTTCGCAGCTGAAGCACTGCGAGGGGTGGATGGAAATTCTGAAATTAAGTCCGATGGACTCAGATATTACTATGACAGAATTTGGGTTCCCTTACTTGGAAATCTCCGTGAGCTCGTGATGGATGAGGCTCACAAGTCAAGGTATTCGGTGCACCCTGGATCGGACAAAATGTACCATGATTTGAAGAACTTGTATTGGTGGCCGAATATGAAAGCCGACATTACGCGATATGTGGCTAAGTGTTTAACGTGCTCAAGAGTTAAGATCGAGTACCAAAAGCCTTCTGGGCTATTGCAGCAACCAAAAATCCCGGAATGGAAATGGGAGGATATCTCCATGGATTTCGTAACGGGACTACCTCATCGATCAAATCGACCGGATGCGATTTGGGTTATCATTGATCGGCTAACCAAATCTGCACACTTTATTCCAATGAGGGAAAATGATAATATGGATAAGTTAACGAAGCTGTATATCGACCGGATCATGGCACTTCATGGAGTGCCTAAGACCATTATCTCTGACCGAGATCCTCGATTTACTTCCCGACTGTGGCAATCTATGCAAGAAGCACTGGGAACTAGACTGGATATGAGTACAGCTTATCACCCGCAGACCGATGGTCAGACGGAACGAACTATTCAGACTTTGGAAGACATGCTCCGAGCTTGCGTTCTTGACTCCGGTAAAGACTGGGAGGCTCACCTTCCGTTGGTGGAGTTCTCCTACAACAACAGTTATCACACGAGCATCGGTGCAGCACCTTTTGAAGTTCTTTATGGCAGAAAATATAGATCGCCCGTTTGTTGGGCCGAAACGGGTGAGAAAGGACTCACTGGACCGGAAATCATTCATGATACAACTGAACGAATTATTCAAATCAGAAAGCGGATAGCCGCAGCACGTGATAGGCAAAAGAGCTATGCCGACAGACGCCGTAAACCTTTGAAGTTCGAGGTAGGCGACAAGGTACTATTGAAGGTATCCCCCTGGAAGGGAGTGATACGCTTCGGAAAGCGTGGAAAGTTGAATCCTCGCTATATCGTTCCATTTGAAATCATCGGGGAAGTAGGCCCGGTGGCCTATCGATTACGACTCCCTACAGAACTCGATGGAGTTCACAACGTGTTTCACGTCTCGAATCTGAAGAAATGTCTGGCTGAAGACACTGAAATAATTCCTTTGGAGGAATTGGAAATTGATGAACATCTGAGATTTATTGAGCAACCGGTGGAAATCATGGGACGCGAGAAAGCCCTCAAACGTAGCAAGATTCCGATCGTCAAGGTTCGATGGAACTCAAAGCGTGGACCTGAATATACTTGGGAACAAGAGGATCAGATGAAGAAAAAGTATCCTCACTTGTTCGGGCAAACGTCCACAGAAACTCAAGGTATGATTTAATTTTGGGGACCAAAATTCCTTTAACAGGAGGAGGATGTGGCGACGCTAAAACTTTTGCTTTCTTTCCCCAGCAACAACAGTAACAACGACAGCTTAAGCTGCAAACGCTACGACGCAAGAATAATTTTCGGGATGAAAATTCCATTTACAAGGGGATGATGTGACATCCGAGAATTTCAAGGTTAACTTCCGTTAGACAATCTCCGTTAGTTACGTTATAAGTGTTAACTTAGTAACTAATGCTTAACTAGGCCGAATACGTCCACGACCTTTGGTTGATCATCGAACCCGTCCATACGTGTTATGTGTTTACTTAATTATTGTCGTTATGTGCAATATGATTTAAATACATGATTATTATTAAAAAGTATGACTATTTGTGTACTTGTTAAATTATGTGACAAATTGCTTAATTATGTATTTATATGTTTAAACGGGTAATTAGAATGTATGCTTACATGATCAATAATGGGCTAGTAATTAGACTAATCATGGGCTAATGATTGTTAATCATTGGGGCCCAAATCCCAATGGAAGCCCATGATAAACCCTTAGTATTTAAACCCACTTAAAAACCCTAATCTCCATTTCCTTCCATTTACATCACCATACAACACACACACACACTCCCTCTCTCTTTCACGAAATCTGGATCAGCTGAGAAACACCACAAGACCAGCCCATCATCTCTGTTGGTGAAGATCATCCATCGAGCTTGATCAAACCGTGAGTCCCCATGACCATTCTTCTTGCATTTTCTATGAGTTTTACTATAAAGCATGCTTAGACCTTCATAGAATCACTTGATCTTCTGATTTGATGCTTAGGAATGCTAGATCTATCATAAAGACTACAACTTTACGTGTGAAACTGATCCATAATGAAGATTCATGCTAGATTAGGTCATTTTGTGTAAAAAGTGTTCTTGATGATTTGATGATGATAAACCATGTTTAAGGTGTTAAAAATGCTTCTGTGATGTTGGTAAATGTTTATGTATGCTAGATAATGAATTACATGAAGTATGGAAGCTGTTAGAAAGATTTTTAGTCAAATTTACGGGTTTTTAGCGACTAGCGAAACTGTGCATTCAATAGGCGAAACTATTCAGCGAAATTATGTATATCTTCATCCAGCGACACTATTAAGCGAAACTATAGTGTCGCCTGTAACCGAAACTACTGAGCGAAACAACCATAGACCTTATCCCTGAACGAAAGTTCAAACCATTTTCGAGCGAAGCTATGCTAGCGAAACTGTGTCAACAGTTTCGAGCGAAACTAGCTAGCGAAACTGTGTCATCGGGTACCGCCTAGCGAAAGTGCTGCCCGTGCACACAGCGAAACTGTGCAGCGAAACTGCATAGCGAAACTGTAGCGAAACTGCTGGCGAAACTGTGACCAGACCAAAACCCAAACTTGTGCAACTTATTTAAATGTTATGCCATGACTTGCATGATTATCTTATGATAAAACCTGCTTTGATTTCTGAGTTATGTGAACCCTTGTTTATGATCAACCATCGGTGTCGTGTGTCGGTATGTCGAGTCGTAGTTCCAACGTGCTATGTTATGGGCCATAGTGACGTAGTTAAATTTTAGACACAACCTAACACCTAAGACCTTAATGTGATTATTAGGTCTTCGTTAGCAACCATAATTGGATTAATTGAAGTGTAAGCTGAGCAACCTAAGGTGAGTTTCACTAACCCTTAATTGTGAGCCCGTTTGGGTCGCAACGAATTTACTAAATGGAAAACAACGCTGACATTTTGAGGTATTGCCAAATGGGATATCTGTTATGGAAGTTGGAGTGTTTTATGGGAACACTTGCAACTGTCCATCCTTGGGGTTTCAAATGAAATCCGCAACCAACTATTTAATACTTAAAATCAATTTGGATTTCAAAAGGAAATCCAGGATAAACGATTTTAATATGACTAGTGTAGGTTAAAGTCTAAACCAAATGATATCACATGATTTCTAAGGATGCCTTGAAACTTAAAAGTCCTCAACAATTTAGTACCATTAATTTGTGAAGCGAGGGGATGTTGGGTAGATCTACTGAGGGTTGACAACCCTGCTCCGCGGTACACAAATGTGTAGCCAAGCGGTTGGAGGCCGAACGGAGTTCAATATCAGCCTATTTTAGTTGTGGGTCCCATGAGGAACACAACTGGAGGCACAAACCATCGGCAAATGCCGAACACTGTTACGTCAGCTTTGGTACGAACTTCCTTAGTGCATGGAAACCGGATTAGCTACCCGCGATATCGGTTGACCGCTTTAATCTTTACTTAACTAGTGCATATTCGATAATTCAACACTTGGCAATTGTTTTGCAAAACTATTACTTATTTATATGTTGATACATACGCTTATGAGACCGGGCCGCTGCATGACATGCCCACTGTGAACTCACCAACCGTTAGGTTCACTTGTATGGTTTTCACTTTTGCAGATCGCTGAGGAGTATCCGGAGTGGGTTGGCATGGCACACGAAGACATTTTTCTTTTATTTAAATTAAGTTGGGAATTTTAAAACAATGATTTGTAAAGCACGTGGTTAGTGCTAAGACATTATTTCCGCTGCGTAATTTGAGACTTATTTATGACATATGTTTGGACTAACTCTGATTCGCTTAGTATTTGTAACTAATGGTTGTGGTCCTGGTTTGCTCGCACCCCTTAACGGTATAAACTCCGTTAGTGGTTACTTGGGGGTGTGACACTATAGCTGTATGAAGCTTTCCCGTCCCTGTATCTTGTTAGCAGGCGGCCACCATCGAGCAATCACTGCTCAACCTGTATGGTAACACCGCCGCTGCTACCCTTCGAACTGTCGTGTCGTACGTGGAATTCCATCGCCATCATTTGCATTCTGATCTAGTTATGATACTAGGTACAAACTGAAACTCGTTTTTGATTATGTTTCCGTAAGTTTTTGTTCGTGTTTATAAGGTCGTGTTGAACGTTAATGGTGGATCTGTCATGATTAGGGTTCTGATGTAGAAGATGAAATATAAACCACCGTTAATCGCTGATCTAATACATTCAAAACAGAATAGATTACTAAAATTGAAGTTGTCTAAATGGTTTGGACTCTCTGTTATAACCAATAGGTCACCGGTTCGAATCCAGCGATCAGATTTCTTTTTCTTCTAATTTTTGGAGACCCTAATACATACCCATTTCACATATACTTGGTCTAAATTGGATATAGAACGCGTTAAACGTTAAATATTATTATGCCTTGCGTTGTATGTCATGCATATCTATCAGTATTCGTTTCCCTCTAAACTAGTAACTTTTAAACTATTTAAAGATCCCTTTTCATCGAACGTTTGAATCCGGTTTTTCCTGTTTTATTTTATTACTTAATTTACAGATTTGTCTGACTCAAAGCCATTCACCGATAGCTCCCTATGATATTTCGGTAGAGCTCTCGTAGGAATAATTATTTTGATCGTTACCCCGTTTTATACATATTAATTGGTAATTCGATATTAAATAATTAAAAAAAATGTATAAATTGGGCATAAAAGTATATATATATATATATATATATATATAAAATGAACGTTTTGGAAAATTTCTATATTTGTGTAAAATGTGCATACACGAATAAAATACTTGTCATATTTTCCACTATAAACATTATAAGATATATATATTTCTATAAATATTAATAAATATGTGGGTATGTTTTGAGAACTCGTTATTTGCGTAATAGTATATTTTGTTGATATATATATGTATACATATTTTCTTATTCGATTACATGGATGTATATTGTTTTTCTAGATAATATACTTCTCGTCGAATTTTGTAATTGTTATGATTTTGGCAATGTGTCAACCTTCAACTCGTTTTGGATTTAATGAACCTTCGTTCTGTCATGGTTTGACATTATTTAATTTCACTGTTGGTGTAGACTTAATCGTTCTCGATTGAACACGCACTTATATGTACATGCTCGTTAGGTGTTTGGTAGAGTACACAAGACTTGCTAGTTGCTACTTGCTGTTGTCATTTATCTGGAATTGTTGTGCACCCAAAGGTGAGTTTCACGGCCCCTTTTTACGTATTTTAATTTTGTTGGGGGAGATTAACATGCAAACACTTGAACTGTTAGATAATTATATCATCTGAATGATAGTGGCACACTTATGATAAAGTCCTCACTTTAGAGTTACTGTCAATGTGACATCAACGATAATTTATTTAGTAGATCTACTGGGTTTGACAGCCCCACCCGGGTCAGTCGCGCTGATACGATTGGATATCGAACGGGTGCTATAAACTTCTTAGTCTTAACGAGGCACAATTGAACTTGTCGAGCTTCAGTAACTGGATAGCTAGTTTATCTAGTCAAACGTGCACTGATTTCTTGAAAATAGCCTAGCTAGCTATTGATATATTATCTGGATTTTAAACTGAACTTGAACATGAACTTGGACTGTTATGGAACAATCAACATTGAACTTAAACTTGAACTGTCGATGAACAGTTGTTTTACACTGAACCGGGACTGTTGTTGAACAATCGATTTACATTACACTGAAACTAATTTTGAACTGATAAACATGTGAACTCACCAACCTTTGTGTTGACACTTTTTAGCATGTTATTTCTCAGGTTGCGGATGTTCGAGTATCACGAGTACGCATGCATGAGTCTTTGAAACACTTTTAGTGTCTTTGGATAAGTCACGTCACTTTGGGTGACACTGTTTTTACTTAAACACTTTTATTGTATTTCCGCTTCCGTATTTGTAAAACTCTGAATTTATATTTTAATGGAATATATAACGTTTTTATTAAATATTTGTCGTTTGGTGTAACTAATGGACGGCGATCCTGGTTTGTCACGCTCCCTGCGGAGGTATTTTGCGCGTGGATTTTTGGGGGTGTGACAGATTGGTATCAGAGCCATTGGTTACAGTGAACTAAGTTTCGTCTTAGACTGTAACTACTTTGCATTAGTCGCACTTAAACATTTTTCTCATGCATCGTGATACTTACTCCTTCACATACCTAGTTTACAATAAGTCGTTTACATCATCCAATCCCCTTATACTCACGGAGAGGAGCCGGTTAGTCCTGAGTCATTTCCCTTAACCTCGCCGAGTTAGGTACCTCTTGGTTAACCTCCACGGACGACAAGACGTTAATTCAGATCAGAGGATCACATCTTCACTCCAGACGAGTCGTTTGCTGCTCGGGATTATTTGAGACTGAAGGACTGGGCGTAGTACCCAGACGTTGGACGAGTGCTTACTTAGGAAGGTTGTGTGATACATCTTCCTGTTCTTATACCTTTCCCATAACGTAGGAGGTTCTTTTTATACATGCCTTGCATATACTGCTCAATTCTCATGCTCTAAGAACATAAACATGGCGCGCAAATAGTGTGATCATTCAACTTCAGTAGTACCAGCATTGTGTTGATTCAAGTGGTTTCTTATGGGGACATTTGTGTCTACCTTCGTTATCCTGAACTTTTGACATTTGCTTTGATCTTCCCAGTTCTTTCCCTTCTTATTTGTTTTATCGCATGGTTGCGTTAGAATGAAGCAACTTGAATGAGACTCTTATAAACTAACAATACCTGATGTGTATTCATTGATTTTTTTTCTCATATATATCTAACTGGTGATCTAGTCGGTATGCGTGATTAAACCTTATTCAGATCCGATTGAGCTAAATTTCTGGCTTACTCGCTTCGGGTGGGCCATTCCAACTAAAGCGGACATTTTGTTCTCCAAACTTGTCTTCCCAACGGATTCTGATCAATACAACTCTAGGTTAATGACCCCATTCTTGATACCCACTTTGAGGATATCTCATCTGTACTCCGCCATACCTGGTAGCTGAAGTAAGAGGAACTAGGGTGACCATATAGAGTAATTTACAGTTACGGGTGCACACATAAATGTAATTTGCAGTATATGGGAATCCTGGAGAATCCTACTAGGCAAGCAAATGGTCGTGTTGGGACCAAATTCTTGTAAAAAAAGTTTTTTCTTCATTTTCTCTCATGGCATTGAAGTGAACATGTTGAACACAACCGGATGATCAAAGTCATCTATATTTGTAAACGTTATCGCACATGATCTCATCTTTCATGTATACAGATTCTGATCCATTCGAAAACTCTTGACGAAATCTTTGACTGGTTTGAACCCATCTTGAATCATAATTCTATGTTTACGACTTCACTTACCATATCAATCCTTGGAACTTTGTGATTGGATATACATTCACCAGACGAATACCCAAACATTGGATAAAAAATATGTGAAGCATATATCATGGGCACTGAAACATATTTCTTGGTTGAGAGCTCTTGTGATCTTTCCCTCTAAATATTCTATTTCCTGATTTTCTTGTGCGAACCAAAACTTGTTGCCAGCAACAACGTCACCATTGTACAAACTAACTATTTCATTGCAAGCATATTTCTCTCTAATGGAGGTAATGATATTGAAGAGTCTTCCTAGTTTCAAACTGATGACTTTCAACTTTAACGTAATGACTATTCCGATTGACCTTTTGAACCTGTATGATTGGTTTTTGACTTCATGATTCGAACCTTTTACGATTTAACAACCAACGATTCCTATTCCTCGCGCTTTTATAATCCTTTATGTCATAGATGAGCTTTCAAGCCTTGAACCAGAAAGTGTTACACTTTTGGTTAGTTTTTCAATTAGCCAACACCATTGATGATGAGACTAACTTGTGCCTCAATCACGGTAACAATGCAAAGCTTTTAATGGAAATCCTGTTTACACCCATCAAGCATGAACTTCTTTTTATTTATAGCTAAGCGTACCATCGAACTTGTATTTTCCCTTCTTACACATCGAGTACACCAAGTTATCCACACATTTGTATATTTATTAACGCTTTTGTCATAGCAAGTATCGGTAAATTTATGGTACACGAATCCTTATCGTCCTTTTCAGAAAACTTCCATTGATGAGCCCCGGGCTTGAACTTAAACCTTATGGCCTGTTTAAAATTTTGATCATCTTGAAATCTGAAGCGTTATGATACTCACACTACGCATGCCAACCTCTTGACGATCCTCGCCAGAATAGCAAATCTTGCGCATCTTACTGGTCTTGTGAATGAAAGCATCTGCTCCTTTTATTTGCGTGACGTATTGAGGTTTAATCTCTCGCTCCCTTTACATTAAAGCGTATGGGAAAAACTCAACATACTCTATTTCCGATAAAATATCCAATGTGGTTTGACTGATATCTAGTAATGGTGGTAGCTGGTACGCCTTCAAGGTGCTGGTAGTGTGGTGGGCTAGCTGCGGTACACCCTATATATAAATATTGGTGGCACGTTGAATGTGGGACTAGTACCGGACCAAGGATTGACTTTAGAGTCATACTCAAGACCTCATCTCGAGAAACTCTAACTAACGGAACTAGGTCCTCGACATAACTGCTTAATACTACTTTTTCTGAGATTACAGATAACCCTTACGTATTTCTACCAAAAGAGACATGTCCGAAATAATCAAACTCCATGTTTTTTTTTGAAAATCCTCCTACGTGAGTTCTGACTCAGATGAACATCAACGTTTTAAAAACCTGAGATTTTTTTCCTCTTATGAATGAAAAACCGCATGATCGAATGATCAACTCCAACTTTTAGAAGTATGTGTTACTAAGTAGATCGACTTTCGTTGAAATGAAACTACTTTTGAGTCGACGGAGTTTTTGATAAACTTTCTAGCATTCATGGAAGTGATACTTCCCCCGGTCCATCTATATTCAGCACCCAATATGACATTTCGATCTGCAGTACATCTACTCTGAACCCATATGTACGACCATAGAAAGCCAAAACCACTTTTGAACATCCTGATGTTTTGTGTTTCACGGACATCCTCTTATAACACCTTCATGCGTTATCCTACTTTTGAAGACCTTTTGAATCGATGTTTTGATAGGAAATGAATCATGATGCATGAAGCGCAAGGACATTAAGGAGATTGAGCGTGCCGGTGAGCTTAAACAACGAACATTTCCCTAACGAGAAGTTTACTCTATTGGATTGTATAACCATTACACGTTCATTTCGACATCTATTTATGTGAATTCGTTGCCAAATCCTGTCTAGCACACCATATATTTTTCTCTGAATTTTATACTATACATTACGTTATTTGCATCCTTCCTGTCGGTATCTTCACTAGTGCCAGTTTATACTCACAAGTCATTCTTGGAATGTGTAGTAGTGACTATCATAAGCTTGCTATCCCATCGCCTAATCGAATTCAGGAACCAAGTCGTTCGTGTTTTTCCTCTATTTGCTATTCTCATGCTTGATGCCCTGCGTATTCCTGCAGAGCATTTTTCGGTATTCGGTACCTCATAGTTTACACCTTTATTTTGTTGGATGATGATATGTTGTATTTTTTTATGCTTTAGCAAGGTAATGTGCAAAATGATATGCTGTATGATACTGAACTTCAACTTGAATTTGAACCTAATTGTCTATGTGATTTCTTGAATAGTTCTTAACATAATTGAGTAATTCCTTTCTAAAACAAACTACTACGTGTTACCTTTTAAATGGCAATGAGATCTTGGTCGAATTTTTTTTCGTTAGGCCTCAGTCCTTTTCTCACAAAATCAGTGTGTTACCAGTTATATTTTAGTATGTGAGCAACTGTTGAACAATTTTAACCATGATAAATAATTTATTTGCTTCTGATCTTCTCATATACGTGTTTATGCATGCTAAAATTTGAGAATCTAATCCTATGTTTAGAGTATATAAATTGATTAATCATTGAAGTGCTGGTCTAAACATAAGTTGAGTAGAATTGTATGATTAGCTATGTGTATGAAACGTGTTAGGAGCTAGGAAATGACATGCTATGAATGTATTAATTTGATTGAGTGTGAAAACCATACACCATACAAGGTCCTAAGTCTCCTACCTTGGTGGGAATGACAAGACTGTGTGAAGTTGCCCCGTCAAATTTGCACCGTATGGGTTGTGTTGGTTTATGAACTTATATGTTAGAGATATGCCATGTTAGGGTTGTATGCTAGTATATAAGGTGTTGGGACAATTGTATGCGTTGTATGGTAAAACCGTCATGATAGATTGCATGCTAGTACGCTTTAATCGCATCAATCTTTAAAAGAATTCGTTGTAGAAACTCGTATGCTATCTGAACCGTTATAGCATGAAACGTGAATTTGAATGTTATTATGAATCATGTGAACTTAATTGGTCATAACTCCATAAAGTACTAAGTCAATCAATGGGTCCTTGTGCTAACTTGATCAGTCTTGTGAAATTCTATGCTATTTGTTAGTTATTGGGCAAATTCAAACGTTTACATTTTCATTAGATGATGGGTCAATTAAACAAACATTGACTGACAAGATGCACACAAATTTTCTCGTACTCAAATTTCTTTCTCTTCGATTCACTTGGGTTATTGGTGAATGCGAATGCCTTAAGCGAGAACGAGACACGGAATGGAACTCTCACTCCTGCCAATGGTACAATAGCTGGAGGCCACGCGGACATATTATGGTCATTCTTTGCGTTGAAATTTTGATTTCAGATACTTACGTTATCATGTTACCTTGTTCGCCTTATAACTCGACATGGTTCACGTAATGCGATTGTTCGATTTGTTCATGAAGGAACGTGCGACATGAAAATCACCTTCTATACATTCGATTCGGATTTCTTTTGGAAATTCTATAAACATTTGACATCTCATCAAAACATTCTTGGTCTTAACATCCATCACTCATTTTGGAGTAGGCAACCTGATTTTTTTTTGATACGTTACTGTCAATTCAACTCTTTAAACAATTGTCACTGATTTAAATTTGCGAACAAAATTCTTTCAACAAGGAGATGATGTGACGACTTAAAAAAAATCTTTCTTTTATGACCTGCTGGTTAGCCACGTTATTCAATTTTCGGGACAAAAATTCTTCAACAAGGGGATACTATGACAACCCGTCTTTTTAGGTCTTTTCCTGATTTAAATAAAATTAAACCGATACAAATATCATGAGAACATTTACTTTAACTGATATAAATGTTGTGTGAACATTTATGTGATTGACTTATGTTGACCATAACAATTAGGGTTTGTGTAACCATCACTATACGAGCATGCACTTAAAGACTAGACGTTCTATATTTTATGATTATATGTATATCGCATGTTATGATCTCATATGAACGTTTTATCATTTTATGTGACAGTTACACTTATGATTTTATGTGATATATATGTGTATATATATATATATGCACATTATTTTCTATGATTTTATGTGAGGTTTACACACGTTCGTTATGATTTCATGTTTATCAGTTTATGTGAACTCGAGTATATATTCACGAATTTATATACATGATTCTATGTGACACCATGTGTGAATGCAATATGTATTCATATCTTATACATATAGTATTCTAGAATATATATATATATATATATATATATATATATATATATATATATTATTTTTATAAATGTTGGGAAACCCTAAACTGTATTTTATTAAGAATTATATTTTATGAATATACGTTATCACATCTATTAAAACGGTATTCTATAGTAATAAGTAAGGACTAAATACTATGTCACAAAGCTTGTTTACTAAACATTTAGATTAAGTCTTGCAATAGGTTGAATTAAAAACTTCAAGGGGGTAAGATGTGCATTATTAAAATGGAAGGTGTATTCTGTCATTTAGCAAAATTCAATTTAATTTGAATTAATGATAGCAGGATTGTTCGGACCTCGGCATTTAATTCCGAGCATCAATTCGCCGGTTACAACAATTGAGCCCATCACTTGATTACTACACCATAACCCGATCAACCGATCATTTTCGTATACCTCTACAATCATTTGAATGCAATAATCCACATCTTGATGACCCACGTTGAACAGAAATCATAACCCATGTTCAATAGCTCTCATCTCAAACTCGAAGGATCTAAAAAACTGATACGACCTCGAACCTATAGCTGTATGAAGCTTTCCCGTCCCTGTATCTTGTTAGCAGGCGGCCACCACCGAGCAATCACCGCTCAACCTGTATGGTAACACCGCCGCTGCTACCCTTCGAACCGTTATGTCGTACGTGGAATTCCATCGCCATCATTTGCGTTCTGATCTGGTTATGATACTAGGTACAAACTGAAACTCGTTTTTTATTATGTTTCCGTAAGTTTTTGTTCGTGTTAATAAGGTCGTGTTGAACGTTAATGGTGGATCTGTCATGATTAGGGTTCTGATGTAGAAGATGAAATATGAACCACCGTTAATCGCTGATCTAATACATTCAAAACAGAATAGATTACTAAACTTGAAGTTGTCTAAATGGTTTGGACTCTCGGTTATAACCAACAGGTCGCTGGTTCGAATCCAGCGATCAGATTTCTTTTTCTTCTAATTTTTGGAGACCCTAATACATACCCATTTCACATATACTTGGTCTAAATCGGATATAGAACGCGTTAAACGTTAAATATTATTATCCCTTGCGTTGTATGTCATGCATATCTATCAGTATTCGTTTCCCTCTAAACCAGTAACTTTTAAACTATTTAAAGATCCCTTTTCATCGAACGTTTGAATCCGGTTTTTCTTAGTTTTATTTTTATTACTTAATTTACAGATTTGTCTGACTCAAATCCATTCACCGATTGCTCCATATGATATTTCGGACCCGTAGATCTCTCGTAGGAATAATTATTTTGATCGTTACCCCGTTTTATACATATTAATTGGTAATTCGATATTAAATAATATAAAAAAAATGTATAAATTGGGCATAAAGGTATATATATGTATATATATGTTGATGCATGAACCTTGTGTGGCCGTTACTGTTCGAATTGTCAAACAGACTGATTTGTCGGAAATATGAACTGGGGTCTGAACCTCAGCCGAATTCCAGATTCGGAGTTGTCCGAAGGTGGTCCGAACTCCAAGTTCGGAGGAAGTTCGGAGCAGGTTTGGAGGTTACCCAGTTCGGACAGAATGAAGAAGTATAAATAGTTTCGTCTTTGTATTTCTTTGTAAGTTTCTGTCTGGTGTCTGTGTGTTGAGAGGGGAGGTTCTGTCCGACCTCCCCCAGAGCTTAAACGTTTGTATACTCCTTCGTTATGTAATCATTCGACCTGATTCAATGACAAAACTTCCGTGTCATCCATCGAATTGATCCATATACGGTTTTTCAGTTTCTCGAAGTTTTTAAGTTCAAATTCACGTTTTTGCGAAAATGTCAATCATTTTTGAGTTCGTTTGATTGTTTCGAGTGTGCTTTTCATCATAAATTCATTCCTGAGTTGTTTCCATCAAGTTTGCTTGAATTCCTGTCAAAATTTTCAGTCAAAAACGTTGAAAATCGAGAAAATGACGTCGAGAGAAGTCTGTCTCGTTTGAGGTTCGGACAAGTTCGGCATAAACGCTCCGAACTCGAGGTTCGGACAACGTTCGGTCATTATCGTGGTTCGGTGAGAGTTCGGTGAGGGATCGGTCGACGTTCGGACAGAGTTTGGTGATTGTTCGGAGTTGTTTGGTTTTTGCTCGCCCGAAGGTCAGGTTCGGAGAGAGTTTGACGTAGCTAAAGTTCGGACTAAATTCGGAGGAAGTTCGGATGAGGTTCGGAGAGAACAGTAACCAGCTTTTCTAAAATGTCCGATTTTCAAGCGTTCGCGGCTATTCAAAATTCGGTTCAAGTTACGATGCAAACGATGATGAATTATGATAATGAAATAGGAACAAGTCAGAAAGTTCCCATATTGCTAAAATTAGAAGATTATCATAGTTGGGTTAAACGGTTTGAAGCGTATGTCGATACAAATGATATTGATATGTGGTTATCTTTCACTGAGCAATATGTTTACCCTAAAGATGAAACTGGTGAACCTATTCTTCAAAGAAAAATGTCATCTGAACAAAAGAAAGCTTATCAAGCTGAGAAAAAGGCGTACGGAACTTTAACGATGGCATTGCCTAAAGAGTTACTTCATCAATTTGCTGGTAACTACACATCAAAAAGTTTATGGGATGCTTTGGAAAAACGATGTGAAGGCAATGACCAATACCAGAAAAGTCGACAGAAGGTTTTGAAGAAAGAGTTTTATAGTTTTAAGCATTATCAAAATGAAACGATTCCCAATCTGATTGCAAGATTTGCTCATTTGATGAGTGAAATGCGTTTGGTGAATCTTACTAAAGAAGAAGTTGATATGAAAGAAAAGATCTTGGAAGTTTTGCCTGAAAAATGGGAGAATTATGTGATGATGATTACTCACGACAAGGATTTTTCAGGATTGTCTTTCAATGATTTGGTTCAAAGAATTCAGGCTAGATATATGGAGTTAATGGTGAACAAATCACTTCCTACACAAATTCAGAATCATGCGGTGTATCATGGTGAAAATGATTCTACAATGAATGCTGGGAAGTCTAATATTCTTAGTTCTGCTCCTCCTACAACATTTCTGGCAGATAAATCTGAAATTCCAAGTTATTCCTCTGCTGGTTGTGCTGTGTCAATTCCAAGTTCTTCGACTCAAAGTGCATTGTCTGTTTAAACTTTCGATGATTATAATGCGTTGATGTCTGCATTAGTATCTTCATACTTTGGTGTTATCACTGGTGCTGTGAGTAATGCTGAGTTAGCAAATGAAGATTACGATCAGATTGATTATGATCATTTGGAGGAAATGGATCTAAACTGCCAATATGCTATGTTGGTTCGTAGAACAAAGAAATTTTTCAATAGAACTGGTAAGAAGAGACTGAATTAGGAAGGGAAGATTGGTTTGGACAAGTCTAAGGTGAAATGTTATAAGTGTTCAGTTTATGGTCACTTTGTTCGAGAATGTCCAAGTTCTGTGGATAGTAAATTGAAGACTGGTCAACATGCACATTTAGTTTTCCATCCATCAAATGAAGCTGAAAAGGTTGAGAAGAAATCTGCTACTCTTGCCCATGATTGGACTGATACATTTGTGCATTCAAATGAATTTGCTTGGAATGCAGATTCAACAGTTAAAAAGAACCATACTCCAATCTCAATTGCTTTAACTGTTCAACATGCTGATGATGATAGCTTTTTAACTGAGTCTGATTCTTCTTCAAGTGTATCTTTGGTTCAAGAAGCATTACCTAAAGTTTCTACAAGTTCAAAGGTTGACGAGTTTGAATGTCTTAATTGTAAAAGATTGCTTCAGCAGGTTGCAGGTTTTGAACAAAGATGTCAACTATCAACTGAAGAAATTTTGGTGCTCAAGAAAGAGGTGGAAGATTTTCAAAAGAAGTATTATGAATTAGTTCATGTTCATGACGATGTTTTGAAAGAAAAGGCTCAATTGGCTGAAGAGTGTGCGAAGGCTAAAGCTGAAGCTTTAGATGCAGCTCAAGATTTTGAAAATCTATTTGGGAAGAGTTATCCAGTTCAACAAAATTATGAAGAGGCTACTGCTCTTATTGCAAAAACTGTTGTTACCGTTGAGAAGCTTCAAAATAAGATCTCTATGCTTCAAGATGAAAATGTTCTTTACAGAGACAAGAATGAAGTGTTAACAAAAGATGTTGAGATCTACAAGCAAAAGAGAGAAAATGTGCTTGAAGAATTATATGCTGAATGTGAGATCAGGAAGTTACAAACTTATGAGTATGATGATCTCAATGCAAAATTTATCAAGTCACAACAAGAGGTGTTTGAGGGACAACAAAAGATTAATGATTTGAAATTGGAGATTTTGGAGTTAAAAAGACCAGTGAAGAATTGTAATTTGTCACCGACATTGCTAAATTTCTTATACAAGCAGGATCGTAGTTCAGAGAGTTCTAAGAAGGATGATATTCACTTGGTTCCTCAACCAGTAGATTTAATTGAAGTTGCTTCTGCTCCGCTTGATTTTAAGACTGAAGGGTATGATTATTCAAAGTTTGCTACTCCACCCAAGAAGAACAACTCCAGGTCTAAAAAGAAGGAGAAACCTTTGGGTGAAGCTCCAAAATTTGTTTCAAAGTCTATGCTTCTGGAAAATGAAAAGGTTTTCGATAAGGTTGCTTCAAGTTCTTCATCTGCAACCGAAGAAGAAAAAGAGTTGATTGAGAAGAACAAGCTGAAAAATATCAAAGATAAATTCACTAGTGACGCTAAGTCAAGAGTTGCTTCGGGTTCTTCGTCCAATTCTTCAAAGACTCAAGGATTCAAACATAAAGGTTTGGGTTACGAAGTGAAGGAAGCTCCGGTTCAAGCTAAGAAATCAGTAAAGGCTGAGAAGGTTCCTAAAGCAAAAGTTGCAAAGAAATCACCATCTTAGAAGGAATTTTCTTATTATTCTGGAAGATCTTCATCTTCAAGGAGTCCATCTCCTAGGTATGATTCTTCTGATGGTTTCTTTGATAACTTTCATTCTGAACATTCATCCGATTCTCAAAAATCAAAACAATTTATAAACAATTTTAGAGAACGACTTTGTTATGTATGTCGTCAACCGGGACATCTAGCTGCTGATTGTCCGACGACTGCATATATCCACAATACTGCAAATTATGTGGATAACAAAGGTCAATTTTTTGATGAACCATGGTCCCCAAAGATTAAATCAACTCGTAAATCGTCTTGCTCTAAACCGAGTACGTCGGTTGAATCTGATTCAGGTTCTGATCAAAACTTAAAACTTTTACAAATTTGGAAACCGAAAGTTGTTTCCAAGGCCAACGATGACTTTGTGGAAGACACCGGGCGACCCGACGCTGTTGAATCGGGTCGATCCCAGAGCGACTAATGATTTATTTGGTGTCAGCATGTATTTCAGGAAGATCTTTCGGTGATTGAGAAATTGCTGATTGCGAAATATCTGTTCTAATTAAATTGAATTTCACAATCAATTTGGTTTTTTAAAATGCTACACTACTAGTATTCGTGTTGTTTGATCATTTTTCTTGTTTTTCACTTCATTTCATTCTGAGCGGGAGTTTGTTTTTGCAAAAATACAAAAATAGTGTGTTGTTTTTTTTTTTTTTGCAAATAGTAAAAATGAAAGTCTATAAATAGAGTTGTCATTTTTAGGAGGAGAAATTTGAAAAAGACAAAAACATTGAAAAATGAGAAATTGTATCAGACATGATTGGGAAATGATGGTACATTGGCTGACCGTGTCTGACTCATGGATAAAGTAGATGAAAAAGCCATAAGACCATTTGATCGATGTGTAAGGTAGGCTTGGCAAATCAGAAAGCATACAAATGTGATATACACTAATTTCCATGCTTGACCTAGTGGACAACATCTTGATGCATATCTCATGATATATCAAGAAAAGGATATGTGAAAAATAAAATGAGAAGTCACTGTGTGTGTATATATGTGTTCATTTTGCAAAGATTTAAACCTGTTTGATTTTCTTTATTTTGTCAAACGATCGGACTTTCTCTGCGTGTCGAAAGACCGACCTGATCGTTGTTCGTTTGACGTTCTGATTTATTTTCTTTGGTGTTTTGTATAACTCATCAGACTTTCTTTGCGTGTACGGGAGTACCGACCTGATTGTTGTTGAGTTATACAACTTCAACTTGTTTTATTTTCTTATTTTGTTAAATCCGAGGCCTTATCTGCGTATCGAAAGATCGACCTTAAGGTAGACGATTTAACGTTCTTATTTCTTTTTGCATGGAACACAGTTGACTATATCATGGTTACAATCATTATGTGATTAAAATCACAAATGAAATCACAAAAGGTGATCAGCAAAAGCATATCTGAGTATGTTTGATAGTGTGGGGTACACTTAGGGATGTTAAAAAAACTCGCAGCTCGTGGCCCGCTCGAAACTCGCTCGGAAAAAGCTCGATATTAGCTCGCTCGAAAATCAGCTCGATTATAAACGAGCCGAGCCCGAGCCAAGGTTAGCTCGGCTCGTGGCTCGCTTGTTACTTAGCTCGTTGGCTCGCTCGCTTGGCTCGCTTAAATTTAAGCTCAATTTTTATTATATCTACATATATATAACCTAAAATTATGAGTTTATTATTTATAATATAATTCTTAAGTTAATTACTAAGTTTCCTATAGTATTTTACTTTAAAAAATATTAAATTAGAATAAAATATTAATTGATATGATACTTTTCAGTAGGAAATATTTGTTTTTATTGAAAAATAAATAAGTAAATATTGAATTTTAAAATTTTCATTACGAGTATGTTAAAAATTATGTTTTAGTCACGTTATATATCAATATGTGTAAATAATATAAATTTTAAAAAATAAACTAGCTGGCTCGACGAGCCAGCTCGGCTCGGCTCGATTTTTAACGAGCCGAGCTTGAGCTCAATATTTTAGCTCGTTAAAATAAACGAGCTGGCTCGGCTCGGCTCGATTTCTAAACGAGCCGAGCCCGAGCTCACCCTGGCTCGACTCGACTCGGCTCGTTTACAGCCCTAGGTACACTGGTTAATGCAAATTTAATCAATATCTTAACATATCAAGATGTTATGAGTATGATTCTGCCAGAGTTTAAGTTGGACAAATTATAACTGCAATCGGCATGGTTTATGTGCGTCAATAATTGATATTGATATGTAGTTCAACATGTTATGACCAATATGATCCCAAGTTGTGATCTTTCTCACAAAAGACAAAAATAGTGTCTAATTCGGTATTGTTTTACTTTTCTTATCAGAAAATATCAAAAAATTTTAGGTGTATTTTGATATAAAATTTCTTAAAGCCAAAAAGATTTTGTTTCTTATTTGTTTTCGGTTGATCAACACGAAATACAAAATCAATTTCCAAAATCAAAATATCTTGGAGTCTTGAACAGACATTTTGCACCAAGATTATTTATGTTGGCAGGTTTCTAAGTGGGAAGAGAACATCAAAACTTCAAGTCTTCAGAAGATTGTTGATAAAGAGATTATACACGATGCAATATCAAGTATTCAAGATTGAACTCATCGTCAAGGTCGAGGAAGAGTTTGATTGAAGATACAAGATACAAGTTTAATGGAGGAGATGATACTGCACATGCCGAGGGGGAGTTTTTGTTGATACATAGTCCTGATCGTCATGTGAAGTATCGAATACAAGACGATTCGCACAAGACTGCTGAGGTCCGAACTCCAAGCGAACCTGGAGTTCGGACAGCTCCGATTGTGTGGCCGAACTTGAGGTTTGGCCGATTGTGTTTTAGCTTGTATAAATAGATCGTCTTGTATAGAATTGGAAAGGTTCCGAGTCATATCTTCTCAGTGTACTTTGTTTGTTGATACATAGTCCTGATCGTCATGTGAAGTATACTGCTGAGGTCCGAACTCCCAGCGAACCTGGAGTTCGGACAACTCCGATCGTGTGGCCGAACTTGAGGTTCGGCCGACGTGTTTCAGCTTGTATAAATAGATCGTCTTGTATAGAATTGTAAAGGTTCCGAGTCATATCTTCTCAGTGTACTTTGTGGTCATCTCTGTGGTTAATACAAGTCATTTGTATTTACTTTCTGTGGTTTACTCGTTTACATTGTTTTCATTACGACTAAGTAGAAGATTCACACGCTCAGGCATTTTCAAGTGGTATCGGAGCATTTGGTTTGCTCTACTAGTCGGAAATCAGTGTTTCTCGAAGTTTTTAAGTTCAAATTCACGTTTTTGCGAAAATGTCAATCATTTTTGAGTTCGTTTGATTGTTTCGAGTGTGCTTTTCATCATAAATTCATTCCTGAGTTGTTTCCATCAAGTTTGCTTGAATTCCTGTCGAAAATTTCAGTCAAAAACGTTGAAAATCGAGAAAATGACGTCGAGAGAAATCTGTCTCGTTTGAGGTTCGGACAAGTTCGGCATAACCGCTCTGAACTCGAGGTTCGGACAACGTTCGGTCATTATCGTGGTTCGGTGAGAGTTCAGTGAGGGATCGGTCGGACAGAGTTTGGTGATTGTTCGGAGTTGTTTGGTTTTTGCTCGCCCGAAGGTCAGGTTCGGAGAGAGTTCGGCGTAGCTAAATTTCAGAATAAATTCGGAGGAAGTTCGGACGAGGTTCGGAGAGAACAGTAACTAGCTTTTCTAAAATGTCCGATTTTCAAGCGTTCGCGGCTATTCAAAATTCGGTTCAAGTTACGATGCAAACGATGATGAATTATGATAATGAAATAGGAACAAGTCAGAAAGTTCCAAAATTGCTAAAATTAGAAGATTATCATAGTTGGGTTAAACGGTTTGAAGCGTATGTCGATACAAATGATATTGATATGTGGTTATCTTTCACTGAGCAATATGTTTACCCTAAAGATGAAACTGGTGAACCTATTCTTCAAAGAAAAATGTCATCTGAACAAAAGAAAGCTTATCAAGCTGAGAAAAAGGCGTACGAAACTTTAACGATGGCATTGCATAAAGAGTTACTTCATCAATTTGCTGGTAACTACACATCAAAAAGTTTATGTGATGCTTTGAAAAAACGACGTGAAGGCAATGACCTATACAAGAAAAGTCGACAAAAGGTTTTAAATAAAGAGTTTTATAGTTTTAAGCATTATCAAAATGAAACGATTCCCAATCTGATTGCAAGATTTGCTCATTTGATGAGTGAAATGCGTTTGGTGAATCTTACTAAAGAAGAAGTTGATATGAAAGAAAAGATCTTGGAAGTTTTGCCTGAAAAATGGGAGAATTATGTGATGATGATTACTCACGACAAGGATTTTTCAGGATTGTCTTTCAATGATTCAGTTCAAAGAATTCAGGCTAGAGATATGGAGTAAATGGTGAACAAATCACTTCCTACACAAATTCAGAATCCTGCGGTGTATCATGGTGAAAATGATTCTACAATGAATGTTGGGAAGTCTAATATTCTTAGTTCTGCTCCTCCTACAACATTTCTGGCAGATAAATCTGAAATTCCAAGTTATTCCTCTGCTGGTTGTACTTTGTCAATTCCAAGTTCTAAACTGTCAATATGCTATGTTGGTTCGTAGAACAAAGAAATTTTTCAATAGAACTGGTAAGAAGAGACTGAATCAGGAAGGGAAGATTGGTTTGGACAAGTCTAAGGTGAAATGTTATAAGTGTTCAGTTTATGGTCACTTTGTTCGAGAATGTCCAAGTTCTGTGGATAGTAAATTGAAGACTGGTCAACATGCACGTTTAGTTTTTCATCCATCAAATGAAGCTGAAAAAGGTTGAGAAGAAATGTGCTACTCTTGCTCATGATTGGACTGATACATTTATGCATTCAAATGAATTTGCTTGGAATGCAGATTCAGCAGTAAAAAAGAACCATACTCCAATCTCAATTGCTTTAACTGTTCAACATGCTGATGATGACAGCTTTTTAACTGAGTCTGATTCTTCTTTAAGTGTATCTTTGGTTCAAGAAGCATTACCTCGAATCGAAGATGAGAGATTGATGTGTTTGATGATGAAAAGCGGACACGAACTCGAACCCGTACCCGATCTCGCTGTCAGAATCAAATTGGAAACAAACTGTGGTGTTTGAGCATGGATCTGATGAATCCTGCGGTGGTCTATGGTGCTCAATAGGAACTTACGATCACAATAGATGGTCGATCGGTGGTCAAATGATGGTGCTGTTGGCCGAAGTTTCTTGACTTTGGTAATGGTAGCGGTGGTCAGGAGGAAAAATGAGAGAGGAGCGAGAGGTGTACGAATGATTGTGATAGTTACAAGGAGTTAAGGTAATCAAATTCATGGTTCATTGATGGTGGTCATTGAGTTTTCGTAACCGTCGGTGGTAATGATCGGAAAGAAAAGAAAACAGCCGACGGACGTTTCTTAGGTCCTGACATAAAATCTTGAGTTTGTGGAAATGGCAAAATTGCCCCCCTAAATTTTACAAGGAAAGGTAGCAACTTCCGGGATATGCAACTTAAATCCCTCCAGGTTTGTTTAATCAATAATAGTTTGAAAAACTGGCAATTACGGTCCCTTAAGGTTTACAAACGTTAACGAACTCTTAACGGGGTTTAGCAAAGATAACTTTATGATGACTAAACGTATATATGTACCGAGTATATATATTAACCGTGTAACATTTAAATACATAACCCTTGATTAGCCACATAAAATCATAAGAGATAATCCGTAATTATTTATTTTAAGTTCACAGATAACCATAGATTCAAAGTCGTAACAATACATGTAAACTCACATAAAATAATAGAACGATAGGTGTAACCACATGACATATCATCACATAAAATGATAGGATATAATGTTTGTGTGTGTGTGTATATATATATCACATAAAATCATGAGTATAATTGTCACATAAAATGACCAACGGTTCACATGAAATCATAGAATATGATTTACATAAAATTATAAAATATAAAACGTCTAAACTCAAGTGTATGCTCGTATAGATGATAGTTACACAAACCCTAGATAATAAAGTCTACACAGTCAACACATAAATGTTCAACAACATTTAATACGGTTTAAGTTTATTTAAATTAGGAAAAGACCTAAAAAGACGAGTTGTCACAGTATCCCTTTGTTGAAGAATTTTCGTCCCGAAAATTGAGTAACATGGTTAACAAGTTGGTCACAAAAGAAAGAAAAATTTTCTCAGCCGTCACATCATCCCCTTGTTGAAAGAATTTCGTCCCGAAATTTAAATCAGTGACAATTTATTCAAGAATTGAATTGACAATTACTCATCGAAGAGTCCAGGTTCTCTACTCCAATAGGGTTAATGGGTTTTACGATCAAGAATGTGTTCCCGATGTTGAGAAGATGTCAGATGTTTAAGGATTTCGAAAGGAATTCAAATCGAAAGTGTAGAAAGTGATTTTCCTATCAAACTTTTTCCTATGAGAAGAGTTGAACAACTGTATTCGGGAATCGTGTGGAGTGACAAGGCCGAACAGAGTGACACGAAAACATAAGTATTTGAAATTAAATTTCAATGCGAAGAAGAATCATAATAGTTTGAGTAGCCTCTAGTTATCGTACCCATAACTAGAAGTGAGATTCTCGTTAGGGACTCGTTTTTAGTTAAGGAATTCGCATTCACCAATAACCCAGGTGAATCGAAGAGAAAAAAAATTGTGTATGAGAAAATCGTGTGTGCATCAAGTCAATCAGTGTTTAATAAACCCATTGTCTAACAAAGACGTAAACGTGCGATCTTACCTACCAATTAGCACTTTGCCTAGAATTACACAAGACTAATCAAGTTAACATGAGAAAACTAGTTGATCTAGTATTTTATGGTGTTATGATCAATTAAGTTCACATGATTCACAATAACATTCAAAATCACTTTTCATGCAATAATGATTCAGATGACATTTGAGTCTCTATGAAGGCTTCCTTTAATGATTGAGATGGTCAACGCATAGTAGCATGCAATCTATCATGAAGGTTTTACCATACAACGCATACAATTGTTCCAACACCTTATATACTAGCATACGGCCCTAACATGACATATCTCTAGCACATAAGTTCATAAACTAACCAACACAACACATACGGTGCAAGGTTGACGGGGAAGCCTGCTTATTCTCCTAAGTTTGGAGGAGTCTGTTAGAAAATCGGCTGCAGACAAAGGCAAAGCTCCTGAGGTTCTTACTGGCAGGCGTATGAAGCATATGGCTGTTAAATATAAAGGAGTGAAGAAAGGCTCTTTTCTTGCTGATGCCAGAAAGTCTGGGCAAAGTCCACCAAGTAAGAAGCAAAAGGTGACTACTCCGTCTTCAATCCCAATTCCGCCAACCACCAAAGCTGCAGATGTTCAAAGTTCAAAACAACCACCAATCAGAAAGTTGATTATTAAGAGACCGTCTGCTACTGGTCCTGCTTCCACATCTGCTCCTTCAACCGCTTCAACAATTTCTGCTACTGATTTGAAGCTCGCGTTGTATCAAGCCAGATTTGAAAAAATAGAGCATACAAACAAGCTGCAAGCTGAAGAAATTTCTGGGTTGAAAAATTTATATAAAGAGCTAGTATCCAGAGATCAGTCTCATACATGGGAGATTGCCAGATTGAAAGCTCAGGATGAAGCAAAGGATCGGGAATTGCTGAGCTGAAGCAATTGTCTCTTACTATGGGTGAGCAGCTTAAGTAGATGCTAACTGCTTTATCTGCTCAGGGGGAGAAAAGGCCCAATCCTGAGGAAAGTTGCAGAGAAGAAGAGGAAGTCATGAAGTTTTTGAATGATGACCCTGATAATCCAGAAGGTGGTGTTGGTGGTGCTGGTACTGGTACTGATGCAGCAGGAACATCATCTGCTACTGCTGGTACAACCACAACATCTCAGGGGGAGTCTGCAGATAAGGAAGTTTATGATGTAACTCCGGTATCAAGGGTGGAAATGAAAGAAGGAGAGTTTGTTAATCTTTATACCAAGGAGCAGCTGGCTGCCATATTTGCTTTAAATGTTGATGATGTTGACAAGGTGCCAGTTGCTGATCCATACAAGGAGGATAATTCAGAAGAAGAAGTTGTGTATGAAGATGAGCAGGTGGAGGTAGAAGATATGACGGCTGAAGAATATCCCAATGATCCGAAGATGTATGGGAATTTTTCTGATAATGATTATTCTGAGGGTTTTGATTTCTTTGGTAAAGATAGTGAAGAAAAGGTTGAATCAGAGCAACAATCAACTCAACCTGAGGCATCTGAGAATGTTGATATGACTGAAGAAGAGGAGAAGAAGTTGTTGTTTGAAGCATGGCTAAAAGAGCAAAGGGCAAAGAAGCTTCCAGTTCATGTTGAAAAGTTTTCAAAGATTGTTGATCAGAAAAAGTATTTTGACAGAAAAGGCAGACAAGCTTCTGGGAAAATTATTAGCTGGATGTATGATTCTGAACTCAAATGTTATGCTATCAAAAAGGAGTTTGGGATTATATATTTGAAGAATGCTTTAAGATTCAACACTTTGCATGTTTGTGATGTGAGGGACTTGTCTAGAAGTCCGTTTCTGAATCATGGAGGAAACCTTTTGGCTGATGTGTTTAAAGAGAAGTTGATTGAAGAGTGTCAAGGAAGGTTTAGGTTTTTGACTCCTCAAAGACCGACTTATTCTGATCATCCAACGGATATTCATCCAATGACAGGCAGACCAGTGGTGATTTTGAAGTATAAAAAGCCAGTTCAGATTAAGAAGATACCTTTGAAATGGCTTGATCAGGATTTCATCAAAACATTGAAATGGTGGTACTATGATGAAGTTTCTGGAGAAGCAGTAATAGTGATTAAAGAAGATAACAAGGTTGTGAGAATCTACGACCCAATGTCATTGATAAATCTGTCAAAGAATGATATTGAGAAGCTACATTCTAACAAGATTCTTTACAAGCCTGAGTGTTTTGATCAAGCTATGCAATTTCAGAAGGTTATAAGAGTTTGCTTTGATGGTGGAATACACGCAGGAAATAACAGAAGAAGGGATTGGAAGAAGACAGAGTCAAGGACTTCTGAAGACTAGCACAAGACAAGGGGGAGTTTGTAGAAGCATATATAGTTGTCTAGTGCTAGGTCTTGTTCTTTTGAGTATGTAATTCGTAAGTTTAGGTTTTCTGATACTAGCGGACCAGTGGCGGACCAGGTGGTACGCCGGACCACCTGGTACGCTGGTTAGTTGGTCCGCTGGCCAGTTGCCTATTTATAGGTCTTAGCTTGTTGAGAGAAGTAGCGAGTAAGGTTTGAGCGTTCTTAACTGTGCGTTTTCACCGGTGTAAACCTGTAAACTATCTGTTCTCTCTGTTACGAGTTGTGATCAATAAAAAGAAGTTTATTTACCTCGTTGTGCTCAAATCCGATTGTAATCATGCACTAGCAAGATCGTTTAAGTGTTCTACAAAACTTCACACAGTCTTGTCATTCCCACCGAAGTAGGAGACTTAGGACCTTGTATGGTGTATGGTTTTCATACTCAATCGAGTTTATACATTTAGAACATGTCATTTTCTGGTTCCTAGCACGTTTCATACACATAACTAATCATGCAATTCTATGAAGCTTATGTATAAACTAGCACTTCAATAATTAGCCAGTTTCTATTCCCTAAACATAGGCTTAGATTCTCAAATCTAGCATTCATAAACACGTATGTCTTGTAAACAATTCTCATGAGAAAGTCAGAAGCAAATAAACTATTTATCGTGTAAAATGGTTCAACAGTTGCTCACATACTAAAATATAACTGGCAACATGCTGATTTTGTGACGAAAGGACTGAGGTCCAATGAGAAATCCAATCAAGAGCTCACAACCATCTAAAAGGTAACACGTGGCAGTTTGTTTTTAGAAAATAATTACTAAATTCTGTTAAGAACTTTTCATGAAATTAACTTAGACTAATTGGTTCAAATTCAAGTTGGAGTTTAGTACAACATATCATCATGCATAATACCTTGCTAAAGAATCAAAAAAATAAGGGCGAAATTTCAACAAAACAAAAGTGTAAACTATGAGGTACCGAATACCAAAAAGTGCTCATCAAGCATGAGATATATCAAATTTAAGATGAAGAGTGCCAACGGCTTAGCTAGTAAACGATGAGATAGAAAGCTTATGATAGCCGAAACTACACATTCCAAGAATGACATGTGACTTTAAACTGGCACTGATAAAGATACCAGTAGGGATGATGGAAATAACGTATTGGATAGTATAAAATTCAGAGAAAAATATATAGCGTGCTTGACAGGATTTGGAAAGGAATTCACATAAATAGGTATCGAAATGAACGTGTCAACGGTTATACAATCAGATAGAGTAAACGTATTGTTAGCAAAATCTTCATTGTTTAAGCTCACTGGCATGCTCAATATCCTTGAAGTCCTTATGATGCATGAGTCATGATTACTTTCTTGTTAAAACAACGGTTCAAATGGTTTTTAAAGTAAGATAGGGTACAAAAGTGTTATAAAAAAAAGGGTGTCTGCGAAACAAAAACATCAGAATGTTCAAAAGTGGCTTTGGCTTGGATTGTCTGTATATATGCATTTTTGCTAGGGTTTGGTGCAAGTTTACCGCAGATCAAAAGATCAAATTGGGTGCTCCATAGAAAAGGATCAGGGCTATCACCATAGTGAACACAAGAGAGTTTATAAAAGAACGGCAGTTGACATAAAAGTAGTGTCCCTCAAACGAAAGGCGATCTACTTCTTAACACATACTTCTAAAAGTTAAATTTGTTCATTCGATCAGGTGGTTTGTCATTTATAAGGGAAAATATCCGATTTTTAAAAAAGTTGATGTTCATCTGAGTCAGAACTCACGTCTGAATCGTGGCAGGAAATTCGCTTTAGGAGAGTTTTTCTTCCTGACTCAAAAAATTGAAAGCATGGAGTTTGATTATTTCGGGTATGCCTTTCTTCTGGTAGAAATACGTAAGGGATGTCTAAAATCTTAGAGAAAGTAGCATTAAGCAGTTTTGTCGAGGACGTAGTCCCGTTAGATGAAGTTTCTCAAGATGAGGCTCTTGGGTATGACTCTAAAGTCAATCCTTGGTCTGGTACCGGTCCCACATTCAACGTGCCACTAATGTTTATATATAGGGTGTACCGCAGCTAACCCACCACACTACCAGCACTTTGAAAGTGTACCAGCAACCTACCATTACTAGCTATTAGTCAAACCACACTGGATATTCTCATTTGAAATAGAGGACTTCAAGTTTCTCCCATACGCTTGAATGTAAAACGGGCGAGAGTTTAAAACCTCATTACGTTGTACAAAGAAAAGGTGTAAGAGTTTTCATTCATAATACCAGAAAGATGAGTAAGGTTTGCTATTCTAATGAAGGTCGTCGAGAGGTTGGCACGCGCAGTGTGAACATCATAAAGCTTCAGATTTCAAGACGATCATAATTTAAATAAGCCACAAGGTTTAAGTTCAAGCTGGGGGTTCATCAATGAAAGTTTTCTGAAATGGGCGATGAGGATTCGTGTACCAAAAATTTGTCGATAGTTGTTAGGACAGGAGCATTAAGAAATGTAAGAAGGGAAAATTTAAGTCGATGGTATAATTAGTTGTAGATAACAAGAAGTTCACACTTGATGGGTGTAAATAGGATTTCCATAGAAAGCTTTGTATTGTTACTACGATTGAAGCACAAGGTAGTCTCATTATCACTGGTGTTAACTAGTAGAAACGCTATCCAAAAGTGTAACACCTTCCGGTTTATTTCTTAGAAGCTTATCCAAGACATAAAGGATTACAAAAGCGCGAGAATCAGAAATCGTTGGTTGTTAAATCGTAAAAGGTTCGAATCATGCACAAAAATCAATCGCACAGGTTCAAAAGGTCAGTCGGAATTGTCATTACGTTAAAATTGGAAGTCATCAGTTTGAAACTAGGGAGACTCTTCACTATCATTACCTCCATTTGAGAGAAATATGCTTGCAGTGAGATAGACAGTTTGTACAATCGTGACGATGTTGCTGGCAATAAGTTTTGGTTTGCACAAGAAAATCAGGAAATATGAATATTCAGAGGGAGAGTTCATTAGAGTTTTTAGCCAAGAAATATACTCCGATGCTCACGGTATATGCTTGATCTAGTTCGTTTATCCAATGTTGTCTGGGTATTCGTCCGGTGAATGTATATACAAGTTGTCTCACAATCATAAAGTTTCAGGGATTGATATGGTAGGTAAAGTCGCAAAGGTAGAATTAGGATTCAAGATGAGTTCAAACCATTCGAAGGTTTCGTCGAGAGTGTTCGCAGTTACGGAAGACTTGTCATTTAAATACACGAGTTATACGGTGCCCCTTCCGGACTAGCGTTTATATTATGTTTCAAAAGAGTTCTCGAATGGATTAGAATCCATATACAGGAGAGGTGAGATCATGCGTGATAACGTTTTCAAAGATAGATGACTTCGATCACCTGGTTGAGTTCAACATTCAATGCCACGAGGAAAAGAAAAAGAAAATTATAGGAATTTGGTCCCAATCCGACCATTGGCTTGCCTAGTAGGATTCTCCAGGATTTCCATATACTGCAAATTACATTTACGTGTGCACCCGTAACTGTGATTTACTTTATATGATCACCCTAGTTCCTCTTACTTCAGCTACCAAGTATGGTGTGGTCACTAACCCATGGATATCTTGACCAGAATTTGTTAATGAGACAAGTTTTCGAGAATATAATGCTCACTCAGATTGGAATGACCCACCCGAAGGGAGCCACCCAGAAATTTAGCTCAATAGGATCTGAGTAGGGTTTATCACAATGAACCTAGCTTAGCTCGAAGAAATAGGATGATTACTACACATACCAACCCGATCACAAATTCGATGTATATGAGGAAAAAAAAACCAGTCAGTACACATCACGTACTATTTAGTTTATAAGAGTCTCATTCAGGTTGCTTCATTTCAACGCAACCATGCGATAGAAACGAGAAGAGGAGGATCTTAAAAGATAAAGGCAAATGTGAACACGATCAGGGTAACAGAGGCGGATACAAGTGCCCCATGAGCAACCACTTGAATTCAAACAATGTTGCCACGACAGAAAGTTGGATGATCGCGTTATTAGCACGTCTTGATTACGTTCCATGAACAAGAGAGTTGAGCAATATATGCAAGGCAGGTATATCAAGAACCTCCTAAGCTAAGATAGATGTTTAAGGACAAGAAGAGGTATTACACCACCTTCCCTATGCAGCATACATCCACAGTATGGGCACTACGCCCAGTTGTTCAATCCGGAATAATCCCGATGAGCAATCAGCTCGTCAAAAGTATAAACGTGATCCTTCGATCTGATTAGACGTCTCGTTGTACATGAGTGTTAACCAAGAGGTACACAACTTAAAGAGGTTAAGAAAAATGACTCAAGACTAACCGGCTCCTCGCCGTGAGTATAAGGGGATTGGATGATGTAAACGACTTATCGTAAATCAGGTGCGTGCAAGAGTGAGTATCACGATGCATGAGAAAAATGTTTAAGTGCAACTAATGCAAAACAGTTACAGTCTAAGACGAATCTTAGTTCGCTGTAACCAATGGCTCTGATACCAATCTGTCACACCCCTAAAAATCCCACGCGCGATAATGCGTCGCAGGGAGCGTGACAAACCAGGATCACTGTCCATTAGTTACACCAAACGACTAATAATTAATGAAGACGTTTAATATTTCATTAAATTATAATTTCAGAGTTTTACAAATGCGGAAGCGTAAATACAATGAAAACATTATAGTAAAAACAGTGTCACCCAAGGTGACGTGAGTTGACCAAAGACACTAAAAGTGTTTCAAGACTCATGCATGCGTACTCGTGATACTCGAACATCCGCAACCTGAGAAATAACATGCTAAAAAGTGTCAACACAAAGGTTGGTGAGTTCACAGGTTTATCAGTTGAAAAACAGTTCAAGTTCAGTTTAAGATCGATTGTTCAACAACAATCAAGTTGAGTTTATGATTGACTATTCAACAATAGTCAAGTTGAGTTTAAGATTGATTGTTCAATAACAGTCAAGTTGTAAGAGCATAATCACTAATATATATGAAATAGCTAGCTAGGCTATATACATGAAACTTCGCACGTTGATGGTCACCGAAGCTAACAGTTGTTTACAGTTTGTGCAGTTTGCCTTGTTGTGTTTAGGATGAATATAACACCCGTTCGATATCCAATCGAGTCAGCGCGACTGACCCGGGTGGGGTTTGTCAGACCCAGTAGTACTACAATATATTTCCCACTATCGTCATTAATATTAACGGTACCATAGGAAGGACTTTGTTGTATCAGTGTGCTACAAGTACTTCAAGTGATATATAAAAGTCTAATTATCTCAGTTGTGTAAATCATGCATGTTAATCTCCCCCAACAGGATTTAAAACAGTAAAATGGGGCCGTGAAACTCACCTTTGGGTGCACAGCAAATCCAGACAAATAACACATCACGTAGCAAATAACGGGTCTTGTACAACCTACCAAGCACCTAACGATCATATACATATAAGTGTGTGTTCACTCAACAATGACTAAGTTTAGAACAACGGTGAAATTAAATAATGTCAAACTATGAAGGTTCATTAAATCCAAAACGAATTGGGGTTGGCACATTGCCAAAATCTTAACGATTACAAAAGTCGGTGAAGAGTATATTATTGACCAATAATATACCTTCATGAAATCGAGTAATAAAACGTATATACATATATATTTACATAAATATATGTATATATTTAACCAAATACACAAATATATTAATAACGCATTTACGAAGCATAAGATATATATTTGTAGTTTATACAAAGCGTTTAAGAGTTCCAAAAACTTTAATTAGCATAATCCGAATATACGTATATATATATATATATATGTATATATATATTTACTAAAATATTCCATCATAAACTTTCATGCAAACCTTTAATAAATAATTAATTACACACTAGTCGGCAGGCCCGTGCGATGCACGAGCAGGACCAATGGCTGATAATATTTAAGCGGTTGGTTAATCGAAAGAGCAAATCAGCATCCAAGTAGTCACGTTACAGTTTTTGGTGTGAGTAAGTCAGCATCCAAGTAGTGTTATTTAATGCAAACACATATTGATTAGCATAGGTGTGCGTTGTTGTATAAACTCATATGCAAGGTAATTGTAATAAATCATATTCAAATATGACACACAATAATAAAGTAACAGAATCAAGAACCATGGTTGGGCATAATAATGAATAATAAAGTCACACATATTCATTAAAATTAGAAGTTTTAAGTTTTAGATTTGCCAAGCACCAAGTTAATAGAATAAGAATACAACAAAGGATCACATATTGGGTGGGAAGTTGGACTCTATGCGGTCATCAATGTCACGCGCTACTGCATCAGCATCCCTGCGCAGAGACTGAATCATCTGCAGCAGTGCATGTTTCGTACGAAGTAACAATATTAAATCATTTCCGTCTTCACAGAATGACGTTTACTAATTAAACGTGTTCGGTTCTCGTTGCCCTCAGTGTAACTCTTACAGACCACAACCGGGTCGGGTTCTTAGAAATTATCGGGTCTGAACATACAATATCCAACACATATCGCCTTCCACCATCCCCCATTAAAACCGATTGTCTCTGAATAATATACACCTTCCACTTACTTTGGTTCGAACCCCCTCTCCGGGAATAAGAATACAACAAAGGATCACATATTAGGTGGGAAGTTGGACTCTATGTGGTCGTCAATGTCACGCGCTGCTGCCTCAGCATCCCTGCGCAGAGACTGAATCATCTGCAGCAGTGCATGTTTCATACGAAGTGCATCAGTTATCATGGATGTAGCAACATAACGAAGGGGGGAGGCATCCAACCCAAGCACAATGTCCAATACTTGCGTGTTCTATGCTATCCATTGTTCAACCACATGTATCACGACAATAGTTCACTGATGATGTCATTGTGGCTTGCGACGAAAAAGTTTTTCACATTTATATCAATATATAAATAACAATATTAAATCATTTCCGTCTTCACAGAATGACGTTTACTAATTAAACGTGTTCGGTTCTCGTTGCCCTCAGTGTAACTCTTACAAACCACAACTGGGTCGGGTTCTTAGAAATTACCGGGTCTGAACATACAATATCCAACACATATCGCCTTCCACCATCCCCCATCAAAAGCCATGACTGCTCTTAGTCTCTCTCATCCTCACCAACCAGAAGATCTAAAGAGTTGCAAGTATTAGGGTGGGCGGTATGGGTCAGCATATTACCTTCGGCAACCTTAAAATTTTCGGCAATTGGTTGGCAAACCATACCCCCTCTCTCGGCATTCTACAAATCGTCAAACTTTCTTAAAAAATCGGCAAGTATTTGCCGATGGTTGCTGATGTTTATGTGTGTGTTGTGTGGTCCTACTTTCAATATTTTGCCTATAAATTTTCTACAAACCATACCCTCTACAAAACACCCAAAGTTTAAACTTTTTTCTGTCACCATCCCATTAGTTAAAAAGTTTGTCTAATTTTTTTTACAACCATACCGCCCACCCTTAGGGTTTTGAATGACGGTATTTCCCTCTCTCTGCATTTAATCATAGGTTCTTCTCCATTATCTTGCTCTCTCATAAATTTGGTGTTTTTTTTATTTTTTTATTTTTTTTATGGATTGTTTGCTTCTTAAA
>JBCNJP010000003.1:49941613-49991455 GCA_039602395.1 Deinandra increscens subsp. villosa | reverse complement strand
GTGATGATCTTGATGCTCTTGATGATGATCAACTAACTGAATTGGATATATCTTGGCAGTATGCTATGTTATGTCAAAGATCGAAGAGATTCTTCAAGAAACATGGAAGAAATATTTCTGGTGATAAATTGGGTTTTGACAAGTCTAAGTTAAAATGTTATAAATGTTCGCAGCTTGGACATTTTGCCAAAGACTGTCAACATGCACATGCAAGCAAGCCTGGTTTTACTTAATCACCCAAGCCTGGTTTTACTCAACCATCTACTAGTAACACAAGCAAGACAACAGCCTTGACAGCTCAACATGATGGTGTTTATGATTGGGGTCAACATTTTGGATATGATACATCAGCATTAATTGTCACACATGACCAAGATGATTATTATTCTGATTCAAGTTCATATGAAGCTGCTGAGAATGAAATATTTAAGTCTAAAATTGAAGCCTTGATGAAAGAAAAAGAATTTTTGATTGAAGAAGTCAAGAGAGTTTCTGCTGAGTTAAGAATGATTAGTTCGGAGTTGGGAATGTCTAAAGAAAATGAGAAGGAATTGGTTATGAAGAATGAATATTTGCTTAAAGAGATCAAATTGCTGAATGATGTTTTAGAAATTTCTAAACAGGATAAAAGGGATGTTGAAGCTGCAAAAGTTAAGATCTATGAAGAAAGGGATGAGTTGGTGAATGAAGTCAAGAAATGGAAGGATGAGGCAGACGATACTGCTAATGATTTTCAGAATTTGTTTGATAAATCCAAAATTAAACTTGATTTGCTTACAAAGAATGCTGAAGAATCTGCTGCTAAGATTGAAGCATATCAAGTTGAT
This sequence comes from Deinandra increscens subsp. villosa, assembly GCA_039602395.1. Classification (NCBI taxonomy): domain Eukaryota; kingdom Viridiplantae; phylum Streptophyta; class Magnoliopsida; order Asterales; family Asteraceae; genus Deinandra; species Deinandra increscens. Next base: position 49,990,628 of record JBCNJP010000003.1, on the reverse strand, counting down.
ATGGAAAAGTTGTTGGATGAAAAGCGGGAGTTGGTTAGTGTCATTAAAGTTCAAAAAGCAAATCTGGAAATTCAAAAACGCAATGAGGATAAATTGAAGAAGGAGTTACATGAAGGACTTGACAACATTCGTATGCAAAAATATGAAACTCTTAAAGTTGCAAAGAAGTTAATAGCTACTGAGAAGGAGTTAGCTGATGCTCAACAGAAAAATTCTGATCTGAAAATTCAAGTCATTGATGCAAATCGCTTGCTGAACAATGTCTCTAATTCTCAAGTGTTTACAAGTTTTCTTACTAAGGATGGGAATTTTGAAAAGATGTTTGATAAAACAGCTTCGCCTCCTGCTCAGATCAAGGAAGCTTTCAAAGAAGTGAAGGAACAAGTTGACGAATTTGATTATTCAAAGGTTTCATTATCTACTGTTGAGGTTGAGAAAGTTGTGACAAAAAAGAAGAACAGGAAGAATAAGAAGAAGAAGGAAAAGAAATCTGAAGTTTCTCCTGCTCCAAAATTCGTATCTGGTTCATTTTCTGTTGATAATGAGAAATCGGCTACTTCAAGTGACAAGATTCAGTCTCAACCTGAGTTTGATGAAAAGATATTTTATGATCAAAAGAATGTAACTGGAGTGAAAGTTGAATTTTCTCGTTTAGCAAAGAATGGACATTCTACATCTGAGGAACAGATTTCTGGAAAACATGTTGGTTTGGGTTATACGACACAGAATGTGAAAGATAAGGAGATTCCAGCATGACCATCTTCTGATTTGAAGAAATTAAAAGTTGAAGCAAGTGAAGAAGGATGATTTTAAAGATGAAAAAGTTCAATCTGAACGGTTTTACAAACTTAAATGTTCCGTCGCCCAGGGCACATGGCAAAGGATTGTCCATCACCTGCTAATTCACCCCAAGGACTTCATAAGAAATCAGTTTTTGGTAAACCTGCCAACATAAAGTTCTTCGATGAACAAGGTAGAGTTGTTGATGACGTTGAACCTACATTCTTTCATAAACAAAAATGTTTTGTTCCAATGTTTTGAAAGGTTCAAAGTGTAGGTTCATCATCACAGTCACCTGTGAATGTTTCATCAAAAACTGAATTACCAAAACAACAACAATGGAAACCTAAGGTGGTTTCTAAACAAAACAAGGACACTGGTCGACCAGAAGCGATTTGCTTCGGGTCAGTTTTGGACTAATTAGTTTGACCAGTGTGCAGGTACTTCTAGAAGACCTATCGATGATTGCAAAGTTGTTGATGGAGGAGTATTCTGCTTAATTTAAATTTCATGATAAAATTTTCTAAATCTGCAAATTTTCTGAATTCTAAAGCTGCATCATATCCGTGTTGATTGATCACTTTTCTTTGTTTTCCAAGTTTTTCCTCAAAAAGCCTTGTTTTTGTGTAAAATGAAAATCCAAAAATAGAGTTTTCATTTTAAGCTGGAGAATTGTAAGTAAGGGGGGGTAATTGAGAAAATACATGTTATGGGGAGAAGGTGAATACATGCCAAATATATAATGAAGGAAAGGTGAATACATGCAAATATAAAATTATGAGAAATTGATCATTGGGAAATGATGGTACATTGGCTTACGTATCTGACTCATGGATAGAGTAGATGAAAGGGCCATAAGATCATGATCATTGTTTGATATGCTTGGTAGGCTCCGCAAATCAGAAAGTATTCAGATGTGATATACACTAAATACAAATGCTTGACCATGTGGATAACATCTTGATGCATATTCAAGACACAAAAAGAAAAATAAGTGTGAAATTCAAAATGAGAAGTCACTGTGTATACATGTGTTCATTTTGCAAATATTTAAACTTGTTTGATTTTCTTTATTTTGTCAAACGATCGGACTTTCTCTGCGTATCGAAAGATCGACCTGATCGTTGTTCGTTTGACGTTCTGCTTTATTTTCTTTGGTGTTTCATATAACTCATCGGACTTTCTCTGCTTGTACGGGAGTACCGACCTGATTGTTGTTGGGTTATACAATTTCAACTTGTTTTATTTTCTTATTTTGTTAAATCTGAGGCCTTATCTGCGTATCGAAAGATCGACCTAAAGGTAGACGATTTAACGTTCTTATTTTTTTTTGCATGGAACACAGTTGACGATATCATGAAAATATTATGCATTGTGAAAAATCACAAGTGCTGTCACACAAAAGGAAAAGAAAAGAAAAACTGAAAATGTCTGATTATGTCTGATTGTGTGGGATACACTGGTCAAAGCAGATCTAATCAATACCTTAACATATCCAAATGTTATGAGTATGATTCTGCCTGAGTTTAAGTTGGACAAATTATACCGGCAATCAGCATGACTTATGTGCTTCGATTAATTGAAATTGAAGTGCAGTTTAGTGCGTTATGTTCAATATGATCCCATATAGTGATCTTTCTCATACCAAAAATAGTGTTTGATTCTGTATTACAATTTCATTTCATTTCAGAAAAGAACAAAAAGATTTTCAGTGTGTTTTAGCATAAACTTTGAAAAATCAAAAAGATTTTGTTTCTGATTTATTTTCGATCTGATCAACACGTGATACAATCAATTTTTCAAAATAATATCTTGGAGTCTCGAAAAGACATTTTGCGCCAAGATTATTTAAAATGGTTGAGCAGGTTGCTATGTGCAAGATATCACGACTTCAAGTCTTCTGAAGCTGTTGATGAAAGACCAGAGATACACTAAAATGTCATCAAGTATTCAAGATCAAGTTACGATCGACTTGAGAGGAGTTTGTTTGAAGACTCATTTCATTCAACGAACGGATTCTACACTTGAGGGGGAGCTTGATTGAAGATACAAAGTTGATGATGTTGAAGAGATACTGCACATGACGAGAGGGAGTTTGTTGATACCTGATATGTGCGTCGTGTGAAGTATCAAACAAAGTATAAGATCAAGTCTTTTAGGTCTGGCCGAACTAGGTCCGAACCTGGAGTTTGGACTGGCCGAACCTGAGGTTCGGACAGAGATCGGCCATTTGGTATAAATATGTGTTTGGTCTTTGTAATTGTGAGTTCTAAGCGTGCAAGATTACTGCAAAGTGTGTGTTTCTGAGAGTGTTTTCTCTGTGTCTATATGCTGAGTGTTTCACTGATTGTAATTGTTCGTTTTGATCAATAAATCAATCGGTTAATTACGCTTCGATGTCCGATTAGCTAGATCGAGTAGACGATCCGATGCTCACGCATTTTCAATTCCAAATTCATCAAGTCAGAATGCGTTTTCTATTGAATCAACAGATGATTATGCCAAAATGATTTCTGCATTGATTTCCTCATCCTTTGGGTTGATTATCAAGAATGTTGCTGATGCAAAGTTAACCGGCGATGATCTTGATGCACTTGATGATGATCAACTAACTGAATTGGATTTATCTTCGCAATATGCTATGTTATGCCAACGATCGAAGATATTTTTCAAGAAACATGGAAGAAATATTTTTGGTGAGAAATTGGGTTTTGGTAAATCAAAATTGAAATGCTACAAGTGTTCAAAGCTTGGATATTTTGCCAAAGAATGTCAACAAGCTAATCTTAGCAAGTCTGGTTTTCCTTTATCAAGCAAACCTGGTTTTACTCAGCCATCTTCTAGTAACACAGACAAGGCAACAACTTTAACAGTTCAGCAGGATGTTGTTTATGATTGGGGTCAAAGGTTTGGTTATGATTCATCAGCTTTGATTGTCTCTCATGTTCAATCAGATGATTCCTATTCAGATACTAGTTCTTATGAATCTGCTGAAAACTTGGAAAGTCTGATGAAAGAAAATGCTTCGTTGTTGAATAAAGTTCAAAAACTGTCTGAGGAATTTGATGTGATTAATTCATGTTTGAAGATTTCTGAGGAACAGGAGAAAGAGTTGGTTTTGAAGAATGAATGTTTAATGACTGAGATCAAATTGTTGAATGAAGTTTTAGAAGTGTTCAAACAAGATAAGAAGGATGTTGGAGCTGCCAGAGCAAAGGTTTGTGAAGAACGGGATGGGTTGGTAAAAGAGGTTGAAAAATGGAAGTTTAATGCTGAAGATGCTGCTACTGACTTCAAGAATTTATTTGAAAAGTCCAAAATCAAACTTGATTTGCTTACACAGAATGTTGAATAATCTGTTAGCAAGATTGAAACATATCAAGTTGACATGGAAAAGTTATTGGATGAGAAGCGGGACTTGGTTAGTATGAATAAAGTTCAAATAGCAAATTTGGAGATTCAAAGGCGAAATGAAGCTAAACTAAAGAAAGAGTTGTTTGAAGGATTGGAAAATCTTCGAATGCAAAAGTTTGAAACGCATAAAGTTGCTAAGCGTTTGATAGCTACGGGAAAAGAGTTGGTTGAAGCACAACAGAAGATTTCTGATCTCAAAATTCAAGTAATCTATGCAAATCGCTTGCTCAACAATGTTTCAAATTCTCAAGTTTTCACAAGTTTTGTAGCTAATGATGCAAATTTTGAGAAAATGTTTGATAAAACTGTGTCACCCCCTGCTCAAATCAAAGAAGCTTTCAAAGAAGTGCAAGAGCAAGTTCCTGAATTTGATTATTCAAAAGTTTCATCCTCTACTGTTGAGAAAGAAAAAGTTGTGAAGAAGAAAAAGAATAAGAAGCAGAAGGAAAAGAAATTCGAGGTTCTTCCCGCTCCAAAGTTTCTGTCTGGTTCATCTTCTGCTGATAATGAGAACTCAGCTACTTCAACTGACAAGATTAAGTCACAATCTGACTTTAATGTGAAGATCTTTTATGATCAGAAGAATGTGACTGAAGTAAGAGCTGAATTTTCTCGGTTAGCAAAGAATGGGCATTCTACATCTGAGGAGAAGTTTGTTGGAAAGAAAGTTGGATTAGGTTTTCAAGAAATGAAAGGTAGAGTTGAGGAAGTTCCAGCATTCACATCCCAGGGTCTAAAGAACATTAAGATGAAGCAAGTGAAGAAGGAGACCTTTAGAGCTGAAAAAGTTCAACCTGAGCGATTCTACAAGCTCAAAGGTTCGGATCAACTCTTTTCTGATAAAGAATTTCCTCTTTATTGTGTTAATGCTCGAAAGATTTCTGAAGTTCTTATGAAAGCTCAAGTTTCTTCTGAAAATTCTCAATCTCGAAGCCGAACATCTAAATGGGTCCATGATCACAGACATCAGGTATATGATTCTCAATCTGATCATGTTCGAGATATTCCTATGTGTAATTCATCGCAGGTATGTCAAAAGTGGGACAAATCAAAGCGAATTTATTATGTTTGCCGCCGAACAGGGCATATGGCAAAGGATTATCCACCTGTTGAGTTCTCACAAAGGTTTCATAATAAACCAGTTTTTGGTAAACCTGCCAAACAAATGTTCTTTGATGAACAAGGCAGAATTTTTGATGACGTTGAACCTACATTCTTTCATAAACAAAAACGTTTTGTTACAATGTTTTCAAAGGTTCAAAGTGTAGGTTCATCATCACAGTTACGTGTGCTAAGTTCATCACAAACTGTCTTACAGAAACAACAACAGTGGAAACCTAAGGTGGTTTCGAAGCAAAACAAGGACACTGGTCGACCAGAAGCAATCCGCTTCGGGTCATTTATAAACTAATCAGTTTAACCAGTGTGCAGGTACTTCTAGAAGACCTATCAACGATTGCAAAGTTGTTGATGGAAAGCTTAATTTAAATTTCATGATCAAATTTTCTAAATTTGCGAATTTTCTGAAATTCTAAAACGGCAACATATCCGTGTTGATTGATCAATTTCCTTTGCTTACAAGTTTTTCTCAAAAATTCAAAAATAGGGTCTTGTTTTTGTGTAAAATGAAAATCCAAAAATAGAGTTTTCATTTTAAGGGGGAGAATTGTAAGTAAGGGGGAGTAATTGAGAAAAAGCATGTCATGGGAAGAAGGTGAATACATGCCAAATATATAAAGAAGGAAGGTGAATACATGCACAAAATATAAAATTTGAGAGATTGATCATTGGGAAATGATGGTACATTGGCTTACGTATCTGACTCATGGATAGAGTAGATGAAAGGGCCATAAGATCATTTTTTTATGTGTTTAGTAGACTCGGCAAATCAGAAAGTATTCAGATGTGATATACATTAAATAAATAGTACTTGATCATGTGGATAACATCTTGATGCATATTTAATGACACAAAAAGAAAAATAAGTGTGAAATTCAAACTGAGATGTCAATGTGTATACATGTGTTCTTTTTGCAAAGATTTAAACTTGTTTGATTTTCTTTATTTTGTCAAATGATCGGACTTTCTCTACGTATCGAAAGATCGTTTCTTTATTTTGTCAAATGATCGGACTTTCTCTACGTATAGAAAGATCGACCTGATCGTTGTTCGTTTGACGTTCTGCTTTATTTTCTTTGGTGTTTCGTATAACTCATCGGACTTTTTTTGCGTGTATGGGAGTACCAACCTAATTGTTGTTGCGTTATACAACTTAAACTTGTTTTATTTTCTTATTTTGTTAAATCCGATGCCTTATCTGCGTATCGAAAGATCGACCTTAAGGTAGACGATTTAACGTTCTTATTTCTTTTTGCATGGAACACTGTTGACAATATCATGAAAAATACTATGCTATTGTGAAAAATCACAAGTGTTATCACACAAAAGGAAAAAGAAAGTCAAACAGAAAATGGCTGAATATGTCTGATAGTGTGGGGTACACTGGTCGAAGCAAATCTAATCAATACCCTAACATATCCAGATGTTAAGAGTATGATTCTGCCTGAGTTTAAGATGGACAAATTATACCAGCAATCAGCATGACTTATGTGTTTCAATTAATTGATATTGAAGTGTAGTTCAGTGCGTTATGACCAATATGATCCCATATAGTGATCTTTCTCATACCAAAAATAGTGTTTGATTCTGTATTGTGATTTCATTTCATTTAAAAAAAAACAAAAAGATTTTCGGGTTGTTTTTAGCATAAACTTTGAAAAATCAAAAAGATTTTAAGTTTGTTTTGATATAAATTTTCTAAAAGTCAAAAAGATTTTGTTTCTGCTTTATTTTCGATCTGATCAGCACGTGATACAAAATCAAAATTTCAAAATCATATCTTGGAGTCTCAAAAAGACGTTTTGCGCCAAGATTATTTAAATATTGATGCAGGATGCTAAGGTACAAGTGATTACAACTTCAAGTCTTCTGAAGCTGTTGATAAAGACTAGAGATACACCAGTCATTGTCAAGTATTCAAGATCAAGCTACGATCAAGTTGAGGAGGAGTTTGTTCGAAGATTCATTTCATTGGACGAACAGATTCTACACTTGAGGGGGAGCTTGGTTGAAGATACAGAGTTGATGATGTAGAAGAGTAGAGATACTGCACACGACGAGGGGGAATTTGTTGATACCTGATATTTGCATCGTGTGAAGTATCGAGCAAGGAACAAGTTCATTCCAAATTAGGTCTGTCCAAACATTGTCCGAACCTGAAGTTCGGACTATCCGAACCTGAGGTTCGGACGAAGCTCGGCCAGCTGGGCATAAATAGATGGGTGTTCTTTGTAATAGGGAGTGCTGAGTGTGTGAGATTTCTGCTAAGTGTGTATTTTCAAGGTGTCTCTCTGTGTTGTATTTCTAAGTGTTTACTGATTGTAATTGTTCTTCGTTGATCAATAAAACAATCGGTTAATTACGTTTCGATGTCCGATTAGCTAGATCGAGTAGACGATCCGATGCTCACGCATTTTCAAGAAGTTGTAAGTAAAGGGGAGTAATTGAGAAAAAAAGCATGTCATGGGAAGAACGTGAATACATGCCAAATATATAAAGAAGGAAGGTGAATACATGCACAAAATATAAAATTTGAGAAATTGATCATTGGGAAATGATCTTACATTGGCTTACGTATCTGACTCATGGATAGAGTAGATGAAAGGGCCATTACATCATTGTTTGATGTGTTTGGTAGACTCGGCAAATCAGAAAGTATTCAGATGTGATATACATTAAATGAATAGTGATTGATCATGTGGATAACATCTGGATGCATATTTCATGACACAAAACGAAAAATAAGTGTGAAATTCAAACTGAGATGTCAATGTGTATACATGTGTTCTTTTTGCAAAGATTTAAACTTGTTTGATTTTCTTTATTTTGTCAAATGATCGGACTTTCTCTGCGTATCGAAAGATCGACCTGATCGTTGTTCGTTTGACGTTCTGCTTTATTTTCTTTGGTGTTTCGTATAACTCATCGGACTTTTTTTGCGTGTATGAGAGTACCAACCTAATTGTTGTTGCGTTATACAACTTAAACTTGTTTTATTTTCTTATTTTGTTAAATCCGAGGCCTTATCTGCGTATCGAAAGATCGACCTTAAGGTAGACGATTTAACGTTCTTATTTCTTTTTGCATGGAACACAGTTGACAATATCATGAAAAATACTATGCTATTGTTAAAAATCACAAGTATTATCACACAAAAGGAAAAAGAAAGTCAAACAGAAAATGTCTGAATATGTCTGATAGTGTGGGTTACACTGGTCGAAGCAAATCTAATCAATACCCTAACATATCCAGATGTTATGTGTATGATTCTGCCTGAGTTTAAGATGGACAAATTATACCAGCAATCAGCATGACTTATGTGTTTCAATTAATTGAAATTGAAGTGTAGTTCAGTGCGTTATGACCAATATGATCCCATATAGTGATCTTTATCATACCAAAAATAGTGTTTGATTCTGTATTGTGATTTCATTTCATTTAAAAAAAAAACAAAAAGATTTTCGGGGTGTTTTTAGCATAAACTTTGAAAAATCAAAAAGATTTTAAGTTTGTTTTGATATAAATTTTCTAAAAGTCAAAAAGATTTTGTTTCTGCTTTATTTTCGATCTGATCAGCACGTGATACAAAATCAAAATTTCAAAATCATATCTTGGAGTCTCAAAAAGACGTTTTGCGCCAAGATTATTTAAATATTGATGCAGGATGCTAAGGTATAAGTGATTACAACTTCAAGTCTTCCGAAGCTGCTGATAAAGACTAGAGATACACCAGTCATTGTCAAGTATTCAAGATCAAGTTATGATCAAGTTGAGAAGGAGTTTGTTTGAAGATTCATTTCATTGGACGAACAGATTCTACACTTGAGGGGGAGCTTGGTTGAAGATACAGACTTGATGATGTAGAAGAGTAGAGATACTGCACACGAAGAGGGGGAGTTTGTTGATACCTGATATGTGCGTCGTGTGAAGTATCGAGCAAGGAACAAGTTCATGCCAAATTAGGTCTGGCCGAACATGGTCCGAACCTGAAGTTCGGACTGGCCGAACCTGAGGTTCGGACGAAGCTCGGCCAGCTGGGTATAAATAGATGGTTGTTCTTTGTAATAGGGAGTGCTGAGCGTGTGAGATTTCTGTTAAGTGTGTATTTTCAAGGTGTCTCTCTGTGTTGTATTTCTAAGTGTTTACTGATTGTAATTGTTCTTCGTTGATCAATAAAACAATCGGTTAATTACATTTCGATGTCCGATTTGCTTGATCGAGTAGACGATCCGATGCTCACGCATTTTCACATTCAACAAACAAATCATCTTTTTCTTTCATTAAGTTCTCATTTATCTTAACAAGTTCAGCACACTTTGGACACATTGACGAAACTTCCTTCTGAACTTCTTCTATGTTACTATCACCCCTTTATCAAATATCACACAAGAACTTGTTTCAGAATCAGAATCAGTCAGAAAATTATCCATGTGTTCATTCTTACAGCCAGTAACACAATCTTGTTTATCTTCATGACCTCCTGATTCTAAAACACTAGATGCTGAATCATATGATTTTGAACTAGTTGATTCGAAACCAATGTTAGACAAGCATTCATTAATCTTTACTTTCTGAATATCAGCACAATGTCGAGCAACAACATCCCATAACTGTACGTTTAGAGTTATAACATGTTGTAAATTGATGTACCAACTCCTTTGGTAAAGCCATAGTGAGCATTGCAAAAACCTTTTCTTCTTTCTCAAGACGTTTCCTTTCGTCCAATGTAAGATACCTTTCTAGTTTAGGTTTCCCATTAGTATCAGTTGGATATACGTAGTCTTTATTAATGGACAACCACAAATCAACATTATTTAGTCAGACATAGGCTTCAAATTTTTTAACCCAAATATGATAATCTTCCAGCTTTACTAACTTGGGTATACTTTGACCTTGACTTTCCGAAATTGCTTGAAAATCAACCATCTTTTTTCTGAAATATGACACACCAAAAACTTCAAACGCAAAAATGAGAGTCTTAGAAGCGGAATTTGGGTACCATAACGGATGGTACTAGCTATTACGCAAGTAAAAGTGTAGAGCTCGTCGAGACGGTCGTTTTGGCTGGTATTGGGTTCCGTAACTCCAAACAAAACTCAAGTTACATCAGTTTTAGTGAACACCACTTTTCTGCCAGCGGACCAATCAACAGACCAAGAAAACCAACGTACCAACGAACTTCAATGGACCACTCAACGTACCAACCAATCAGCATACTAGACCAGATCAGTGTACCAGCTGCGGACCACTATGGTACGGCATAACCGTCAACGTACAAAGCTTGAAGATTGCCTTCCGAACCAATGTTCAACGTACCAATCTCTCGATGAAGATACTCATGCGTACCCGAAAATTCATTCAGCGTACCAACAGACTCAATCGTCATACCAACAACGGACCATTGTAAAATCGACCGATTTTTCAAAATTTTGACGATTTGTGCTGTAATTTCAACACTAGATAGCAAAAACACTCTAGGAAGGTTTAGAAACCTATTTCGACATCAGAAACACTCGGATTTGAGAAAATTTGATGAAAATTAATCAAAAACCCACTTTCTTTCTCTAGAAATCTCAAATATCACAGAAATCGATCAGCAAATGGAACCAGATAGCTCTGATACCACTTGTAAAGACATGGAGCCATAGATCGTTTGCTAATCTAGTGATATCGCGATTGTTACGAGATCAAAAGTAAATACAAATGTGATTTGTATTGATTGAAAGCTTGAGAGGATTACACACAGTTACACAAAAAAAAATGTAGAATATGACTCAGAGTTCTATCCTCTCTAAACATGTCAACCTATTTATAGGTGACACGTACTAAGCTGTGTACCATCCAACGTACCAATGGTACGGGCATACCATTTGGTACGGCGGACCAAGTGGTACGCTGCCCCTAAGACTCACACATATGCTCTTACATAGATACAATACACGAGACATACTGTAGCATAGGAATATGCTTTAACATAGAATCACGGCCTTATTGCTCTAATATCAATTGTAAACTCGAATCGCCCTGATCTAGTGATTTGTATACCAAATTTGGATCGAAAGTTAACCCGAACTCAAGAACACGAAAACGTAAATAAAAACTCACTTTATAGATTGAACTTGATCAATGATTACATGAATAGACTCATTTCTAGTAACTAATCAGGATCCTAAACTCACTTCTTTCAAAGATTCAAGATGAAAAACTCCTCCCTATAGATTTTGATTATGAGAAAATGAATTCGTTCCGGTTCGTTCTCTCCTCTTTTACCCGAACTCAGATTACATATATATATATATATACATATATATATATATATATATATATATATAGGGTGAGGTTCATTGTAGACACTTTCACATGTGAAATAGCTCTTTTTCACATGTGAAATGCTCTGAACAATTAGGAAAAGGAAAAAATGGAAAAAATGAAATTATCACAACCACTAGATCAAGAGATCTAATGGTGAAATAGGGTGTCTACATGTCTACACTTATGAGGGTGTCTACAATGGACTTTTCACTATATATATATATATATATATATATATATATATATATATATATATATATATATATATATATACACTAGCCGTGTGCCCGCGCGTTGCGGCGGCGACAGTGTATAGCGTGTTATTCGTCTTCTGTTCGCGCGTTACAACGGCACAAGAAACTGCAAAGCGGTATTTGTTTATTTGTTTGCTTGTTATAGCGGCACGACAATTTACATCGATGTATTTTTTTATTTAGAACTCAAACAAATAACAACAAACACCCAAATTGAAATATATATTGGTCACAAACATAGTAATTTAAAACCAAATGAGTTGTAAGATTTCATAAGAAGCCATTTGTCTTCATTCGCGACATACTTGACGTAGAATTCTATAGGAGATACGGTGTGATAATTTGAAATACGTCTTGAGCGGCGTTGTTCATCTTGGGTGTCTTAAAATGTGTTTCAAATTTAACCGACGTAGTCATGTTCGGATCAATATACATGCTCACATGAACTGATAGATTATAAGAGATACGGTGTGAACTTTTTCCCATGCCAAGCGCTCAAGTTACAAACTCATAAACGCTAGCATGTCATTAAAAGCATAAAAATAAGATGGATACCTTCTCTCATATTTCATTAGTTTCATTAATGAACTCTAGGTTTTGGACGATATCTTTACGCATTTCAGCTTATAAACCTGAGAGTTTGTTTTAAATCACAAATTGTATTGTTGGCACTATCAAACGACAAAGAATAAAGATGAATGAATTTGAGTTTGGTAATGTAACATTTGGTATAACTGGTACACCTAGATGTAATATTATATTAAAAATTATATTCTACACATACTATATAGAATCTCGTAAAATATTTATATTATTCTACCTCTTGATTTTTTAATTTTCCTCCTCACGTTGATATTTTATGATGAGTATAAAAATGATTGATTGCTCCTCATTCCCCATTAATTAGTTTATATTTTATACCCTTTAATCCTTCATTGCTTATCTAAATTATTTTATCTTTCTAAATATTTATGTGGCTTTGAGGTAAAAATAATTAATTTTACTTCCAAAATCTACAGGCACTCGGTTTGAAGTAGAAGCAAAGTCACTTTTACAGTTCAGAAAATTCCCAGCTAACTTCACTCAATTTATGAGTTTCATCATTTGTATTCCAACAAATTTATAAGTATCGATAGGTGGCATATGAAACTACAAATCTAATTCTATTCCATGAATACATTCATCCAGTAGCTATGACACCTATTTGATATAAAATTTTTCAAATCAAAACCATTTGTAGAAACAAGTTTTATGTAAAGATTGGGTTTACTAACTATTTATAGAAACAAGTTTTATGTAAAGATCATGAAATATATATTGTATTGTACGTCTATTAGTTTTGTCAAATGAAGTTAGACCATTACAAAATGTTTGTATAAATTTCTTTAGAAATTTGAACATTTGAATGTTTCTAGTATTTGTATAATTAATTAATTAGGTAGTATTTCAAGAATTTGTATAATTAATCAATTAGTGATAGAAATATTATAGAGTATACATGAAAATTAATATTAACGACAATATGTTGGCATAATTGATTTAGATCTTCTAAAGACTCCTACCCTTTTCTTGACCCAACGCATCCACCAAATTAGTCAGATCTTCTAACGACTACATTAGTTGAACATTAGTAATTATAACTACCTATGTTGTAAACTTGAGTAGGGAAAAAAAATTCTCCACTTTCAAGGGATATATAGCATGACATAATTGAATCAATAGTCAAACAAAACTACAAATAATGGGACTGTTCGATATAACACTTTTCTTCCACCAGACACAAGTAGTGAAATTCCCAAAATACACTTTTCCATTTAAAAAATCCAAGAGATTTTGCTTCTTTTGGTGACAAGGTTGAGACTTGTGAGACCCCAAATTGTAATCAGTTAACGATAAGCTACAACATGTAGAGTAGTAAGCTAACTTTGCCCTTTACTAACTTTCCATATGTCATTATTTTGTATTTGCATCTTTACAGAAGTGGCATATTGGTTGTCATTTGGTTTTCCCTCGGTACACCCTCCGTACACTAATAATAACTACAAAAGATAGATTCTAAATGTTGTTGCTACTCGCTATGCAATTCTAATTAATTTTGCCATCAGCTTAGTTGGCTTTGACTTTCAAAAGATTTTCTCCTTTTTTACTGACTTCAATCTCTGATGTTATCTGTCTTTTTGGTTTCTTAGTAGCTTTTGCTCTTGCCTTAGTAGCTTCTGCATTGATTTAGGATTTTTAAATGTTAGATCTTTACTTTTTAAATGTTAGTCCAATATTCCTACCACCTGCATAGTTGGTGATATCTAAAATCATGCACTACTTTGAAGACATGCTTGAACATATCTTTGTTTTAATAGAAGTTTAAAACAAAAAACAAAATTTGTGGCTCAACCCAAATCAACTTGAGCCATTTTTTATAACTGTGAGAATATTACCCCCCCCCCCCCCCACGACACTAACCATTAAAAGAGGAATGAAGGGTGTTTTTGCCAGGGTCTTTATAAAGTTAGAGGCACTTTAAAATCAATTGCATTTCAAAGGGACATTGAATATAACTCACTGAGCCAAGATGATAGCCAATTAAAGCCCATTGATGTTATGCAAGGGCTCACAGAAATTAAATATCACAAAAGAAGATTAGACCAAACCAAATTTAAACAGAAAAAGTACAAAATGAACCTCTATACCATTTTATTTCTCCTATAATATGCCCCTCCTATTATACGCCATGGACCATCATAATATATCTCTAATCTTAACCAAACATGGGTTAAAAAAAATTTGAACAACCATTGATTGATACAAAAGCTAGCTAGCGAGACGCAAGAATAAACAAACTACTTTCCAGATAGTAAATTGACGTCTGTTTGCACATGAACAATAAGTGCAATAATAGAACAATGATCATCACATTTGAAAATAAAACAGTGTAAATTACCTTAAAGCCAACTTTTACACATAGTTGGACAGCATCTCCGACACCTGCGGACAAGGATCATGCATTCAATTAGTATTTGAACCTTTTGGTGAAACAATTTTTAGCAATGATTTTTTATTAAAGGTTACAGTTTGAAAATCACAGGTAAGGAAATCAATTTGTAGACCAGGGTGTGATAGTTTTTCAAATCACTGGATTCCCTATTCCTCTAAATCTGTCACCATTAAAAGTTATACCATTCAAGGAAGGTACCTGCATATCTCAATTCTCAAGTAACATAAAACATACCATAGTTTGATGGTTCATTTGTGCATACAGGCTCAATGTAAAACTAATCATAGTTAAATTTACCTTTTGAATGCTCGGAAATTGGTTCATAACATATATAATTAGCATATAACAAAGAGAAAAAGGGGGTTATTGAAGACTTACAATTGGCTTTTGGGAAGAAGTTGATATACAAAGAGACGTCGTAACTCTATAATGACTTCTGCTACCATGAAACAAAGGAACCTTTAATATTCCACTCCAATGGCCGATGACTGATTGACCTGCTAGATGAAATTATATAAATGTGGTTTGGCAGCACCACAACATTCTTTTATAATCCTACCAGCTACAATCCTTTGGCAATAAGACTCTTTGATGCAATGTTAAACCTGAATCTTATTTATTAACCAATAAATTATAACGCTATGAGCTATTAAGTTCAACTGGTGCCAAGAAAGAAACTAACACAATCAATAAGAAGTGGTGGATCAGAGGTGGCTGGAAAAAAGTTAGTGAGAAGTGGCATAAGTAGGAGGTAACTGATGTCTTAGTAGAATGACGTTTAGGTAAGAAATTGGGCTTGAATCATTAGCCAAAAACTAATGAGTCTGGTTCACCAGCCTGGTTTGGGACTGAACTGCTTATAAAAAGGCACCAGAGAGATGCTACATGGTCCGGTTTTTATTCTGGCATTTTCAGTTTTTGACCAGTTTGGCATAGGTCTAATTTTGGATCATTGCAACCAACAACCAGCTTCGAACACTTTTTGTTATGTTGTTGAAAATCTTTGTGTTAAAAATCAGCTTCCAACAACCAGCTTGGATGGATAAAGGAAAATGGCTTCTAACACTTGTTCTCTATAAAAAATCGAACTGCTTCTAAAGAGGCACCCAACAACCAGCTTCCAAAACTTTTTCTTCTTCGTGGCTCTCAAAATACATTAGAGGTTGAAAATCTTTCAGACTATCAATTAGTAGTATAGATCAGAGGCTCTCAATATACATCAGGGAACTAACCAACAAAGTAACAATTAATTGTTTAAATAAAAAAGAGTGAGACTTTCAGACTGAGACATAAAAGTACTGGCATAAGCACTCCAATTTAATAAAGGTATAATTTCTTAACTCAAACAAGAATCAAAAGTTGGATGGGTCACATTTGCTAAACTTTATCAACCACTAAACATGTAAACCATCTAAAATAAAGCAACTGAAAGAATTAGAGTAGAAATTACCTAAAATTCTGTTGGTCTTTAGATCGATTAGAATTTAGAAGCATCAAGATTCAAATAATGCCATACAAAGCAAAGCTGCGATCTTAATTTGTAACCCTAGATTTAGAGCTTGCATCAGTAGAAATCAAGTAAACCAAAATGGTGTGCCTCCGATGATATATAGACCTTAAGTAAACTTCAACTGACCTCAAACGAAGATGAAATATGGTCTTCACGTTTTTGCTAACAGCTACTCGTAGCCATCGCCGTCAAAACCATCGGAACACTGCCGGAGGTCGCTGGTGCTAGCTGAGAACGAATTTAAAAGGCTCAATTAGTACAGCTGAGAACAAAAAGAAATGGAAAACTAAAGCGTTCTACTTCTTGATTTTGAAACAACTCACGAACTTCTGAATCCATGAAGCGAGAATGGAGAAAGGGGATTTGAGAGAGAGCGCGTATTTGAATTTCAATTTCCGTTCACTCTGATTTCACTGTGATTGGGTTTCTCAAAAGAGACATGTTTTTTTCTCTGGTTTCTCTGTAACATCGAAAGGAAACCAAAATGATCTCAAAAGTGGGGGGCTTGCATCAAAGCGGATCACTGAATATCTGGTTGCACAGAAAGAGAACTGATATGATCCTCAAAAGGTGATTCTCTCTGTAAAAGCAAGCTGTTTGGAATTTGGTCGTGGATAAGGTACACGAATAGGGTAATAAAAGTGGGGGAACGATGGATTGAACATGAGGAAGGCCTTGAAAAGGAATGCGTCTTAATTTTAAGACGCCTAAAATTACGAAAATGCCATTTTGATCAATATGCATTATATAATAGTATAGATATATATATGCTGCTCACTTCGGATGTTGAATCCTAACCTCCACTTCGCCTCACTTCGGTTCACTTTGTTTGGAGCCTTTTGACATCGTTGAGCAGCAGGAACCTACATCTTTTATATGACAAATATGTATTTGTTATCCAAGTCCCTCAACTATCAAGTATGGACACAAACTACCCTTGATAGTATGGACACAAACTACCCTTACAAGATTTAACCAAACTAACTGAATCAACTAACAAAACTAATGGATACACACACGACACACATAATTTGCACTAACAACCTGTTGGATATTATGTGTCCTGACCCGACAAATCTTGAACCCGACCCGGTTACGACCCGTAAGAGTTACACCGGGTGCAACGAACTCTAAACCCGCTTAAGAGTTAACCGGTAAAAGAAACGGAAACGTTTGATTATATATATTATTTATAATAGTTATAAATAATTAATAATCAATAATATTATTATTACCGGCTTAATAATAAAGGGTAAACGATATTTAAATAAAAGTGTTTTATTTAAATTCACGGTCGAGTTATACATTAGTGAAATGTTTACTAACGTTAGCTCGTGGACTCGCGTACAAAAAAAATGGGCTTTAAATTCGAGACGGGCCTGACATCTAATAAATATTAGATGATTAGGGATTAACCCTAATCACCTATAACTCTCGACGGCAAAAAGAAAAGAAAATGAGAGACTTCGGTCTCCTTTTGTTTTGGTCGGCCGAAAGAAACCCCAAAAGAAAAGAAAACGGCTTCGGCCGTTTCGCCGATCGCCGCCACCGCTCCTCCGGTGGCCATCTTCGCACCACCATAACTTGGTGGTGGATGCTAGTTCGGCTGCTCCGTCAGTCAACGCCCGTAGACCGCCTTACGGTCTAGAGATCGCCGCCTCGTACGCCCAGATCCGCTGCTCGGTTCGCCGCCAATCGCCGTCGCAAAACCCGCCGATCACCACCGTGGAACTCGCCGACGCCGCCGCTGCCACCGTCGTCACCCGCCACCACTACCGCCGCTCGCCTGCCGTCGCTGCACCGTCGACTGTCGATGCGAGCCCGACGCCTTTCGCCGTGAGCCGTCTCCGGTTGCAATCAGATCTGAATCTGATTGATCTCGTAGTCTCGCGAGACGCGACGTAAGTCAAAGTGTACTCTCGTGAAGCGTGATGACCACGTGTCATAAACGCCGTCCCGTAGGGGTACGCGACACCGGACCACGAGAATAATCGCGATACGCGACAACCGTTTGAGACCGAAAGTGGTTCGTTCCGTTTCAACCTAGCGCTCGTTCGTTGAAACTCGGTGTCTCGAACGTTTGTTCAACACCGCCAAGGTATATCTAAACTCGCTATTAGTTTAGATTATTTATTTATATTTCTGTGTTTGCGTGTTCGGTAATCGGATCCTATTGCGTACTGGTATTTGTGTTTATTGATTAATTAGTTTTAATATATATAATTTGTTATATATATATTTTATTCCGCTGCGTTACAGAATTAATTATAAATTAATTCGGTAAACTCTTTTATAAACTATTAATCTAATCGGTCACGTAATTTTAAAATATGTCACCGGGCGACCCGAATACCACTGCCAAATCCCAACAGTGGTATCAGAGCCTTGATTACCACGCGCAAATCGGAACCGGTCGATTTTAAACCGGTGGATTCGCAAACTGGGGTTAAACGCCCGAAAGTTGCGAATCAGATTTTATTTGTATTGCATAATTAAATTGCATCTTGGTCAACTTTATTTTGACCAATTAAAATTGCAATTTGTTTTGATTGTGTTTTATATGTATTCGGCCCGACCCTTGTTTGACTGTTGCTTGATTATTTTACTGTTATGGTTTGGCCCTTGTTTTGGCCCATTATTACAATAGTTTAGACTTTGGGTTGGCCCACATTTTTGGGTTCAAAATTGTAATTAGGTTTTTCCTTTTACGATATCTTCTACTTTGGCAAAAGTTGTCATCAAGAAGACCCGAAGATCCAATCGATGTCAAGAGGCGTCTTGAGGTCAGTGGGAGCTTACTAAACCTGCACGCTACATGAAGATGTCTGCCTTGTGGTTGTTTTATACTTTTGTCCCGTGACCCATTTGGTCTCGCTAAAAGGCTCTAGCAAGACCAAAACCCTTATGGCCGAATACATATTCGTTTTGCTTGTTTTGGTTGCTTGGTTTAAAGTCGTATTACACACCAACTAAAACACCGAAATCCTTTTAAAATGGTTTTAAAACTGAGAATACAATCTATAGGTTACAAGTTCTAAAAGCCTTTACAACTTGACCTAAATTTTAATGTAACCACCTTAATGAGTTTTTCTTTGAAAATTTTCAAACTTTATAAAACTCAATCAAACTTAATAAGTCATTTATTAACTTTTGACTGGTTACATAACTCGCGACAACCTAGTTATATTTTGCATAATAGGTTATTTAAAATAAATGTCCCGAGTGATGATAGGGTTTATCGTTTGTGTCCAACGATCACCAATATTAAAATTGATTTTAATATCCCTATCTGGTAATTAAAAAACTGATAGTTCGTGCCATCCCATTTCAAGTCGAACTTGGAACGTATTTACCGGAGCATCAGTGTTGGAGTATTTCAACACCGCACTTGGTGCCGAGGGTACCTTCTGAGGCGAGGACATTGGAGTATTTCAACACCGTGTCCGTCGCATCGACCATTTAGGATTACTATCGCTTTAGATGTATATGTTCGTAGTGTTGGAGTATTTCAACACCGCGCTACGGGTGTGTATTGCTAAAGTGGGCACGGATGAGGCTAAACGTATCGCAAAATATACAAGTATGTATATAGCGGCCTCATATCGAGAGTTGTGACAGTGATTTCGCAATTGACACCCGCTGTCAGTTTGGTTACACAAATTTGCTCCTGAGGCTCATTTGGCGGTCTCAAGTAAACTTGTCTAATCGAATTCTCAATTTTCTTATAAAATAAATCTTACCAATTTATAATAAGAAAATACTTTACATCGAAAATACTAATGTATTGTGCTTTGCTTATCATTTCATAACGGCTAATGAAAACAAATCCCTTCTCCTTTTTTAAATCAGTCCTCCAGTAGGACAAATCAAATAACACCAACTTTCATCTTATTGAAACAAACTCAGAAGATGTTCTGACATTTTTCATAAACTCTATGTCTTGAAGAGCCCAATCGCCGTAGTTGTGTTCCTTATAGGAATACAACGCGCCTGGATTAAATAACATAATACTAACACCTCTAAGGTATATAGTATTATGCAGGCTCGCATGTTTCCTGATAGTCAGCAAAAATGCAAGACTTGAGTATCAATGACACAACAAACAAGCTTAACTGCATGTTTCGTTTCTCGATGGAGAAGAGCTCCATGCAAGGCTCTTCTCCATAGGGCCATGTCATTAAGATGAAAGGGTACCAGTATCACCTGATTCAACTTGGTTACCCCACGAGTATCTAGGCTTATACCTTTTCACTACTATAGAACCAGTAAAACTGTGTGCTTTAGTGAAAAGTTCAACCAGTTGATAGCATTATGCTCAATTGACACTTCGTGTGTCATAGGTGATTGCTACCGTGTTAAAATGCCTCTTACCAAGAAAAGAGTATCGACTCTAAGGGCAATAAAAGGCTGTGATCATTTGGCATCAACGCCCATGGCAAAAGATTTGTACGATCATTGCTGCATCATCATGACAAGCACCAGTGCTCCATGAACGACAAATCGGGTACTATACACTACCCCGTTAAGCTCAAAGAAAATGGAGAACGTTAGACTTCTCTGTTGGTATTCAAACTAATGTTATTAGATTTTCACGAGTATTCCCCAACGCATGCATGCATGCCTTGTTGGAACGTGAAAATAAGAAAAGCTTAAATCGAGGGACACATGATTCGAATTACCCTTTTAGGCCATTTGCTTTCAATCATGTCTTTCACTCCTTGGTAGTATTCAAAACAAGTTGTTGTTTTGACCTAGCTCGTCTGGGATTAATACTTTGCCTTTCACTGGTTTCATATCAGACTAATAACATAAGTTGAAGTTTCTTTATGAAACATACCTGGTTCTAATGATTCTTGTTTGTGACTTATTCGTGTAAGCAAGACATGCATAAAAGGATACGGCCCAACTGGACCCTATGATCCATCATGGGATTAAGTTTCCTGATAAGTGTCGTGCTTTCACAAACTCACAACCAAATCCTTCACTCATTCGAGTGAACTGTTAAATGTTCTTTCTAGGCTTAGACACTCTTGTGTTGGCAAACCTAAAAGAACCATATAACAAGAATCATAAAAGTTACTTCATAACTATGACCGTAATCATAGTGAATATGCTTATGGTTATAAGCATCAATGAAAATTCTTGAGTTGTACAAGAACATTTTAAAATGAAGTCCAAGAACCAGCTTTACAAATACGATCACAATTCTAAGTCTGATCGTAATAAAGAATACCTAAGCTTGACGAACCCTAAAATCATCTTAAGATATGTGAAAGATTTTTCACTAATCTGGTCCTACGTGCACAGCCTTGACCTGAGCACATGATAGGAATCAAACGATGCTTGTCAACGTTTGAAAGATGGTATATAGGAAGTATTTGCCATACACACCCCTGTTGAGTATCACTCTCCTCATCACCACTCGCCTGATAGATCTAGTATCGAATGTCTTTTGACAATGAGAATTTATTCTCGTTAGATACTACATATAACAATGGATACTACTTCCACCATCCATATGGAATTCTAATTCCATACAGAAGATAGAAAGTTGTGTTCTGGCTTCTGAAATGGAAGGTTAAGTTCCCAAGTTATTTAACTGGAACTAGAAGTAAAGGACGTTGATCTTGAAGTGGTTCAAGAGTCACAAATCCATTGTTCGCATATTTCCTGACCAACAAAAGTGTGTTGCATTAAACAGGAAATACATATTTAAACACACTTGCAAATTCAAAATTGCAATATCAGATCTTGAATCTGAGAATGGCTTAATGCCATAATAGATGTGTTTACATAAAAGCTAGTGGGAGCACTATATCAATCCTCACCCGTATGACGATGATATACTGAAAGATAGAATAAAATCCTTATGTGATTATACATAATGTGGATTTTATGGTACAAAGAATTTAAAAGAAGTTTCTTAATGGATAGAGATCCACAGGTATAAGCAACTTCTGGGGCAACATAATCACACATTGAATATGTGATTAAACAAAGATGTCACTGTACAGAGTTACATTAATGACATCAAAAGGGAGAGATCACTGTACAGAGTTACACTGAGGTTGTCACTGTACAGGGTTACACTATGGACACCAAAAGGGAAAATCAATGTACGCAAGTTACATTGATATCGTGAATTGTTGAACACAATACACTAAGTTGCATTGCTATTAACATTCACCATGTAGAAATACACTACTACAAGTTTTCATGATTGACCAAGACACCTCTTGCTCATAATAAAGATTTTACATTGTGGCAGATTCCACAACTAAATCTAAATTAATTAGCCAACTCAAGTGACATTAAACTGCTGCTTGTCTGAAAGGTTCAGAAGGATTCTTGACATGGTTAGAGTTTTAACCAAACAAGACATTGTGATCACACAGTAACAATGGTGAATACCAAGGATCACTATGATCACAAAAACCAGCACACTTTGAGGAAATTCCACTATTCAGAGAAATACTGGAACAATGAAATATTGGATAACCAAAATGATAGCACATTTCAAAACCTGGTCGGTAAAACAATGAATTGCAAGACTCATTAACCTCATACTAATGATGTTCGACCAATATACGCTACATGTATGTTTTGAACTAGTATTTGGATGTACGAACTCTAACAGTTATACATTATCATCCGGCTTCCTCTAAAGGATTAGATGTAAAGCTAGATTCTATAACTGTGTTCGATTTTAATACGTTTAAATCCATGAATAAATGCATATTATTCCTCACAGTCAATCAGAATCGTGGACACGAATCTGAAGTGAGACTACTTATGAGTTTGGACTCAAGAGATTGACAATCCAAACTCACATGCATTATTTCATAATGATGCTGAGGAATAGATGTATTATTCTAAACTGTCCGTAGTCGTTCAGACTCGTGGGAACGAATCTGAAGTAAGACTATTCTGACTTTGGACTCAATGGTTGACAATCCAGACTCACAGACCTCATTGGGGAATGACGTTGGACGTAACTCGCATCAAACCATCTTCATGGATTCAATCATAAGATGGATTTGATTAATGGTATACTCATTAGTATCCTTAGACCTGAGATACATGAGCGACCTCCCCTTTACCAAAGACTGTTCTTTGATTGTAGCTTAACGCTGTCGCGTAACTGCCAGTCATAACGGCTACTTTTGGGAATGGATCTGAAGTTCAGTGGGAGCTGTATGTAGTCGACATGGGATTCTGTACTCTTGCACTAATCATGCAACAGCTAGACATCGTGGCGCCCTCGTTGATTCCAAGTGTAAAGTGTAAGGCCTTACCCAAACCTACTGTGTGTTTGTTTTGGACCACTTCGAATCTATATCGAGAAACATAATGATTGAACATTAGATGAGAATGAATTGAATCCATGTCCATCGTTCAATTGATGTCATATACAGAAGGGATACAATGACTTCGAATTACCACAAGTCTAATATCAGTTGCTTCACAACAGATATGCCTTGGTTGTTGACTTGAAGTGTCATAACTGGTTGGGACAGTCATGTGTAGCTAGAGCATCTCTGTCTGTTTCTTAGATCTTGTCGCGATCAGTCCAAGTGGGAGACTGTTGGATATTATGTGTCCTGACCCGACAAATCTTGAACCCGACCCGGTTACGACCCGTAAGAGTTACACCGGGTGCAACGAACTCTAAACCCGCTTAAGAGTTAACCGGTAAAAGAAACGGAAACGTTTGATTATATATATTATTTATAATAGTTATAAATAATTAATAATCAATAATATTATTATTACCGGCTTAATAATAAAGGGTAAACGATATTTAAATAAAAGTGTTTTATTTAAATTCACGGTCGAGTTATACATTAGTGAAATGTTTACTAACGTTAGCTCGTTGACTCGCGTACAAAAAAAATGGGCTTTATATTCGAGACGGGCCTGACATCTAATAAATATTAGATGATTAGGGATTAACCCTAATCACCTATAACTCTCGACGGCAAAAAGAAAAGAAAATGAGAGACTTCGGTCTCCTTTTGTTTTGGTCGGCCGAAAGAAACCCCAAAAGAAAAGAAAACGGCTTCGGCCGTTTTGCCGATCGCCGCCACCGCTCCTCCGGTGGCCATCTTCGCACCACCATAACTTGGTGGTGGATGCTAGTTCGGCTGCTCCGTCAGTCAACGCCCGTAGACCGCCTTACGGTCTAGAGATCGCCGCCTCGTACGCCCGGATCCGCTGCTCGGTTCGCCGCCAATCGCCGCCGCAAAACCCGCCGATCACCACCGTGGAACTCGCCGACGCCGCCGCTGCCACCGTCCGCCGTCGTCACCCGCCACCACTACCGCCGCTCGCCTGCCGTCGCTGCACCGTCGACTGTCGACGCGAGCCCGACGCCTTTCGCCGTGAGCCGTCTCCGGTTGCAATCAGATCTGAATCTGATTGATCTCGTAGTCTCGCGAGACGCGACGTAAGTCAAAGTGTACTCTCGCGATGCGTGATGACCACGTGTCATAAACGCCGTCCCGTAGGGGTACGCGACACCGGACCACGAGAATAATCGCGATACGCGACAACCGTTTGAGACCGAAAGTGGTTCGTTCCGTTTCAACCTAGCGCTCGTTCATTGAAACTCGGTGTCTCGAACGTTTGTTCAACACCGCCAAGGTATATCTAAACTCGCTATTAGTTTAGATTATTTATTTATATTTCTGTGTTTGCGTGTTCGGTAATCGGATCCTGTTGCTTACTGGTATTTGTGTTTATTGATTAATTAGTTTTAATATATATAATTTGTTATATATATATTTTATTCCGCTGCGTTACAGAATTAATTATAAATTAATTCGGTAAACTCTTTTATAAACTATTAATCTAATCGGTCACGTAATTTTAAAATATGTCACCGGGCGACCCGAATACCACTGCCAAATCCCAACACAACCCACCCCCCCCCCCCCCTTGACGTGTGCTGTATCACATCTTTAAACTCTTTGAATATGTTGTTAGTTAATGTAGGGTAGGCATGGTAGGAACAAGACTAATTCAACTGAACACTTGTGAAAGCAATGAATTCTTCACATACTCCCCCTTTCACCATGCTTGTGAATCAATCTTGTTACCTAAAATTTCAGAATACAAAAACACGGTTTCCCATTTTCAAGTCAACATAAGTTAATCTTAGGTAAAAATATCCTTTGGAGAACCAAGATGTATGTTTTAAGAATTTGTTTTTCGTATCTTGTGTTGATCAATCGAAAACAAACAAGAAATAAAATCTTTTTGGCTTTTATAAAGTTTATGCTAAAACACACCAAAAATCTTTTTGATTTTTTCTGAAATGAAAAATAAAATGCAATACAGAATCAAACTCTATTTTTGATTTTGCGAGAAAGATCACGACGCGATTTTATATCAAACATAACGCATCTAACACATTTCAATTTCGGCCTTAATCAGCATGCAAGCCAAGATAATCGTAAATACAACATTTATGTTTATTTCAGCATGCACCAATCATATTTATCGTTTTCAGATATGTTTAAGGTAGTATTATCATGCAGTGATAACTCGGCCTCCACTCTATCAGAAATACTGGCAAATCATCATAATTATCATATAGAAGCAATTTTCTTAGAGATTTAATCATCCTTGATGAGTCATGTAAAAATAAAACAGAACCTCAAATACCTAGCAATCAGGTCGGTCTTGTGGACACGCAGAGAAAGCCCAAGTATTTGAGAAAATAAGAAAGCAAAACAAGTTGAAATTGTATAATTCAACAACAATCAGTCGATACTTTCGTATACGTAGAGAGAGTCCGACGAATTATACAAAACACTAAGAAAAATAAAGCAGAACCTCAAACGAACAACAATCAGGTTGATCTTTTGGTATGCAGAGAATGTCCGATCGTTTGAGAAAATAAATAAAATCAAACAAGTTTAAATCTTTCAAAATGAAAACATGCTTACATCAGGATATCTCTTATTCTATTTTTGTCAGAATCATCACACAACATTCATCAAGAAGCAAATAACCAAAGTTCATCAAGCAAGCTTTATGTTTATATCTTACTTGCAGATATCAGATTAGACATGCACATTCACAGATTATGCAAGTACCTGCAACCTTTAGACTTAATCTATCCATGGTAGATAGCGTAGATACTGATGTACTATCATTTCTCGCTTTTGTCGAATCAATTTCTTAATTTTTCATATTTATATATTTTCCATAATTTCTCCCCCTAAAATTCAACAAACTCTGCTTTTGAATTTTCCAAATTTTTTCTCCCCCTAAAAATATGAACGAAAGAAAATGAATAACAAAAATGAAAATTGATCGATCAACACTTGACACATTTTTGAAAATGATATTTTTGAAAATAAGTGTTTCAAAGATAGGAGCGATGCAATTTAACTTAAAACAACCACAAGTATCTCACTATCAGCAATTGGACAATAATAAGTCTTTTAAACCCCGACCCCCTCCACAGTTGTGATCGACCAGTGTCTTCAACTGAAATTGCGCGAGCGTTGGATCGTCTACTCGGTCTTAACGAAATCAAGGTAAACGAGAACACGAGGAGTAAATACAAAAGACTTGTATTAATCACAGAGAGATTACACAGTAAAACACACACAGTAGAATGGACATGTGTACTAAACTCTATACAAGACAAGCTATTTATAGATAAACATTCAAGCACAAAAACACGATCATCCGAACTGCCAGTTCGGACAAGTTCGTGTGAGTCCGAACTGGCAGTTCGCCTTCAGTTCGGATCAGCATATCTTTGTAACACTTTGTCTTGTATTTGATACTTCACATGACGACCTAGAAATATACATCAACAAACTCCCCCTTAACATGTGCAATATCAACTTCTACATAAACTTGTATCTTCAATCAAACTCTCCCTCAACTTGATGATGAGTCTAATCTCTAATACTTGACATTGCAGCGCGTGTAAACTTTTTATCAACAACTTCAGAAGAATTGAAGTTGTGATAATCTCTTCCCACTTAGAAACCTGCCAATATAAATAATCTTAGCGCAAAATGTCTCTTCGAGACTCCAAGATATTTTGATTTTGAAATTAATTTTGTATTCCGTGTTGTTCAATAAAAAAAAATAAGAAATAGAAAGGTTTTTGATTTTTCAAAACTTTATATCAAAACACACCTAAAATATTTTTGGTATTTTCTGATATAGAAAAGTAAATGCAATACACAATCAGACACTATTTTTGTCTTTTGTGAGAAAGATCATGACTTGGAATCATATTGGACATAACATGCTGAACTATACTTCAATTTCGATTATTGTAGCATATAAGCCATGTCGATTGCAGATATAATTTGTCCAACTTTAAACTCAGGCAAAATCATACTCATAACATCTGGATATGTTAAGGTATTGATTGGATATGCATTGACCAGTGTACCCCACACTATCAGACATACTCAGATATGTTTTGCTTATCACACTTTGTGATTTCACTTGTGATTTAACACATAGTGATTGTATTCATGATACAGTCAACTGTGTTTCATGCAAAAAGAAATAAGAACATTAAATCATCTACCTTAAGTTCGATCTTTCGATACGCAGATAAGGCCTCAGATTTAACAAAATAAGA
This sequence comes from Deinandra increscens subsp. villosa, assembly GCA_039602395.1. NCBI lineage: Eukaryota > Viridiplantae > Streptophyta > Magnoliopsida > Asterales > Asteraceae > Deinandra > Deinandra increscens. Next base: position 49,962,627 of record JBCNJP010000003.1, on the reverse strand, counting down.
AAATAAAACAAGTTGAAATTGTATAACTCAACAACAATCAGGTCGGTCTTGTGAACACGCAGAGTAAGTTCGATCAATTATATGAAACACCAAGAAAATAAAGCAGAACCTTAAATGAAAACTATCAGGTCGGTCTTGTGAACACGCTGAGATAGTCCGATCATTTAAGAAACTAAAGAAAATCAAACAAGTTTAAATCTTTCCAAAATGAACACATGTATACACAGTGACTTCTCATTTTATTTTTCACATATCTTTTTCTTGATGTATCTTGAGATACTCATCAAGATGTTGTCCACTAGGTTAAGCATCATATTTAGTGTATATCACATTCTTATACTTTCTAATTTGCCGAGCCTACCTTACACATCGATCAATGGTCTTACGGCTTTTTTATCTAGTCTATCCATGAGTCAGACGATGTAAGCCAATGCACCATCATTTTCCAATCATGTCCGATACAATTTCTCATTTTTCAATGTTTTTGGATTTTTGCATTTTTCAATATTTTTTGCCTTTTCAAAATTCTCCCCCTAAAAATGACAAACTCTATTTTTTAGATTTTTATTTTTAACATTTGAAAAAACAATACACTATTTTTGTATTTCTCAAAAAACAAACTCCACTTTAAAATGAGACAGAGTGAAAAACAAACCAGAAATTGATCAACCAACACGAATACTAGCATTTTAGGAGTTTGAAAACAAAATTGATTTGGAAATGCAATTTAAGTTATCACAAATATTTCACCACCAGCAGCCATACAATTATCGATAGGTCTTCTTGAAATACCTACTAAAACCAAAGAAAACATTAGTTTCTTTGGGATCAACCCGATTCAACAACGTCGGGTCACCCGGTGTCTTCCATATAGTCATTGTTGGCCTTGGAAATAATCTTTGGTTTCCATATTTTTGAAGATTTTGATTTTTGATCAGAACCAGAATCAATATCAACCGGCGCACTTGGATTGAACCATGATGGCTTACAGATTGATTTGACTTTTGGAGACCACGGTTTAGAATAAATCTAACCTTTGTTATCCACATATTTAGCAGTGTGGTGGATATATGCAGTCGTCGGAAAATCAGCAGCAAGATGTCCAGGTTGACGACATGCATAACAAAGTCTTTCACTAAAATTAAAAACATTTGAACAATTTTGTGTATTGTGAGAACATGAAGAATGATGAGAACAAAAATTGTCAAAGAAATCATCATAAGAATCATACCTCGGAGATTGACTCCACGAAGAACTTTTCGATTCAGATGAAGAACCTCCAGAAGATTAAAACAATTGTTTGTCTGAGGAGACGATTACTTTTGAGTTTTGATCTTTAACACTTTCTCTTTCTTCTTCGACTGTTGAGCTTGAACAAGAACATCGTTAATTTCAAATCGCAAACCTTTGTGCTTGAAACCCGAAGTCTTTGAAGACCCAGATTGAAAACTAGAAACATCTCTCCCTTTTTCTTCACTAGTAAATTGATCTTTAATTTCCTGTAAGGATCAGAAATCTAGTTCCTAAATCATATTTTTCAACTTTATTCCTTTTTAGCCTTTGAATAATACAATTATATATTTAGATATCGCCACATCAAATTCGCAAACACCGCCATCAAATTGATCATATCACTCACCAAATTCGGTCGACGGGAGACGGAGCCGGAGTATCCAAGCAACAAAGACGAGAGGACGACCGAAGTGGAGAGACGAACCAACTGCGGCGGCCTGAGATCGATCGACGACTGCGGTCTGCGGTGGCCTCAGATCGACGGTGTGAGGTAGAGAGAGTCGATATTGAGGAGCGGGCAGCGGTGTTCCAATCTTCCGATTAGCGATCGAGACGGGAGGACGACGTGAGTCTTGGAGAGTGGGGTTTTTCTTTTGGCCGAGAGCAAACCGTGTAGCGGCGTAGAGAGTTTTAGATTTAGGGTTCTTAAAAAATTATGTTAAATTATGCTTGAGATTCTCAGTTTTAAAGTCCTAGATTGTCTCGCTATTTCAGTGTGTTGCGGAAATTATGTGAAACTTGCTAGAATTTTTTGACTTTTTTCCTATTTAAGTTCAAAGAACAATTGAATTTTTCTTTAAGTGCACAATGATGTATGTTTGATTGTATGTTTTTTAAAGGTTCAAGGGGATGGTATGACATTATATCGAAGATAAGGGTTAAAGAGTTAATTATGAACGTTGAGAGACCGGCGTTGTATTAATGAAAGTCAAAGGGGGCTGAAGTGGAAATTTGAAAACAAAATTAGTGGATTATGAAGTCACGTGGGTGGCTAAGTAGAAAAAAGAAATAGAATGAAAGTTTGTGATAATATGTAGACTTGTGTACGCAGGAGCTTCTGAGCAAATTGGGTGCAACTTAGATAGATTGAAAATTAAAAATTGCAAAAGAAATCACATGGGTTCAACTGGAAGAAAGAAGTAGAATAATATAGAAAAGAGGTTTACATGGATGAGATCGGCGAAACTTGGAGAAATAAATTTGGATAGCAATTGATATATATACAATAGACAACAAAGGAACTTATGGTTCTGTGTCACTTTTTTTTAATTATCAATTTATTATATATATAGATATAGATTGTTGTTCAAATAGAAAACTAAGAGTGAGTTTAGCGCAACTGGTTTAGTCTCTGGTGCAGAGCAATAGAAAACTAAGAGTGAGTTTAGCGCAACTGGTTTAGTCTCTGGTGCAGAGCAGATTGTATTATTCAAAGGCAAAAAAGGAATAAAGTTGAAAAATATGATTTAGGAACTAGATTTCTGATCCTTACAGGAAATTAAAGATCAATTTACTAGTGAAGATCAATTTACTAGTGAAGAAAAAGGGAGAGATGTTTCTAATTTGAAAAATATTGCGGTGTTTGCATATTTTTCAACCCGAGGTGCAGATAACCGTCTTTGTCTGAACTGAGGAACCCTTGGGTTTTGATGGACCGGGCCTTGGAGTTGGGTCACTTTTTTTCTGGGTCCTTGGACTGGGTCTCTGATGAACCCTTTTGGGATAATAGGGTTCATAAGGCCGGTATAAACAGTTTCTTGCCACGTGTCCTGGTCTACCACAGACATGGCAAGATTGTTTCTTTGGGTAAACGGGAGCCTGTGGTTGGTTACGCCCAGTGGAAATCCAAGTTGGTTTTGAACAATTTTTGTGGATCCAATGGGTTTTACCGTGGGGCTTTGTGGTTAAAATGTACTCCCGCTGAACTGGCTTAAGCTGGTCATATGCAGAATTGATTTCTGGGTACGGGACAAAATCATGAGGTCTAAGGTCCCGCACTTTCTGCACATTTTGATCATGACAATCATTCTTATTTTCTGTAGGTTTCCCACCCAACACCCCACCATTTGTGAGTTTGGGACCAGCAACATGTGGTCCCTTATCCCTTCTTAAAATTTTAACAGTTTTTAAGGGTTTCACAAGTTTAGCATCACATTTCCCAAAGTTAAACACACTACTAGTAACAGATTCATCAAACACAGTTGACTTGGGAAATGCTGACTCAGACTCAAAACTTTTTGAAGCAAAATTATCAGTTTTAAAAACTGGAAACTTTTGACTCTCAACGCAAACACTTTTTCCCTTTGAACCTGCTTCTTCATTTACTTTATCTGCACAAGAAGTAGAAGTGTTAGTAATGTTAGAAACAGGAGCAGAAATTTTAATAGGACAAGCTGCCAATTTCTTTTCTGTCACACCCCCAAAATACCACTAACGGAGTTTATACCGTTAAGGGGCGCGACTAGACCAGGATCCACAACCATAGTTACAAATACTAAACGAATCAGGGTTAGTTCAAACACAAGTTATAAATCAAAGTCTTAAATTACATACGCAGCGGAAAAATAATTATCCTGGCACTAACCACGTGCCTTACAAATTCATTGTTTTATAAATCCCCAATTTTAGTTAAATCAAAAATAAGAGTCTTCACGTGCCATGCCAACCTCCGGTGGATACTCCTTAGCGATCTGCAAAAGTTTAAACCACGCAAGTGTCAACCTAACGGTTGGTGAGTTCACAGTGGGCTTGTCATGCATTGGCCCGGTCACATAATCATAATTCGAGTCAAGATGTACTTACAAAATATTTATTTGTGAAAAGCAATGCTCGTAATTAATTCTCAGTTTATAAATGGTTTGTCCGTGACCTACGTCATCGGGTATGTACTAGTTCCGTAAAGTTAAAGGACTCAACCGATATCGCGGGTAGCTAATCCGTTGTTCCATGCTCTAAGGAAGTTTGTACCAAAGCTGACTTATTTTTGTGGGGGCCGAGCCATCCCGTACGGTGCGGACCTACGTCATCGCGGTTTTTGCCTCCCCCGTGTCCTCTCGGGACCACGGTCAAATAGGCTGATATTGTTCCTCCGTGCACTTCCCGTGCTACGGGGCGGAGTTTGTCAAACTCCAGTAGATCTACCCAACATCCCCTCGCTTTCACAAATTAATGGCACAATTAAGTTGAGGACTTTAAAGTTATAAGGCATCCTTAGAAAACATGTGATATCATGTGGTTCAGACTTTAACCTACACTAGCCATATTAAAACGTTTTCAGTTTTGTTTCAGAAAAAAAATAGTTTGTTTGTAGTCCACAAGTGTTTCCCATAAAACACTTCAGTTCATCAAGTGGGTGCCAAGCATCCCGTGTTCTCATGTTCATCAGTAGGTGCCTAGCACTCTAGAGTTTGTCAGCATTGTTTTCGTTAAGTTATTCGGTGTGGCCCAAACGGACTCACAGTAAGCGGGTTAGTGACACTCACCTTTGGTTGCACTGCTACACTTCAAGTAATCCAATTTATGTTGTTTAACGAAGACCTAGAACACGTTTAGGTCTTAAGTATTAGTTTCGTGTCTAATTTTTACTTAACGTCACTATGGCCCATAACATAGCACGTTGCAACTATGACTCGACATACCGACACACGACACCAATGGTTGATCATAAACAAGGGTTCATATGAATCAGATATCAAACATGTTTCATCATGGCATAACACTTAAGCAAATTTCACAAGTTTGGTTTTTAGATCAGGTCTTAGTTTCGCTAGCACAGTTTCGCTAGGCAGTTTCGCTAGGTGCACGGGCAGCACTTTCGCTAGGCAATGCCCGGTGACACAGTTTCGCTAGGCTAGTTTCGCCCGAAACTGCTGACGCAGTTTCGCTAGCCTAGTTTCGCAGGGAAACTGGTTTGAACTTTCGTTCAGGTATTTCGCTCGATAGTTTCGCTCGAGCTGGTCTGGTCAGGTTACCCGGCGACACTATAGTTTCGCTGGTCAGTGTCGCTGGAAGGAGATATAATTTCGCTACTTAGTTTCGCCCAGAGAACACGTAGTTTCGCTGGTCGCGAAAAACATACGGATTTGCCTAAAAATCAACCTAACGGCTTCTGATCTTACATGCAATTCATTATCTAGCATACATAGGCATTTACCAATATAAATCAAGCAGCTTTAACACGTTTAACATGCATTTTAATCATCAAATCTCTAAAAACACTTCTAAACCCTAAAATGGCCAAAATTGCATAAATCATCATCATGGTTTTGGTCCCCAAAATTAAATTATACCTTGAGTTTCTGTGGACGTTTGCTCAAACAAGTGAGGATACTTTTTCTTCATCTGATCCTCACGCTCCCAAGTATATTCAGGTCCACGCCTTGAGTTCCATCGCACCTTGACGATCGGAATCTTGCTACGTTTGAGGGTTTTCTCCTCGCGTCCCATGATTTCTACTGGTTGCTCAATAAATCTCAAATGTTCGTCGATTTCCAATTCCTCCAGAGGAATTACTTCGATGTCTTCAGCCAGACATTTCTTTAGATTGGAAACGTGAAACACGTTGTGAACTCCATCGAGTTCAGCAGGGAGTTGCAATCGATAGGCCACCGGGCCTACTTCCCCAATAATTTCAAACGGACCGATGTAGCGAGGATTTAACTTTCCACGCTTCCCGAAGCGTATCACTCCCTTCCAGGGGGATACCTTCAACAATACTTTGTCACCCACCTCGAATTTTAGAGGTTTTCGGTGTTTGTCGGCATAACTCTTTTGTCGATCACGTGCTGCAGCTAGCCGTTGCCTAATTTGAATAATCCGTTCGGTCATATCATGGATAACTTTCGGTCCAGTGAGCCCTTTCTCACCTGTTTCAGCCCAACACACGGGCGATCTACATTTTCTGCCATACAGTGCTTCAAAAGGTGCAGCACCTATACTTGAATGATAACTATTGTTGTAAGAGAATTCCACCAGTGGGAGGTGAGTCTCCCAATCTTTCCCAAAGTCAAGGACGCAAGCTCGGAGCATATCTTCTAAGGTTTGAATCGTTCGTTCCGTCTGACCGTCAGTCTGCGGGTGATAAGCTGTACTCATGTCTAGTCGGGTTCCCAATGCTTCCTGCATTGATTGCCATAACCGGGTAGTAAATCGAGGATCTCGATCAGAAATGATAGTCTTAGGCACACCGTGAAGCTTCACAATTTTGTCGATGTACAGCTTTGTCAATTTATCCATATTATCACTTTCCTTCATCGGAATGAAATGTGCAGATTTGGTTAATCGATCGATGACAACCCAAATCGCATCCGGTTGATTTGATCGATGAGGTAGTCCCGTTACAAAATCCATGGAGATGTCCTCCCATTTCCATTCTGGGATCTTTGGTTGTTGCAGTAAACCAGAAGGCTTTTGGTATTCAATCTTGACTCTTGAGCAGGTTAAGCATTTAGCCACATATCGAGCAATGTCGGCTTTCATATTCGGCCACCAATAAAGATTTTTCAAGTCCTGATACATTTTATCTGATCCAGGGTGCACCGAATATCTTGACTTGTGAGCCTCGTCCATCACGAGCTCACGGAGATTTCCAAACAATGGAACCCAGATTCTGTCATTATAGTACGTGAGTCCATCGGACTTAACTTCAGAATGGCCATCTACACCACGCAGTGCTTCAGCTGCGAAGTTTTCTGCTTTCAAAGCTTCTCGTTGGCAGTCACGGATCCGATCCGGTAATCCTGAATGTATTGTAAGTTGAAGCGCTCGTACCCGCCGAGGCTTTTCGTATTCTTTTCTGCTTAGGGCATCTGCCACCACATTTGCTTTTCCCGGATGATATTTAATAGCCAAATCATAATCGTTCAGTAATTCAACCCACCTTCTTTGCCGCATGTTGAGGTCTTTCTGATCAAAGATGTGCTGTAAACTTTTATGATCAGTGAATATCGTGCACTTTGTTCCATATAGGTAATGTCTCCAAATCTTGAGTGCATGAACAACGGCTCCCATTTCCAAATCGTGCGTTGTATAATTCTTTTCAGTATCCTTTAGTTGCCTGGACCCATAGGCAATCACTTTATCTCGTTGCATCAACACGCAGCCGAGTCCTTGAATTGATGCATCGCAATAAACCACAAAGTCGTCAACTCCATCGGGTAACGCAAGAATTGGAGCCGAACATAACATATCCTTAAGCGTTTGGAACGCGCGCTCTTCTTTCTCACCCCATCTGTATTGCACTCCTTTGTGCGTTAAGGCCGTTAAGGGTTGGGCCAATTGAGAGAAACCCTTAATAAACCTTCGATAATATCCGGCAAGTCCTAAAAATTGTCGGATTTCTGTTGGCGCTCTTGGGGTAGACCAGTTCTTTATTGCTTCCACTTTGGCTGGATCGACATGAATTCCTTCCTTATTAACAATGTGTCCAAGAAACTGGACTTCGCGGATCCAAAAGTCGCACTTTGAAAATTTGGCATAGAGCTGTTCCTTGCGAAGCAATTCCAAAATAAGACGCAGATGCTCCTCGTGTTCTTCCTTTGACTTGGAGTAGATCAAAATATCGTCTATGAAGACTATTACAAACTTATCGAGGTACGGCTTGCACACTCGATTCATCAGGTCCATAAACACAGCAGGTGCATTGGTTAGCCCAAACGGCATAACCAGGAACTCGTAGTGTCCATACCGAGTTCTAAAAGCAGTCTTAGGAACATCCTCTTCACGAACACGAAGTTGGTGATAACCAGACCGTAGATCAATCTTTGAGTAGTAGCTTGAACCTTGCAGTTGATCGAAGAGATCGTCGATTCGAGGAAGTGGATACCGATTCTTGATCGTAACTTTGTTAAGCTCTCGGTAATCAATGCACATGCGGAACGTTCCATCCTTCTTCTTAACAAACAGTACCGGAGCTCCCCATGGAGACGAACTTGGACGAATAAACCCCTTGTCGAGTAGCTCTTGCAGTTGTGAGGAGAGTTCGTTGAGTTCACTTACAGCCAATCGGTAAGGTGCGCGTGCGATCGGAGCGGCACCTGGAGCTAAATCAATCCCAAACTCAACTTGTCGAAATGGAGGCAAGCCAGGCAGATCTTCAGGAAATACATCTCGGAAGTCGCGAACTATCGGGTAATCATCAATTTTGCGCTCGGGATGTGTCGTATCAGTGACGTTCGCAAGAATCGCGAAGTGACCCTTACGGAGGCATTTCTGAGCTTTAAGGAATGAAATAATGCCGGTGACTGTCCCACCTTTTTCTCCTTGGACCGTTAACACTTTACCGTCTTCGAGTGGGATACGAACCACTTTTTCTTTACATAAGATTTCAGCCCGATTCTCAGATAACCAATCCATTCCTACTATAACGTCGAAACTACCAATCGGGAAAGGCATAAGGTCAATTCCTAGGGTATGGCCAGCTAGTTCTAACTTACAGCCCTTAATTATCTGAGTCGTATCATGAAGTTTACCATTTGCTAGTTCTACCACATATTTAGCATCTAAGTCGATCGGTTTAGCATTAATTATTCTAGCAAATTTAGTGGAAATAAAACTTTTCTCAGCACCAGAATCAAATAATACAGTAGCAAAGAAACCGTTCAAAATAAATTTACCATTGATCACGTTGGCGTCATTGCGAGCTTCACCCTGGCCCATGACGAAAGCTCGACCTCTACCATTTCCACCATTTCCGTTTCCACCATTGCCATTGCCATTCCCATTACCATTACCTCCGCCGTTACCATTACCACCGTTATTTCCCTGATTGCCATTACCTTGTCTTCTTAACTGAGGGCAGTCCCTTTTAATGTGGCCTGGAGCACCACATTCATAACAATTCCCGTTACCGTTTCCCCTGGGAGCTTCATTGTTGCGATTCTGACCATTGTTTCCATTACCCCGATTGTTCCCATAGTTGTTCCCTTGATTGTTGTTGTTCCTTCTGGGGCGGTTTTGCTGCTCGGGTAAAGTTGCCCAACAGTCTTTTGCTTCGTGGCCCCCCTTGCCACACCTTTCGCAACTCATATTCTTCCTACAATTACCAGCATGATGCTTTCCACACCTGTTGCACAAGGGCAGGTTACCCCTGTAGTTGCTCTGACCATTTCCGCCCTGGCGGTAGTTGCCACTGTTATTCCCGGACCTCTTGCTTTGACCTTGGGAGTTGAAAGACCTCCCAGTGCTGTTACCCACACTCTGAACATTCATTGAGTTCTCAGGAGCTTCATCATCAGCTTTTCTCTTGCCACTAAGAGCAGTCTTCTCGGTGGCTTTCGCAGGTAGAGTACCTTTCTTGACCTCTTGATCAGTGAGTTTGTGAGCCAAACGAATGGCTTGCTGTACGGTCGCAGGGTTGCTGGCAGTCACCAATCCTTTGATTTGAGGCGCGAGGCCTTCCAGATAACGCTCAATGCGTTTGAACTCAGCATCGACCATTGTGGGACATAGGACTTCATACTCATGATATCGTGCAGTGTACAGTTCGACTTCAGACCCAGACATCTTCAAATTCAGGAATTCACCCTCAAGCTTCTTGACTTGGTCACGTGGACAGTATTCTTCCATGATCAGCTCCTTAAACGCTGCCCACTGCATGTTGTTAGCCGCGTCAAGCCCAACCATCTGAATTTCAGCGTTCCACCAGGAGAGTGCAGCTCCTTCGAAGGTACCAGTAGCAAACTTCACCTTGCTTTCAGCTGGGCAGTTACACATGGAGAAAACCTTTTCGGACTTCTCAATCCACCTAAGGAGTCCTACAGCTCCTTCTTCGCCGGAAAATGTCATCGGCTTACAGTCCATGAAGGACTTGAACGTGCAGTGGTGCTGGTTTCCTGATGCATAAATAGTTCGGATTTTAAAATTAAACAGGTCATGATATAATTGCTTTGTGCCTTAACCGGCATAATAGTTACCCTGTGCGGCATATGCAGCTTGGACGGCTGCCACCGCGGCTTGCACATGTTCATTAATCATCGCTTGCAGCTGTGCAGGCGTCATGTTTATGCCGCCTCTTCCGTTTCCTCTTCCAGACATCTTGCTGAACAGTTAAAGTAGCCAGTGTTCAGTCACAGTTATACATCATACATATCCCATGATATGTATATTAGCCAGTTCCCGTTATCCCGCTATTAGTCCAGAAAAATTTTGTGCAAAATCGAGGCGTCGTCGGAGAACGTCGTAAGTGCCATCGTCGAAGGTCGGCTTCCCATAAAGTCACCGTCGGCGTAGTCGTCGTAGTAGAAATCAGGACGTAACGTGTAGCATCGTTTTGTTGTCGCTTTCCCCAGAGTAGTGTGCGTATTTGCGGTCGCATTTCGTATTCGTGTGTGAAAATTTCCTAAGGTCTTTCCGTCAGACTACTTAGACACGGTCTATACATATATATCTATATATATATATATATATACATACGTATTAAGCCTTTACTTACACAGCAGAGCGAGTATCCCAGGTTGGCACGTAAAAATTTTGTCTTTGGGAATTTGTTTATTCGTTTTGTAACCAAGGTTTTCAAGTTGCAGTTTCCAAATCGTTTTCAAAAATGATTCCAGTTCTCTGCAACTTATGGCTCTGATACCAATCTGTCACACCCCCAAAATACCACTAACGGAGTTTATACCGTTAAGGGGCGCGACTAGACCAGGATCCACAACCATAGTTACAAATACTAAACGAATCAGGGTTAGTTCAAACACAAGTTATAAATCAAAGTCTTAAATTACATACGCAGCGGAAAAATAATTATCCTGGCACTAACCACGTGCCTTACAAATTCATTGTTTTATAAATCCCCAATTTTAGTTAAATCAAAAATAAGAGTCTTCACGTGCCATGCCAACCTCCGGTGGATACTCCTTAGCGATCTGCAAAAGTTTAAACCACGCAAGTGTCAACCTAACGGTTGGTGAGTTCACAGTGGGCTTGTCATGCATTGGCCCGGTCTCATAATCATAATTCGAGTCAAGATGTACTTACAAAATATTTATTTGTGAAAAGCAATGCTCGTAATTAATTCTCAGTTTATAAATGGTTTGTCCGTGACCTACGTCATCGGGTATGTACTAGTTCCGTAAAGTTAAAGGACTCAACCGATATCGCGGGTAGCTAATCCGTTGTTCCATGCTCTAAGGAAGTTTGTACCAAAGCTGACTTATTTTTGTGGGGGCCGAGCCATCCCGTACGGTGCGGACCTACGTCATCGCGGTTTTTGCCTCCCCCGTGTCCTCTCGGGACCACGGTCAAATAGGCTGATATTGTTCCTCCGTGCACTTCCCGTGCTACGGGGCGGAGTTTGTCAAACTCCAGTAGATCTACCCAACATCCCCTCGCTTTCACAAATTAATGGCACAATTAAGTTGAGGACTTTAAAGTTATAAGGCATCCTTAGAAAACATGTGATATCATGTGGTTCAGACTTTAACCTACACTAGCCATATTAAAACGTTTTCAGTTTTGTTTCAGAAAAAAAATAGTTTGTTTGTAGTCCACAAGTGTTTCCCATAAAACACTTCAGTTCATCAAGTGGGTGCCAAGCATCACGTGTTCTCATGTTCATCAGTAGGTGCCTAGCACTCTAGAGTTTGTCAGCATTGTTTTCGTTAAGTTATTCGGTGTGGCCCAAACGGACTCACAGTAAGCGGGTTAGTGACACTCACCTTTGGTTGCACTGCTACACTTCAAGTAATCCAATTTATGTTGTTTAACGAAGACCTAGAACACGTTTAGGTCTTAAGTATTAGTTTCGTGTCTAATTTTTACTTAACGTCACTATGGCCCATAACATAGCACGTTGCAACTATGACTCGACATACCGACACACGACACCAATGGTTGATCATAAACAAGGGTTCATATGAATCAGATATCAAACATGTTTCATCATGGCATAACACTTAAGCAAATTTCACAAGTTTGGTTTTTAGGTCAGGTCTTAGTTTCGCTAGCACAGTTTCGCTAGGCAGTTTCGCTAGGTGCACGGGCAGCACTTTCGCTAGGCAATGCCCGGTGACACAGTTTCGCTAGGCTAGTTTCGCCCGAAACTGCTGACGCAGTTTCGCTAGCCTAGTTTCGCAGGGAAACTGGTTTGAACTTTCGTTCAGGTATTTCGCTCGATAGTTTCGCTCGAGCTGGTCTGGTCAGGTTACCCGGCGACACTATAGTTTCGCTGGTCAGTGTCGCTGGAAGGAGATATAATTTCGCTACTTAGTTTCGCCCAGAGAACACGCAGTTTCGCTGGTCGCGAAAAACATACGGATTTGCCTAAAAATCAACCTAACGGCTTCTGATCTTACATGCAATTTATTATCTAGCATACATAGGCATTTACCAACATAAATCAAGCAGCTTTAACACGTTTAACATGCATTTTAATCATCAAATCTCTAAAAACACTTCTAAACCCTAAAATGGCCAAAATTGCATAAATCATCATCATGGTTTGTTTTTACACGTAAAGTTTCTGACTTTATGGTAGATCTAGCATCCTAAAGCATATTTACAGAAGATCAAGCAATATCATGAAGGTTTGGTCATGCTTTTTATGAAAAACACATATAAAACACAAAATGGAAGTTTTTGGGACTCACGGTTCGATCTCCTAGCTTGGTAGATGATGGTTTGGGGCTGAGATCTCGACAACTCGGTGTGAACCTCGACTGACCAGAATCTCCAGGAGAAAAGAGTGTGTGTGTGTTTGTTGTGAAATGAGGCAAATGAGGCTACTAGGGTTTATTAAGTTTATTTATATCAGGAGCCAGTTTCGCTGGCAGTTTCGCTGGCCAGGCGAAACTAGCTCTGGTCTCGTGTCATTGGATTATCTTAGCTGGCTACCGGGCGACACTATAGTTTCGCCCGTTAGTTTCGCTGGCTACTAAAACAGGTCAATTTTCACATAATCAAGTATTTACAATTAATCATGCTATTCGCAATAATAAGTCATGTATTTAAATTACATTGCACATAAAGACAATCAATGATGAACACATAACACATATGGACGGGTTCGGTGATCAACCAAAGGTCGTGGACGTATTCGGCCTAGTTATGCATTAGCTACTAAGTTAACACTTATAACGTAACTAACGGGTTTGTCTAACAGAAGTTAACCTTGAAATTCTCGGGTGTCACATTTTCGATCTCAGCTTTAGCATCCAAGTTAGTCTTGGAACACTCATAATCTGAGATCATTTCATGCATCAGGGGCATCGGTACTGTATGAGTGGATTTTTTATCTTTTATTTCAGTACCGAGTCCCAAACCAGAGTTGGCTTTTAGATGACGCATACGAACGTCTGTGTTGTAGAAAAGTGAGCTAGCCTTCATCATTTCAGACACAATCTTATCATTTCGCTCAACTTTGGTTTGTGATGTTTCTAATTGCCCTTTAAGTTGCTCAAGTTCAGTTTTTAATGTGGCAATTTCTTCATTAGCAACTGTCAGATATGTGTTTTTGTTACTCAAGTCCCTTTGAAGATTTTTTATGTCAATTTTAGCAGCTTCAAGTTTCTCACTCAAGCTTTTACTTCTACCCTTATATTCCCTCAACTCTCTATCAACAAATTCACGATTTAGGGTTTCATTGAAAAACTTATTTTGCCATTCTTGAGATTCATTGAGTATAGTTTGACATTTAGGGTTAAGACATACCTCAGAGCTGCTGGCAGATACAGAATTACCTGGAAGAAAGGATGCCATGAATGTCTTTGATTGAACTTCTGGATCAAATACGAACAGAAAGACTTGAACGGATTGAAAATTGAAAGCCTAAGGGTTGGATAGAAAAGGGTGAAGTTTGGATAGAAAAGTCAAGTTTTGGATCGAAAAGTGGACTTTTTGATCGAAAAGAGGACTTTTTGATCGAAAAATGAACTTTTTGATCGAAAAGTGTGGCTGATCGAAAAGCTGGTAGGAAAGCTGCTTGGCTGATCGAAAAGCTGTCTTGGCTGATCGAAAAGCTGTTCGGCTGATCGAAAAGCTGTCTTGGCTGATCGAAAAGCTGTTTGGCTGATCGAAAAGCTGTCTTGGCTGATCGAAAAGGTGTTTGGCTGATCGAAAAGCTGTTTGGCTGATCGAAAAGCTGTCTTGGCTGATCGAAAAGCTGTTTGGCTGATCGAAAAGCTGTCTTGGCTGATCGAAAAGCTGTTTGGCTGATCGAAAAGCTGTCTTGGCTGATCGAAAAGCTGTTTGGCTGATCAAAAAGCTGTCTTGGCTGATCGAAAAGCTGTTTGGCTGATCGAAAAGCTGTCTTGGCTGATCGAAAAGCTGTTTGGCAGATCGAAAAGTCACAAAAGGGGACTTTTCGACTGATATTGCCTGATCGAAAATCCTCAAGGGGGCTTTACCGATCGAAAATTGTGGCAGAAAAGGGTTTTTTCGATCAGTTTGACTGATCGAAAAGTCTCTGACAGGGCCGAAAAGTCTTTAAAACAGGAGCTGTTGGTCACGATCTCTTCTTGTTCAGTTCGAAACCTGCAAAACAAATAATCTTCCACCTTGCGACACACGAAAACACCACAAACTCAAACGGTCAGTTAATAAAAACTTGAATCGGATATCGCGAGAGCCTCGAAACTTGCGTTTCTTGGCTCTGATACCAATTGTAAGGATCAAAATAACCCTCACGCGATATCTTGGCTAGTGAAACCGTGCGGAATCCGGTTTTCACTAGTTGATTCAAGAACACAGAAGAAAGTAATAATCGAAAAGTCTAAAGAGCAATAAAATAACAAACCGATTTGAGAAAGGAACTTGATTGAACACTTGATTGCTTGCTACACCTTGGATCGAAATTCTCTATGAGAATTTCGATTACACCACAAGTTAAACCACCAAAAGACTAGCTTTACTCCACAATCAACAACCTAATAATGAGAGGAGAGCTTCCCTTAAATAGGGAGTCTCCAACTTGCTAAACAAGACACCCTAAAAACCCTAATTACACATTAATTTCCGGATTTGACCATCTAGGCCCACTAAACTCCCTCTAAACACTTTCTAATTGAGCCCAAACATGCCTAAAATGGCCCAATGACCTAATATACCCATAACCCAACTCATTTTCACCTATTCTAACACATAGACCTTCAGAATACTCCGCCAAGTGATGATTTAATACACAAGCCACAAATTATTCCCTTACATTTCCTTCAGCTTGTTCTCACGGACTAAAGATTTAGCTGCTTCCTCCTTAGATGAAGAACTTGAACAGCTTTTAACTTTTCCAAAAATATTTTCATCTTTCAGAAACGATGAACTTGAAAAAAAACGTTGGAGCTTCAGCAAAAGTGACTTTCTTATTTGACTTATTTTTCTTCTTCTTAGCTGGTGTTACAAACTTGGAATAATCAAGCATTTCAGCTTTTGGATCAAGAGGAGCAGAAGTAAACTTACATAAATCCACCGGTTTAGGAACCTTGTGAATATAATCTTCTTTGGAACTATTTGTTGGATATTAGATGTCCAAAACCGACAACACCAAGAGCCCGACCCGATTCGACCCGTAAAGAGTTACACTGAAAGCAACGAGATATAAATCCGCTTACTTGGTTAACCGGTAATTCACGGAAATACGTAATTAATTAATGTTTATTCATGATTAGTAAACATATGTTTAATCATGAATAATTATCCTTGCGATAATAAATGGAGAATAACGTTTTTGATTTATCGATTAAACGTATGCAGTGAAAATAATAAATTAAATAAATGGTTATTTGAATTTATTAGTCCTCGGGTTTACGAATCTTGTTTTAATAAACGTGTTTTATTATTTCGTAAACAAAAGATGGTTCAATTCGATTGAAGATAATTAAGGAGGGGCATATGTTAGAGCATATTCATATGCTATTGTGTGTCTCGTGTATTGTATCTAGTCTAGAGCGTCTGTGTGAGTCAAAGTAGTCAACAAGAGGCCGTACCATATGGTCCGCCGTACCAGTTGGTACGGACGTACCAACTGGTACGTAATGTGGTACGCTGCTTTTAATGACTACTATAAATAGTTCGTGTTAGAGAAAGTTAGAAAGTTATGTCATTCCTATCTCTTAAGTGTGTGTAAATAGAGTGTGTTCTCTCTCTCTCTCTAGATTCCTTGTAATCATCTTTGTGAATCAATAAAGCAAAGCTTTATTTACTTCTCGTGTTACTCGTTTGACTAAATCATGCGGTAGTAAGATCCGTCCAGGCATTTACAAGTGGTATCAGAGCATTTGGTTGCTCTACTGCTGTGATTTGGTCAATTTTCGGATTCTAGAGTGAGAGACATTGGGTTTTTCTTTGTTTTTTATCATTTATGTCCAATTCCGAGTGATTTTTAGCTTAAAACTGATATCTAAACATTCCTAGAGTGTTTTCGGAGTCTACTGCTGCAAATTACACTTCAAATTGTCCATTTTTCAAAAATTTAGTCG
Source organism: Deinandra increscens subsp. villosa (assembly GCA_039602395.1). Taxonomy (NCBI): domain Eukaryota; kingdom Viridiplantae; phylum Streptophyta; class Magnoliopsida; order Asterales; family Asteraceae; genus Deinandra; species Deinandra increscens. The sequence continues at coordinate 49,945,927 of JBCNJP010000003.1, read as the reverse complement.
AATTCAACGTGGTACGCCGTTGGTACGCTCGAAGAACAACTGGTACGTAATGTGATACGCTGCTTTTAATGACTACTATAAATAGTTCGTGTTAGAGAGAGTTAGAAAGTTTTGTCATTCCTATCACTTAAGTGTGTGTAAACAGAGTGTGTTCTCTCTCTAGATTCCTTGTAATCATCTTTGTGAATCAATAAAGCAAAGCGTTATTTACTTCTCGTGTTACTCGTTTGACTAAATCATGCGGTAGTAAGATCCGTCCAGCCATTTATAAGTGGTACACCTTTGGTACGCTCTGTGGTACGAAAGGCAATCTTCAAAGATTCTGGTACGCTGGTTTTTGGTACGCAAGGCAATCTTCATCCGTGGTATGTCGACGGTTACTCCGTACCAGTTTGGTCCGTGGTTGTTATTTGGTACGCTGAGATTATCTGGTCCGCTGCTGGTACGCTAGTCAGTCTGGTACGTTGGTAATTCTGGTCCGAGATTTGGTCTGCTCGTTGTGTTGGTCCGGAGTTGGCACGCTGAAATAGTTTGGTATGCAGAGACTAGGTTTGGTACGCTGGCAGAAAAGTGGTCTTCACTAAAATTGACGTAACTTGAGAACCGTTAAGAGTTACGAGAGCTAATACCAGCCAAAACGTTCATCTCAATGAGATCTATACTTTAACTGGCCTAATGGCTAGTACCCTCCGGTTTGACGCCCAAAATCCGCTTGGAAGACCTCCGTTTTTTAATTCGAAGTTTTGACATTCGATTTTTAACTTCAAGATGAGTGATTTTCAAGCGTTTTCAGCTATGCAAACCTCAATGCAAGCCATGATGAACTATGATAATGAAAATAGAACAACTCAGAAAGTTCCTAAATTACTTCGTTTGGAAGATTATCATAACTGGAAGAAAAGATTTGAATCTTACATATACTCACAAGATGTTGATTGTTGGATTCTGATTGAAAAACAATATGAGTAACCGTTGATTGCTAATACTTTACCAAAATAGGTAAGTGATTTTGAGCCTGAAGAAAAGAAGGTATTTGCAAGAGAAAAGAAAACTTATAGTTTTCTCACGATGGCATTACCCAAAAGTTTGATGCATCAGTTTAAGAATATTCCAACTTCGAAACAATTATGGGATGCTATTAAAGAAAGATACGAGGGTAATGATCAGTACAAAAACACTCGAAAGAAAGTTTTGAAGAACGAGTTTGATAATTTTGGGCTTTGCGAGAATGAGAAAATCATAAATTTGATTGCAAGGTTTTCACATTTGATCAATGAACTTGACATTGTAGGTGTTAAGAAAGAAAATGATGAATTAAAGGAGAAATTTCTAGAAGCTCTACCCGGAAAGTGGGAGAATTTTATGATGATGTTGTCTAATGATCCAAACTACTCAAGTTGGACATTCAATCAGCTGATAAGCAAATTACAAGCTCGGGAAATGGAATTACTTGTGAAAAAGTCAGCAATTCCATCTGTTCAGAATCCAGAAGTATATTTTGGAGAAAATTCTACTACTGTGCGTGCTAAAACAAAATGACATTCTATTTCAAGCAGTAATCCACCATCAACAGCTTTTCTTGCTGGAAAGTCTGAAATACTGGTTACTCTTTGGGTTGCAGTTTTACTATTCCTGGTAGATCATCAAGCAAGTCTACTTCTAATCAAGCAACCGAAGATCTAGCTACTTTGTTATCTGCTTTCATATCATCTTCATCTGGATCCATATTTAGTCAAATTGGTAATTCTGGTTTGGTTTCGGAGGATCTAAAATAGATGGATGATGATCAGCTGCATAAATTAGATTTGGATTGGCAGTTTGCTATGCTTGTTGAAAGGGGAAGACGCTTTATGGACAAACATGGCAAGAATTCTATTATTCAAGGTGGCAAACTGGGTTTAGATAAGTCTAAACTGAAATGTTACAAATGTTCCAAATTAGGACATTTTGCTTGAGAATGCAAGCAATCTTCTTCTAAACTAAGTACTTCAGATAATCATGACCATAATGCAAAAGCAATGGTGTCCGAGGAAGGTTATGATTGGGCTAAGGATTTTCCAGATGAATCTGCATTTTTAGTTCATTCTCCAGAAAATTATGCATTGATGGCTACTATGCAAGTTGAATAAAGTGATTCTGAATCTCAAACAAGTGCATCTGAAACAAGTGATTATGAAGTTAGTGGGTATGAGTCAACATGTGAAATTTGTGCTCAAAATTATAGAAAGATTCGAGAATTGATTTCTGATAAAGATGGGTTGGTTAGTGAAAAGAAAGAGAAAGAAGAAGAGATGGAAGGTTACAAAAGAAAGTGTGAAGTTTCTGATGAGATTTTCAAAGCTAATGCAATGTTGGAACAAGAAAAGAAGGTGTTGATAGAAGAGGTTTTAGAGCTAAAAGCAAGATTGGATGAGATGGTTGGTGTCAATAAAGAACAGATCATAAAGTTACAAATGAAAATGCTGAGTTAGTTACAAAGGTTGAAAAGTGGGAGTTCGAAGCAAAGGATGCTATTGGAGATTTTGATGCCTTGTATAAGAGATCTAAAGCAAGAGTGGAATCACTTCTGCTTACCAATTTTGAACTTCAAAAAACTTATGATGAAATCATGGTTTCGAACAATGATTATCAAGTCCTACAGTCAAAATTACAAGATAAAGTCACCGATCTGACAAAAGAAAACAAATTGTTGACAAGAAATGTAGATATTTATCAAGGAAAGGTGGAAAAAGTTACACAGGAAATGTTTGATGCTCATGATAAAGTGAGAAGAGAAAAGTCTGTCTAATAGAGTTTCAGAACAGCTGACAGAATCAGAAAATGCTTAGGGTGAAGCTCAAAAGAAGATATTAGATTTAAATGTTCAAGTTCTGGATTTGAATCGTCAACTAAATAACTTGAAGAATTCACCCTCTTTCACCAGTTATTTGTACAACGACGAGAATTTCAAAAGAGTGTTTGGCGGAAAAGAATTCAATCAGTTACCACCCCCATTAGTTCAATCTGAGCCTCTGGCTGATGTCTAATCTTTTGAAACAATCGGTGACTATTCTGAATTTGTTCCTAAGAAATCTGAGAAGAAGACATCAATGGTTTTAAACAAGAAACTCAAAACGGAGGAAAGTGTGATTGACAAATCAACTTCTAAATTTGTGTCTGGTGGGTTTATATCTGATGAGGAAATCATTTATGCTGGCAAGGTGGTTGAGAAAAATGAGGGTTTGTTGAGTGAAGCACAAGTTGCTGCTAACTTGGTAGAAGCTAACAAGTTGAAGGATATTAAAGCGGCATTCAATCAAGCTGCTAAAGCTGGTCCTTTTGGTTCTCAAATTGATTTATCAAAACTACCAGGTTATAAATGTTCAGGTTTGGGGAGTGAGGGTAAGAAGTGTGAAAAGAATGTCAAGAAAAATATGCCCAAGAAAGCTCCAAAAGAAAAAAAAGACACAAGCTTGGAACAAATCTATCATTTGGCTTAGGTGTTTATGTCTATAATGGAAAAAGGGTTTGGAGGTAAGATTCAGAAGAAGGCTTCATCTGAAAGTTCCTCTCGGGATGCTCAAAAGGTTAAAAAGTTTTCATCCTCTGGATCAAATTCCACACCTCGAAGTCCTACATCGAAATGGGTACATTCTAACCGCTTTCAAATTTTTGATGATATATCTGATGGTTCTGAGTTCATTGATAGATGTCCTTCAGTTCAGGACAAATCCCAATCTCAACGCTCCTATCGTTTGTGCTATCAATGTCGCCGAAAGGGACATATGGCACGAGATTGTCCTGAAACTGTAAAAAGTTCATTTTCAATTAAATCTGCCACATTTATTGATGAATCAGGCAGGATTTTTACTGTGTCTACACCTTCCAAGCCAAAATCTAAACCAAAACAATTTTTTAAATTTGATTCAAGTTTTGGTGATTCATCACGTGATGATGATTCAGTTAAAAATGAAAAAGCAAATATACAAAAATGCAGTGGCGACCTAAAGTGGTTAGCACGGCTGCAACTGATTTTGTGGAAGACACTGGTCGACCAGAAGCTGTGTGCTTCGGGTCATTTGAATACTAATCATTTAAATCCAGTGTGCAGGTTTCTTCAAGAAGACCTGTTGGTGATTGTGAAGTTCAAGCTTCCAGCGGTTACTGATAGTGGAGTCTGCTGCTTAACTTAAATTGAATTTTCATCTTACAAAATTGAAAGTTTTTTCCTGAAAGCTAAAACTGAAAGGTATCAGTATCGATTGGTCAATTTTCTTTCTTTTACATTTCGTATGTAGTTTAGGAGGAGAAAATTGAAAAACCAAAAATAGTGTC